>OY728125.1:2023513307-2024138307 GCA_963277665.1 Viscum album
TTTATTTTTTGCATATGATGTATTTGATGAAGTGTTATCTTCTCAACTATCCATGATCCATAACTATTATGATTGGAATTTTTTTCTACCTAAATAATTATATAGTGATAAAAATTACACATTTGATATATAACTTAGTTAAATATTGATCTTGATAAAAAATATGTATTTGAGATATGGGGTAATAATTTTTAGTGGGAGTAATTTCATTTAATCCCATTATAAAAAATATAGAAACATAGCACTCACCAAAAGATATGTCTTTGATGTGGATTTTGGAATAAATCACAATGATAATTTTGGAAAATCATGTAGGTGTGACCTATAAGACTATCCTAGACAAGTACATAAGGAATATAATTTTTTACTTCAAATTGTTCTTTGATTTTAATGATCACAAACAATATTAAATAATTTAATATTCTCTATTGAGTGATTTATTTATAACATAATTACCTCATGAAATAACTATTTGAAGATTAATTCTTGATATAATATTAAACATATTGAGTGGGGATTAAAGAACAAAACTTTTCAACCAAATGTAGATTTATATAATAACAAATGTTATGATGCATCCCTTTACAACACACCATAAAAACCCTTCTTTTTAAACAATATGAAATAGTTAGAAGAACCAAACTACAATCCAATTTATCTCATTTTGGTCAAAAACAACTGAGATGCACGATAAGATTTCTAGATTCCAAACCATAGTAAATGTTTAGATCCAATTATCTCACTCTACTCCACTTTGTAGGGTATTCTCTACATCGGTGTTATGTTTTTTCAGGAGTCATATGTGTCGCAGCTCAAAGGTGACGTCGTAGTGGCCTAAAATTAAAAAAAAATATAAAAAATCCTTTAAGACTCCATAGAACAACCCAGAGGATATATTGTAGTGAAATTTATTTTCTCATAACCATAAAAATTGTCTTATGATACTGTATGGTATATTAACATTTGTTACATTGGAAATCCATCCTCTACAACACCTAATGATATACCATGTCGTAAGCAGCTTTCTTGAGCTCAAATGTTTTAATGTAAAATATTCATTGCACTTGTACATATACATATTTAAAACACAAAGTTAATTATATAACTTTATAAATGAATTTTTAACCTATAAATTGATACCATTTTTATGACTTTTAATTCTACAACATGAACTTTCTCAACCAACGACCAACATGATTCATTATTCAAAAATGGTCCCAAAGATCTCTCTTTCTAAATATTCATTATTTTCTCTAGATTTTGAAGTAAATTTTAATATCTAATATCTCTCTTCTATTATTGTCACCCTATCCGAGTATTTTCATATTTATTTGTAAAATATAAACCATGATACAAAATAAAAACTTCCAAGAATTCTCAGTGTCTTTCTCTTTCTTTTAATTTCATTATTACTACCATTAAAGTAAGGCTTCATGGTTTTCTTTCCAGATACATTAATATGAAAAGGGGCTATTTATTCTTGAGGTTTATAGATTCATCATTAATGTTATATTTTATTATTGTATTGTATTTATTTATACATAATAGAAAATCAAGAGATAGTTTCAAAATCTAGGATACACATAAAGGAAAATAACTAATACAATAAACCCTCAAAAGATTGGTTAGTATACATAGGGGACCCTTCAGGTACTATTGTTGAATTACATTACCAATTTTATTATCTCAATTAATCTCTTTATTTTCAATTTTTTATTGCATTCAATCATTATTTTATTAAAACTTTTAATCAATCATTCAGGGATCAATTGTATTTATTTTTCGAATTGAATAATCATTTAATATTAAAATCACATAAATTAATTTCTCTTCATTTTTTTAAAATTAATTACACTATTTTACATTGAAACAATGATTATTTTTTAATATTCAAAACTTTTTATTTTCATAATTGTTTTATAAATAGTTTTTTTAAATAGTATTGTTTTACCATAATTTTTTAAATGTAAATTGACACCCTATTATAACTTTACCTATCTAAGACCTATATTTTCTATCATAGGGGTTTCTAATTTTTATATCTTTTTTAAAAAAACCAAATAAACATTTAGAAAAAAAATAATTAACTAATATTTCAAATATTTTTCCATTTTTTACAAAAAATAAAAATAAAATACCCATAGTGGTCCCGAAGGAAAATCCTTTGATCATGCTCTATTGTTTTTATGGGGGAAATTGTGGTTATTAAAAATATCACATGTATTATTTTCTTATGTCTATTAGAAATCCAATTTAAAAAATTATTATACCTGGATATACCCCTATAACAAAATATACGGATAAATACACATGTGATGATGTTTATACATTTGAATTAGATGGTAAATCTATGAATGCTTTGCTTTGGTGTTTGGTTAAAAACAGGTTTAAAAGAAACTATACCTGAAAAGTAACTCTATAAATTTGGAAAATTTTATAATTGTATAAATATGGAACTAAAAAATAGAAATATATTTATTTATATATGTTTGGAAAATAATTTTAAATCTTCTACATGCATCATAAATATTATATCAATTCTATGTTTACTAGATTTAATAAAAATTTTAATGAATGAAAATCACTTAGTAAATATATTTCTATAGAAATGTTTGACTATAAAATTCATGGGGTTTTATAAAAAATCATAGAGATCCATGAATATAAATAAATCAAAAAATTTCAAGTTGGTGATTCCAAACGTTCACTTATAAAATATGAGACAATAATGAAGAGACAAGATAATAATGAGGCTAAGGTGGCAAGGGAAATAAAAGAAAAATTTTCTTCAAGAAAAATAGTGATGAATTATATGGGAGTGACTCTGAAAATTATAACTATAAAAAGATGACAGAAAGGTATATCTAAAATAAGATATCTAATCAATAATTCAAATGTAAAAATACTAAATTCAATTTAACTTATATTGGTACAAAAATAAGGGTCATATCAAACCATAGTTTCCCTTGAACAAGAAATATGAACAATATAGGAAGTAATGTATGAAATCACTTAAGGTATTGACATGGAGCTTAATAAAAGACTCAATATCAACATTTGAGTTAAGAAATGGATATCCAAGGTGTCTCATGACACATGTTGAGGTTATAATTCAAGTTTGTTCCAATACATTTATCTCTCTTATTCTAATTCCTCTTATTTTAATTCTAATTCTTTTACATCTTTCTTAAATTATGAATAAATTATCAAATTTTAAAATGATCTTCAAACTATATTTTTTTTTATCATTCTTCAAAATTAAATTATCCATATATTTAAAAAAATTTGTACTCTAACAAGATCATGATTTAAAAGAAATAAAGGATTTTATTTTATAATTAAAAGAACAATAAAATTTTAAAAAATTGGATTTTTAAATTATAGATCTTAAAAGAAAATTATTATTATTTTAACCATTGGGAAGAAAATTTTCATATGTTTTTATGATATTGAAAACCTATTACAAATATTTAAAGATTTGATATTTCAAAATTGAATTTTTGAATAAAAAATGTAAATAGATTATTTTTATAATGGAAGTCTCTCAAAATAAATTCATTAATTATTTCAAGAAAGTTCCTCACATAGTGTATGAATGTAATAATAAAAATTATAGATATTTTTGTCCAAAATGTATTCATTTTTATTCTCATTTTTTAAATATCAAAAAAGTTTCAAAAAAGTGTTGATTCTAAAATCATTATTGGATAACTTATGTTGACCCATGATATGGGTACCAAAATCTATAGTTTCCTATTATTTTGTAAAAAATAGATAAAAATTAAGAATCTACATGGTATATAGAGGGAATTTTATGAAGTTATATGAGTAATTATCCTTATAAAATCAATTATCTCGATGGTTTTTATCGAGGAACTTTCACATTTGGAGCTGATTTTAAAGGAAAAAAAATACCAGTATCTATATAAATATTTTCTAAAACAATAATTTTATTAATTAATATTTTTTTATCATAATATTGAAGTATAATTTACTTATTATTATTCAATTATGTTAGAGTGGTTTTAAAATTTCATAGAAAAAAATTTATGAAATGTTTTTAATTTAAAAGGAGAACTCTTACTTACCGTGTCTTATTTTGAAATAGTTTATATTATGGATTTAAAATATCTATCAAGTAAAAAAATTGTTTTTATGTGAAAAACATAATTACTCTTGGATTTTGGATAGTCACCTAGGTTTTTTAATAATGATGTTGTTAAATATAATCATAACTGACTACGATGAGATTAACAAAAAAACATTAAAGATAACTTAGTTTGTGGACCTTGCGTATTGGAAATAAAAAGGAGACATCCATCAAAATGAAAAATATGGTTTCTACTTTTATATACTTTAAAATAGTCCACCATAATATTTTTTTACTAACACATGTTCTTAACATCAGAGCTAAAAATTAAACCTTTTTAATTATTAACGAGATTACCCGATTTAAAAATGTTTTCTTCTTATCTCATAATAATGAGTCTGTTAAGGTCATTATTAACTTTTCAAGGAAATTCAAAAATTAAAAGGGATCAGAATACTTTACCTTATAATTAACCATGGTATAATATTTTATAAAAAATACATTAATTACTTTTTTACTTATAATTTTTATCATCAGTCATTTAATTATCTTATAAAACTTCACTAAAATTGGGTTATCAGAGTATAAAATAGGACCCTTCCTAAAATGTCTAAGATTTACCAAAATAAGTTTTCCCATACACAATAAATTAAGGATTAGGTGTTCAAAAAATCATGAATTATATTTAACCATGTCTTTATAAGAACCGTAGAAAGTAAAACCCCTTATGACATTTGGAAAAGAAAAATTCCAAAAGTTGAATTCTTTAAAGTCTTTGGTTTTAAATGATTTTTTCATATTACAGAGAAACATTTAAGAAATTATGAAAATAAATAAAATTAAGTAATATTCTATGGGTACTCAAACTCATTTAAATCCATCCATTTCATTAATAAAATAATAAAGTCCATGGAATAGTCAATTCATATGAAATTCCTTGGAAATCTTTAAAAATATCGTACACAAACTAATGATAGTGTTTAAAAACCTATTTTGATTCTTCCTGATCCTATTTCTTCTAAAATAAATTATGATACTATAGATTCCATGTCCTCTAATTTAATCAAATATTGGACTCAATAAAAATGCAATCCTCATAAAAATATTATTAGAGAATTACAATCCAGAACTCAATCAAGAATTTTGGTATTAAATGAGGATAAACATCATTTTTTTCAATATTATTCTAAAAACATTTTTCCTAATGAAATATTAACTATGATAATTGGATAAATTTTTTCCAAGTTGTATTACCCCAAAATTTTAAAATATGAATATCATATTCAATTTTGTATATGACATGAAACACCAATCGTAGAGTTGAATATAACACCCTAATAATTTATGATATATTTACTATTTTCAAAAAACTTAATATATTTTATTTCACTTAAAGAAAGAAATAATTATTTATATTCATTACATGCAATAATTACTTTCTTTGAGGTCTCTTATTATGTATTAGATATTGTTTTAATTAATTATATTAATATTATTATTTTAAATAAATATAATCTCCAAGTTGTAAAATAGGAATTTATAAATAGGATAAACTAAAATATGAAAATTGTTGGTTTTATTTTTTGGTTACCAATTAATTTAAAATAAATTCCAATTCCAATTTAATATAAAGTAAATTTTTTTATAATAATATATTTTATGTACCAAAGGAGTTTTAACTTAATAAATTAATATTTTTATTATTCGTAGATTTTTATAATGAAGGTTATATATTATATATTATAACAGAAATTTAAATTAATTCAATATATTTTATAAGGATAACATAAGAACAAATCTAATTTTATACATAAAAAGTTTTACTTCTAGAATATTTGTTTTGTCAAATTTTAATAGTGCACTTGTTTAAAAAAACATAATTTCAATTGAAAACTGGATTTTCATTTAAATATATTATAAAGTTAAGTTATATTTTGAATTTGTTTTAATGTCCATGTTTTTTAATTATAATAAAATTACATAAATATATATCATTATAATAATTTTAATATTGAATTTTTATTGAAAAACATTGTAAACCATTGAACATTTAAATTTTGAAAACATGCTTTCTCTCAACGCATTTGGGGTTAATTTATAAATTAATTTTTTTCCCTCTTATGAGGGATGAATTTGGAATAATTTATTAATTATTTTAAATCAAAATAAAAAAATTTAATAATTATTTCAACTTAAATTTT
This sequence comes from Viscum album, assembly GCA_963277665.1. Lineage (NCBI taxonomy): Eukaryota > Viridiplantae > Streptophyta > Magnoliopsida > Santalales > Viscaceae > Viscum > Viscum album. Next base: position 2,023,519,599 of record OY728125.1, read on the forward strand.
TACCATAATTATTAGTAAAAACAATTAAAATTAATTAATGTAATTAAGGTAAAAATATGTTTACTTAGCGGTAAAACATAGATTATGTGTGGAAAAATGACCTAAAACATGTCCAAATCTAGTTGTATTAGAAAATTTCAACCTTACCCATAAATTCATTAAATTTTATGAACAATTGAATCCTTTTGGTTGGAAAAATCATGGGTACTCATATCTTCTTTTCAAAAATTCCATGTATGTCATCTCCCCCGATTATAAAGGTCAACCACCTCTCCCCCATTGTTCAGACATAAAATCAACAATGATTTAGAAAATACCTACCTAAAGCACTCCCCAACATCCATACTATAATCCTGGAATCCTTATCATTGTCATAAATCAAAATTTATGAGGGAATTAGTGAAAAACAGAGGATAATCAAGGAAGAGTTAATGTTATTCAAAAAGAGTTTCTATTTTCTTCCATTCTCCTCCTAAATAAATTATTATAATACCACTATTATATATTAAACATATTATCTTACATACAATGATATTTTTTTAATGATAAGGTTTTTACCAAAAACATAACAAACTTCTACCAAATGGTTTATGATGTCATGGTTCGCGTGTGTGGCGGACCACTACCACGTGAACTGATGTCATTCACTTTTCCAATACTATCTATCAAGGATGGGAATAATGATGTATTTACAATTTATATTATATATATATATATATATTACTTTAATGATGTAATTATTATTTTCAGAATTATTTTGTAATACATACCTTCATGATTTTCCAATTGTGGGTATATGATATAGTCTCTCAAGTGTAAAGCGGACTACAACCTCGCAAAGCATTTTAATTTTTTCGCTCTATACACAGAATGTACTAAAGATGTTTTTAATAAATATTTATCATAATAATGACATAATAATGATATTATGTATTTATGTATATAATTTAATTTATTTATTTCAATAAGACTTGAAAGTGGAAATAATGTTCCTGCATACATACAACCTATTGTCTCCAAGAAAAGTATATTTCATTCTAATAAAACAATTTTAAAGATTAATATAATTATATATACACATAATATATAGATATATAGATAATGGTTTAAAATATTTATATCATTAAATCATGCTTAATGTAAGTGGAAAAAATGTAACAAGTCAAAAGACAAAAAACAAGGTGATTCACACATGAAATAATAAAAATAATGAATGATTATTAACAAATGGGTGATAGGATGTTAAAATTTGGTGATATAAGATTTTATATGTATTAATATTTTCCTAATATATTAATAAAACAATTACATAGGAGGTTAAATAGTGTTATACCAAAATCAAGAGTAAGGTAATAGTAATTTTCTCAGTTTACATTCCATTGAGATTTATTTGTTTTTATACACAAATTATATTTCATATGGTGTATATACATTCATTTTGGAATGTAGTTTAATGACCAAAGATTTTGAATAAATTTTGATTCCTAACTTTGTCTGTTATTTTATTTTATACTCAACAAAACTATTTCATTTATTAAAATGAGTATAATTAAAATAAGACCATTGGGTTTCGATAGTTATATGATCGTTGGTCAATATGATTTTTGGAAACTAAATGTCGCGTTTATTGTCTATAAATACTAGTGATCTTGATGAATTAATATGAAATTAATATTCGATGGCCCCATCCAGTAATCTCGGGCCGATTGAAGCCCATCTGACGGAACTTGGGAAGGAGGTAGCACCTTTGGGCTTTGATCTAGACCAAACCCAAGATGAACTTCATCATGTGAATCTGGAACGGAATCCCCTTCATGAGAAGTTCAAGATGATAGAAATCACTACTCGGGCAATGTTGGCCGAGCCGCCCCAAGATTCTATCACCCTAGAACACCTTAATCTTTGATCTTATTCTGGTGTTATAAGGGGTTATGTAACGAGACCGTAATTTCCTTGTGTAATCCTTTGATTTAAATAAAAATTTTGATTTCTTCTTATGGTGAAGTTTGTGAATTTTCAAATGTCCGGATAAATATATTATGCATATTATTGATGAATTTTAGAAAAATGATATTTTAAAAATAGTTATGTAAACCTTGAATAATTAATAATGTGTAATGATTTTCAAAAAATAGTATTCAACAGTTATGTTCAGTAAGAAATTTAGATTCTAATAAGATCAACATAATTTTTGATTAATAGTAAATTATGAATAGTGATTTTACCCTTATGATTAGTAATGTGATCAAATGGATTATGTAACCTCACTTAAGAAAGTGTTAATATAATCTAGGAACCTTGATTAAGTAATGTGATTCAATAAAATTGGTAAATAACTATTTCAGAAATTATTGGTTAAGTATTAGTTTTTTCTGGTGAATAGTATTTTTTATTTAAAAATTAAATTAAAAATATTTAAAAAACTATTTTCATAAAATGGAGTTTATTTTTGAAATCAGAGCACCAATATTTGGTTAAGGTGAATTTTTGGGATTTTTCTGAAAAGTTGAATTTTCAGTGAATAGTGTTTTTATTAAAAAATTTAATTAAGAATATTTTGAAAATTATTTTCATAAAATGGAGTTCATTTTTGAAATAATAGCATCGATATTTGGTTTATGTGATTTTTTTGGATTTTTCTAAAACAGTTGAATTTTTAGTAAATAGTATTTTTATTTAAAAGTTAAATTAAAAATATTTTAAAAATTATTTTAAAAAAATAGAGTTCATTTTTGAAATCAGAGCATCGATATTTGGTTAAGGTGAAATTTTGGGATTTTTCTGAGAAAGTTGAATTTTCAGTGAATAGTGAAAATACAGTTTTTGAGTTTTGGGTGTTTAATGACATCATTAAGGATGTAATAATTATGCAATAATTCTGGTCGACTTATGAGTAGTAAGATAAGGTATGATCTGTTCCAAGTGGCCAATACCATGTCCAAATACCAAGTGCAAGCCCATGGTTTTTCCAATACCACCGATGAGGTGTCCCTTGGCAATTAATGCTTTGTCCCCTCACTTCTCCTATAAATACAAAGCCTTTACCTCATTAATTTCATTTCCAAATCCTACCCAACGAAGTTCTGGTCTCTTTACCTCCCAAGTAGTTCTCCCAAGGTTCCCTCAAGCCTTCCAAGGTCCCAACATTCATTATTTTGAAGTTACTCTTCAAGGTAAAGGATCATACCTCTCTCTTTCTTTTCAAGTACTCTTTTGTATGTCATTCCATTTAATCCCCATGTTATTATGTTGGGGGATGTTCTTTTATATTCATATTACTTCCCCTTTCATTATCATATGATGATAGACCCCCTCTTACTCTCATCATTTCGTTTTATGAATGTTTAAGTGGCGTCGTTAGGCCGCCAAATTTTTGTGAGGGATTCTTCCACTCTTCTCATTTTTCAAGTTCTATTTTCATGTCATTTCATTCACGTTCCTTTTCTTAGGTTGGGGTATAATCTTTTGTATCTATCATACTGTACTCTTTATGTTCATATGATGAGAGACCCTATTTGATCTCTTCAATTCATTTTTTTGAAGTTTTAAGTGACGTCGTTAGGCTGCCGAATTTTCATAAGAGAAATCTTATTTTTTTTTCTTCCATGTTTTTTATTTCACATGGTATTTCCTTAAAATTTCATTACCATGTTCTTATTTAATTTATATTCTGTCCATATACTGTTTTATGGATCATTTATTAGAGGGTGACCCATGTCCCCTCTCCTTTCAATATTTTCTAAAACCCTGTAACATAGCCATTATGCTGCAGAATTTTCCTCTCAAAATGTCTCTATCTTTTTTTCAAATTATTATATTTTATTAAGTGAATATTCAAAGATCGTTCTTATATAGGGTTATTCACATTTATATCTAAATTTTCTATTTTAATTATGGTATTTACATACATGAAACCCTCTTTCCTTTTCCGTGGGTTTAAAGTGACATAAAGATCTTGTCTTTAAAGCAGTTTTTAAAAAGTTATGATTATGAAATGAATCCCATTTCATATATGCTATATGGGTTATTTATGAAATTCATGATAATGATATATGTGGATTACATGATAATAAATACAAATTAAAGGTTCACCCTGATAGTTCTGAAATTCATTGGGTAATGATTTAATCTCTAGAGATGACCTTTTTAACGATACCTTGGTGAATAACCTTTGTAATTTTTAATGACACCTTGGGGATGGACCTTGGTGATACAGAAATGACTTTATAAGTTAAATTTTTTAGCCACGTCTTCAAGTTATGAAACACATTATTTTTATTATGATATTCCTCATGATATCTTTCTCATTCCATAAAGTTATTTATCATTAATTTATTGATGTATCTCAAGTTCACATGTAAAATGTTTCTCTTCATTCCCTTACTGGGCCTTCTGCTCACCCTTTCCTTTGATGTATGCTCCCAGGTTATGAGATTCTATAATGAACTTATGATGAACAATGAAGAAGCTTTAAAAGTGGTTTAGAAGAATGTTTTATGTTGTTCACATGTTTTATGTTCCTGATTTCCAGGACACTAGACTTTAAAGATCCTCTATTTGTAAAATGTAATGAAATGTTATGTAATAAAAAGGTGAGATTTTATAGTTGGTATCAAAGGATAGTTTAGTTCTTTATGGAAATTAGGATATTATAACTTTAGGAAGAACCCTATATAAATGTTTAAATATAGGAAATCTTCATATTATTTTGGTGAGTATTGAGTTAGTGGTTTATAAAGAAAATACATCCTTGTCTGGATACGAGCAAGTTGAGGTGGCTCTAGTACAGATGTAGATAGGGATAAATCCTGAAAACATCGCATTACTCTAGACTTGAATGGGAACTGGTACACAAAAGCGGGCCTTGCTGCACTCTTGGTTACTACACTCCTAGGGGATATGTTTGGTTAATCACAATCTTTTTATGAATCATTATGAAGGAATTATAGAAAAATGTTATTGTCTAAGCATGAAGTTTTAAGACATGAAAACCTTTTTAGTTAAAAGATTCATAAATGAAATAAGTTTCTCACAAAGGATTTATTCTTTCAAAAAAAATTCTCATCGTCTTGGAATACGTTGACGTATTTCTTAAGGAGTTACCCAGACCACCCCTAGAAAAAGAGGTAGAGTTCTCTATTGAACTCGTACCTGGATCTCATCTGATTCAAAGACCCCCTATAGGATAGAAAATGTGGAGAAAAAGGAATTAAAGAAAAAAATCATAGATCTTTTGGAGAATGGGTTTATCCGACCAAGTGTGTCTCCTTGGGGAGCACCAGTTCTCTTTGTGAAGAAGAAGGATGGATTGATGCAGCTATGCATTGATTATAGAGAACTAAATGGGATCATAGTGAAGAACAAATAATCTCTTCTAAGAATTGATGACTTATTTTACCATCTTTGTAGGACTCAATTCTTCTTTATGATTGATCATTGTTCTTGTTATCATCAATTGTGGGTGAAGAATGATGGTATTCCAAAAACTACCTTCCAATTAAGATATGGTCATTTTGAGTTTGTTGTTATGCCCTTTGGACTGACTAATTCACCTTCTATTTTTATGGTCCAAGAATAAGTTGATTTTGGAAACTTATGTTTTATCAAATGGATATCATGTGTATAAAAAAAATTATTTGGTGATTAAATGGAAAAGGTTATTTTGGATGATGTTTTCTCTTTTGGAGTATAATTTTCCCACGGGAAATAAAATACTGAAGTATTTAAATTGAGGAGGAATGGTTGATATTTTTTAAAAAAATTATGTATTTATTGTGGACATATGGTGATTTGGATTATAACTGGAAAATGATGATCCTAGTATAGAGAATATGTGAATAGGTTAATTACACTTTAGTATGATACTTTATTAGTATTCGATGTTATTTGGAGATAAATGTTAATATTTTTTGTGGAAGACTATGTGATTTAATCCATCTGAGTTTTTGGTTCCAAACTTAGTTTGGATTATTCTGAAGAATTTTAAGGATGATTTTGTGTTGAATGGTCTTTCTAGAACTTTGGGTACTTTTGTTGAATTTTGGATATTAATAGTCATATTTCTTTTTATAAAGGGTTTTCCTTTTTGAGGATTATATGATCTCGTAAAAACCATTTTAGTTTTAGTTGATGACTAAATACAAGGGAAAAATATAGTTATTATTTTGTGGATTATGTGATTATCTAGAAGATGATTCTTGTGCTTTTGATGAGACCAAGTCTTTTTGAATGCCCATTGTTTGGAGAAAATATTAGTCTTTGTGGAAACTTATTATCGGATGGAACTCTACTTGAAGGTAATTATATTTACTTATGTTTCTATTCTATGTAGTAAATGAATTCATCAAAAATTTGGAAAGGAACATAAAACAAAAATGTTGTTGGTTTATGTTTCCTACTGGGTAATCAAAGAAAATTTAACACATCATAATCTAGTGATCTTCTTGTGGTTAATTTTCTCCTAATCATGTTTTCTATCAATCTCCATTAGAACATGACCCTTTGTTTTCTCTTCCATATTGATGTTTTCCTACATGGAATCCTAGTATGGGTTAACTTGGGTGACCTTTGTACTTCTCTTTATTTCTTTTAAAGTAATAGTTTTACTGACTCTTTTTCTGATGTGGGACTTTCAATGAAATTTCCAAGCCCAATTTTAAAATAGTGAGGACTCAATTTCTTAAGGGGGGATGATTGTAACGACCTGAAATTTTGAATTAATTTTCTTTCCTAACTTTGTGAGTTATTTTATTTTATACTCAACAAAACTATTTCATTTAACAAAATGAGTATAATTAAAATAAGACCATTGGGTTTCGACTGTTTTATAACTGTTGGTATATATGATTGTTGTAAACTAACTGTTGCGTTTATTGTCTATAAATACAATTGATCTTGATTAATTAATATAGAAAGAAGATTTTATGGGCCCATCCATTAGTCTCGAGCAATTCGAAGCCCATCAGAAGGAACTCGGGAAGGAGTTACCACCTTTGGGCTTTGCTCTGGACCAAACCCAATCCGAGCTTCATCGTGTGAAGTTGGAACAGAATCGCCTTTGCGAGAAGTTCAAGCTAATAGAAATCACTACTTGGGAAATGTTGGCTGGGCCGCCCCAAGATTCTATCACGCTAGAACACCTTACTCTTAGGTTCTATGCCAGTGTTATAATGGGTTATGTATTGAGGCTGTAACTGCCTTTTGTAATCCTTTTATTTCAATAAACATCGTGATTTCTTCTTATAGTGAAGTTTGTGAATTTTCAAATTTCCGGATAAATATAGTATGCATATTATTGATGAATTTTAGTAAGAGGATATTTAAAAAATATTTATGTAAACCTTGAATAATTTATAATGTGTAATGAATTTCAAAAAATGGACTCCTACAGTTATGTTCAGTAAGAAATTTAGAGTCTAATAAGAGCAACATGATTTTTGATGAATAATAAATTATGAATAGTGATTTTATTCTTATAATTAGTAATGTGATCAAATGGATTAAGTAAACTCACTTAAGAAAGTATTAATATAATCTAGACAACTTGATTAAGTAATGTGATTCAATGAAATAGGTAAATAACTATTTCAGAATTTATTGGATAAGTATTAGTTTTTTCAGGTGAATAGTGTTTTTAATTTAAAAATTAAATTAAAAATATATAGAAAATTAGTTTTGTAAGATGGGGTTTATTTTTGAAATCAGAGCACCGATATTTGGTTAAGGTGAATTTTTGGGAATTTTCAGAAATAATTGAATTTTTAGTGAATAGTGTTTTTATTTGAAAATTACTTTTGTAAAATGGTGTTCATTTTTGAAATCAGAGAATCGATATTTGGTTAAGGATAATTTTTTGGATTTTTCAGAAATAATTGAATTTTCTATGAATAGTGTTTTATTTAAAAATTAAATTACAAATATTTAGAAAATAATTTTAATAAAATGGAGTTCATTTTGAAAATTAGAGCATCGATATTTGGTTAAAGTGAAATTTTCGGATTTTTCTGAAAAAATTGAATTTTCAGTGAATAGTGAAAATACAGTTTTTGAGTTTTGGGTGTTTAATGACATCATTAAGTATGTAATAATTATGCAATAAATCGGGTCTAATTATGAATAGTAAGATAAGGTATGAGGTGTTCAAAGTGGCCAATACCATGGGAGAATACCATGGGCAAGCCCATGGTTTTTCCAATACCACTGATGAGGTGTCCCTCAAGCCTCCCAAGGTCCCAACCTTCAAACTTTTGAAGTTACTCTTCAAGGTAAGGGATCATACCTCTCTCTTTCTTTTCAAGTACTCTTTTGTATGTCATTTCATTTAAGCCCCATGTTCTTATGTTGGAGGATGTTATTTTATATTTCTATTACTTCCCCTTTATTTATTATATGATGATACATCCCCTCTTACTCTCATCATTTCTTTTCATGAATGTTTAAGTGGCTCCATAAGGGTGCCAAATTTTTATAAGGGATTCTCCCACCCTCTTCATTTTTCAATATCTATTTCCATGTATTTTCATTCAAGTTACTATTCTTATGTTGGGGTATGATCTTCTATATCTATCATACTATCCGTTTTATGTTCATATGATGAAAGACCCAATTTGATCTCATCAATTCATTTTTTTTATGTTTTAAGTGACGCCGTTTGGCTGCAGAATTTTCATAAGAGAAATCTTATTTTTTGTCTTTCCTGTTTTTAATTTCATATGGCATTTCATTCAAATTTAATTACCATGTTCTGATATCCTTTATATTCTATCCCTATACTGTTTTATGGATCATTTATGAGTAGGTGTTCTATGTCCCCTCTCCTTTCAATATTTTCTAAAACCCTGTAACATAGCCATTATGCTGCATAATTTTCATCTCAAAATGTCTCTCTTTTTTCTCAAATTCTCCTATTTAATTAAGTTAATACTCGAAGCTCTTTCTTCTATAGGTTTATTCACATATATATAAATATTTTCTTTTTTAATTATGGTATTTACATACATGAAACCCACATTCCTTTTCCGTGGGTTTAAAGTGACATAAAGATCATGTCTTTAAATTAGGTTTTAAAATGTTATGATTATGAAATGAAACCCATTTATTTTATGCTATATGAGTTAGTTATGTAATGTTTTATGATGATATATGTTGGTCACGTGATTATAAAGAAAAATTAAGGGTGTGCTCTGATTGCGCTCTAAGGCATTGGGTAAAGACTTAATCTCTAGAGATGACCATTTTAAAGATACCTTGGTGAATAACCTTGGTAATTTTTTAATGACACCTTGGGGATGGACCTTGGTGATACTAAAATGATTGTCTAAGTTAAATGTTGTAGCCACATATTAAAGTTATGAAAACGTTATTTTTATTATGATATTCCTCATAATCTCTTTCTTATTCCTTAAAGTTATTTATAATGACTTTATTGTTGTATCTCAAGTTCACATGTAAAATGTTTCTCTTGTTTCCCTTATTGGTCCTTCTCCTCTCCCTGCCTTTCATGTATGCTCCCATGTTTTGAGATTCTATAATGAACTTATGATGAAAAATGAAGAAGACTTACAAGTGGTTTATAATAATGTTTTATGTTGTTCTCATGTTTTATGTTGCTGATTTCCAAGACACTAGACTTTAAAGATCCTCTGTTTGTAAAATTTAATGAAATGATATGTAATAAAAAGGTGGGATGCTATATGTAGTGTCACAATTTACTCATAATTTGTTTTATTTTAAGTTTTAATTTCACTTATCCTTTCCAATGTTATTTTACTTGAAATTTACCAAGTGGTAAAATTTATCAAACAATCTCAATTCCTTATATGATTGTTAATGTTCTCTTGAGATAATAACTTTCCTAAATCATATTTATTGTAAATTGTATTTATTTTTAATATCAATATTATTTTATGATGGATGTTATTATTTCCTAAACAATATACCATTTTTACATATGGGTTTCTCTTTTAATGTTATCTGATTCATTATAGAAATATTGATATATCAGGATCATTTACTCAAAACTGATATTTGATAAGGAACATTTTTTATGAATAAAATATATATATGAGGAATTTTTTGGATATTAATTAAATGGGTTGGGGATTGGTTAATGAAATACCCTCAATACATTAGTAGCATCATGAGACGAATCGGACAGCCAAATCATATGGGGTTTTACCCATAAAATTAAATTATCCTAAGGATGTATCTTTATAGTAACTATCTTGTGGATAGATCAAGATTTTTTCTGAAATAAAAATTATTATAATGAATCATTATTGTTATTCTATGTTTTTATTTCACTAGTTATAATATCAATGCTCAAGTTTCAAGCACATAATATTAATTATGTGGAATTATTTGATCATCTTTTATTCATTTCATATTATGCTCAAGTTATTTATTAGTTCAATTTTTTTTAGTAATTTACCATTCCATTGTGATTATTCTATATTTATTCATGATGTATTCTACTATAATTAACACCAACTGATTATTTGAGCTCTCTGTTATTTTGTTTCATTCCCCATGATATGAAGATGAATTCTTGGAATGAGTTTCGAGGATGTTGAGAATTTACTTTTATTATTATTTATTTTCATTTACCCATATAAAATGGGTATCAAGATTGTCATACGGTGTTTCCTAAACCTCTAAATGTTTATATACTTCGGGATTTAAATATTTTATCTATCCCAAAATAGTAAGATAAGGCACTGGCTTCATGCTACTCGAGTTGGGGTTGTTACAATTTGTATCAGCAAAGGCTTTATAGAAACCTTGTGAAATATATGTATGAAAACATATAATAGTTAACATAACCATATGATAGAATTTTAGAATAAGTATATAAGAACAAATTAATGTTTTGGCGAGAAATATATTATCTCAATATTCATAAAAAATACATCAACATACGGATACTATAAGTGGATGCAGTTCAGGTATAGAGGTTCATAGGGGTTATAACTATAAAAAGCGCACATCAGTCATGAATCAAGTATTACCCAGAACTCAACGATCAACTTTATTAAGCACCTAGTTTTACATACTTTGGGAATGTACTTAGGATAATTTGAATTTTCATAACAACTCATTCTGAAGGTTTGGAAACCAAATATATCCCCAAAGGAACTAGGTTTAGGATTTTGATATTAACAATAAATAAATATTCATTTATGACAAGTGGTGCACCAAATTTGTAGTTATATATAATATTATGATCTAATCCAGAATATACCTTTTTCTAGAGAGTAAACCAGGAAGGTGGAAATTTATTAATACTCCTAAACAATATAGAGGTTTTCCTACTGAGAAGTCGATAAATCTGGTATTGGAATTGAGAAATTTATGAATATATTATTGTAGCATAATTAGGTAAGGACACATAAACATGTATGGATGGAGAAACTTATTCTTCAACTAGATTCTCAGATGATGTATCACTTTATGTGACTAGAAACCCTATCATTTACTAGGACTATTAATCCAATTGAATAATAACAATTAATTAAGTCATTAGTGAAGAGATTTATAGAACTGGGATGTTGTGAAAAGGAAAAGGTTAATCTTGGATTTTATTTTCTCAATAGAGATATAGATCAATGGTTGTCGTTGATCCAGAATACCTTGGAAGAAGAGGAAATAGAACACATAGAATATAAATATTTTAAGGATACATTATTTGATAACTATTTTCCTCATGAGAGTCAAAATGTGATGAAGGGAAATATCTTTATATTAAAAAAATGAATAAGAAATTTTTTTAGAGCATGAAGCTACCATAACAAGGATAGAACCGTATGCTACATACTATATACTCAATTTGGAATGCATGATTGACCATTTTTTATGGAATTATACCAATTCTATAAAGAGTTTTAGTATTAGAAAATTTTTCTTCAAATGGTGAAATATTATTATGTTCTATCAGGATAGAGAATGAATTCAATATGACTTATGATTTCAAAGGGACGAAATATAATAATAGGATAGAAGCTAAAATCACAAATAAAGTGAATAAGGGAATGAATAATCTCATAAAATGTGATAACTATAAAAATAATCACCCTAAAAAATTCATGAAAGGATTGGAATATTTTTATAAGTGTTGTGAAAAGGGCCCCAAGAAAAAGAATGAAAACAGTTGAAATAAAAATCTTATGTTTGGCGTTTCAACTGTAGTTAAATGGGAAACTATTCAAATAAATTCCCCCAGAATCATGGAACATAACTTAGAAGAATTTAAGGTTTCATTATAAAGTTTATGTCATTGATACAACAGAAGTGGAATGGGTAATATTTATATGAATTTAGACTAACAAAATATATGTAAAATTATTTTATTGATGATATTATCAATATAAGAAATAAGAAATGTATAGGTATTGTACTATATTACCATTCCATTAAGCATTTGAAAATTTATGCTGAATGGTAATAAGAAATATTATTCAATAGTAACATGAACTTTTTGGAAAACATGTTGTTAATGGAAATATAACCCTTAATAGGTTCCTAATTTTGAGATAATAATGTTGCTATAAAGAGATAATTGTTATGGATAATTTAAAATAGGATCCTACTAACAACCTTGAAGAAATTTTAAAAAATTTGGATCATTATATTTTTGAAGGTTCATAAGTTTAACAATGTATGAAATGATTTAATTTGAAGTTTGGGTGAGGCTTTAGAGATTATTGTATTATATTAATATTTGGAGAACAATTTATGCTGACTATATTAGTTTTTAAAAATAGTAATAGGTAGAAAAAAAATACTTTTCACTCTTTTATGGATCTTGTGATCAATTGAATATGCATTTTAGTGCATTCAGCATAAACAAATAATTCTTGTAAATTCTTTTCTGGGAATGAGGGATGAATTGGGAATTTATTTAAACACAACAAAAGGATGGAATTATAATTATGGAATAGAAATGTATCAGGAAATTATATTTCCATATATTCAGAAAAAGAAAAAATAAATCCCCATCTTTAGTAAACAAGTATAGAGACAAAAATATTATCCTAGTACCTTCTTTTATGATGAAATAATAGTCTTTCTAATCATCACTGATTTATGGTTTTCATCCCTTTAAAATTACAACTATCATTCACTAAAAAGTGATAAATTACCTCAATCACTATCAATAATTATTTACACTAATCATCCATTCCAAATCTTCACTTGCCACCAATGTTCTCATATGTGGAAGTTGAGTTATAGGTTATCCCATAGGTCATTTTTACTTCTCTATCACTCTTACTAAGTGGATATTTTATGAACTATTTTACAATGTGGGTTTTTCAAAAATGGAATTTCAAAATTTCAATCTTATGATTACCACCATCTTGTTAAAATGGTAAGTACATAATTTATTTACGGTGCGGAGAATGTAATACCTAGAAATTTTAAAATATTAACATCATATTCAATGGAGTATGTGACATGAGACCTCAAAAATAGAAAGGATATAAAAACATAATACGTTATGATATATGTGTTATTTTAAATAAATTAAATCTATTATATATCTTAAAATTCAAACAATACTAATCTAACATTGATTATGCACAATAATGACTTTCTTTAATGGATTGAATTACACATAATACCAAGTTTTACAAAATAGTACAAATATTATTATTTAAAAAGAAAATATTATCCTATGCATTAAATTTTCTTATATAAATTGGATTTAAAAACATATTAAAATATATGGTTGAATTATTTTGTTACTAATTAATTATTATTGATAATTAAATATAATTGAAAATAAATGATATGTTTTTTATAAAAATTTATTTTATACACAAAAATAAATTATTTTGTGAAACTAAATTAATTACTTTTAGTGGATAATATTAATGAAATTAATAGTTTATGTATTAAATTAATTGTTTTTACATTAATTATTTATATTTTATAGAAATTAGGTCATAATAAATCCCAATTTACTCATGAAAAACTATATTTTTCTAAAGGCAATTTTCCCCCTTTTTGTTGGAACAATTTTTTTAAAACTAAATTTTGAAACTTTTATAAAGTTTATTTGAAAAATAAGACATTATTTTGAAATAAAAATGTAAAAATTATCTTAGGTTATACTTTTTATATATTTTTTAGAATAATAATATCTAATAAATAGTGAAAAATAATTAATTATAATTAAAAATCCATTTTCTTTTAAATAATTTATAATGTAACATTCTATTGGAAATAGTATTAAAGTCAAATAAGATAAATAATAAATATATTCATCAAATTTATGTCATTTCAATCGTTTTCATATTTAATATTGATATAAAAATATTGTAAACTTTTGAGCATTTTCACATTAAAACCCAACTTTATTTCTTTATCTATGGGGTTAATTTTATATTAATTTTTTTTACTTATATGGTTTAAATTGAGGAAAAAGTATTAAATATGTTTAATAATAATATTTTATAATTCTTAATATGATAAATGTATTTTTGGATCAAATTTATCTTCAAAAATAGTTAAAATTTATTACAATGATTAGGGTAAAATCCAATTTACTTAGTTATTTAAATTTGAATATATAGTGTGTGAATGAACCAAAACATGTAATAACACCATTTTATGGACATATTTATACATTAACCTTCATGTATTAAATTTTTTTCATTATTGATTCCTTTTTTAAGTAAAAATGTATGTACGCCTAACTACTTTTCCAAAATTCCAAGTCTGTCCCCTCACCCACAAATAAAATAACACACCCTCTCCCCCATTATTCACACATTCAGAGAAATATTTTTCCTCCAATTCCTTCCCAAATCACACCAAAAATAAGTTCCCATCATCCTAGAATCCTTATCATATGTAGAAATATGACTTATGAAAGAATTAGCACCAACCTAAGGGGGATATCTGATGACAATGTTTGGTTCTTCTAAAAGTGTTTTTATTTAATGTCCTTCTCCACCTCCTTCGATTCTTATTCCTACCATGATTACATAATAACATAAATATCTTACATATACTAAGTATTTTTAGGGGTATGACCTAAAAATTCACATACTTTCATTAAATGGGTTTGGAAACGATCGTTTATAGGTATGGGGATTGCTGCCTTGCAAATCGATGTTGTTCATTTTTCTATTACAACCTTTTATGGTTGGGAATTATAATAAATTTATAGGTAATATATTATACTTATGAAATTTTTTTTCCTATTTTTATTTTTTTAATTTTTATATCACACATACTTTCATGCTTTCCATTTTTGGGAATATGATATCATCAATCATGTGTAGACTACCACCTCACTAAAAGATGTGATTTGATAAGGGTTTAAATAGAATGTCTCAAAGATAGTTTTAATAAAAAAATATTTTATATATATTATATAATAATTTTAATTAAATGATAATATTTATATATATAATTTAGTTTTCATTCTTTTAATATCAAAAGAAAATGGACAATAGTGTACCTGTGTATGTATGAACTACCATCTCATTCAATTATGTATCCCATTTACTATCAGAAAATTTTATAGATTACTATAAATACTTATATATAGTATATATATTATATTTATTTCATATTTTACATTATAGAGAATATTAAATCATTATTTAATAAATATAATAAAAAACATGTCTAATAATACACAAAAACAAGGAAATTTACATACAAAAGAAAGAAGATAATGAATTATCATTAAAATAGATGTGATACTATTTCTTAAAAGGACCAATTATGATATTATAAATATTAATTTTTTTCTTTTAAAAGATAATTACATGTATAAAACCATTATAATATAGGTTAAAAATCATTCTACCAAAAGTAATCATATGGTGTGGTGTTTTGTCTCCATTTTCATTCCAAAAATACCTAATAGTTTTTATGTTCCAATGAAAATTTATGTGGTGTATATACTACCACTTTGACAGTTAATATTTTGATTTATTCATACTTTAGGGTTTTTTAATATACACAATGAAATATTTTATATAACAGTATTTCACTTGAAAATTACCATGTGGTAAAAGTTTTCGTACAATCTCAATTCCTTTTGATATTTTGAACATTCTCAATAAACATACAAATTCTTGTAATATTTTTTAATTTTACATTATTATTATTTTAAATATTCATATTTTTTATGGTTTATATGACTATTTCCAAAAAGGTATACCATTTTTACATATGGTGATTTATTTTACTGTTATATGATTTTTTAGGGTAATGTTGATAAAGATTTATCCTTTAATCAATAAGGATATTACCTAAACAAATTGTTTATGAGTTAAATAGATATATGATGTCTTGTTAAAAAAATAGTATAAGGGTTAGGGACTAGTTTAATAAATCTACACTATGCATTTCTAGTCTCTTGAGATGAATCTTTTGGTCAAATCAGATTGGTTTCTATCCATAGTGATAAACTATCATGAGGATATATATTTAGAGTTACTATCTTTAGGATAAACCAAGATGGTTCAGACATAAAACATTATTCATTATATAATTATTTTTTTTATATGTTATTAGTCAAATTTTTATAATATATGTGTCCAATTTTCATGATTATATGATTACTTATATCTTATTGTCTGATCAACTTTTTTCTGCCATATTATTAACAATTTATTGATTAATTGGCATGTGTTTGAATGATTTACCTTTCCATTATGATTAATCTTTATTGTTTAAAGATATATTACACTATAAATAACCATTAATATAAATTTTATATTACCCTTATTTATTTTCATTCCCTATGATATGAAGATGAACTCTTGTAATAAGTTTCAAGGATGGTGATATTTTTAGGCTTTATTTTCCATTCCCAGTGTAAAATTGGTATCTTTTATGGAATAGAGTTTTACTAAAACTTCTAAAATTTTATGTTCTTTGGAGTTTTAATCTTATATATTTATGAAAATTTAATATGTTAAAGAACCATATCTGAGTTACTAGGGTTGGGGTAATTAGACAAAAGGAGTTAAAAAATTTTAAAAGAATAATGTTTAGAAATTCATAAAACATCACAATAATTATCATATAAATGGAACTGAGTGTGTTTTCTGAAACAAATGTTATGTAAAAGGATATATTATTTGTAAAAAGGATTTTATTTTTGATCAATTAAATAATAAAAATGAACATATTGATTATCATGAAATTTTTTCGCCTGTTTCTTGACATAAATACATTAGAATATTGTTAGCATTCACCCCAAATTTTAAATTCAATATTTTTCAAAATGATGTCAATAGTGATTTTTTATAGATTCATAATTCTAAAGTTATTTTCAAAAACTACCACTCTATTTTTAAAATCATGAATTTCAAAATTCTTTTTTCATTTCAAATAATGATCTATATGGTTTAAAACAAGATCCATGGGTATCGTATTAGTGGTTATTAAAATGTATTTTATTAAATGATTTTAAAATGAGAAAATATTATTCAAAAACATTTCTCAAATATATTTCAAATTAATTATAAATAATTATAGTTTATGTTGTGGATATTATTTTTGGAACAACTAAAGAAAATATTGGTATTTATTTTTATGATTTAAAGAAAAAAAGTGATTGAAATGAATTTTATAGGAGAAAAAAAATTATGCCTTAGTTTTAAAATTACCCAAAATCAGGATTGACCATTTTTAAACTAATGTTGAAAAACCATTTATTTATTACAATGATGTTTGGAATTTATAACTCTAAGGAAATTATATTTTGGATTAGTAAAACATGTAAGACGATTTTTGATGAAGTTAATCAATCATCTAACAATAAGGTTTATCAAAATATGAGCGAAAGACTCTTTAAACTAACTATATCACATATAAAACTCTTCATAAGTGTTTTTCTTGTTATAGTTTTTAATACAATCCAAAGGAATCTCATATCAAATTCCTAAAAATAATTTTCTATTATTTCAATGAAACTAGAAACCGTGGATGATTTTATCATACAGAAACCTCTTTGATATTTTATTTATTTTTGTAATTCTGATTTTGGCGAAGTCCAACTAGATAGGAAAACAATTAGCAGGACTTGTCATATACTAGGAAAATCCCACTTCTCTTAGTGTAGTAATAAGAAACAATATAATATTCTTTCTATATCCAATGAAGAATACATATAAATTTAGAGTTACCAAAACTATGTTATATAAATTAAATATACTCTTTTGGAATTTTGGATAACATATTATTATATTCCTATCATGTGTGATAACACAATTGTGATTACTATTTTAAAAAATACTCTCCAATATTTCATCACTATAAATGTTGACTTAAGATACTATTTTATAATATATCACTTGAAAAGAGGTGAAGTCATTATTCTATTTTTTTCACAAACTTTCACATGGCCAGTATCATTAAAAAACCCAAAAAATTTATTTATCTGATTATTTAAAAGGATATGTGGGTATGATTATCTTGTGATACATATCTATTAAAATTTAAAATCCTGATATAGATTTTATTTTATTCATTTTTTTAATAAATATTTTTTTAAAATATTTCCTAATATTTGAATGTGAATGAGTATGATACACCAAGAAAAACATACATAAATGGATCCAAATAATTTGATGTGGTTCGAGTATATATTATACTCAGTGTTTATCTTAAAATGAGATGATTGGGTTTGTTAACCCTTTCTTGATATTGTTCATTGTTAGTGGGTCGTACTATAGAACTGGTTTGACACTCTCTGGGAATTTTCTATAGAATATTAATTTAACCAACACTTAACTATAATAATTGAATGATTTCTATAAATATTTTTTTCTAGTTATTTTTTTTATTTTATTAATGGTTTTGAACCATTTAAACTCTCCCAATGATTTATTTAATGGGGGTATAATATTTTTTATACTTACATTATCCTAAAAGTGAAATTTTATTTTTCAAAATCAATTTTATAAATTAAATTTTTATTTACTTTTTCAACCAAATGTATTAATCCTTTTAAAAATGTATTTTACAAATATTTAGTTCATTTTTTAAAATCTATTTTCAAAAACATACATTTTGGTCCTAAAATAATTTATTTTTTTCAAACATTAATTTAAAAAATATATTATTCTCTTCTATTTTGAAAAATAATTAATGATTTTAAATGATGCTTTTATTTTAATCTCATTATTATCTAACACCATTTTTAAGTCATTGATGATAAACTCAATGGGGGGAAATATCTTGTTTAATGAAATATATGTTTTAACCACTCTCTAAAAAGGGTGAAGTATATTGGTTGGGGATATGTTTTGATTTTTCAAAGGGACGGAAATTATCATCAACACTATAGATTTATCTTTATCATTATACATTATTTTTTAATTTAATTAATATTAATGTGATTTTTATATCAAAAATGGGGTTATTTTTGTGCTTCTCGTCATTTTTGGATTTTAATGATTAAAAAATCATCAATTATTTAATATTTTCTCTTTAGTGATTTATAAATATGTTAATGTCTCTGTGAAATTAATATCTCAATAAACATTATTGAAGTCATGTTATACTTCTAGGACAAGAATTATCACAAGAAAAAATTTATCATGCCTCATAAAGCTGTGGTAAAA
The DNA here is from genome assembly GCA_963277665.1 of Viscum album. Classification (NCBI taxonomy): domain Eukaryota; kingdom Viridiplantae; phylum Streptophyta; class Magnoliopsida; order Santalales; family Viscaceae; genus Viscum; species Viscum album. The sequence goes on from OY728125.1 coordinate 2,023,539,188, forward strand.
ACAATATGGTATAACATTTCACAACACCCTACATAAACCCTCTTGTCAAAACAATATGGTGAGGTGATAAAGGCCACATTGAAGTCCAATTGATCCCATCTTCCTCAAAATTTCACTCTAAGATTCATAGTAATATTTATATAATCCATTCCTTATTAAATGTTCAAATCCTATTTTCTCAATTAGCTCTATACCTTAAGTTACTCTTTATGCTGTAATGATTAATTTTCAAGATTCATCCACTTTATATCTAAAATTTTATGTCATAGTGATCTAAAAAATTTTAGAACTATAAAACCATCCTTTAGGACTCTAAGACACAAAATAATGATTATTCCATCACAACATTTTTTTAGGTAGAACAATAAAAATGTTCATGTGAGACTCCACACCATATTCCCTATTCTAACATTGAAAATACCACCTCCATAGTACATAATGGAATAGTACAATGCATGCAGCGAGTCTGATCCCTTCTTTTAATCTAATCAAGATTCGTTGAATATGGGAATCTTAAAATTAAAACCCAAAATAGATTCTTGATCATAACTCAAGGATTTGGAGCCAATAAATAGTAGCCTTCGGAATCCTTGGGAATCTATAACAAAAACATAATCATCTAATTTCCTATATGCTTTATATATTAAAATTTCCCCCAAAAGACAATGTTTCTAAATCTACTTTATATTCAACAGATTGTGAACTAAATTATAATATATGAATAAACACTTATACTATTTTCATTCTCTCCTACAACTTATCATATTATTTTAGAGAATTAGGACCAAGACACAAAGAGATATCTTCAATGAAATCTACACATATCTATTTTCTTTTAATGTAGTGTTCAATTACATTTAATTAGAAGGTCAAGGTTTTCATTAAATTTATATTAATAAAATGTTGTTATTTCTTATTGTTGTTTCTAGATTAACAATTAATGATAGTCACTATTATACCTGGTTTCTTCCTAAAATAAAAAAATAAAGGGGTTGTTTGGGTTCTTGACATACAATAAAGCCTTATGACTAATACAACAAATCCTCAAGTGATTGGCATCATAATCATACGGATTACTTTGAGTATTATTTCCAAACTACATTTTTAAATATCTTATCTCATTTAATTTCTATTATTTTCAATTATTTATCACTTTTAATCATTTTTTAAATTATTTAATTCATGAATTAATGATTAATAATTTTTAATCTATTAGTAAATTTATTTTCATATATCATAATTGAATAGATCTTAATTTTTATTCTTCCAATAATTTTATTTATTTAATTATATTATAATAATTTAAAACATTGATTTTATTGTATTATTATACAAAAGGTTTTAATATCTTCATTTTTAATAAATAAGTTTTAAAATTGGATTGTTTTCCTTTAAATATTTAAGGGAAATGCTCCCCTTCCATTTTATCTATCTCTAACATATATGGTTTTTTTCTCAAAGTGATTCATTCTAATCATCTTCATGTGAATGTTATAAATATAAAATTATTCAACTATGACAAATCAGTATCGTATAAAAGATGCACATTAAATATTTTTGTGGATAAACACATATTCACATATATGAGGGAATTAAAAATGGTAATGTAGTTATTCATTTCAGTAGAAGATCAATAGACACTGCATTAGAGTTCAACACATAAGAACATTGTTTACCAAGTGGATTCGTAAAAGAATTGGAGATAAATTTTTATGTTTTTAGTATAACAAATAATTAATTTTTTATCTTATTTGGTAGGAATATACTTTAATTCATCATTTGGAATAAGTTTTGTTCTACATAAATTTATTAAATTATTTATCAAATTGAGAATATGGTAATCACATTGTACATTTTGAATATATATAATCATATTCATAACATTTAGAATAATAATTTTAGTGATTTTTCCAATTCCTTCAAACATAGGCATTACTGATTTGAAAATATAAATGAGAAATTCATTCAAATAATTTTTTCAGATCAATTTTTTGGATCATTTTATTATGAACTTTTTGAAAATTTGTAATATTATTTATTTTTTAAAATAAATAAATTAACTTTTAATGTAAAATGTGAAAGGTCTTGTGGGATATTAAATATTACACATAGTGATGTATATTTATTTTTTAGTACATAAAAAATTATTGGCTTTATGCACATACTTACTTATTCTGATTACATTGGTCAGTATGGATATACGTATCATATGAGACACATGTATTGTATATTTATTAAGATAAAATAATTTCAAAATGTAGTACATAATCAGTTAATGAAAATTAGTAAGATTCAACTATCAAAATAGGGTGGTGAATACCAAATATAGTAATTCACTATTCATATGAGAGATTATGGAATTATACAACAACTCATTCCACATTGAATACCATTTTTTGAATATTCTGTCTGAGAGGAAGATTCATTCGATGTTATACATGGTTAGATCAATGAGGAGTTAGTGTGAGATTCTTATTTAATCAAAAGGGTATTCAATGGAGAATAATGTATTCCAACTTAATTGTATTCCATTATATGTTATCATGAAGGCTACATATGAGATACAACTTTATAAATGTATTGGTTTGTACATTATAAAGATTTTGGGTTGCAAGAAACTTTTCAATTATCACATTTTGATAAGCCACATTGTATTTACAAAAAATTATTATATATTGGTTATCCTAAGGAAAAATCAGTATATTATTCAAGTAAGAACATTGGGTATAATGTTTATACATGCTGAAAATTTATATTTCCAATGAAGGAATCAATAATTTTGGGATTTAGTGGATGGAAATTTCAAAATGGAGATGATCAATGCCCACAAACAAAACATGTTCCAAAAATGGTGTTTAAGCCTGTTCCATATAGAGTTGTGGAAGAATAAATGAACTATGTTACATATGAACCACAACATTCAAGTATGAATCTTTAGAAGCCTAATAGATTAGGATTACATATAGAAAATTATGATTATTTAATATTATTATGTGATCAGACTATTATCAACTGGGTATCCATTGAGAGTTATGATTATAATTAATGGATAAAATTAGTGGAATCTGAAATTGATTCGATGTACAATATGTTTAGAACATGGAGGATGAACTTGAAGTAGTGATACCTATAGTATTAAATATGGTTTTCCACGATAAAACTAACATCTATGGTGGAGTTTCTACCTATAAAAAATATTGGTTAGAAAAGGGTTATAGATAAATTCATATAATTAACTATGAATGGACTATTTCACCAATTGGGATATTAAAGTCCATTCAGATATTACACTCAAAAAAATTTCATTTTAATTATGATAAATATCAAATAAATATAAAAACTTTTTTATTTAATTGGAATTTCATCCAAGAAGTGTAAATTATAAAACCTAATGGTTTTCATGTTCTAATTATGTGAACTGAGGTGTGTATGTTGTTGTAGTACATTTATGTATTAAAGTAATCTTCTTAGAGTTTGGATATCCGTTTTTATAATGCAATAAAAGAGTTTAGTTTCCTTAAGAACATCACTGAATATTTTTTATATAACATGATTGTTGGGAGTGTATTAGTATTTTTTATATTTTATGTGTATGGCTTACTTCATGTCAAAAATTATGTACCAACATTACACATTGAACCGTCAAGGTTAGGTAAATACATCTCAATAAATGACATAGGAGAAGCAGACTACATACTAGGTATTAATATATATAGTTTGAAATTCAACAGGGAAATTATACTCCATCAAAATAGATATATTAGTAATGTGCTATAGACATTTAGCACTGATAACTCCAAAAGGGAGGTATTACATGTTGTGTACTCAACCCATAACCATTAATTCTTTGAGAATAACAAGGTGGAACCAATCCATTTCTAGTGAGAGATATTGGATTTCTACTAAGAAAATCCTTAAATACTTGAGATTGATTAAGTATATATTCCCGGCCATTAGGGGAGATAATATACTATGTGTAAGGAGTTACAATGATAAACATTTAAAATATAAAAAATAATACATGAAATCTCAATCTGGTTTTTTTAATAAATAATGGATCAATCATTTGGAATAGTTCCAAACAATCCACCGTAGAAGACTTGAAAACATATGTAGAGTACATCACTGTAACAGATGCTACGAAGGAATCTATTTGGACTATGATGTTAATAACTGGATATATGGAGGTTCCTAGAATCAAGGTAGATGTCAAACTATACAATGACAACCATGGTTCCATTTATCATTCCATGGATCTATGTTATCATAATATGAAGGGAACACCCTTCCCAAAAACTATATCATTTGAGAGATCATTGAGATGGTTAATATAATGATTTGTTTGGTGGCTATAGAGAAGAATGTAGAGGATCCATTAGAACAACCATTACCATAATAGAAGCATGATGTTACTTCTAAATCACCTAGTATAACATATAAGAGGAATTAGGTGTAATTTTTATAAAATTTATCATATTTTATAATAAAGTAATATTATATTAATAATTTATTCATGTCTTCTAAAATTAAAAATACATGATAAATGGAATGTTAATATCTCAACAATGTGTGACTCTAATTTTTCCCTAATTAATGATAATCATATAATATTATTGGTTCTGATGTTATGTTATGAATTTTCTGAGTAGGGGAATCATTTGATAATAAGTGGAGTAATAATATTTTGTTGGAACCACCAATGTATATCTCATGTAATGTCATGAATTGATTGATATACATGGGGTGTGTTTTTATTATAAATAATTTTACAAATATTTCAAGATAAGATGTATTATAACATCTATTTATTGATTAATTTCTTTCAAAATATTTTAATCTTAGCTTATCAAGGGTTTTTTGTATATTTCTGATCATGTTTTCTGTTAGAGCTCAACCAAGTTAGTTTATTTCTACTCATACGATGAGAAAATAAATCTAATACATGACTAAAAATGGAGTAAATATGTGTCCATTCATAATTGAGTGAAATGTGATATACTCAATTACATATATAAGGATCATTTGTTGTGATATTTTTTAGATGAATGTAATTATTTATATTCATTTACCCAGTTATTCATTTTTAAAGAATTAAGAAATTATGAGTTGACCTGTACTAGATTGAAATTGTTCTATGTCTATTAGTCACCCATTTTTTGGGAAATATATAATATATATTAATGTATATAATGTATATGATATATAATTTGGTTGAAATTTCTATATAGATATATAATTATGTTTCATAGGGATCAAACTAGGACCCTTTATATCTTTAGTAGAACATATTATATTCTAGTGAATTTACATTTCTTTCATTTATGAAATAACGATTTAATACTAGCTATCAACTGTATAATAGCCCATGGGTTCAAAAAATTGGGATTGAAGGTAATGTTTATATTTTGGGGAAAAATTTTCCAAACAAAGAGAGAGTTTGATAAACCATATCTAAAATAGGTTTGAAATATTTACATGTTCTTTACATTTTTATGTAAACTTATTATTAGATTTATATTAAAATTGGAGATCTTTTGAAATGTAAAAAATAAATGGATATAATATTATATCATTCCTTAATTTTAGGTCTCTGTATGAGAATAAGAATGCCTCAATCATGGACATTGATAAGTATCATTCATATTGTATTATGCAAAAATGATATATGATATAACAAGTGTGCATCACTTCCATTTATTTCCTTCTATTATGAATCAATGATATTGACTCATTAAATGGATAAAAATGCATTATCATTTGAAGTGTACAAATTGTTAGGAATATTCATTAAGGGGAAGTAACATTCTATAAGTTCCAAGAGATGGATATTAATGCCCAAGAACACAAAACCTCTTTATTTATTGAATAGAATCTATAAAAGTATATGGACCCTCTTTTTTAGGTTTCCTAAGTGCATGAAATCTTTTGTTGAAACTATTATAGTCCCTAATGAACATTCATATTAAATAGGAAGAAGGAAGATAACTATTTTTTTATTCAGGGTCATCTCCTTACAATAAAAGATCTAAGTACATTGTAAGCCCCTCTCAGGCATGGTTCATTTTGATTCTACTACAATTAACTATAAAAATCATACTTCATAAAAGTTTAAAATAAATAATTATTATAAAATATGATATTCTTATTTTAGGATTATAATATTTTTCAGGTTGATACAATTAATGATATATCAATTATTTGATGGGTATTATTCCACTACCAAGAGAACAAAATGATCTCTCTAAACATATCTAAAACATAAAATAACCAAAATAATTGTTCGAACATTAATTATAAATATTTATTTGTTCTAACATATATTAAACATTTCCCTCATATTTCTGGTGTGTATTGTTTAGAATATTAATAACATTATATGAAGGAAATTATTCTTCTTTAATAACATCTGTTATATTATTTCCATTAACATTTAAAAAGTTATTCAATTTATAATTTTTTTCAACTAAATTAACAAGATTGGGAAAAACATATGATAATTTATTCTGTTACTTTTTAGTATCTTCAGGATTTTTCATAGTCAGCCAATAATAATTTAATTAACTATTAGATTTGGAAGAATATTTTTTTATTATTATTTAAAATATGTTGTTTTTGATGCCTCTCATGGTAAATATTTATTTAAATTGACATCTTTTGTAGCCTATAATATTATACTACCTAGCTCAAAAATTTTCAAAGTTAGAGGTCAATGATATTTAGATGAGGGTTTATCAACATCTTTCATAAAATTTAATCTTCCATTAATATATTCATCTATTTTGAAACTCAATTTATTCCTTAGGGACTTCAGTGGTTCCTTAGTATCCTATATAATAGTAATCAGAGGAAGTGTTATTTTATAATTAATTAACATCAAATAAAATTTTCTTATTTTCATTTATTCCTTATAATTGATTTCTTCTTTTTTGAGATCCTTACAACTCAATTTTTTCCAACCAATGAATACATCCTTAACTTAGATTGTTTAACAATATTTCTCACTTAATAATCATTCCATTGTTGTTTTTCTCCATGATTTTCAGAGAAATATTTTATGTTTTTCATCCAAACTTACATCTTCATCTATGAGGGGGATTCAGTTATTACTAGATGGTCTTCTGTTTCCTTCGATTTCATTATGATTTTTCACTTCTAGTATTTTTTAACATCCAATAGTTTAACTTAAATTCTATTCTCAAAAAATTTCATCTATGCAGGTTCATCGATTTGCTTCAACTTGATGATAGTTCAATTATTCAATGACATCTTTTCTACACACATCGGAGTTCCAAAGTTTTTAACAAACTCCTAATAAGATTTCAATATCATTCAACAAAAATTCTCGAGTTTAATAGTATCATCATCTCTAAGAACTGAGAAAATTTTCATAAATATAATTCAAAATAAAATTTAATGATGTTGCATTTTTATATTTCACAAATGAATTAAAATAGTGTGACACATTGAGTTTTTATTATTTTTTCCCAATTTTCTCAAATGTAAGAACCCTTGAATCCACTGGAATACAATTCATGATTCTGGTCTAAGTGATCCATCTTGTGTAATTTATTTTTTATCTGAAACATTCTATTTATGTCTCTCTCTCTCTCTCAATTTCTATTAAATGTTATATAATCTTATAGAATATTATTCGAAATAAAATATGTTTATCCCTCAAGTAGTATTTTGACTAATTCCAAAAATTTATTCAATTTTATTTTGGTCAGTTAATCATGGGAAGATGATCAACTAAATATATCATTTGGTCACCTAGGGGGTAAATATATCTTTGAGGGGTGTTATATCTAATCCAACATGTAGCATTGGTTGTGAGTGTTTTTCCTGTTTATAACCCATAACACCTACTATTTATTATTATTATCATTGTATAATTATTATCATCATTATTATTATTATCACCATTACCATCATTATAATTATTACTCCCCACATAGGTGAACTGGTGGTGTAGGTTTGGGGTAGTTATGTTGTTTCACAGGGTTTAGTTCCCAAGGCTATTTTATTCTCTTGTGATGTGTGTGTCATGGGGGTAAGTTCATATCTCTCCCTCACCCTCCCTTCCTCCCACCCTCATTCCATCTATCATGGTACATCCACTCATTCAAATTCTCCCTCACTATCTCTAAATGAAATAAATACACTTTCTCTCTCTGTCAACCCACATCTACCAAGAACACCATCCCAAATACTCATATCTTTCACCTCTACCACTAATCTAAACACCCCACCCCCTATATCTATCATAATCTTCCTCTCTCCCCCCACATTCCAATCAATCTTCTATACGGACACCAAACCCATCGATAGACACAACCAAGCCCATCCTTTTCTTCACCACATCTTAAGTAGTCTAAATAAACTAATTGAATCCATCATCACACATAGAAAATACACATGTAGATCACACTATTTTTTATTCATTACAGAGTGTGCATGGTGGTAATTTTTTTCAAATGTTTAGAAATTATGAGAAATATGTTCTCCATTAAAAATGTATTTTTTTTTGTTTATTTTTTAAATTTTCAATATATTACATAAAAATATTTCAATATACTATTATTATAACGTATTTTATTATTTTTCATCATATGTTACTAAATTTATAAATTTAAAATCCAAAAAAAAAGACACTTAATATATAATTTGTTTGTTGTGTTTATAAATCGAGATGAATTTATGATTTCTAATTTGAATATTTTAGTTTATATATTGAATTCACATTGAGTGCGGTGGATTAGTCAATGTTAGGATGATATGAATATTTGATATAATAAACTTTTAATGATATAATCTTAAACATTACATTTTCTAGTGTCTTTAGGCTAGTATAGATTTTCTTTCAATCCCAGAGATCTTTTTGGTTTATATTTTTAGTGAATTGGGTCATAAATAATTAATTACAATGGTAAAAATTTACTTAGTATCTATCTTTCCAAAAAAAATAAAAATATTTTTAATAGTTAAATTTTTTTCCTTTCATGAATATATATCATCACATTAAACTTGAATTCTTATTTTCCCTTACACATCCTTAAATCCTTCCAAAAACCTAAACAGTGGGATGAGAAAAATATCTCAAAAAGTTTCTTAAAAGTTAATAAATTTATTTGTATTGTGAAACAATAAAATAAATAAAATAAATACCTTTATCACATTATTCATTGAGTTTAAAAAATAAATCATTTCCATATGAATAACACACACTTTTTTCTCAAATAAAAAAATTTAAAACAAATAAAAAACATAGATAAAACATGTATGACACATTTGGAATAATTTTCATATCACTAATGCATATGATGTTTCCTCAAGGTAATAAGTGGAATAACCATCATATTATGTTACCATAATCCCTTAGGAGAAACCTAATTAGTCAAATAAATCCCATGTCTAAAATAACCATTGTTGTATATTCTCATAATCTCTTAGGAGAAACCTAAACGATTAACATAATCCCTTTATGAAATTAATTATAGAACTATAATAGGATGACCTATGTTAATTTTATAAAAGAATAACTCATCCATATAAAATATTCCCAAGGGCCAGAACCTAATCCTTATAAATGAAATCTTTCATGCCAAAAAATAATTTTTTCACCCATAAGAAATCATTTTCAAATATTGATATATACATTTCCATTAAAAAAATTGAAATATAAAATTACCATAATAAATTGAAGGAGGGTTATTAAATTAATAAATAACTTAATCTTATAAAGGAATCAAAACATCAGGTAATAGTTATGGTGGCATGAAAATTCATTGTCACCATATACATTAAATTAGAATATTCCATTTGTCTTGGGTTAATAAAGTAAAAAATATTCATAAAAATATAAATTTTGAAAATATTTGAATGAATGTAAAATTTTATATATAATGTCTTATATAAATACGTTATTTTAATATTATAACATCTATAAAAAAATATTAAAAATGTGGACATATAAGGAAAACATTCATGGAAAAATTATAAGGGGATTTTTAAAATAATTCCCCTTACCTTGAGTCTGCATCATAAAATATTTCATTTATCATCCTGAATAATAAAAATTGGTTAATTATTTACTTTCATATTAACCATTTACACTTTTTTATTCCTTTTATTTTATAACATACCACATTATATTAATTGTTTTATTTAAATAAATTCACATCAGTCGTTTTAGTGATATTTATTTCAATGTCCAAAATGGCTTTGTTAAGTAGAAATTGGTCAAAGTTGTGATTATAAAATAATAAACATAATAATAAAAATTTAATAATTAAAATTTTATGCATAAAATTTATTTTAAAAAATAAGGAATCAGTTCTATGAAAAATTAACTACGTTATCATAAAGGAGACGGTAGACCATACATACGCATGTGTAACGTTTCCATTTTTTCAATTATTATTTTTGGAAAGTAGGTAAGTATCATTTTAACTTTTCATAATGATCATTATATCGTAAATATAATATTATATCTTTTATTATACTTTTTTATATATCATCCTTGTGATGTGGTTATGGAAAATGAATTACATTTTTTGTGGAGGTGGTAGTCCATACGCCTGCATGAACTATGCTATCATTTTCTAGTGTATGAAATGATAAGAAAATATGGGATGTTTTATCTTTATAAATTAATAAATATTTCATGAATATATATATATATATATATATATCTTAAATATATTATTATAACTAGCCTTGAGATGTTGTGATGGAAAACTAATTTCCTCGATTCGTGCGGTGGTATTCCTAGATACACATGAACATTGAATTCCTATTTCAGTTAATGAATTTTAGAGAAAAATATAGGCTACTCATGTCAGCATATTCAAGATACTTATTTTATTATATCAACTTTGTTAACAATGTTTTTATGTTGTGGAAATAAGACATAAAACTAAAATATGAGGTCAAAAACTATAACAATTATTTGGAATGTCTCCTTTTCATAACATATTAATCCCTCCAAGGTTGGTAATATGCCTAAAATAATACCTATAAAAAGGGTTTTGGGATTCAATAAAGGTGTTTCGGTAGGTATTCGAAGAACATGATAGGTTTTTATGTGTGATAAAATGAGAAGAGGTGGTTTCACTTTATATGATAGGTGAGGGGCGCTTTTGATATATTAAATCATATCATATTCACTTTTTCAAATATCAGATTTTTAGGAATTATGTATCATTTATTAAAAAAATATTTACATAAAAATCAACAATGTCAATTTTTGAACATTTCATTTACTTTTATTTTATAAAATCATTACATACATGGAATTTGAATATAATCAATTAACATGTCACTAAAATATTATATTTATATATCAAATTCATTTATTAAATTAATTCTTTAGAAATATATTAAGTTTAATATTTTTAATCTAATATATATTAACATTCCATTAATTTAAAAATTACAACATTAGTGTTCTTTAAAATAAGGTAATTATTAACTCACTAAAAACTAAAAAAATTACCATGATGAAGATAAATCATTTATATTTTAAATTAGTATTCATATCTTATTAGATCCTCTAGTTATTCCCATGGTAAAAATATTAATTTTATTAAAATAAGTGTGTGACATTATTTATGTTTCATTAAAAAAAATATTATAATGGATATAATCATATTTAAATGAAAAAATGTCATATATTAGACTTTTGGATGATTATGGATAGGATTTAATCATCCAATAAAATTAATGTAAGTTCAATGGTAATTTTTTAGTCCTTGTGATTTTATTTTAAACCATAATTACTCGATATACCTTTTACTATGGTAATAAAAAAATTTAATGTGTCGGTTCGTATTGAAAAAAAAGTTAAGGGTCATATTTACCAAATTTCTACCTGCATAATCCAAATATAGATAAAATTTATGAAAATTTAGAACACATAAATAGATATTTTTAATTTACAATTCATCCAAAAAAATGCAACAACAAATTAGTTTTCTAAAAAATCTCGTTTAGGTGTAAAATGTTTTTAACCAAAATTCATGTATAAACTTCATTTTAGAAAATAATTCCCATAATTTTGATAATATTGTACTAATTAAATTATAAAAATAATTCATAATATAATATTACCTAAAAAACTCTTAAATTTAAAACACTATTATGAATAGAAATCAGTATTTAACCTATTCGTTAAAAGAAAATTGTTTTATAAAATTAACAATAATTAACATTTAGAAAATTTGGGAAATATGAATTCAATAATTACGTTCATTTGATCAAATTAGAATTATATAATCTAGATATCAATACTTTTATTATACCCAAATTATATATAAGATTTCAATTTGGTTAGAAATAAGGATATTTTTTATTTTTACTTAAAAAATGACTATTATTTTTATTGTTAATATAAATCCTTAAAATCAATCTAATGAATTTTTGAAAATATTTTATATAAAAATTAACTAGGATGTTAAATTATTCCCCACATTGGTAAATTGATTCCTCACAAATTTATTCATTTATTAAAAAAGTGGGGATACCTTTCTCTTATAGCACTTTTAGACTCTCACATTACTTATTCAATCATATCTTTTTTCGACAAAACCAAAACATTTGTAAATTTTTTTATATTAAAATAATTTTTTATATAGATAAGAATTTTATAAGATCATTCATTATATGAGGAGTTCCCATCCAACTAAACTAATTCAGGGCACAAAACATGAGATCAATTCGGTAGATACTTTCTTAACATGAAAATATAAAAAATATTTAAGGCCACTCAGTTGGAAAATGATCCATCTTTTTCCTAGATTTCATATGGTCCAATAATAGTTGGACTTAATAACCCCATTTTATCCAAATTCTCAACACTTTTTCATAGAGATAATTTAATAATAACATTACCACCTACCACCAATGTAGGATCTTTTCTCTAGTAATCCACAAAACATTTTTGGCTAGTCTGAATCATCATCAGATTCTGTTGAATCATCCTTAACTTCTCAACCATTTCCTCTACAAAATATATTCAAATCAAAATCCTTTCTCTTACTTCATCACAAAAGTTTGGATTTTAACACCTCTTTCTTGATAATTCCTAAAATGAATTCATATATATACTGGAATGAAATCTATTATTATAGGAAAACTCATCTAATGAAATATTTTGATACCAACATATAGGGTAATATATTAAATAATCTTGAAGAATGTACAATAATTTATAAATTATTTATTTAGTATATCCATTCGATTGAGTATAAAAAACTATAAATACATTTAATTCAATACCTAGTGAATTTGAAGTCCATTCAAAAAATTATAAGTGAACTCTGGAACATGTGAAAATACAATAAAAAAAAGTAACTCCATGTAAATAGAATATCTCTTTAATATATAGTCGATAATTATTATCTAAATACATAGTATCTCAAATAAGAACAAAATTGAAATATTTATCTCATCGAGTTATAATAAACTAAATCATATTATCACCAAAAGATGTATTGTTGAATTCCATTAGGAAATACTTTAAAACATTTTCCCATTTCCACATTGGCAATGTAAAAGTTTGAACTATCCCATTCTATAATTCTCATTATTCATTAACTTGGTGAAAAGTTCAAATTGTCAATGTAAAATTAGTAACATGTCTTTTCATTTTATCCCACTAGTAATACTCTCGAATGCATATTTGCTTCATAGAACTACAATGATGAATGGAAAATGATAAACTATGAGCATTACTACCTAATTCTCTCATCAACATGGAATTTTAAGGAACACATAATCTATTTCGAAATCTATAAATGAAACCTTTATCGATATTAAATCTAGTCAACTTTCCCTTCTAAAGAAATTATTCTTTTTTGGTATCTTGTGGTCTTCCTACTAAGATTTATTAATTCTATATGAACAATTTAAGAACATTGAATCCTAAAACAAAATTGTGAAATTTCTCACATAAAAAACTTATAGTCCAAAATTCATTAATTCATTTACTAAAGGTTAAAGTTCTAAATGAAACCTAATTATTACAGTGTTACTTTTCCGACTCAATGCCTCAACAAATTTGTTTTCTTTTCTTTTATGGTAATTAATTTTGCAATCATAATCCTTAATCAATTCCTACCATCTCTTTTGTTTCATGTTTAACAATTTATAAGTTAATATATTCTTTAAAAATTTATTATCAATATAAATTTCTCACTTTTATCTGTATAATTGAATTAACATAAATTTAATTAAAAATCTACTATAAAAATCATAGATCATATTTAGTAAAATTTTACTCATAAGGTTTTAGTTACAGTGATGCATACAAATTATGTGATCATTCTACATCAAAAAATAACCAAGACCCTTCAAATAAGAATTCTTGTAGATGAAAAGTTCACTATTTCTAATGGGAAGGGACCAAACCAGAGCATTCACAAATATTATTTATATATCCAAATAAAATTAGTCTCATTATTTTATCTAAATGGATTTATATCCATGTCTTGTTAACATAGTTAGTGGGTTGATACAATGTAGTGTTTTCCAAAAACCACCAACAAATTCTTGCCAACAAAAGAAGACTATAAATCTCAATAAAATTTCTATGTCTTGACCATTCATCAATGACTTCTGTTTTTGTTGTATAAATATTTATTCCATATTTATTTATGATGTTTCAATTTAATGAAGTTTTCTCGAACCAAAAATTTTATTTTCTAAAAAAATGTTTCTTTTCTCTTAGGGTTTTTAGAAAATTCCTTTGTTGTTTTTCATTATCATTATAAATTTATCAATAAATAAATATATCATCCATGAAAACAATCAAACACTTATCCAAATTTTCGTAGAATACTCTATTCATAAGATCGATAAATACATCGGGGTTATTTTTTAACTAAAATGGCATAATCAGATACCCATATTGCCAGTATCTAGTCTGAAATATTGTTTTCATAATTTCATTATCATTCACCATCAGCTGATAGTACCTAAAACATATGCTCAAGCTTAGAGAAATTTAATTAACCTTTGTGATGATCATAAAAATCATCGATATGAGGTAATGGATACTTATTATTAACAGTAACATAATTCAAAGATAAATAATCAATGAAAAGCATCATAAAACCATGTTTATTTTTAGTAAAAAAATATTATCACCCCATAGTTAAGTAATTGGGTGAGTGAAACAATTATAAAGAAAGTCTTGCAATTACTTTTTCAGTTTCATACATTCTCTTTGATCCATTCGATAAGGTGGTTTTGAAATTGGCATTGTAACATCCCATGAAATTGCAATATTTTCATTTTTTGAATAAATTTAAATTTTTTAAATATTAATTTAAAGAAACAAACTATTTAAATATTATTATACACACAATAATTTTTTATCTTTCATTTCATGCAAGGTTATGTTTTACCGAACAACAATATATTAATAAAATAGTATTTTACAATATAATATAAAATATTCATTATGTTTTTCATTATGAATAATATTTTCTATCTTATAAAAATATATAGTTGAAATTATTGGATAAAAATTAACTATAAGTGAATATATTAACTAAATAAATATATTGGAAATGATTTTATAATGAAATATTTTTATGCTCCCAAAAATTTTATATCTTCAAATATTAAATTAATTACTGTTAGTAAATTGTATTAATTTAATATATATATATATATTATATTCAATAAAATATTTTTAGAATTCCAAAAATATATTTTATTTGCATAAGATGAGAATAGATATTTTTTATGATTAAAAAATGTATTTTTCTAGAAAGGAAATTTTGTCCCCTTTTAATAGAGAACCTATTTTCAAAAACATATTTTGAAAATTTTATATATATCATTTGATAAAATAAACTTCTTCTTTTAAATAGTAATAATAAATTTACTTTGGTTGAATGTTTTGTATTTTTCTAATAACATTCATGTTTTTATGAATAGAAGTAAAATATTTCATCTCAATTGAAAACACATTTTTCATCAAAAATATCTATGGTGTTAAATTATATTTATAATATGATTAAAAGTATAATAAGAATAATATAATTTTATTCAATAAATTTTAGGTCATTGGAATAAATTTCATATTGAATTGTGATATAAAAAAATTCAATCTTTTGAACATTTTCTCTTTTAAAAAATGTTTTATCATTCCATTGATGGGATTAATTTTAGAATAATTACTAAAACATTTCTACTTTAGAATCATGATAATTTTATTTTATATTTGAAATCAGTGGGTAAAAATTATTTAAAATTTTTTCATTTATTTTTGGGCATATGAATAGTAAATTTGGTAATATTTCATGTACTACAGTTAAGGGTAAATCTAGTAATTAAGGGGAAAAATAATATTATAAGTATTATTATATTTCCCTAAATATCATAATGATATTATTGGATTATTTAGTTTCAACCTAATTTATCCTTTTGAAGATTTTATGGCCTCTATGAGCCACTTGAGTAACATTAAGACTTTTATAATTTTTTATTCTAAGGGAAGTCCAATATGTCACACTCTATTTTTAATAAGTATTACAACTTTCATATATGGTTATTTAGAGTATATAATCGAATATAAATATTAATTTTAAATATAAAAAATTGTTATTCATCATTAAAATTTATTTATATTTTTAGGAAATAAATAATTAATTTAAATGGTGACATAATGACGATGAAGTAATTTCTTAATAAATATAAAATAAAATAAACTATATTAAAAAATATTAAAATAAATGAAAATGATATCATTAATGTCATAAAAAAATTTAATATAATACTTAGACACATTTTGGATGATTTAAAATATTTTTTTGGAAGATATCATTTTGTTATGACATTTTTAAAAATTCAAGTAATGGACATGGTCAAAATGGACACTATTGATAAATTAAAATAAATAATATTTTAAAAAATTATATAAAATTCTTAAAATATTTAAATTCTCAAAACATTTTCTTATGTAGTAAAATATGTGATTTTTACTCATTTATGGTCTATATGAAATTTTAGAGTAACAATTTTAACCCTTAAAGATTAAAATTCCAAGTTGTTAGGGTAAGAGTTAAAGTGTTAAACTAAGGGTTAAAGAAAAATGATAAGTGTAATAGTGTGACATAAAAATTTATAAAAATTATTGGTTGAGAGTCTTTATACCCATAAAAATTTTATATTCTAAATAAATCACCTTGAATACATTTTAAATTGAAAATGAATTAATATTAATTTAATAGAATTCGAGTTTCCAGAAGTACCACTCAACTCATTCTTAAAAGAGAACCTCCTCTATGACTTCCTTACACCTCTCAAGTCACTTTCTATCCAACAATATCTACCCAAATAAATTATAAAAATAACTCTGTCACTACTATAATCATTCATTTTGGAATATGTCCATCCAATTATTACCTTTGTTAGAAACTAAAATAAGTAACCCAAAGTTGTGGAAACATCTTTCCTCAAACTCTTTAGTTTTATTTCCATTATACAAACTCCTAAAAAGTCATTATTGATTTATTATGTAACAACATAATAATAAAACATATACTTTTATTTTTTATTCCATGTGATTGACCTACACTTACACACACTTCCTTCAATTTTGTAAAGAACATGTTATTTATGAGTACAGCGAACTACCATCTCACGAAATGATTACTATTCATTTTTCCTTTACCAAATTTAATGGTTGGTAATTACGATGTAAAATATATTTAAATATGTCATATAGGTTTTTTTAATCATTTATTCTTATTTAATAATTTTATAACCCATACCCTTATGCTTTCCCTTTTTTAAAACATGATAACATAATTTGTAGAGGTGCGGCCTACCGCCTCTTCAAAGAAACCAAATTTGTTCACGCTATACGATGAATGTATAAAGGATAGTTTTACTAATTTAATTTTAAAAATAAGACATAAATATGATACTGGATTTATAATAGAAAAATATTTCATTTACATAAAATTCCAAATAAACTAATGTAGTGTTCATGCATACGTATGACCTAGCATATTCATGAACGGTGTATTTCATTTCATATCTCTAAATATTATTGATTGTTATAAAAACATATATAATTGATATATATTATATTTATATCACCAATTATATTAAGTATATGATGAAACTATGATCTAATTCACCGTAATATTAAATAACAAAAAACTTATTCAAGAAACTAGGCAATTAACATCCTAAATAGTGAAAATAATGAAATATTACTAAAGAAATGTTAAAAAAATATTATAAGTGGGTAATATACGATATCATAAATATAAATATGGTTCTAAAAAATTTAGAAACATAATTAAAACAACTATGTAATATTTTAAAATTTAATCCCCCAAAACATAACGCAAGGTATGGTATTTCGTCTAAATTTACATTCCATTGAGACTAATTTGTTATTATGCATTAATTAACAGTTATAAAGGGTATATACTACCATTTCACATATTATATCATGATTCTACTTATTATATGTTTTATTTACTTTTATTCCTTCATCTATATTATGATTCAAATGATTCGAAGTTCTATGGGACACTTTGGAATGATTAATGATTATTTTCTTCAAAAATGTTTTACTGGTCTTTAAATAGTATTTCCATTAAAAGACATCAAGAACCCTTGTCATTAATTAGATTTCACTATGGATGTGATGATAAATTTTTGTCATTTATTCAATACAATTATTTGATAAGTCATATTGTTTATTATTTTAATTGATTATTTGATATGGGGAATTCTTACAGCAAATACAACATGGGTGGGGCCTGGTTATTAATAGAACCTCGATTCATCGGATGTCACATTAGTTGATTTAGTTGTCCAAAATAGATGGCTTTTTAACTGATATTCTAAATCATGTTTTGATTTCATGTACTTAGGAAACATGGAATCCAATAATTAAGCATCTCCTTCATTTAGATTCAGTTTTTATTTATCAATGATATTTATCATTGACATATCAATGGATGCATTCTGTTAATAGTTTTAATGATTTATGTGGAATCTATTTCATTTATTTACCATTATATATTTATTTTTACTTATTTATTTATTTTAATGTAATTTTTGGTCAATTATTTACCTTTATGGGTTTATTTATTTCCATTCATTCATAATTTCTTCCTCTTTACTTACCCTTACAAAGCATTTTTGCACACTATTACTAAGTTTTCATTCCCCAGGTTATGAAGAGGAATTATTTAAATGAGTTTCAAGGATGTAGTTTACTTGTATCTATCATGTATTATGTTATTTTTTCCAATGTATATTGGGTATCATGTATGTAATTTGGATTTTTTTTAACTACTAAACTGATCGATCCTTCGAGACTTTTTTCTTTGTAATCATGTAAATGTAATGAAATAATGCACTAGCTCCGGGCTTTATGTATCTAGGAGTTATAGGATTAGAATATAAAACAAATTAAATAGTAAATTAAACTTCCTAATCATGTATAAAACCAAGAAACTCACTAGTGAAAACATCAATGTTTTCTTTTACATCTAACACTTTATTAACCTAAACATTTCCTTTATTTTTAACAATGTATCCAAGACAATATCCATTTCAATATTTTTACATTTTATCATTTTTTGATATGTTATAGATTTTGTGGATTCATTATGTTATATAAATTAAAATACTTTTTGAAAAAAAACTTATTCAACTCAGTAGTCTATCTTAGCATAGTAAACAAAAATCTCATACATACACAGAATAATATTAGACTTTTCTATGGGAAATTTGACATGATTTTATTGTAAATTATTTCTATAGACATTGATAATAATATTATAATAAATTTTTCTTATTAATAATTCCCTCGTGAGTTTTTACCATATGTTGTGGATTTTTTAATTGAGGTGGAATTTCTAATTTTTCAGAAAATGTCTCCAAAATTAGAGAACATACAGACCCTAAATCAAACAATGCACTATCATAACATGATTAAAGAATAAATCTACCTGATGCCAAATAATTCTATGTCCCAATATCTAATAAATTATTTTCAAAGGATTTAACCACACATTTCTTCTTATAGTATGGATACATCCCATCATTCATGTTATCATTCAGACACGCATGTGCATAATGACACATCTCTTTATATTTAAATCTCTTTACTTTCTTCATACTATAATTGACATTACAATTACCAAGATCTTATTCATTCCAATTATAACCCATATTCCCAAACTTACCACATCATAATCACGTACCATACATCATAATTCATTCCTTAGTGTGATTCTAACCCCAACTCTCACAAAATAAAAACATAATTTTCTTCCCATTGAATTTATATAATCAAGCCTTCCCCTATTCCGTCCAACTAGAAAATTTTTATTATTGTTTTATATATACACATTATCAATTGGATACTTAATTTTTATCATCCCAAAAAAATAAAAAATTCTCACAAAAAATTTGAATTCATGGAAAGCCAATGTCCATAGATATTTTGGCATCAATCCAGAGAAAAATGGATTAATTTCTCTATTAATATACATGATAATAGGTGGTGTATACCTTTCCATTCAATTGAAATTTTATTTGTATGTGGCCACTCAATCATCCACATTTTTTTCCAATTCCATGAAACTATGTTTCATACTATATAGATTCACCTTATAAAAATATTTATCAATGAAAATATTCTTAAATTCACCCCATTCCAAGATATCAATATTCTCTCTTTCATTGATATTATTCACCATTGACCATAACTTATTAGAATCACTTTCAAAATCTAAATATAAATTATTGAATTTTAAATATCTGAATATCCCATGACATTGAATATATTTTCTATGGATTTAACATATTCCTCGTCTACCACTAGTCATAAGATCCAATATATATAGGAGGTTAATGCCTCAAAAAATGGTCCACAATTAAAATGTTTTATTATAGTAGATTTTTTGTCCTCCATCATTGATATCGAACTAATTTATAGCCTATGTAAACTGAGTGTCTATTGCAGAAAATGTATCTATTTTGATTCATATCATTTTAGGTTACTAAATCAGAATGATATTGTACCCTTAGTACCTTCCTACTTCATGTTACATGTTCCCTATATGAAAACAAATTCTTAAAAATTATAGTTCTTTTGAATCATTATGGTAATATTAAAATTATATATCATTTCAACTTAAAAATTATCTAAAAAGATTTTGTGTTATTATATTAAAAATATCCCAACCTAAAAAACTTATCTAAACCTTTAAATAGTACCATATTTTGGGATACAATCTTAAACATTACATTTTCTAGTGTCTTTATATTAAAATCTGTATTCCTTCATTGCCAAATATCATTAAGGTTTATAGTTTCAAATAATTAGGTCATAAACCATTAATTATAAGGTGTGAAGTTATAATAAGTCTCAATTTTTACTATTATATTATGAATTGTAAAAATAATAAAGGTTTTCCTTTCATAAAAAAATTCACAACATTCAACATTACTTCTTACCTACCATTACAAGTCATTAATCCCAATGAAAATCATTTTAAAATATGAGATGAGCATAAAAATATTAGTATATCACATAAAAATAAAGAAATCATCCCATCCAGTGAAAATTATGAAAACTCATAAAATACATACCATTATCAAATTATTTAATAATCATACAAAAGAAATAATTTCCAAATAAAAATCACATCATTTTTTCTCAAATGAAAATTTATGATCCCATATAAAGAATAGATAAATATGTATGTAATTTGGGGCTTTAATTCTGTAACACCCTGAGATTTGGTGAAATCTTATTTTTGAATTAATTTATCATTTTGATATTTTTTATTCCATGAAATAGTAAAAATAGTTTTTTATATTAAAACACTATTATTGTCATATGTTATACGCAACATCAAATTATCATGCACTAAATGAAACATACATTTTATCATTCTCTATATGGAACATAGAATTTTTCATAAATTAGACACTAGATTGAACCTCCTTGATGGCTTCTGTAACACGCAATACCATGTCTTACCGAACAATAATATATTATTAAAATTTTATCAGTTAATATAATAAGATATAACCAAGAGGTTAAATTATAGGTTATGTATAGTATTATATAATTTAGGAAAATACTTATTTTACACATATATAAGATGAATTCATAGGTTACAAATTAATTAAAAATTAATATGAAAACAAATTAAATATAAAAGAAAATATTATTATTATTATGCTCACAACGTTTTATAACCCAAAAACGTAAATTTATTATATTTAGGGAGTGATATTAATGTAGTATAAATTTTTTATATTCAATAAAATAATTTTGATATTCATCTAACAGATTTTATATACATTAGAGAAGTATAGACCAAATTTTATGCTCAAAATCCAAAATGTTTATTAAGGAAATTTTACCAGCTTTTACGGGTGAACAAATTTGAAATCAAATTTTTGGAAATTTTTTGGATTAAATATGTAAAAATAAAATCTAAATTTTAATTTGAAACATAATTATAAGGTTAGTGTAAATTTTTGGATTTTTCTATGAAGTTCAATTTTTTAAAATATTAGTGAAAAATATCAAAAAAAATATCAAAACTTATTTCTTATCTAATTTATTTATAATGTTAAATTATATTTATAACTGGTTTAAAAGTTTATTTATTTAATAGTTTTATAAATTAATCAATTTTAGATCATTGGAAATTATTTTTCATTAAAATTGGATATTATGACATAGCAAGCATTTGAATGTTTTTACATTAATAACAAGCATTGTTGACTTGACTAGTGGATTAATTTTAAATTAATTTCTTCATATTATATGATTATAATTTGGAAAACATGATTTAATATTCTGGAATAATAATAATATTTAACTTCTATTATGTTAAAAATAGTTTTTCAGTGATATTATTAGATAATATAATTAAAATAAATTACATTTATTAAGGTAAAATTAAGCATAACTAAGGACTAACCCTTAAATTTAAGACTAAAGAGACCTATAAACTTGTCCAAGAGAAATTTTCTGACCATATCTAGACCATATGAAACATTTAATATACATTTTTATATTATGGTATCCACTTTACTTGGAAGAACGTGGGTAGAATTCCTTTTACAAAGATTTAAAAGAGTGTCAATCCTCCTCCACTATAAAAGGACTCCTATATTATACTTATATACACAAATCAACCCAATTAGGGTTGAAAAATTTCTACAAAAATATCCTTCAAAAAATTATCCCTTTATCCTTTAGTCCCCTCTTCTGGATGAAAGTCTTCCAAGGAAGCCTTTTTATTCATAACAAAAGGAAATACCAGATTAATATATAATGCCTTCTCTCAACCACTTTTCATTTATTTTCGTTCCCCAAACCTCCACTATCTTTTTTACTTGATTTTATAACAACAACAATGTCATAAACGATGATAATTCATTTTTTCCTTTACCACCTTTCATGGTGGAAATTATGATGTAATCATTATTTATATATTTTATATATTATATATATTAATACTTGAATATTTTTTCATCCATTTACATCACATGTCTTTAAACA
Source organism: Viscum album (assembly GCA_963277665.1). Taxonomy (NCBI): domain Eukaryota; kingdom Viridiplantae; phylum Streptophyta; class Magnoliopsida; order Santalales; family Viscaceae; genus Viscum; species Viscum album. Next base: position 2,023,562,754 of record OY728125.1, read on the forward strand.
TTCAATTTTTTTAAATATGAAAATTTTGTTTGAGTAAGTGTGAACTACCACCCCCTCAAAGGGATGTGAATCATTCACACACTACATGGAATGTATTAAGGATGTAGTTGTTTAAATTGTATGATATATATGATATAATAATACTACTATAATAAATATATACACACACACACACACACATATGTAATTTAACATATTTCATTCAATATGATAATAAAAATGATGAAAGTGCTCATGCGTATGTATGACTTACCGTCTCAATGAACAGTTTATTCCATTTCATACATGTCTATTATATATATATATATATTAATACACATATACTGAATATGAATTATATTTATATCATGTTTTATGTTATTTAAATTATTATATAAGTACAAGGACCAAATATATAACAACTTGAGACACATTAGAAGAACAAAGCAGATATTTCCTAAAGTGAAACCTTAACGAATGATTATTAACAATAGGGTAATATAAGTCATAATAAAACAACATATTTATTCAGATATAATAATATTTATCTTTAAAATATTTATAATAAATTTATATTTATTATATAGGAGGCTTGAATGTGTATGACGAGAGTCAAGGCACAAGGTAAGTTGATTTCACCTCACTTTTTATTTCTGTGAGATACATACCATGTTCACCACTCTTTCATTTTGTGTGGTGTATATAAAAACCATGAATGTATAATATGATTATTATTATTAAATTTATGGTAAATTAATTACCCATTATATGAACTTCCATTCATGGGTTTTATGTTTCAAAAGATACCAAATCAGTAAGATAGATTTGTCTCAATTAGCCTTCTTTGAGACACATGCATTGTTATGCACCATTATTTTTCTATAGGTGAAAATACTACTTTTTATATTTTATATCATGTATATCTATATTTTTCTTATATGTTATAATTAATTTCATTTCATTTTTTTAAATGAGTAATATGTTACAATGTTACCAAGTGGTAAGATTTTATTGAAACAATCTTATCTCTTTTCATGATTGTTTATGTTTATGCATCCTTTAATGAAATATTATGATATATCCATCAATAAAACTACTAAAGTTTCTTCTACTCTAGTTATATATTATATATTAACATATTGGTACCATTTTTCCACTCTTTTGTATAAAAGATAGATAAAAAATGTTTTTCATAAAGCCCGACATTACCCTCTCCACGTTAAGAAATCTATATTCATTCAAAACCATGTTTTATAAAAAGGGTTTCCAAGAATATGATACTTAAATCTTATGATTAATATAAGAAATTTTACCCTTTATTTATTTTACTAATGTTTTCAATGAAAACATATTATAAATTTCTAAATGATCAATTTTTTTATACATTTTTACCATGCAAAATAAATGTTCTTTTTACCTCTTATGACATGTGCATATTGATATTCCATCAATCCTTTGAATATTTCTTTTCATTTTAAAGGATATTTTATAAAAATTATTTTATAAATATGTTTCCAAATAAACATCTTATTTTCATATTTTAAAGTTTCTTTTTTAATATTTAAAGAAATTTTTTTTCTAAATGTTTTCAAGCTTCTCTTATAAGTTTATAAGGAAAAGGATTTTCAAAATTATTTCTGGCCTCATTTATATGTTTTCAAAGTATTTTCAAGGAAATATTATTCAAAACATTATCAAGATCATCTTATAATTTTTCATTGAAAATGGTTTTCAAAATTTTTTCATTCTCCTTTTATATGTTTTCAAGGAAAATTGTTTTCAAACCATTTTCAAGATCCTTTTATAAATTTTCAATGAAAATCATTTTTAAAAATTTTTCATGAATTATTTCTATGTTCTCAATATATTTTCAATGGAAGTGAATTTTAACAGGTTATTTTAAAAATAAATTTTCAAATAATAAAGGATATTTTCCTCAAGAAATGTTTTCAAAATATACCTCCATATTATTTTCCTTATAAGATGAAATATTTTGATGTAACCCATAACCTTGTATGAAATAATAAAATGGTTTCATTCATATTATTTATTAAATGGTTTATGTTTTTATTGAATGATTCTTATGACACCAGTTTCTCTTTCCTTAGTTATATACTTTTGAAACTCACATCTTTTCACGTGTTATGATTCTGAGGAAATTATTATGAAAATTGTATCTTTTTCCCTAGGTTATGATATGATAAAATATTTAGGATACATATTTAATTTCATGTGTTATGATATTATTTTTATGATTTTTGAGGCACATGTGCTTATGATTTCATTATGATATTGGTGGGATGTATATATCCATACAATTCAATAGGTAATGATTTAAATCTCATGATATTGACATTGATGGAATTATAAATTAACTTGGTTTATTATTATAGGGTGTAAATGTGGAGTAAACCTAGTTCAGTAATATAAGGGTAGAATGAGGTGTGAACCCTGTTTAGTAATGGACATTTTCCACTAAGATGGCCTCAACAATAGTTATTTGACTAATATGGAAACCATTATATATTCTTATGTGTCTTACATAATTCCATGTCTTATTTCTATGTTATTATTTCATGAATTATTTTATTTTTCCATTATTATTCATGTCTTATGAGCTTCTAACATTTATTCAATGATTCATATTAATGATCTTGGGTATGCAAGGTATGATCTTCTATATTCATGATCATGTTCTCGTACCCTTATGTTCATTAATATTATGACATGTCTCCCTTTCTTACCCTTACTACACATCTGAGATGACCCATTTCATGTTCCCTTCCCTAGGTTTTAAAGATATATCTCTTATATGATATGTCTAAGAGGAGTGATTGTCTTTGATAAACTAGAGGAAGATAATATAGCTCTCTCATGTACCGGTGTTTAAATTTACATGTTTATAAAGGAACTACACTAATACTATATTTGGGATTTTTTTGTATAATGTTTTAAGTATTTTACAAATGAAAAATAATGTAAATGCATGTAAATCATAGTTTGATATAGCTGGTATCAGAGAAATGTTTCAGTTAACCTTTGGAAACTAGGATGAGAAATATTTTGAAAGATCCCTAGGTATATTTATAAGGATATGTCTGAGGGTTTCTCTATAGAAATGTATAAGGATGAGTTAACATTTAGGGAAATAACTTGGAATGTGGTTCAATTATAGAGTGAGTGGTTTCTTAGAAATAAATCAATGTCTCGATTCTATACGTGGATTTGGATTGTGAAAATATATAATTGGGGTTAACAACTTAGAAAAGATGTTCTATGCCTTTCTATGGGTAATTTTGTACATGACAATAGGCCTTTTTGACAACTAGTTTGGTACTCTCAAGGGATATTATTTAGGAATTCACAAAACTATTAACAAACAATCATGAAAGATTTTAATATAAGTTATATGTTAATAACATATTATTAACCAACGAATTTCATATATTATGGAATGGTTCATGATTAAACATCCTATATGTAATTCTTTTCATTACTACATGGTTTTCTAGTATGACTTGTAATGCTCTCACTAGGATTATGATTTTAGTCAATGGAAAGAACTAGAAGAAACATGATTTAATACTGAATGTGATGGATGATTTTCTATTGGGAATTCATATGGGATTATTTCTGGAGTAAAAGATGTTGTGATCATGCCTAATCTATTTTCACAAAAAAATGAGTAACAATGTATACCATAACCAACTCTACGACTCAACAAGGAAGAGAAAGAATGAGTTCATTGAGAGTTCAGGTAATGGAGACCATGGAAGAAGGAATATTATGTAAAATTTGTTACCAGAATGTGGAAAGAATCACCTATGTTAATTTCTTAGAAAAACAAGAAGATGTTTTGACTCGGGAAAAGAGGGACACAAAACAAGTGTCTACAAGGTAAAATAAAGAGTTTGGATAATGAGATAGATGAGAATGTTTTCAACTCTAAGTAAAAATTAAAGGTTAGGTGTTTTAAGTGTGGAGTAAATTACCATTATTTAACTCAATGTACTAAGAGGAATGCTCTTGAAGATAATCAGCAAGGTGGTGTGAGTACTAGTTACATTGCGGATGATGATGCGACTATAGGTGAAATGTGAAAGGGAAGAGGTATTGTGTAATAGGATGAGGTAGCCCTGTTAAATCCATAAGGATGAAGTATAATAATACGTGTCTATATATATTTGGAAACAAGAATTATGTTATATGAAAGGTGAAATATATAAGCATTGTCATGTTTATGTTTTTTCACTGATGATTTACAAGAATACATTGAATGGAATCAATGGAATGTAAAAGTTATATAATGGATAGGTTATTTCCATGGAAACCATCTAATTAAGGTAAATATAACTGTTAATATGGTCCTTCTGATTTGGTAATTTCGTTTGGATAAAGACACATTGGGTATAAGTAAATTGGATGGTATTGATTACCTTGGAACTAATTAAGTGCTTGTGGATAAGTTGTTTATGCTCTCATTGACAAAGTTTACAACATTTTATTATTTATGGAACAAATACAATATAATTTTAATATGGAATAATGCATGTTTTAAATAGGTATTTATGGTAATTCAGGTTATTACCATGTTTTAAGAGAATATATTTTCAAGGTAATCTCATGTTTCGAATGTGACAACCAAAATCTACTTAGTGATTTTCGGGTGAATGAATGTTATGATGATTTCATGACTTTCTTTCTATAGATTTAGATTGCCATATATCATAAGGATTATAAGGTTAACCATTCAGGATAAGTTTAATTCAATCTTCAGCTATTTAGTGATTAAAATTCTTTTGGGGATTTCCACCTTATTTATTTTTGAAATTATATTAGCATGGTTTTAGAAAAAGACATTATTTGGGTTGGGTGAAATGAAATCATGCCTAGAAAGGCCATGTGTCTTGAAATAATGAAAAAATGACTGTAAGGGTTTCACGTCTACCACTGTACTACATGATGTCCATGTTAATGTGTAATTATGTTTGTCGAATAATTATTAATGATGGTCAAGTAGAGTTATATTTTATGATTACCAATTAATGTAATGCCCTTATCGGTTTTAAATAATATTTAGAGAAAAGGTAGCACCCCAAACACTTCATGGTATGTTTCTATTAAATAAATTATTTTTATAGCCTATATTTCATGAATCACTAAGCCTATATGGAACAAAACATGTTTAATTATATGAGATATCCATAACCTAGCCATTAAACATAAATTTGCTAACTCTGCAATTTGAATTTTAAAAATCTGACATGCACGGTTGTGTTCAAGGTGATATTTAGAGTCTGATAGAATTAACTTAATTGTTGTTGAATAGTAACCTACCCTTATAAATAGTAACCTTCCCTTATGAATAGTAACGTACCCTTATGAATAGTAATATTACTTTTATGAATGGTATCCATACCCTTGAGTGTATAAGTGATTTTAGGCACCTTTAAAATGAAGATGAATATTTTAAGTGTTTATATTTTTTGATTAAACAATGATTTTAATTAAATATTTAATTAATCGTATTTAGAAAATTATTCTTAAAAAAATGGACTTCATTTTTGGATTCAACATGTTTAAAAATTGTTAGGGTGAATTTTTGGGATTTTTCTGAAATACTTAAATTTTTTATTAATAGTAAAATGTGATAATTTACGATAAATGCTAAATAAGGAATTTATTGAGTCATTGATAATTATCTACTAATGTAATCCCAATTGGTTCAAAGTCACATGCCTATATTACTGTTATTGTTCATGAAAGCCTCACTGTTGGTTGTCTTGGGAGGAAATAATAAATTAATGATTATAATATTAAGAAAACTCCTCTCTCCTCCACTATAAAAAACCCCCATTAATCCCTCTTCTCTTCACTCCTCTCAAGCCTTGTGCCTTGCCATTATTCTGCCCAAATATCTCCCCAAGATCCTCCCACATGTCCAAAAGCTACTATCCTCTTCAACATACTAAAACCTCTCCCTTTAAGAGGTTCTCGAAGGAGGATGTCTCAAGTGGTAAACTCCTATTTTCCAATTCCTTCATTTCTTTTATGTTCTTTTCTTTTTATTTCTTTCCTCACCTCCCTTAATCTAAATAGTATTATAACTCTTGTAACATACATGTACTGGAATGTTTTTATGCTAATGGGATATTTCGTTATCTTCTCTCTCATCCCAACCATTTATTTGGAAGAAATGAAAGCATAGTTTGAGATGTGCTAATTTAGAACATTCAAGCACAATGGTTTATCAATTTCTATTATAATATTTAATTCTGGTCTTGAAACCATTTCTAATAAGGATGAACCAGATTATTATATATGTAATATATCCTATTTTTATTTCTTTAATCATTTTGTACAAATTATATTAATTTATAAATCAAAACATGTTCATTGTAATCCAACCCACCGTTTAACCAAAACGGTTGTCACTAAGGTTATATATATGTAATAATTAGACCACACTCTAAGTAACCAAATTAAATTTCAAACTGTTTAATCTCTTGGAAGATCAATAATGCCATATAACTTCATCTTTGGATAACCACTTTATTCTTTCATATTTATCCGAACTTGAATATATGTGAACCAATCTTTTAAAAACAAGTAATCAAACGAGCCGGAACAATGAAATTAAACATTATAACTAACAAAAAAGGCCTTGAATGAACTAAAAAGGGTTATAATAAATAATTTAAATATAGTATAGGTTCCTATCTAATGAATTAAGAAGCCTAATTTGTTTATTCGGCTATTTAATAACAAGTAAAGAACACCTTCAAGCATATGGTAAGAGATCCTCTCTCTCACTTTTGTTCAAGAATCTCCTCTATATTGTGCCCTCTTATTTATAATTTGTAACGATGGGGTATGTTTTTTCATCTCCCCCATACATCCCTTTTGACATATAAATAATCTAATACCTCTTTTACCTCTCATTAATCCCTCTCAAAAACACTCGTTACCATGCCAAAATATTTGTAAGGGGTTTCCCATTTCACTTTCATTTATGTGATATTTTCAGTGTTTGCAACTTATTTATTGTATGTGATATATTTATACTACCATTTTATATATAATAAAATTATTCAATTTATATTCATGTTGTTAAATGATTCATTTTAGGGTTATTAAGTTCTGGTTATATGATTCGACTGATTACATTGTGGTAAGAGAATCTGTCTCAACTACAATTTTGTTGTGACTAACATTGTATTGTGCACCTAATAATCCTTATGTGGTGTACCTACTGTCCATTTGAGATCAATTTTCTTTTGAAATTATATTTATATTAAATATCTATAATCTCATATCATGGATATTTTTTTTTCTAAACCATATACCATTTTAAATATGGTGTTTATTTGAAAAGTTATTTTAATTATGGAAATATTGATAAATTTGTATACTCTACTCTATACGGATATTGAAAATGAATATTTATCTTGTATTGACTAAATTTATAATGAAATATTTGGACATGAAGTGGTGTTTGGGGACCGCTATATCCCCTCGATTCATCGGTAGGTCTCCTGAGACAAATCAGTTTGCGATAAACCCTTCGATTCTGTTTCCAAAAATCAGACGGGTTTCTACCCATATAACTAAATCGTTTTAATGGTATTATGGTTTCATGTGCCAGATACATGACTTAAAATTAATAATAATTCTCTTTATTCACAATAATTTATTACTACCCCTGAGGTCTTCACTATGAAAAAATCTGTGGATGCAGTTTCATTCTCTGTTTATTAATGGCGTGACTTTTTCATTTATTCACCAGGAAAGATTGATTATGACAGATTGATTATGATTTAGTTATTATTGTATGCATGCTTCCACTATTTTTAACCATTATTGAGCATTTGAGCTCACCCCTTTCAATTTTTTCCCTCAACAGGTGATGAAAAGGTGATTTTTTATTGGGTTCAAGTGGTTCCAGTTTTATGTTTTTGTTATGTATTGTATTTTGTAACCTTTTCTAATTTAATTTGAGTTACATCTATGTATCTTTTTTCTTAAATACTACTAAACTAATTGTTCATTTGGGATTTTCATTCCTTCTAACCATTCCACTTTCACAAGTAATGCACCGGCTCCAGCCTAGAGGGGTCAGGGTGTTATAGTTGGTATCAAAAGATGTTTAGTAAGAAACTTGGAAAATAGAGTAGAGAATGTATAGTATGGAACAAATCCATAAGGTAGTATTTGAGGATAAACTTACAAGAACATCCTGGTATTTTGGTAAGTAATAGATTATGTGGATATATTAAGAAATACATCTCTATCTGGATACGAGTAGGTGGAGGAGGCTCTGGCACAAATATATCTATGGGTAAAACCGGAAAACAATGCTTTGAGCTACACTTGAATGGGAACTAGTGCCCGGTAATGGTCATTGCTACAGTCTTGCTTTCGACACTCCTGGGGGATATGCTTAGGATAATTCACATTTTCATTAAAATCTATTATGATGGTGCTTAAGATAAGTTCTTTCTTATAGAAACCATGTTTATAAGATTAGCTATGCATAGAATTTCAATCTATGTTGAGTTCTTTTCTATTTGAGATTCATCAACTAATCTAGTGTATCCCATTATTTAGAAATGGCATCTAACGGAAGAAGGAGAATAAATACTCGTGGGTAAGGTAGGGATCTCCCTATTATGAAAGTTGACACAGTCAATGTTAGAGCAGATAATATCATGACCATATTGGGACAACTTACTTAGGTTGTAACGAATAACCATTCCACACCTGTGTTGGAACTTTTCATGTGGTAGAAGCCCCCATCTTTTAGTAGGACTACTAAACCAGTTGTTGCTGAGTAATGGATCAAGTCCCTTGAAAAGATATTCATAGCATTAAGATGCAATGAAAATTAAAAGTTAGTAATGGTAGTATTGTTGGAACCATGGTCTTATATGCACAATTTGGATTATGGTTTGTGTTTGTTGTCAATCATCAATGGAAGTTCGGATCGTGTAACAGCAAAGAGATCATACCGTTCAAGCAGACAACAATATTAAAGGTGGTGCCATTTCCTAGTATTTGCCAATTTTTTGTGGTCTAAAATCTGGAAGTTACTGAGCATCACGAAAAATGAATTTCCATGAAGATAATAATTAAATATGGAAAAGGCATGAATTTCGCGAAGAGAGGATGCAATGTTTGGAAATCGCGAAAACCAAAAGAATGGAGGCGGTAAGTCTTCGTGATTACGTCAAAGCTTCACGAACGGCAGAGTTGAAGTGCATCGCGGCGGTGAAGGGATTTGCGAGGGAGCATCACGGTGAAGGCATGACGGAATGATGACGGTGATACTCCGCGATTACGACAATCTCCCCGAATGAAAACATGCCGTTGTGCTTTGCGATTTTGAGACATTTTCAGCGGTAACTTCGGAGCTTCGCGATTTGAGATGATGTGGCACTGACTTCGCGCGGAAGGGTCAAGGGTCGGTGGAATTGCCTATAAATACAGGCCAACCCCCTCAAGAGAAGTAGAGAGAATTTCAGAGAAAATCCTTTGCTCTCGGTTTGCAAAGGTATCTTATGAAGGAAGTGTGCTTCTCGAAAGAGGAGCTTCGCGGAGGCTATTCTAGCTCCGTGAAAGTCTTGCGCCCCGCGTTGGCTCAGTGAGATTCGCGAAGAGGCAGGTGCTCCACAATAGCCAAGCATTGCGAAGGCTGGAGCATCGTGAGAGTGCTTCGCGATGGAGCTTCACGAAAAGGTAGGGAATTGCGAAGGCTTGTTTGAGCTTTGCAAAATTGGGAGCCTTGCGAAGTAGGGTACTTTGTGAAGGCCTTTTCCAAAGGTTGTTTTGGCCAGTGGACAAGAGAAAAGGGGGTTTTCATTATTGGTTGGAATTTGGACTTTAACAGAGCATTGACTCAGGACTCTGATGCAAGGAAAGTCTCATGCTGAACAGGAGACAATAAACTTCATGTCTATCAATTGAAGAGACCTTCACGTCTATAAACTGAGTGTGACTTCACCAACGGTAGTGAGCCTGGGGGAGTCAACGGGAGTGACCCGAGGGAAGCAGTGAGCTATCCCTGAACCTTTGTAAAGGCAGTGAGCCTGGGACAGAGTGATTGTGCCAAAACAATTGTAATCTCCAGCTAGTGAAGCATAGTGGATTTTGGTACAACCGACAACTTGTCGGCGTATGCTCCTTGGATTTCTCCCTTAGTGGTGAACCAAGAAAAAATGGTTGTGTCTTCTCTGTGCATGTGCATGTTTACTTTCTGATCATTTTCATCATACAGTTTCAACAAGTTCTTACCAACGTGGGAACAAGATCCATCACATTAGAAGAAAAAAGTTGTCACCCGGATTCACCCCTCCCCTCTCAGGGTGTCCCGGGGTCCTTTAAGTATATTGTCTCAGGGGAGATACTGATCAATGGTGGTCCTCGATTCAAAATATCATAGAGGTTGAAGAAATAGAAGATATGGAATGAAGGACTTTTAAGGAAATATTCTTCGAAAAATAATTCCCTCCTGAGCAATGAACCGAAATGAAGAGAGAATTTATTAGCTTAAAACAAAGGGAAGAAGACAGTGTTGCTGAGTATGAGGCTACTTTCACAAGGTTGTCTAGGTATTCCATAGATTACGTACATGACTCGGCAAACAAGATTGATCATTTATTTTTAGGTCATAATCCATGTATTCAAAGGGCACTAGCTTCTTAATCCATTTCATAATAAGATGAAATTGTATCAAGTTCCATAAAAACAGAGAAAGAATTTACTAGATCAAATCTTTTCAATGGAAACCAAAAGAAGAAGTGGTACTCTGATAACAAAGGAAAAGGAGAAGCACCAAAGAAGATCAAGAGAACATATTTATTCCCATTATATGAGAACTTTGGAATGAATCATCTTAGGATATGCTTTAAATGCATAGGAGTCTTCTTTAACTATAGAGAAAGGTTCATCGATATGATGAATTCAAGGGGAAGAAAAAGTTCAATGATATTCAATGCTACAATTGAAAAGGGATGGGACACTATAAAAATGAGTATCCTAAGCACCATGGAAACATGCCTTAAAAAATCCCAGAGAATAAGGGAGAGCCTATGTGATTACAACCGCATAGTTTGAAAGTCTTAATGACATGGTGGTAGGTACTTTAATTGTTTCCTCAAACATACCCAACACTTTATTTGATTCTGGATCAACGCATTAATTTATATATTCTCATTTTTTCAAGAAAAATAGATATGTTAAATTTTATTTAATAAAGGAGTTGTCAGTAAAAACTCATAGGGGATGTATCATTGCAACAAAGGCATGTCGAATAGTCCCCCTATAGACACCAAAACATGCTTTAGTTTCTAACCTTGTCATCATACCAATGACTGACTTTGATATAATTCTTGGTATGAATTGGTTGTCAAATTATGATTTTATGATTTATTGTAAGAAGATGAAAGTTAAATTTTTTTAAAATGGTGTAGAATCCCTTGTCTTTAGAGAAGAAACTTTTCCACCTGATTCTCATCTAGAACCATCCCCCGGTAGCTATACAGAATGCAATACTTGGAGAGGAAGATAAACCAATATCTATGGGTGAGGAAAGAAATCATCAAATTGAATATTTTCAAATTGTAAAAGAGTACATTGATGTATTTCCAGAGGATTTACCTAGACATCCTCCAGAGCGAGATGTTGAGTTCTCTATTGATTTAATTCCTGGCGCAAGACCTATATCAAATACTCCCTATAGAATGGCCACTGTGGAATTAGTGGATCTAAAGAAACAACTAGATTATTTGAGTGAAAAATTATTTATTTGACCTAGTTTTTCTCCATGGGGAGCCCCTATCCTATTTTTCAAGAAGAAAGATGGATCCATGAGGTTTTTCATTGATTATAGGGAAATCAATGCTATTACAATAAAGAATAAGTATCCTCTACCCTGGATTGTTGATCTATTTGATCAACTTCATGGAGCTCAATAATTTTTGAATATTGACCTTCGATTCAGATATCATGAGTTGCATGTGGGGAAGGACGATATTCATAAGATGGTATTTCGTACCCGGTATGGGCATTAAGAATTTACATTGATTCCCTCTGGACAGAAAAATGTACCCTCTATTTTCATGGATTTAATGAATAAATTTTCAAGGAATATTTTGATAATTTTTTTGTGGTATCCATCGACGATATCCTTGTATACTCAATAAGATATGAAGACTAAGATAATCACTTGCAGGTTATTCTGAGAACTCTCAGTAGAAATAAATTATATGGGATGTTTAGCAAGTGTAAATTCTGGATTCAATTAGTTTCTTTTCTAGGAATTATTGTCTTTATGGATGGAATCTTAGTTGATCTTGTGAAGACAAAGGAAATCCAAGATTGTCCCACACGAATAAACATTACTAAGGTACGTAGTTTTATTGGCTTAGTAGTTTACTATCAGCATTTTTTTCATAATTTTGCCTGACTGGCTAACCCGATAACCAAGATCACACGTAAATAAGTTAATTTTTTGTGGACAATCAAATGTATAGAATGATTCAAAGAATTGAAAAAGAATATTTTTCAAGGCTCCAATTTTGACACTTCCATCTAAAAGTGATGGATTTTTAATATACAGTGATGCATCAAAGAATGGACTGGGTTGTGTCCTTATAAAAAACAATAATTTTTTTTCTTATACATCATGATAGTTGAAGAATCATGAGAAAATTTATCCAAATCATGATTTTGAGTTATCTGCCATAATTTTTGATTTGAAAATGTGGAGGCATTATCTCTACAGAGAGAGATGTGAGATTTATACGGACCACAAGAGATTGAAATACATTTTCACACAAAAAGAACTCAACATGAGGAAATGAATATGGATCGAGTTACTCAAAGATTATGATTGTTCAATACACTACAACCTAGGAAAGGTGAATAAGGTGGAAGATGCATTAAACAGGAAAGATCAGGGCCTTCTGATTCAAATGAGGATTTAAAGACATCCTATATTGATGGATCTACTAAAGATGGATATGTTAATTGGTAAGGAAGGGGAAACATCGCTCCTCTTTCAAATGATTTCTAAAACATCTTTACTAGAGAAGATAAAAAGCTCTCAATCTGATGATGAGAATCTACATAAGAAAATTAATGTTGTCAAGGATGGGAGACTGGATGACTTCATGTATGAAGAAGGAGTTCTGAAATTTGGGAAGAAGTTATGTGTTCCATCAGTACCTGAGCTAAAAAGGGAACTATTAGATGGTGCTCATAGCTCCAATTTATCTATACACCCAGGTAGCACCAAGATGTATAGAGATATGAAGGAATATTTTTGGATGGATAATATGAAGTGGGAAATTGATGACTACATGTCAAGATTCCTAGTTTGTCAATAAGTGAAGGTAGAGAGAAAAAATCCCAAACGAGTGTTGAAACCACTAACTATTCCTATGTGGAAGTGGGATAACATTACGATGGATTTTTTCACCAGACTACTGAGTATACCTAGAAGGAAGGATGAAATATGGGTAATTGTTGATCGTCTTACAAAATAAGCATCTTTTCTTCCTATAAGAGATGATTTTCCACTTGAGATCTTTCCAAGACATTATAATAATGAAGTTGTAAGACATCATGGTGCACCTCTATCAATTGTATCCGATTGAGATCCCGAGTTTACATCAAAATTCTGGAAACATCTCCAGAAAGCATTAAATACTGAGCTTCATATGAGTAATTCTTATCACCCCCAAACTGATGGACAGTATGAAAGGACTATTCAAAATTTAGAATACATGCTGAGGTAATGCTCTCTTGACTTCCAAGGTATGTGGGGTCAATAATTGTCTTTGGTGGAATCTTCCTACAACAATATTTTCCATTCTATTATTCAAATGGCTCCATATAAAGAATTATATGGAAATAGATGATGATCTCCAACTTATTGGGATGAAGTTGGTGAGAGGAAACTTATAGGCCCATAACTTATTAAAGAGACCACGGAAATGGTGAAGAAAATACAAGTCCATATTAAAGCAGCCCAAAGTAGGAAAAAGATTTATGCTGAAAATTGGTGAATGGACTTAGAATTTGAAGTGGGAGATCGCATATTTCAAAAATTATCTCCATGGAAGGGTGTCTAAAGTTTTGGTAAGAAACGGAAATTGATCCCCAGGTACATCAGACCATTTGAAATTTGGGAAGGAATCGGAGTTATAGCTTACTATTTAGCGATGCCGCCAAATCTCTATAGAGTTCATGATGTCTTCCACATATCATTGTTAAATAAATACATGCTAGACCCCATGCATTTACGCACATTTGAAGAAATTGAATTGTAACCTGATTTTTCATACTATGAAAAGCCTATCAGAAGTTTTGACACAAGGGAGAAGGTATTGAGAAATCGGAAAACTCATTTAGTAAAGGTTATTTGGAGAGACCAAAATGTGGAGCAAGAAAAATGGGAACCTAAGGATGTTATGAAAAAGAACCACCCACAACTTTTTGATGTGTTTCATACATAAAATTTCGAGGATGAAATTTCTGAAGGAGGGAATAATGTGGCACCTCAAACACATCATGGTATGTTTCTCTTAAATACATTCTAGTTATATCCTATATTTCCCGAATCACTGAGCCTATATGGAACAAAACATGGATACTTATAAGAGGTATCCATAACCTAGACTTTAAATATAAATTTTCCAACTCTGTGATTTGAATTTTAAAAAATGGACATACACAGTTGTGAACAAGATGATATTTGGAGTCTGATAGAATTAGCTTAATTTTCGGTGAATAATAACCTACCCATATGAATAGTAACCTACCCTTATAAATAGTAACTTACCCTTATGAATTTTCATATGACTTTTATGAATGGTATCCATACCCTTGAGTGTATAAGTGAATGCAGGATCCTTAAAAATCAAGATGAATATTTTAAGTGTTTATATTTTTCAATTAATAAAATGATTTTAATTAAATATTTAGTTATTCATATTTAAAAAATTATTTTTGAAAAATGGACTTCATTTTTCGATTCTATATGTCGAAAAATGTTTCGGGTGAATTTTTGGGATTTTTCTGAAATACATAAAGTTTTGATGAATAGTAAAATACGAAAAGTTACGATAAATGCTAAATAAGGAATTTATTGAGTCATTGATGATGATATGCTGATTAAGACCAATTGGTTAGAAGTCACATGCATATATTATTTTTCTTGGTCATGGAATACTCAGTATCAGTTGTCTTGATAGGAAATAATAAATCAATGATTAAATTATTAAGAAAACTTCTCTCTCCTCCACTATAAAAATCCCCCTTCACTCCCTCTTATCTTCACTCCACTCAATCCTTGTTCCTTGCAAATATTCTGCCCAAATATCTATCCAAGATCCCCCCCACGTCCAAAAGCTCCTATCCACTTTAAAATACCAAAACCACTCCCCTAAATAGGTTCTCAAAGGAAGAATTCTCAAGAGGTAAACTCTTCTTTCCAATTCCTTCATTTCTTTTAAGTTCTTTTCTTTTTTTCCCTCACCCCCTTCACCCAAATCGTATGATAAATCTAGTAACATAAATGTACTATAATGTTTTTATGCTAATGGGATATTTAATTATCTTCTCTCATTTCCCCACCCTTTATTTGGAAGAAATGAAAGCACTGTTTGAGATGTGCTGATTTAGCACATTCAAGGGAAATGGTTTATCAATTTCTATTATAATCATTAATTCTGGTCCTGAAACCATTTATGTAATGGTTGAACCAGATTTTTATATAATTAATATATCATATTTTTAGTTCTATAATCCTTTTGTACAAATGGTATTTAGTTATAAAGCAAAACATTTTCATTGTAATCAAACCCACCGTTTAACCAAAATGGTTGTCACTAAGGTTATATATATATAATAATTCGACCTCACTCTAAGTAACCAAATTAAATTTAAAACCATGTAATCTCCTGGAAGTTCAATGATATCATATAACTTTATATCTAGACAACCACTTCCATATTTCATATTTATCCTAACATTACTATAAGTGAACCGATCTTTTAAAAACAAATAATCAAATGAGCACAAACAATGAAATTGAACATTATAACTAATCAAAAAGGCCATTAATTAACTAAAAAGGGTTATAATTTATCATTTAAATATAGTAGAGGATCTGGAATTATGAGTTAATAAGCCTAATTTTTTTATTCAGTTCTTTTATAACAAGTCAAGAACACCTTCAAGCATAAGGTAAGGGATCCTCCCACTCACTTTTGTTCAAGAATCTCCCCTTTGTTGTGCCATTTTATTTTTATTATCTAATGATGGGGTATGTTTTTGAAACTCCCCCATAATTCCATTTTGACATATAAATAATGGAATACCCCTTTTTCCTCTCATTAATCCTTCACAATAACACTCATTACCATGCTGAAATATTTGTAAGGGGTCTCTCATCTCACTTTCATTTATGTGAGATTTTCATTGTTCACAACTTATTTCATGTATGTGGTATATGTGTACATCCATTTGATATATAATAACATGATTCTATTTATATTCATGTTTTTCAATGATTCATCTGATGGTTATTATGTTCTGGTTATATGATTCGACTGATTACATTGTGGTAAGAGACTTTGTCTCAACTACTTTTTTATTGTGACAAACTTTGTATTGTGCACATAATAATCCTTATGTGCTATACCTAATACAAATTTGAGATCCCTTTTAATTAAAAATTATATTTATATTAAATATATATAATTTCATATCATGGATATGTGTTTTGTCTAATTTGTATACAATTTTACATAATGTGTTTATTTAAAATGTTATTTTAATTTTGGAAATATTGATGAATTTGTATATTATACTCTATACAGATATTGAAAAGGCATATTGATCTTGTATTGAATAAATTTATAATAAATGATTTGGACATACAGTGGTGGTTGGGGCCCGCTATAGCCCCTAGATGAATCGGTAGGTCTCATGAGAGAAATCAGTTGGCGACAAACCCTTCGGCTTTGTTTCAAAAAATCAGACGGGTTTCTACCCATAGAAGTAAACAATTTTAATGGTATTATGGTTTCATGTGCCAGATACATGACATACAATTAATAATCATTGTCTTTATTTATTATCAATTGTTAATATCCATGAGGTTATCACTAAGACAAAATCAATGGATTCAGTTTCATTCTCAGATTATTAATGGCATGAGTTTTTCATTTATTCACCATGCCATATAGATTATGTCAGAATGATTATGATTCACTTATTATTGTATTCATACTTACACTATTTTTAACCCTTATTGAGCATTTGATCTCACCCATTTCATTGTTTTCCATCAACAAGTGATGAATAAGTGATCATTTATTGAGTTCTTGTGGTTGCAGTTTTTAGTTTTTGTTATGTATTGTATTTTGTAACCTTTTACAATGTAATTTGAGTTATATATATGTATCTAGTTTCTTTAATACTACTAAACATGTCATTAATTTGGGATTTTCATTCCCTTTAACCATCCTAATATCACAAGTAATGCACCGGCTCCAGCCTAGAGGAGTCGGGGTGTTACAGAAAAATAGTTATTGTATTCATTAATTAATGGGACGAAAGATATGTTATAAGTTTATTTTATCACTTTAGGAATCATACTTAATTTGTGTAAATTCATTTATTGAAGTAATAGATGAATTATAAATATATAATTAAACAACTAATGAATTATATTTTGTTTATACAAATATATCAAGTACATAGATTTCCTTATATTCATGGTTAATAAAATAATTACTCAAAATTAGTATAATGTTCACCAAAAAATGTGTTGTCCTGATACCTTTTTTTAACTCATAGCCGTTTAAATCATCATAGTTTTATGAATTTAAGACCCTTAACTTTCATTGAATCACTCACTTATTTATGATTGATGACCTCAACCTCTCCCTGTAAATATTTACACTTTTCCACCATGTCCAATATTCTCTCCCAAACTAGGTTATCTTATTTTTAAACCTAACTATATAGTACATTGGGTAACTATTATTTTTGATGCATTCCCAATTTAAGAGAGGTTTTAGTAGTAATTTTTAAAATGTGGGTTTATAGGAATGAAAATATCAAGTATTAAAACATTCATAACCTAGATGAATTTCAAGGTAAAAAACAATTTAAATTTAGTAGAATTTAACGCCCTATGACTTTTTTGGATGTGTTTTTTGAATTAATTTTATCTTTTGGAAATTTTTCATTCCAAAAACTCTAAAAATATTGTTTTATATTCAATAAATATGATTTCCTTGAATTATACAAAAAACCATGTTTTCAAAAACTAAATGAAACAAAAAGTATAACATTCACTACATGGAACAATAAATTTAGTGTACATTACATGTAGGACTGACTTTCCTTGATGGCTTGCATAACACACAATACCGAGTTTTACCGAACAATAATATATTATTAAAATTTTATCATCCAAAATAATAATATATAAACTAGATGTTAAATTTGAGGTTATGAATAGTATTAAATATTTTATGAAAATATGCAGTTTACAAAAATATAATATTAATTCGATGGTTACCAATTAATTATAAATGAACATGAAAAGTGATTAAATATAAAAAAATAATATTATTATTATTATGGTCATAAAGTTTTTTTACCCTAATAAATTAAATTAATTATAATTAATGAGTGGTATTAGTTTAATATATATATTATATATATTCAGAAAATTAATTTTTATATTAATCCAAAACATTTGATAGACATACGATAATAACAATCCCAATTTTAGACATAACACAAACATTTTTACTAAGGCAGTTCTACTACCTTTAAATGGAGAAACCATTTTAAATCCAATTCTTAGAAATTTTATAGATTTAATGTGTCAAAATAAACTTTATATTTTAATGAGGTATATAAAAACATGTTTAGGGTAAAATTTTGGAATTTTTCAATGAATATTTATTTTTTAATGACCAGTGAAACTTATTAAATTTTAGTTCAAACAACATTCTCATCTAATTTATTTGTAAGGATAAATTATATTTTAAATTTTCTTTCTATGTTTAATTATATAATATTTTTTTAAATTAATCCAATATAGGTAATTTTGAACATTTTCAGATTCAAATTTTATATAAAACATTGCAATATTTGGAAAATGTTTACTTTAAAAACATGCATTGTCGAACAGCCAACAGGGTTAATTTTAATTTAATTTTATCCAATTTTTTTATTGTAATTTGAAAAAAATTATTCTATATTTTTAATAATAGTTATTTTTAATTTTTAATGAGTTCAATTTTTTTTACCAAAATTATTAGTGAATTTAATTATAAATAATTACATTGATTATGGTAAAATTAAGCTTAAAAACTAAACTTTAAATTTAAGAACAAAAAAACATATAAACTGGTCCAAGATCTATATTCATTATTTATTCAGACCCTGTACTACCTTTTCTTTAATTTGGTAAATTATGGGAGTCACTTTCTATTGAAAAAACGTGGTGGAATTACTATTCTAATGTTTTTCAAGAGTGTCACTCCTCCTCTTTAAAAAGGACCCCTCCCCTCCACTTCATTACACCTCTTAAACTACATAGGTTTCTCCAAACTATGATCCACAATCCACCAAAAAATCCCCCTACTCATTTAGCCTTTCCAAGGAAGCCTTTTGGCGCAAACCAAAATGAAATACTTGATTAATAGGTGACACCTTTTCTCAAGATCATTTATTTTATTTTCATTCTCTAACCATTCACTCTCATTATTACATGATTTTACAAGAACCCAATTATCATTAATATACTAGGATGGGTTTATTTTAAGATTTTTCCCGACACATACCCACACATTCATCTAATAGGTAAAAAACATATTGTTTATATGTACGGTGAACAACCGCCCCACTAAACAATGATTGTTAATTTTTCCTTTACCACCTCTCATGTTAGAAATTATAAAGGAAAATATTTTTATATATGTTATATATTATTTATATTATTTATTTAAAAAATTTCGTAATTTTATAACACATATATTTATACTTTCCATTTGCTGTAAATACGATAATTTCATTTGAGGAAGTGTAGAATACTTACCCATCAAAGTGATATGATTCATTCATACACTACATGGAATATTTTTAGGGTTTAGTGAACTTATATGATATATAGTATATAATAATTAAACTATAATAATGATATGTATATATATACACCTGTTCCATTCACTTTCTCTCTTTCAATGTGACAATAAATATTGAAATAGCATTCATTCCTATATATGGCTTACCGTTACCATAAATAGGGTATTCTACTTAATAAATCTATATTAAATAGATTATTATAATTAAAATATACAAAATATAAATGATATTTATATTGTGGTGTAAATTCTTGAAATCATGACATAAGTATAAGGACCAAATATATAACAAATTTACACACATGCGAAGAAAAAAGTCGATATAACCCAAAGTGAAACCTTATAATAGGATTGTTAACAATGGTGTAATATAAGGTCATAATAGAAACTTATATGGTAATATATATTATAATATGGCTATTTAGAATATTTATATTAAATTAATATTTATTATATAGGTTTTTTAAATGAGTACCATCTGAGTCAAGACACAAGGTAAGTGGTTTCATCTATATTTTTATTTTTATGGGATACATTCCACGTCTGCCACTCTTTCCTTTTCCATGGTGTATATACTAACCATGAATTTATTATATGATTCCTATTATTAAATTAATGGGTAATTACATACCCATTCAATTATATTCTTTTAATGAGGTTTATGATTCAAAATATTCCAAATCAGTAAGATAGTTTTGTCTCCATTTACATTCTTTGAGACACATGTCACATTATGAACCTATATTTTTTCATAAGGTGTATAAAAAACATTTGAAATTTTATATCATGGACCTCCTAATTTTCTTGATATTTTATGCTTCTTGTAATTTCATTTTCATAAATTAGAAATGTCGTTCAAAGTTACCTTGTGGTATGTGTTTATTGATACAATCTCATCCCGTTTTAAGATTATTTATGACTATTCTTCCTTTGATAAAGTATTATGATCCATCACTCAAGAACAGTCATGAATTTTATTCTCTTCCAGTTAGTCATGATTTATTCATATTTTCGTAACATTTTCCACTCTTTGGTACGTAATATTGTTACGATTGTTTTTTTGAGAAAGCCCGACTTTTCCATCTCTTCGGTCGGAAATATATTTTCCTTCCACACCATGTCTTCCAAAAATTGTTTCCAATAATATTATAATAACCTCATATAATAATTAAAAGAAAATATGACACTTTGTTTACCAATGTTTTCAATGGAATCTTCTTATCGCATTCCAAAAAATGAATTTTGCTGACATTTTTACCATGCCGGAGGAATGTTCTTTTTACCTCATATGAAATTTATATATTTATCTGCCATCAATCATTAAAAGAATTAATTTCATGTTTAAAGGTTAATTTTTAAGAAAATAATTTTAAAATATATTTTCATGGAAATGGGTTTCAAATGGTTTTCAATATTATTTTATATGTTTTTAAGGAAACTTTTTTTCAAATAATTCCCTAGCATCATTTATAAATTTTCCAGGAAAATGGTTTTAAAATGATATCAATCTTCATTTATATGTTTTAAATGTATTTTCTGTGAAATATTTTTTAAAATTCATTCAATATCTATTTATTAGATTTCAAGGAAAATGATTTTCAAAATTTTTTCACTATACTTTTATAAGTTTTCAAGGAAAATCATTTAAAAACAATTTCTTATTCCCTTTATAGGTTTCAAGGAAAATGATTTTCAAAATGTTTTCATGAATTCTTTATAAGTATTCAAAATATTGTTAAAGTATATTTTTTGTAAAAAATTTTATTTTTTAAAGATATTTTTTAATAAATGAATGGATATTTTCCTCAAAAGTGTTTTCAAAATATTATTCCATGTTATATTCCTTCAAATATGTCCTATATTTGTTTTACACATTCCCATATACGAAAAAATATAAAGTATACATTCATCTACCTTATTGAATGGTTTTTTTAATGGATTGATGCTTATGAAACATATTTATATTTCATGGGTTATATTATTTTTAAACCAAAATCCTTTATTAGGGTTTTCTTATGATAAAATGATTTTGAAACCTGTATATATTTTAATAGTTTATAATATGATTTAATTTTTATGATAACGACTTAATTTCACCAGTTATGTTATGGTTGAATATGATTTTGTGGCACATGTATATAATTTCATTATATGATGGGTGGGACCTATATCTCCAACCAATGTGTTAGGTAAAACTGTATATCTCATGTGACATAAATGGATGGAATGAGAAATGAACTCAATTTTTTATTATATGGTTGGGACAAGAAATCAACTCAGATCAGTATTACAGGGCAGGAATGAGGAGTGTACTTGGTTAATAAATACCAGGCTGAAATGGTGTGTGAACATGGTACAATAAATAGGATTCCCCACAATCATGTTGTCAGAATAAATTCATGGACTAAAATGTATGTCATTATATATGCTTATGTGTTTGCCATAATTACATGTTTTATTCCTATGTTACTCTTTAATGGATAAGTTATTTGTTTTACTATGATTCAAGTCTTATTAACTATCATGAAATAATCCATGATTCATGTTTATGATCTTTGGTATGCAGTGTATGATCTTTAACTTTCATGATCATGTTCCCATGTCCATATGATCATGATTAGGCTTACAAGTTTCACTTATTTACCCTTACTGAGAATCTGATCTCAGCCCTTTTATGTTTCCTTTACCATGATATGAAGATCAATTCATATTATGATATTTCTGAATGGTGTGTTAGTATTTGAGAACCTATTGGGAGATAATGTAGCTTAATCATGTGTCCTTTTTTAAGTTTCTATTTTTCTAAGGGCGCTATAGTAATATGAACTTTGGGAGGTTTTTTGTATAATGTTTTAATTATTTTTTAAAATAATTTAATGTTATTTTATGAAAATAGAGGGTCCCTATAATTTTGATATCACTCTTACATATGGATCAACCCTCATAGTTACACATGGGTGAACTATCATGGTTATAATTACTATTACCATCAAAATATATTCCTATATTATATTGGTATAAACCCAATTAGTTCACTTTACCACATAACTAAAAAAAGCCATTATAGAATATTCTCTTAATATATTTAGAGATGATTAATTAGTTAACCAGGTCCCTTTACCCAATGCATTGGAAAGCTATAATGGGCTCACCTATTCGGGGTTTATAATAGAACGACACATCCACCTAAACAATTCCTAAGGTCTATAACTTAATTACAATATATGATATCTTACATTGCTATAAATATTCTTTTCACATATAAGAAAACATTATCTGATTTTAATTTATCACTTTCCTTTAAAACCCATTTTCAAAACTAAAATTTCCAGAATAATGTGATATATGGTTTCTTTTTGAGGAAAACATGGAATTTTTTAAATGAATACTATCTTTATGTAATGGTTATGATGGTAATAAGATTAATTGTCTCAGTATACATTAAAATAGAACATTATATTGCCTTCTGTAAAAAGAGTAAGAAAATTGTAAACGGATTCCATTTAAAAAGAATTAAAATAAATTCAAAAGAAACATAAATAAAAATTTATAAATCACTTATTTCTATATAAATAAATCCATAAAATAATTTTTAAAACAATTTACATGGACTAAAAAGAGTTTTACGGGAAACATTATAAGAATATATTTTTAAAAAGCATCTTACCTTGAGAATGTATCATCATGTATATTATTTATATTATTAAATAACAAACATGGGTTAATTATTTAATTTCTTATGAACATTTTCCATGTTTATTATTGCTTTTATTTAATCACTTCCAATTCTACATTTAATTTTTAATTAATGAAATTAGTGTTGGGTGTTTTGATGATATTCATTATATAAGCCCCATATTTGTTCGATATCTCGACTATGGTCAAACATATAATTATTCCATCATATATAGATTAATAATCAATAAATAATTGTTCTATTTGTACATAAAATATACTTTTAAAAACAGTCAAGACTGATGTTAACAAAAAGTAATCTATGTTGCAATCACGGGGATGAAAGGTCAGAGGTATGCTGGGTTTGAATTTTTTATTTTTCAATTATAATTATAAAAATGAAATTATTTATCTTTTTATCTTTCTATAATTTTCATCATATCCTAAATATCATATTATTTATTTAATTATACTTATATATATTTTCTCTTCATGCAGGTGGTAGTCTGCACGTACATATGGACAATGTTATCATTTTACATTATATAGAAAGATAATATAATATATGTTATATTAACTTTCGAGAATGATAAATATATTATGAATAAAATATATATATCATAAGTCCATTATTATAAAAATCCACTATAAATAGTGATGAAAAATTAATTACATTGGTTCATGAGGCAGTCGTCCTCCATATATATAAATGATGAATTCCATTATCATTTGATAGAGGTGGGTTTTTTTTCAAACTTATAGGGTTATTTTGAGTTAATTTTCATTTATATTTGGTATTACATGTAATCCAATGATTTCTTGGTTTCATCTTGAAAAATGGTTATTTTTTGTAGATAGTAGGTGCAAAATATTGTCTCATGGTTAGGGGAAACCACTTTCTAGTCTAGTAAAAATTGAGTGTCTTTGACAGTGGAACTATATCGTTTCTATGGTTAGGTATAAGGTCATGCACCCCTCCATGTAAATTGTGTGTCCTCTCCCTCCTCTTGATTAGAGATATCACACGACTGTCACTTGGTATGAAAGATTAAGCGGCTAAACCATACCACATCCAAATTCTAAATTTTTCTGAAATCAAAATTCTACCCCTACTAAATTTTATCCCTAAAACCTCTCTATTTCACCCCCATTATACATCCACCTTCCATAGGCACACTCATCATCCTCATACACTCCCTATTTTCATGTTTTTTGTGTGGATTTCGAAATGATTCTTTCAAGAAACTCCAATTAAGTCCCTCATATCTTCTCACCTTATCTTTTGATCTCTTATCTATTAATAGGTTATGTATTTTATAACTATAATATTGACCTAAAATTCATTCAATCTCATTTTTTTGGTTGTATATTGATATTTTTGGTGTGTTATTACATCCATAGTGTCAAAATCCATCGTGTATTGAAATTTATGATTGGATTTGAGCGATTTCACAGGAAAGGTTGGTGATTCCATTCAATTACCTCAATTTATGATTTAAATATTCTTTATTTTGTTCCTAAATATGATTATAATTGGTGAATACAAGTTTAAATGGTGTTTTCAATGGTTTTGGTGTGAGTTTAACAGATATTATTGAT
The DNA here is from genome assembly GCA_963277665.1 of Viscum album. Taxonomy (NCBI): domain Eukaryota; kingdom Viridiplantae; phylum Streptophyta; class Magnoliopsida; order Santalales; family Viscaceae; genus Viscum; species Viscum album. The sequence goes on from OY728125.1 coordinate 2,023,588,178, forward strand.
TTTCCCCTTTTAAATGGTTTATTATTTCATGTGTGCATTATGATTAATTTATTTATGATACCCAAATGGGTTTTACAATGTGGAAAATGAGATGAATCACTTCAAAACACGAGGTGCTAAGGATGATTTATGAGGACTAGTGCGATGGTTTCTCTAGTAAGAAAATGATATGTCCTCCCTATAAGTATTGTTCTACAATGTTAACTAATAAAATATGATGACACATTGGGGAAACTATAACAATTTTTGTGACCTTTCATGTAGCTTGTGTATGAGAATATCATATGTGGTTCAGTCACTAAGAGTATGAGGATCATAGGGACATAAATACATATCTTCTTCAGGATTTAATATAGTACTTAAATTATGTTTTTAAATTTTTTATTTATCCATGTTTTTCACTTTTCTTATTTATATAAAATGTTTTTCATTTAAAATTTATTATATTAATTTATTTAATAAGTAGAAGGTTCATTTACATTTAAATTTCATTTCATATAACATCTATGTTGTATCCTATTGGGAAAGTAATATAACTCCCAACATATACACTCAAGAGTCTATAGAACCTATTCTATTTGAACTAGGTACATTCAAGTCCTTCAATAGATATGATGATATATTACCTCATTAGGGTTTCCTCATTGGGTAGGTTTTGGAATTTATGGAAATGACATTTCAACCCATAAGTCACATGGAGGTTTTTTTATCTAGTTTATCCCCTATAAATTTTTTTCTTTATATCTAGTTGTATTTGTTAAATGATTAACTTGTACTTATAATTATTCCTTCTATTTTGGTATGGTATGGGTGTTGGTATTGAAACATATTATTTTTGTGAAAATTTTATTTATGATTCTCTTAAAAAAAATATTCTCAAAGGAGTTTCATGATGTTTAGGCACTAGTTTCATGCTTATGGGGATCAAAAAATTTCATCACACCACGTTACCAGCTAAGTCAGGTGTTAGAATGAATGGTATCATGAGATGGTTTATGACTAAATGGTATTTGAACCAAGTTTTACCTTTATTTTGGTTCATGTAATTATGTAGGTCTAGATAGACCGGATCAATGAAAATTGGGGATTAAGGATCTCTTTACAAGTGGGATGTCTCTAAAAAACACCTCATACAGACTTTGGGTATCCTTGGGATTTCTAGGATTTTCTTTGACTCCTACTTCATTTGTAGTTCACATCATGCAAACTGGGATTGTTCACTAAGGTAAGGTTGAGTGGTTGAAATTATTTCATATGATTATCAGGATTCTGATTTTAAATCTTGGGAGTATTTAAATTATGATACTTTATAGATTAATATGGGATTATGTGTTGATGATATGTTTTTATTGATTTATATCGTATCATGCCTCCCTTAAGAACTCCCATGATTCCTTGGGAAGAAAAAGGCGAGATTTCTCCCTCACTAGTTGACTGTAGATTAGATGATGAATTGTTTGAGTATTTCTATGAAATGGATCTAGGAGTAGTAAGTAGTCCAACTCAAGATAACAAAACTCAACCATGTCTGATAAAATTTATATCTCAAGAGTTTTTCAAGAATAAACACTCAACTTTATAGGGAATTAATCATCCCCAAGAAGAATAATATTTGTTTGTTTATATTGAGAGGATCATTGTGTTCATCAAGACTATAATGTCTCTGATTTTCAGTGTCTCATTTTTGGACATAATATAGTTTATTTTCCAGAATAGTTTATGGGAAGGAATGCGATCTTGAGGTTTGGTGTGTTGGAATAAATTTTTGAAATAAATTATATATATCAAAAATCATTCATGTGTAGTTTTACTAAAAATTTAGAATAAAATATAAATGGCGGTTCTATATCAAATATTTGAGGGAAACATTGAGTTTAGAATACAGGTTTTACCCTAGGTAAGACATAATATTTTTCATCACAAGTTGTCAGTGATAAATTACTCATATTCATAATTAAATCAAATAAATTAAATAAATATTATTATTTTTTGTTTAATGTAGCAACATACTTCCTCTTTAAATATATAGATATAGATTTTGTCTCAAACTTGGATGATAAACCCTAGAGACCTAGCATCCATTGGAGGAGATATTTTATGGAAAATGATGATGAATTGGTACCAGATTGTGGATCGTGGAACCATTGAAGTTTTTGGATCTCATAAATAATATAAAATCAATTTATCTTCATCAATTATCGATCCAAAGTCCCGTTAGGTCATCTTTTTTTGGATTTATTCCATATTCTATATTTCTATGATGAATATAAATCAATTAAATGAACAAATTGTTATGTACTTCAGTCATCTTCTCAGATGGGATAGATTAATCATGTTTTGGGAAATTTAATTTATAATTGTTGAATTATTTGTATTTATTCTCATGTAAATGAATTTAGATCTATATGAACATTGATTGAGATCCATTTCTCTTTTTTTTATTCATGTTTTATTCACCCCCACATCATTATTCACAGCGGGCATTCTTTATTCATCCCATGGTTCAACATATTACCATAAATCAATTATTATGCACCCATTTCTTGGTGAAACAATTTAAAAACATTGATTTGGGAATGTTATGAAATGATAATGATGAGAAGATGGAAGTGGTTTCCAATCAGATGGTTTTGGATACATGATTTCTCATTCTTTGGTCTTCTTCATCTTTTAATGAAGAACAACATGTATATCTATTTTTTAAATAGATTAGAAGGTAGAATGAATTGTTTGAAGATGATGAGGCTCAGGAATAATGGGGTCATGATTTTCCCAGTTAAATGGCCTCTAGATCAGTGGTCATAGGATCAATTGAATTCTCAAAAACAAGATCTGATTTTATCAAATTTTCTGCAATATACACCATGTAATCTTGATCAACACAATATATGGACCAACCTAGTTGTAGCTCTAGGGTTTCGGCTACAGTAAAGGATCAAAAATAATTTGGTATCTTTCACATGCCATGAAATCCCTTCTGTGTGACTCATTTTGTACTTCAAAGAGTACATGGACACTTGAAAAAGTTCACATCCAGATATCACGTTGTGTACTCATACATGGAAATAACTTGGTGTACATAGGTCGGTACACAAACACAAACTTTTCTTATAGACTTTTCTATGAGATAGGTTGGATATCGTGTGTCTCTACATGTCAGATACTCATTTAACAAGTTGTTTATATGTAGATAGCATGTCGTGTGAGGATTTTCCAAACATGTTGGCATGGGGATAGTTGGATATGCATTGTAACCCTGGTAAACTCTGTGTACCCCCATCAAGAGTACTTATGTCCCTTTGTTTTCTAATTTTTGAAGGGTATGGGGTCATTATGTTCACTTGGTCCTTTACCTAATTTTTAAGGAGTATCATCACATCAATATTACTATACATTGATCCCCGGTATAGGTCAAGTCTCAGGTAGAGTTGTTGTGTCCCTCTGTTAGACTATAGTGCAATACTCAATCATCATTTGTTCCCTTTATGGAGTTTGTGAAATTGGTGTGAATCACAGATAACGGTGTGGATCCTCCATCTAATGTGTCGTATTAGTAGGGTTTGTGGTGTTGCTACCATATTGTCCCCTATATAGTGAATTGATCAAGATTGCGTTCTTGGTGTCCCCCAAAAGTTCTATTGAGACCCTCTATCTGTGAATAAAAGTCTTCTGAGAACATTTCATGGGTGAGGTTCAATGAGCTAGACCTCTTCATTGAGTATCTCTGATGATAACATATCCTATTGAGTAAATTCTATTGGAATGAGAGCTTCTTCAAGTATAATCATGTGGATAGTAGTTTCTTATGATCTCCAAGTGGCTTGGTGTCTTTCCTGAGTATATATGGGTGTTTTTTTATACATTTATATTTATAACCTTTATTGAGTTTATTGTACTTGGTGCTTTTTGTTTAGTTTTTTTTGGGTATCCTACTGAGTATTGTTATACTCACCCCTGCATGGGATTTTCCCACACGTGTCTTATCTTATGAAGATGAAGGAACTTTTTGACGGTGTCGAGGGAAGATACAGAGTAGGAAGATCATATCTAGATCTTGAAAGACCAAGGTGTTTTATATTCAGTTTGTTTTGACATTTTCTCTATCCCTTGAAGCTTATTTGACTCTTTATAGTTTATTGTTAATATTTATTTGGCCTCATTCTCTAATTTTATTACATTTTATGTTATAATATGGTTCTGGATCTTAGATGTATGCATCCATTTTTTAAGTTGTTTTACATTTCGTCATTTTGTTTGATTGGAGATATGTGCATGTCTGTAGGTACTTTAGGATAATTCCTCTCAATTATTAGATATGGTCACTCAACACTGGTCGTCACCCCCTAGCCTATTGGAGGCAGGCTTGGGGTAGACATAGGTTGGAACTCAGTGTTTCAGTTCATGAATGAGTGGTATCATAGGAGTCATTTATACATTATTACAGGAGTTGGTGAGTTTGGTTTGGGGAAATAGTGTTTATTGTTTCAAGTTTGGCTTTCAAGCAAGGAAGCTAGTGTTGGTGTGGGTATTGATGTATCAATACAATGAGACTTTGATCACCTACATTTCAACTTATTACATTTAAACATTGGTTGCAAGGAATTTTTTTTTATACATTCATCATAAAATAATTGGTGTGTTTTTAATGTCCTTCTTGATTCATCTCCCCAAATATTCACTTTTGACCATGGTATATCCCATTTTATTTTAAGATGCCTCCACACAAACAACCAAAAAATATTCCACTCCATTATCATGGGGATGATCCACCTAGTGGTGGGACATCAGTATAGGGTAGTGTACCATAGATAACACCTCTTGGTGGTTTACCATCAATACCACCACCTATTGAGAAGCATCTAGAGCTAGCAGTGATAACTTATAATGTAATAAGGTTTTTTTAATTTCCTGAGTTTGATAGTTCGTGACCTCCCCAAAATCCGGGAGAACCAAACACCCAGGTGGTTCATGACTGGCTAGAGGTAGTAACTTATATTTTCGGCCTTGTGTGTAGACATGAATATTAGATAGAAGTACTTATAGTGAGTCTATATCTAAGATCACTGGGAAATGGTGGATCATTGTGACTCAGTCACAAGAAAAGATAGCTCTGTCCTATATAGACTTTGAGTCTCTCTTAATATATGAGTTCTATATGGTTGTATTGTGAATGGTATTTATAAAGGTGATTCTATATTGGAAGCATGGAAGTATGACTGTGGATAAGTACTCATGATGGATTATATATCTATCATGTTACGCATTTTGTTTGGTGTGGGACCAGTTCATCAAAGCTCCTACCATTGAAAATGTATTTATCCAAAACATCAGGACCATAGTAGTATGCATTATCATTTCCACCAATGTTGGAGTGTTTGAGAAACCATTATTGGTTGATATATTTCTGGCAGAGAACATACCAGTAGTGGGAGCTGGTAGTGGTCCCCCAGTAGCTAAGGTCTTGGTAGCATGAAACAGATGGAAATCACAGGGATCCATGTGTATCATATTCTTTCGGTGGAAATCCTAGGACTTGGGGATAGTAGTGTAGGACTCTTAGGGATGCTCAAATTACCGAAGGGAAAATTAGTGTTTCTTTTGTGATGGTTGGGGACATCTGGCTATAGATTGTCCAAAACATCATACAACTAAATTTGATATGGTCAATGGACTACCAAGGAAGAGACATAGGCAAGAGTAGTGTGGTTCGAAGGGAGTTTGACATGAAAAGGGTTCTAGAAAGGAAGAAGATAGTGGTCCCAGGTTTCAACTATTACCACCACTAACCCAATGTTATCCACACTAGGCTCAATGAGCTATTTAGAAGGGACAAGGTCATCTATAGGTTATGGAGGCATATGACCTCAATGGTTCATGGATGATACAAGGCCTGATCTGTGACTTTTTACTTTAGTTGTATTATTGGTAGACACTGGTTCAAGTCATTCATTCCTCTACACTTCTCTAGTTTGAGACGTAGATATTAATTGGATCTATTGGTGCTACCCTTGCAGTTGTAGACTCTGAAAGGTGTTGACTCAATGATTTCACACTTTTGAAAATACTGGGATCTGTAGCTTAGAGGTAGGAATTTTGTATGGTATCTCTTCATTGTATTAATCATGACTTATGATTTAATCATAGTTATGGACTAGCGATCCATGGTTCAAGCCCAGATTTACTATTTTAGGTGAAGGATATTTTTTCCCATAAGGACAGTACGAGGTTTTCATTTGTGGGTGAAAAGGAAACCCTGGATGGGTTGGATCTAATCAAGTATAGGATAGTGAATCAATTATTCAATAGTAGTATAGAATGACTCTAGGGTTATCGTAAGCCTTAGGCTATCAGTTTCCTACAATTTTTTCTTAGTATCAGGATGTATTTCTTGAGGACATACTAGTATTACCTCCCTAAAAAGAAATAAACTTCTTCATAAACTTGAATTATGGGATGGCGGTGATATTTGTTCCATAATATGGTATGTCTCACGTTTATCTTTCAAAGATGTGGTTTTAGTTATATTACTTGAAGGATAATGGATTTTTGAGACCTAGTGTTTCCCCATTGGCCAGCCCTAAGGTTTTTTTCCAATAATGCAGATAAAAGCTTATAGTGATGTTTGGATTACCGATGCATGAATTAGGTAAACATGATAAATAATTAAGCACCACCAAGGATTGAAAACCTATCTGGTTAGTTGAGAGGGGTACGATGGTTTTTAAGAGTTTCCTAAAATCAGTTTTTGACCAGCTATGTGTATGAAATGGGTATTACCGAAGATTACATTCATATGTCTCTACATTCACTATGTGTACGTAGTGATGTCATTATGCATGAGGAAAGCCCATGTAGTGTTCATGAGACTCAGGGATGGTATCATTTTTATCATTTCTAGACTGGTTTATGGTGGTCTTGACAGATGAAATACTATAATATTTTTATTCCAAGGAGAATCATACATGACTCTTGAGGAAAATCATGGATGCACTTCGAGATCACCTGTTTTGCGGGAAAATATTGATGCCTCGGTTTGGGATTTGAGAGATAAATTTCTAGGACACATCATCTCAGAGGATATATTGGTTGTTGATATAGTGATGTTTGGGTCCTTGATTTCTTGGGATCCACACAATTGTGTTACCATGTTTTATAGTTTCCTTGGTTTCCCATGGTACTATCAATGGTTTTTACTCAACTTCTTCAAAGTCATAGCACCCTTAATGGATTCTGACTCAAAATGGGAAGCCTTTTGTGTGGATAAAATGGTGTCAACAATTCTTTCATGAGCTAAGAAAGATGTTGAAAAGTGGTACCATTGTTATATTTCCAAAGGATAGTGTCATATACATTGTTTTCTATGATTCATCAAGGACCAAACTTGGTTGTTTGATGATGCATAGGGAGGCAGTTACAGCCTATGGTTCACAATAGTTGAGACCACAAGAGTAGAACTATGTGACCCATGATCTTGATATATCCAATGTTTTATTCACATTGAATATGTGGTGACCCTACCTGATGGGTGAAAAATTAATATTTTACTCTTACCATAAGACTCTCAAGTATATCTTACCACAAAGGATTGAGATAGAGGCGATGGATATAGTTCCTATAGAAATATTAATTCCACATTTTCTATATTTATTGGAGTGGAACATAGTGCATGTTTCTCTAAACATGAGATCTTATTCTCAGTTATTGTCTAATGGGTTAGAGAAATTACCCTCATTGTAGTTGTCCTTCATGGAAAAGTATAGTGAATCATATTTTTAGTCAATATTTTATACCACTCCTCTTTTACAGCATGTTAGGGATGCTTAGTTTGGAGATTCCAACTAGGAGGCCATGTGTTATCATATATCCATTGTACGTGGTTCTAATGGATATTCTGAATGTGGGCATCATGCTCTACTTTTTATATAATATATGGTGGTGCATATGATGTAACGGGAGGAGGTGTTGTGGGAGTTTTATACATGAAATTTGTCGGTACATATAGGTGTGGAATATATTTCCCTATATCATTGATATCAGTTTTTTTGAGTAGGTATGAAGAAGGGAGTTTTATATTTTGTGTATTGACGTATCATTTTTCACCATGTGAAGGTTGATCATTATGTTTTAGTGGGTTTAGCTCAACCCACTAAGGTGTCATATTGTATGTGGGATGTTATTTCATGGACATTATTACATTATTAACATGTAAATCTATGGGACATGATTCCATCTAGGTGATCATAAAATGACTTACCAAGTTGGCCCACTTCCAATCTAATTAATTACAAAGTTTAGTAGAGAGCTTGGGACACCTCTATGTGTAAGACAAAGTCTGAATCCATATAATTACCCCAATGATCATCTTTGACGATGTTTCTTGACTCACAACCTGGTTATGGATAAGATTATAAGAATCCTTTGGGTGTTAATTACACTTGAGCATGGTGTTTCACCCGCATATAGTAGCTAGGTAGACAAGACCAACCACATAATAGAGGACATGTTGTGAGTTTACATGATGGACTTTTGTCACAGTTAGGATTATCAACCACCCTATGTGGAGTTTACATACATCAATACCTATCATTCCTCCTTTATTATGGCACTATTTGAGGCTTTTTATAAGAGAATCTACAGTTCAACAATTTTTTGGCCTGATCCAGGAGAGTTAGTACTCATGGTCATAGAGTTGGTGTGAGCTACTACATAGAAGGTGAAAATCATCCTAGAGTGTATGAGGACTACACAGAGATGTTATAAGTCTTACTCGAACCACTGATGAAGACCTTTAGAGTGTGAGGAAGGAGACCATCTATTCCATAGGGTTTAACCTTGTCATATAATTTGGATATTTGGATGTCGTGGTAAGTAATATTTACGATTAACTGATCCCTTTCAGATAATATGTTCTATTGAAAATGTGGAATACCGCTTAATTGTACTTCCATAGTTGGACCACTTCCACAACATCTTAAACATGTCAAAGATAAATAGGTACATGCATGACCTATCGCAGGTTATCGACAAGGGGGAGCTGGAGATCATAGATGGAACTACCTTTATAGTGTACCTGATAGAGATCAAGGATTGGTATGATAGGATCTTTTATAGGAATTCAATTATCCCTGTGTGTTTCCAGTGGAAGTATGTGAATCTTTTAGAGAGCACATTGGAGTGGTAAAACTAAATACAAGTCCAATAACCTCATATTTTTTAATATATTTTTCCCCTTTTAGGATGAAAATATCTAAGGTGGGTATCAGTTAATGTCATGAATTTTTCGTGCGTTATTTTTTGATATTATGTTGATTATTTTTTAGACCAGGTGTTGAGATGATGTGTGATTCCCAGTCCCAATGTTATAATAATAAATTTTTTAAAAATATTAAAAATATTAAATAGCATTCTCATATAGTTTTCCAGAAAAAGTTGAATAAATCTCAAACCTGGGTTCTGAATAAGAAATTTGAGGGAACCATTCAGTTCACAATGCGATTATTACCATGAGAAAAACATAATATTTATCGGTGGGACTATTTTTCAAAAGTACATCATCGGGGAAATTATAATAAAAAAAATTTTATTTATTTTCTATTATTCAATGGAGTGGCCTACTTCATATTTAAATATATGGTTGTGGATTGTTTTCTTAATGTTTTCCACTAAACCCTATGAACCTGGGAACCATTGGAGTAGATAATTCTTGGAAAACAATGATAGTTTCAAATTGGATCACAGATCATGGTACCAATGGAGTACATGGCTATCATTAAAGTTTTCAACACAACCATTCTTTAGAAATAATAAATAAAAACCCTAGTTAGGATTTATATTTGGTATGATTTATTCTCTGTTCTTGATTTCTATAATTAAAACAAATAAATAAAACAAACATACTTATTTTTGTTTTGGTCATCCTGTGGGATTCGTTAGATTAGTTGTGTTTTGAGTAAATTACATTACAATTATTGATCTCTTCATTTTTATTATGACACTAATTAGTTGAGATATTCATGAACATCTATCAAGTTCTTTCCTCTTTTTTATTCTTGATCTTTACTCCCCTAGTTCTTCGTTTACTATTGTCATTATTTTTTTGTTTTAGGGTTTGACATATCCTGATAAATCAATCATTTCACAAACATTTCATAGCGCAACAATCCAAAATCATATAATTGGGATCGGCATGACATCATGTTGGTGTGATGATGGAATCAGTGTTGAATTGGATGGTTTTGGATGCAAAATTTCACATTCTTTGGATTTATTTAGTGTGCATTGAAGAAGAACATGCCGATATGTTTTCCAAATAGAATTTATGGTGGAACACATTGTTTGACAATGGTGATTCTCGAATGAGATGAAATATTGATTTCCATAGAAAAAAGGTTGAAAAATTAATGGTTGGGGGATTAGATGAAGGAACAGATATAAGATCTGAGTTTTTATAGTTTTTCATGAAAAATAGGGTGTAATCCAGATCTACACATTGTTTAGGCCCTTGTAGTTGGGGTGTTGGGGTTTCATCCAGGGTTAAAAATAAAACAGTGTGTGACCTCTTTCACATGGATTGTGACTCCTTCCGTGTTAATGGTCTTGGTCATTGGAGAGGGAAATGGAACATGGAAAATCACATGGATAGATGGTATGTCATGTAGTAGTACACAGACTCATCTTGATGTACATGGTCTGGTACATGGACATAGCCTCTGTACACAAACACAGCCATGTGACACAGGAAAGATACCATCTGTCTCCACATGCCATGTAATCCTTGTACACATTTTTTATATGGTTACTACTTGATGTGTAAGGATATTCCATATGGATATGTGGGAGGATAGCTAGACATGCCATGAACACCCTGGTACAACCCATGTACCCCCTTAAATAGTGATTGTGGCACTTTATTTTCTTTTTTGGACCATTATAGGTTGATTACATTCCCTTGGTCCTTTTCCACAAGGGTATATTTTATAATTTCATCCATATCGATCGATTTGATCCGCTCAAGAGGTAGAGTCACAGATTGAGATTTGGTTACCCTCCATGATATTGAAGTGTAATCCTCTAACATCCTTTCCACCCAAGGTGGTGTTTGTGGAATCAGTGTGACCTCCTTGAGAAGGGTGTTGATCCTCTATCATAAAGAATGTTTTGATAGGGTTTATGGTATCATTTGCTTACAAGCCACAACCTAGTATGTTGATCTATATTGAGATTGTGGTGTCCCCCCATAGTTTTTCATGTGACCCCTATCAATTTATTTCTGTCTTATTATATCAGTTCTTTGTAAGTTCTTAATAAGCTACATTTCTTTATTGAGTGTCTCCGATGATAGCATTGTTTGTGCAGTGGATAATCCTAGAATGAGTGTTTCTTCGAGTAGAATCATGTGGATTGTAGTTGTTTATGACCTCTTGGTGGTGTGGTTTATTTATAGAGTGTATATAGGTGTTTTTCAAACATTTATTGTTATATAATTTATTATGCTTACTGTACTAGGTTTTTTGTATTTAGTGTTTTCAGGGTGTCCTGCTGAGTATTGTTATACTCTTCCTTGCATGGTAATATCATGTACGTGTCTTTTCTTATGCATATGGTGGGACTTTTGATGGTTTCATGGAAGAATAGGGATTTTATCGATTTTAGCTTAAGTTTTACTGACTGAGGTGTTTTTTTAGCTTTATTTTCACTCTAGTCCCCACCCATGGAAAAGGTAAGACTATTTACTTTTTTGGTTAGCCTTGTATTTCGACCCATTTTCTTCTTTCATAACATTGACTATTATACTATATTGTGGGATCTTACATGTATGAATGCATTGCTTCAATTTGTTTACATTTCTACCCTATGATGGTGTGGAGATGTGTGTGTGTGTGTGTGGGGGGGTACTTTAGGATAATGCCACCAATTTATGGTATTTTTCTAATCAGCATTGGTTTTCACCCACTAACCTATTAGAGGTGGACTTGGGGTAGTCACATGTTAGACCTAGGTGGTTTCAGTAGTGAGAGTGAATCCAAGAGCCATCATGGTGAATTATACTACATTTATGTTGGAAGGGCCTAATCACCAGTGGTGAGAATCTGTGGTTTAGGTAGGATGGCATAATTAGAGATGATTGAAGTAATTCAAGTCTTATTTTATTGGGAAATACTACCCTAAGGCTTTGGGCCCAACTAAGACTCGATATTTTTAAGAACCTTATTCCGAACAACATACATAGTATGAATATGACAATTGTTTTTCATATCTAGTATATTTGTATCCCAAGGTAGTTTTGGGTAGGCAGTAGAAGTCCTAGTGGTTTTAAATGTGAAAACAGTAGGATATTCAATATCAATCATTATAATTTATATTAAAGATATATTTTAAGGTGGATGATTAAGCTCTGATAGTGTAGATTGAGTGGGTGAGTAAATATAGTTATATTTTGAGTGGATCTAACTGTGGTCCAAAGTGGAGTTGGACCATATGAGAAGAAGATAAATTTTGAGGACCAGTAGAGATGTTTTGGTAGTGGAACTATGTATCTATCCCAAAATCCATCATTAGAAACCACTGGAGGATATTCTATCATGTTCCATTAGTGTGGGTGCCTAGGGAATATATGAAGTGCATGTTTATATCCATCCAGGAAATTCCATCAATGTGGACTCATGCGACACATTCAATGGTTTTTTGGGAAGGTGAACCAATATCAAATAATTGTTGTCTCTTCAATATTGATTGTAATGATTTCTCAATTAGAACCATTGAAATATGTGGGTTCTTGGTTTATTATTCATGGTGGTAGGGATGGATCTACTATTGGATAGAGTGAGTTTAAGGAAAATACACAAGTTAGTAGTTTCCAGCAGTTTCAGACAGAGATGATGCACCTTCATACTATAGATCAGACACCATATGAATCATATGTGTGTCCAGAAATATTTTGAGGGACATTTCATATTAACTTATCCAAGGAGGATTCTATATTGTACATGGGTTCTTCTAATTCCTTCAAATCAACTCACCTTGTCGATTCTATGTAACTTCTGACAGAGCTCTTGTCACATTATACATAATTGATTATGATACATGGAAATAGGAAGGCATTGGGTCATAGATGTGAAAACTATTCTATAAGTATTCTAGAGTTTGAGTTGGAATTGGGCTTCCTTGATCTATAAATAGACAAATTTGATGTGATATTTGGAATGGACTAGATGACTACTTAAAGGATCATATCAATTTCCATCATCTGTGAGTGATTCTCATATGCCCCATATGGAAGAAATAATGTTTTTTCAAGGTGAATGGGATACATGGTAAGGAAGAGCTAGATCTCGACTTCTAGATTTAAGAATCCATGAATTATAGTCATATTCTCACATGATGGAAGATGATGTGAAAAGTTTTTTGGGGTGGGATTCTACCCATAGTGCATGAATTTCTAGAGTTATTTTGATAGAAATTTTTGAGTTTACCTCCTAGATGGGATGTGTATTTCACCATTGAATTAGTGTAAGGGACAGAGATGACATCTATTACCTCATATCATATGGACACCACTAAGTAAAGCTAATTAATACTGCAATTGGGAGATTTGGAATCTAAAGGGTTCATTTTCCCAAGTATCTCTCCTTGGGAAGCACCAGTGATTTTTGACAACAAGGCCATTGGATCTATCCAGTTGTGCCTTTCTTACAAGAAATTTAATGGGATCACCATCAAGAATAAGTTCCACTTTCCCTATATCAATGATCTATTTAATCATCTTTTGGGGCACTGTTGTTTTCCATGATTGACATATGCTCTGAGTATCAGCATGATAGTACAAGATAAGATGATGTTTCTAAGACATCTTTTTAAAGTATGTGTAGCCACAATGAATATTTAATTATCTCCTTCAGGTTGAAAAAATATTCTACGATTTTCATGGACCTTATTAACTACATATTTCATAAATACCTTTACTCATTTGACATGTTGTTTGTATAGGACATCTTAGTTTAATCTATGATGGATGTGGAGTATAGTTGAGACCTATGGATTCCTCTAGGCATACATTAGTATTAATTTATTTATAGAAAAAATTTAAAATAAAATTTATATATATGGGATTTTAAATTTTAGGGGCATGTTAGCTCATAACATGGAGTTCTAGTAGATCTAGAGAAAATAGAGACACTGATTTTAGGGGGAATCTGATGAATTTCATTGAGATTAAGAGATTCTTCACCCTTATAGGATATTATGTGTGACTTGTCATGAAATTCCTTTATCTTCATTCTCAAATGATATCTCTCTCCCAAAAAGTGATAATGTTTCTTTGGATTCCAGATTTTAAAGAATGCACTGAGGAGCTCAAGAAACGGTTGAGCACCGCTCATGTCTTGATTTTACACAAGGTTCAGAAGGTGTGTGGTTTATTATGATGGTTTATGTGTGGTTCTAGGGTGAATTATGATTCAAGGAGATCATTTGGTGGTTTTTTGTTCTCACCAACTCTGACCATAGGTAATAAATTTCCCAAATCATGACAATGAGCTGATGGAGGTAATTTATTCTTTGAATGTGTTGTGTCACTATATTTTAGGGATAAATTAATGGTTCAATTAGAATAATAAATCTTGGCCTAAATTTTCCCCGGAAGGATTTGAATTTAATATATAACCAATATATTGAGTTCCTTTAGGTTTTCAACTTTTATATTTTGTATACCCCTAGATAATGGAATGCGGTAGTTGATTCCCTATGTTGGACGATACCAACCCAAGCATTGAAATAGTATAGTGACTAGTGTATTCTGATCGGAATTTTTACTCAGATGCATATGGAATCCAATTATAAAACTAGAGTTATGTTTGAGATAGAATTTAGTTGATTACCTCCACAATCTATACAAAGAATAATATACTAAATTTGAGCCTTATCAGCAAAATATATAACTTCTAAATGGAGGGTAATTTCTTGATATGTAGTGGATGTCATCTGAGGAAATTATTTTCCTCAATGGTCTCTTTCTTGTACACATATTTCAATGAATGGTGGTGATGAATGATAGCCAAAAATCTCAGTGGTTCATTTATCATGAGACAACCATGATATTTTAAGATGTGTTTCACCAGTTGTATTCGCGAGTTATGATGTGTGACATAGATGAATTAATATCTATATGAAATAATTTTCATATGTATAAATCGAAACACCATAGGCCTTCATGTATTATTCATTCATTCCCAAATTCCTACTTACATAGGGGATGTGTTATCCATGTATTTCATCATTGGATTTCCTTGTACACCTTGGGGAGGTAAGTAAATTTTTGTGTTTATTGATCATCTGGCCAAATTTTCCAACTTCATCGAAATAAAGATATTTAACTGAAGTGAATTAATTTGGTGGGATGTATATCCGTCAATTTATAAGGCCACTACAAGTACTTTAATATATAATTTTTGAAAAGGAAACTTGTTTTACATCTAGATTTTAGGAATGACCTCAAGAGGTAATGGGTTTGAAAATCGAGCTCAATATAGCATACCATCCTAAAATGGATGGTCAGATAGAATTTGAGAATTAGAAACCTGAATACATTATTTATGCACGTGTGTTTGAATTATGAGGATCATGGTACAACTGTCTTTGGTTATTGGAAATTTCATATAATAATAGTTAAAAATCCTAAATCAGGATGGCTCCCTTTGAAGTGTTGTTTGGTCTACCATATCAATCACTTCTTTCTTGGATGCATGTGGGAAAGGATTCTTTGATGGTTACATGACATGGGAATGAGACATTTGGTAAAATGATAATGATAAAACATTGGTTATTAAAAGAATAATATTTCTATAAGTCATCTGTCGATCAGCGAAACCAATCCTTGGAGTTCGTAGTGGGTGATAAGGTATTCCTAAACATGAAACCTCATTTGGGTAACCACCATCTTGGTAAAGAGGGGAATATTAACTGAGGTATGTTAGTCCTTATGTGAATATAAATGGTAGTTATAATTTTGAATATCTATTGGAATTACATTCCCAATTAATGTTGATTTACAATGTGTTCCATGTATCTTAATTAAAAATGTACAATCAATAGTTGTCTCATATGCTGAATTGGGAAGAGTTGGATCTGGAACCTGATCTTTCTCTGTATGAGAAAATAAGGATAATTGTGGACTCCTAGGTAAAGGTTCCTTGAGTATATTATATACCATTATTTTAATTCTTTTATCATAATTTAAATGTGGATCATGATACTTCTGAACATGAGTCTTGGATAAAGTAATTGTACCCTCATTTTTTTATAGATCAGACTATAGCTTGACATTACAAGGAAGGAAAAATTTCATTTTGTGGAGAATTTCCACACCATTGGTTTTATTTTGAGTTAATTATTTGTTAATCATTGTTATGTATTTTTATTCATGTATTTAATAGGTTTTTCCAAAAAAAATGGAGAATTTTTGGTTGATAGTGGGTGGCACATAGTTAGGGCACGATTATGGGAAATTATGCACTGGAATTGTGTAAACTATGATACCAAGACTCTAAAAAATTCCAAGTAATATGGTTAAGAACATGTCTATGAAACCATCCCAGAAAACCATGTATCATATCCCTCATATTATACATAATTTCCTTAATCATTAATCATAATTTGGTAAATAGTGCGACCAAACTGTGCGGCTTTCCAGACATTAAATTAGTTTTAAATTCCAATTCAAACCCTCCATGATTTTGAAATATAACCCCCCCCCCCCTATTTCACTCCATTTTTATTCCACTATCTCTAGGCACACTCCCCCTCCTCTACTCACTTTTTCCTTGATGATTTGGTGGATTTGGGCTTCATTATATAGAGAAAGTACATGTTTATCCCTCCCCTCTTATATTATTTTCCTATTTTGATATATCCTACATTTTTACTTGTTTATCACCATTTTAGGGGTAATATTGACCTAAAAGGGTTTGAAACTCAATTATTTTTTATGGAACAATATATTCCTAGTGTGTTCTTTATTTTTTAGGGTCTCCATCCATCTCGGCTTTCATTTTTTGACCTTATTTGGGTGATTTCAAGAGAATAATGCGGGGTTCCATTCTATGACATTAATTTATCATTTTAATATGCATAACCTTATTTAAAAAAGTGATTCCAAATTATTTTTTATTGAAAAAATGGTGTTTTTAACTGTTTTGGTGTTAGTGTAATGCATAAAAGTGATTCTCTGTTGTAAATGGTTTATTTATTTCATGTGTGCCTTGTGATTAAAAGATTTATGATAAAAAATGGTCTTTTAATGATGTCAAAAATGGGATGAAGCACTTGGTATCCCTGGGTACCTTGGCAGGTTTCTCAGTACTAGTATGCTGGTTGAGTCTGCATGGCACTGACCTAGACTCCCTAGCATGATTATTCTATAATACTAACAAAAAATATATTATAATTCTTTGGGGACCGCAAAATATTGGTTATAACATCTCTAGAGGTTGATGCTTGAGAACAGATTATGTGAACTGATCATTTATGGTATTTGGATCCTAGGGCTCGAATGACCTTTATTCCAAGGGATTTCCCATAATGATTAAATTATGATTTTTTCTATATTTATTCTTCCATTAATTTTTTACTTTTTATAATAAAACAAACCATGAATTATTTTCAAATTAATTATCATAATTTAGTTTAAAAATATCATGTCAATTTTTTATTTTAATGTCATTTCATGGAACCATTAGGTGGTATCCTACTTGTTAAGTGACCCCATACCCTACATACACCCTGGAGTGTATGTAGACCTTGTTTTGTTTGCCCGAGTAAAGGCAGGTCCTTACATCGAGGTGATAATAGTAAAACTTATATTATGATAAACCATTAAAAAGGAGGTTCATGATGCTTAGAAAAAATTTCCCTTCCCATGGATATCGGGAATACCCTTAGGGTCATATTATGGGTCAAGTCAGTTATTAGGATGCATAGTATCTCAGGCTGGTTCAAGATATAGGTGGATATAGGTTATTCCATTAACATAATAAAATATCAATATACAGGATATAATGATATTTTTATATCATCATGGTTATGGAATATTTGAACGATCATGAAGGTGAAATAAAACAAAAACATGTAGTTAAAAACTATACCTCTTCTATAGAAAATATAATTTTATTAATACCATATTCTCATTATGATTGGTATTCTTCCAAAATGAATGACTCAAAATTTAGGGCAAGGTTTCTAAGATGGGATTTGGGTAGGTATGGAATGAACCAATTGGGATTTTATATGTGAAAAAATGCCAAGAACTTTTTCCCTTTTATAAGATAGGGGAGGGGCACTTTTGAAATTTAAAAAATATTAAATAATTATAAACTAATTATGATGTCCAAATGCTTCTAAATTGATAAGATTAAAAGATAATATGAGGATCAGTTACAAATAACGTTATAAAATAAAATGGCATCATGTTTGGGTCACATGTTTTCCCTTATACATTGATATTATCATCCCCCTATTAACCCTTTTCACACATACCACTTCAATGACAACAAGGTTTTTATACATTGATGGACAAAATAATTACAATAAATGGAAAAAATTTCCATAAATAGACCATGGATGATATTTTCAATTGTATCCTAACCATGTTTCAAAATTTGGGCTTTTTATGATTTTTATATCATTTAATAAAATATTATTTTGATAAAATATCAATAATATAACTTTTGGATGTACCCATTTAATTTGAATTTTATAACAATAAGAAAAGAAATGAATTAAAATATAAAATATTACCATATCCCTAAAATTTTATAATTATCAATAAAATTGATGTATCAAAACAATTATTTAAATTTTATTACATTTACTATTTTTAATATCATTAATTTAATTTTTTTTCATTAACTGAAAAATTTCGACATTAGCATTGTGTAAGAATTTAAGGTAATTAATTACTTACTAAAAAACAAAAATAAATTACCCTGATTAATTTAAATCGTTTAAATTTAAATTTATAGTTTATAATTTCACATATCCACAACTTATCACTTTATTAAAAATATTATAGTTATTAAAAATAAGACTGTGACATTTTTGACTTTACTTCAAATAAAATATTAAAAAGGTCTTAATAAATTCAAAATTGAAATAGTATTCCATATATTTAACCTTTATATGATTATAGAATATATATAATCATCCAATGAAATTAAGGCTAATTTTATAGCAATTATTTACTCTTTATTATTTTATTTTTAACCTTAATTACATGAATTAATCTTCACCTTGGTAAAAAATATTATAAAGTTTACTATTCATATTGACAAAAAAATAAAATGGTCCCCTTTTCCAATTTTAGAGATAATGATTCCAAATATGGAATCAATTTTTTAAAATTCAAAATATATGTTTCCAATAATTTAATTTAAAATTAATCTAGAAAAATGCAAAGAAACTAGTTCTTCAAAAAAATGAATTCTCAAGTATAAAAAGTTCTTATACGAAATTAAAGTATAAAATTCATTTAAAAACCCATAATTGGATTATTTTTAATCAAAAAAATATTTAAATTTTAATACAATCCAAAAATGAGTTTTAATTTATAAATACTTTTTAATAAAATATAGTTTTCAATAAAGATAAATATTTTTCACAATTCATTGAAAAAACTAACTTTTCATGAAATTCATCTTAAGATACTTTTACTAGATAAATTCAATCACTCAGCTAATTTTTTAAAATTAAATTTATAAAATTTTAGAATTATGGTTTAAAAAAACTTTATAATACATCGAAATCCGATATGGATAAATATTAATCATTTTATTTTTTTCTAAAAAATTATCTAACATTTATAAAATGAATATAAATTCATAAATTATAAATAATTAATACATTAATTTATTTTATGTCAACATTACCTACGATATTACATAAATTTAATTCTTATTTTAGAAGTTAATTATTTTTTATAAATTGATCAAATCATTGATGTATAATTTTATTGATCATTTTAATTAATTTAGTATATCTATCAAGTAAGTTAAATAATTTTTCACATTAATTTTAAAGAACTAAGTAGATTTATAAAATACTTGAACTGGATAACATATTTTTATATGGAATATGTATCCTTGGTCAGTTAATTTGATTAGTAATTCCACCAAATAATCATAATACATATCCATGAATTATTTTGTAAAAAAATTGGGTAACATTAAGAGGGTTTCACTCAATTCAATCACTAGTTTCTCATATTAAGGTTAAATACTAAACAATAATTAATATTTGAATGTGTTCTTTATTATTATTACTTTATATAAAATGAATAGTAAATTTTATTATATGTTAATTCAACTAAATTGAGACTAATATGATCACTTGGGACATAACATGGAAATAAGTCATTCAATAGAATTCTAATTTCAAAAACCAACTGATTTAAGGGGACAAAAGATATTCCATGATATATTCTAGAATAATTGATCAGTGAACCAACCGGTTTTAATTAGTTTATATTACTACATCATTTGGGGGGAAATTATTACAATTAGATCCTGATATTGATTGTATATTACACACACAACAACAATCATTTAGGTATAATAATATACCTTGCATAGATGAAGATACATCTATGATCCTTCAAAATTTTCAAATTGTTCATTTTTTAATCAAACATTTTTTATATGTATGGATTAAAATTACACAGAACCACATCCAATGATATGGGAATATTCAACTCCACACTCGCACTATAAATTTTATCACATTTCTAATAAAACGCTATATAATTAATTCAAGAAAATGTTTTAGTAAATTAAATTACCTAAAAATATATAGGTTTGTATGAGAAATTCATATAAATCATTTATAAAATGTTTAATATAACATGTTAAACATAGTGACAACATGGATTTATAAAAGACCCAATCTAGTGGGGATATTTTCCATTATCTTCATAATTATTCTATAATAAATGGATATTTGATCTCAAACTAGAAGATATATGATGTCCATATAACCTTATAATTATTACCATGTAAAATACTTCTCATCATCCAAAACTACATCTCTTATAA
This sequence comes from Viscum album, assembly GCA_963277665.1. Taxonomy (NCBI): domain Eukaryota; kingdom Viridiplantae; phylum Streptophyta; class Magnoliopsida; order Santalales; family Viscaceae; genus Viscum; species Viscum album. The sequence goes on from OY728125.1 coordinate 2,023,609,255, forward strand.
AAAGAACAACACACTTTATTATAGTAACCTAGCTTCTCTTTGAGAATGACCAGGCTCACAAATTTAATTTGGAACCTATTTTATTTCTATTAGATATTTTTATGTTAAGTGTATTAAATTTCTCACATTGATAATCTATTTCGATATCATATCATTCTTGGAAAAGTAATATTTTAATTAAACAATTTAATTCACAAATATTAAATTTTAAACTTATGTATAATGGAGAGTTGGAATGAGAGATGTATTTTTCATTTTGTTTTATAATAGAATGTTTTAGTTTGGGTAGAAGGTTTTTTTTTTGAACTGTGATAATTTCTATTTTTTAGTATCATATATATTTTAAAATAAATATTGTATTTAAATGAATAACTAATTTTGACCTATGTTATTTCAATATATTCATTATTTTAAATAGAATAAAAATAAATCCATGATATAAAAATTGTCTCAATATAAACATACCCATAAAAAATGTTTGGAATTCACCAATGAAAAATAATTAATCTTAATATGAAAATGATCCTTTTATTTGACATCATTTATCGATTTATGAATAATACTTTTGTCAAAATATATTCCTAATCCTATATTATTATAATATTGTAATGAAAATGATGTATAACAATGTTTTAAAATGTTGAATACTATGAAATTAGAATTAAATTTATCTAATCCATAGATTCATGTTATTCTTAGAGAGAAGTTAAAAGATATCACAAGTAATTCTTCGATTTAATGGATTAATTCAGAAATTCATGTTGCATGTGTTATATTTCAGGAATAAATATATAATGATGACTTGGTAGATATAAAATACTCACTACTAAAATTCTAGGTATTTGCGGGGTTATTTGCAACGTGATCCTGTCGCAAATAAGCTTTAGCAACGGGGTCCCGTCGCAAATAGCCCGTTGTAGAAAATGTTGTCGCAAAAATATTGTTTGTGACGGGCCCGTTGCAAATAATATTTTTTGTGAAGGGCAACTTCACCATCATAAACAAGTCTCTGATTATATACTTTATATATTTAAACTTTTTTTTGATGGCCCCGTCGCAAATACTTTTTGCGACGGGCACGTAATCCCATCGCAAATACTTTTTTAAAAAAAAAACATTATGCTATTTGCGACGGGAAACCATCGCAACAGAACCCGTCGAAATAATAAATAAATTTTAAAAAAATAAATTTAATAAAATTATTATTATTGAAAAGTTAATTTTATTATTATTGAAATAATAAAAAAAATATAAAATATTAAAATTCTCAATATTCACAAAAAAATATTAAAAAAATCATAATATTTTATTATTATTATTATTATTAAAATAAACAAAAATTTAAAAATGTAATACTAAAAAAATATATTTAATAAAATTATGATTAATGAAACAATAATATTAATATTATTAAAATAATAAAAAAATAAAAATTATTAAAATTCTGAATATTCACAAACACAAATAAAAAAATATTAAAAATTAGATTATGTAATATTTGCACCGATATAAAATACAGAAACTATAAATAGTTCATATTACAAAAAATGTTAAATTCAAATGTTTTTAACATAAAAAATCACTAGGGGGCTGTCTTCTGGAGGAGGTGGAGGAGCTGATGGAGATGGTGGAGGAAACTCAATCCCTAAACTATGAGTCAGACGTTGCATGTACTTGATCTTCTCATGATATTGCGGCTGCCATCGACACATCTTCTCCTGCTACTACTGCTGCTGCTGATGCATCTCTTCCTGCTGCTTCTACAAACTCTCTATAATTCATTTTGAGCTCAGAACAGCTCCTGATACTATGAGGCAGAAGATGATGCTTCTCCACAAGGTCCTCTCTAGCTGGACGCCGACATCACAGCAGTACCATAATAAGTAGAAGGAGTCACATTAGAGCTGATACCAACTAATCGGCCCTTCTCAAATCCATACTGAGTCGCCTGCATCCATGTCACCTCGTAGAAATAGTGGGTATTGGTCTGATCAGTTGCCTCATCCTGACCCTCAACCTGTGTCTGAGAGGTTGCAGCCACATATGACTCCTTCAATTCCAAATTGAAATTAAAATTGGGAAAATATTATATACAGTTAATTGTCAAACTGAAAAAATAAGACTAACCACAATCTGACGCTGGGAATCACCTCTAATATCTCTGGTGGATGGATCATTGTACATACTTCGATAAACATCATACTATGTAATATTGTGATGCTCAACTGCCTATATTAATATAAAAACTGTTTATATTTGAAGTTATATAAAATATTCAAATAAAATACTTACCTGATTCTCTCTATGCGTACTGAATGTACGGCTACCATCTCGATGCATCACCTCCTGTCTCCCATGGTTCCGCCGACCTAATGAAGACGTCCTCTGAAATCCACCACCCAACCAGTGTGCACATAATCCGTTCCAAACCTGAGATTAAATGTACTTTAGTTGGTGGGATCTACACCACTCATCAAATAATATCTCTCATGCTTTCTTAATGGTCATATTTCTAAAATTGACTAAAAACTGACACAAACACTCATGCATAGGCACCTCCCAAGCTGCATGGATATCGTCACGCATGCTATCATCTATGGGATATCATAAACCTTACAAATAATATATAATATCAAGTTATTAATAAAATAAATCTTAAAATAAATATTATTTATTTATGTACCATACAATAATTGTACATGTTGAGCTGCACATCAATAGGAATATGTTCCCATGTGATCCATGGCTGAGGAAAATAATTATGCAAGATAACGCTCCCCTTTCCAACAGCTATGTGCGCAAAAATGTGAAAAAATAATAAATAATCAAAAAATTAGTATATATATAAATAAATTAATGAATGATAACTAAAATATACAGGTTATCATACCTCCGTGTGGGTGGATCAAAGCCAAGGCGTGGACGTCGCTTAGGGATAGGGTCAGAAATCATCAGTCGCGCAAGACCGCGCCCCTCCATGTACCACCTGAACCACCAGTAGGATGAGGGTCATATGATCCCACATCCCCCTCATCCAAAGGTAGATCAGCCTCCTCTAACTCACAAAATATATCAGTGTCCATCTGAAACACAAAATGATTTTTATTAGCATATAGTTGAAAATAACTATTATATATAGATATATATTTGTTATGATCATAACCAGCATTTAACTGTGTCAATGTTCACCTTTATCATCATCTTCATATCTGATGATGTCAATGTCTTCATATTCCTCCTCAGCATCATCAATATCCATATGAGTTTCACTTTCACCATCCCTTGTCCTTTTAAATTCATTTGTAAAATCATTACCATCTAAGTCACCATCAACCCTTAATTGTGGGGTGTCATCATTGATATTCACATTTCTTTGTAAAAAAAGATGGATTTTGAGTAGTCTCTTGAAAAATTTCAATTCCTTCCACTTTAGTGGAACCAAATTCAGTTTGAATATATTGATTTTCCTGAGATTCCATTTTTATTATGCTCCTCTAATCACTCAGGTCTCTTGAAGTAGCACAATACTTTGCTTAATAATTTTTATTTTCATGTTGAGCCAGTAAAAATGGTTCATTTACTGCAAGAAGAATTTTATATATAATATTGAATATTCCATGAGTGAGATGAACATGCGAGACTCTCTCAGTATCCAACCACCGACATTTAAAGAACTTTATGTAATTTTGTCCAAGATAACATAGCTCAATATTTTCATCCAGAATGCCGTAAAAGTCAACTTCAGTTTCTCTATGATGCAATCCTCTCAAAAAAAACTCCACTGTTATTTTTTTTGATTCCTCATATGCATGTGTATGAAATCAAAAACCATTCACCACATATTCATTATAATATTTAACCATTTTGGATGGTGGGTTACTCAATATACATAGTCGCTTATCAATTTTTTCAGCATATTGAGACACCTGATAATTTTAAGACAATTATAAATATAATAAATAGTAATCTCAATTGATATTAAACCATCAATAATTTATGTTACCATTTTTGAAACTATTGGGAAAATATAGATTTTCTTCGTTCTTGAAGCGCAACTACTGTAATTTGTAGAAGTTGTTTTTTGATATGATTATCTTATAATTTACAAATAAAAAATTTTTACATACTATAACCTAAATTATAGAATAAGTTATAGAAGCCCTCACATTAAAAATGCTGTCATTTCATCATAGTTGAGCAGAACATGTGTATGAGCTCTGTGATGTTCATCATCTAAAATCCATCGTTCGTGAACTCCACCTAAGCCAAGATTTGGATGATTAAAAACTGATAATTGATTGTCCATTTAATCATTAACATTTCCCTCATTCTGACTCATGCGGTTTTTTTATATACATTTATATTCAAAATAGTGAGAGCATAAAAAATCAATTTCCTCTTGCAAATAATCTTCAGCAATTGATCCTTCAACTGATGCTTTGTTACGTACTTTTTTTCTTCAATTTCTTCTTACATCTCTCGAAATGGGTAAATCCATCGAAACTATACTGGACCTCCACATTTAGCTTCATGTGGAAAATGTAATATCAGATATTCCATTCAGTCAAAGAAAGAATGCAGAAATATTTTTTCCAGTTTACATATAATTACATCAACAACTTCTTCCAGTTTTTTTAGCGCATCATAGTCTGTTGTCGCTGCACAAATGTCTTGAAAAAAATATTATATGTCTATTATAGAATACCAAATCATAGAATTCAACAAACCCTTGAATACAACCGTCATAATTCTTTCCATTATAACATGACAATAATGACTTTTTAATCCAGTAATACGACCATTTTTAACACATCTGCCCAAATTAGAAGTATACCCATCTGGAAGTCTCAAATCTGCAATCCATTGAAAAAATAATAAGAGGCTCTCTTTGGATAGTGTATAAGCTGCTTTTGGTTTCATTATCCTCTATGATCTGAAATTTTAAAATAGTTCAAGTTCTGGTCGACTATAAATTTGAGCATGATCTAATCGTGCTTTTACAGTACCTTTTTCTTACCTGGTGTATCCAAAACTGTATGAAATAAATTATCAAAACAGTTCATCAAAATATTCCTGACATCCAACATGTGGCAGACCAACAAATCAGACCAATATGAGAGATCCCAAAAAATAATTCATTTTATCCAATTATGTTCTTTCCCAAAGCCATGAATTTTATGTTGGTTTAATATTGGGCCAAATGTGATGGGAGGAAATGAAAATACAACTGATTTTAACTTGGTACCTGAGATCATTTTTGGAGCTTCATCCCTTTCAATTTTTCCTTTTCTAAAATGAGATTTGTTCCTTCAAAAAGCATGACCAGTTTGAAGAAATCTACGATGACAGTCAAAATAGAATGGTTTTTTTCAATTAACGAGCATAAAAGCTTTTTTCCCTTTTATACAGTAAGGACATGATTTCGGACCATGTGTACTCCAGTCAGATATTATGCCATATGCTAGAAAGTCACTAATAATCCACATCAATGCAGATTTTAATGTGAAATTTTGTTTCGCAAAAACATCATATGTACTAACACCATTACTCCACAATGCATTTAACTCATCAATCAATGGTTTCAAATAAACATCAATATTCTTTTTTGGATGTCGTGGGATTAATAAGGTTCAAATGATATTGTGCGCCTTCATCAACATCCATAATGTTAGATTGTACAGAGTTATAAAGACATGCCATGTAACACCCCAAGCTTCCACGGTATGTTTCCCTTCGAATAATGCGATAGCGTGTGTTGTACGCAACCTCGAGTTCTAACACACACCACAACTAATTAAACTAGCCGTTGTGAATAGTAATACCTACTTTTTGAAATCATATATATTTTATATTTCAAAATGGACTTCATTTTTGGTTTCGGAATATTGAAATTAGCCTAGGGTGAAATTTTGGTACTTTTCGGATAACTTTTATATTTTGATGAATAGTGAAAATTACTAAATTTTAATTAAAAACAACTTTTTTAATCAAAATAATTAATAGTGATAAATTGTGAATTTGAGTTGTTTTAAAGTATATTTAGAATATATTTTTACCATTTAATATAATTTTGGTCATTGGACATAATTTTACAATTAAACCGAACATAAACAAGTGTCAATCTTTTGATAGTTATTATCTCTTAAAAACACGCTTTTTGTTTTGACAGCGGGAATTAATTTTAAATTAATTTCTGCCACTTCTGTGTTTTGAATTTAGAAAAATGGATTCCATATTTGGAATCAGGATGTTCAAATTGTGTAAATAGGTAACTTTTATTTTTAGACATTTTGAATAATTACTGCGGTAAATATTTTATTTACCATGGTTAAGGGTAAATCCGGTAAATAAGGGTTAAAAAATAATATTATAATAATACTAAATTACCCTAAAACGTGTCTTAACCCTATTGGTTGATACATGGTCGACCATGGGCATCTTTGGGTCGATTTTGGGACCCCATGGATCCACTTGTATGTGATTATGACACTTTATTTTAATTAAGTTAAAATGAATACAAAAATGACACAAGCATATATCTTTTAGAAAAACAATTTTTACATATGGTTATACATGTTGGATTTTCGATTATAAATATTAATTAGAAAGCTAAAAAGATTTCCTACATAATGATATTTTATTTATAATTTTTAGAAATCAGATAATTTAAATTACTAATGACACAATAATGATGCAATGTTTACCTCATTAATAAATCATTTAAATAAATAAGATTATAATGATTAACATATTATCTAAAACCTGTCCAATTCTTATTGGTTGATGTTATTTAGAAAATGAGTCATCTTATATTCGACCTCAATGATTTTTGGACCATTATAAACCGAATATAAATATATTATAAAGTAATATTTTCACTCTTTCCTAAAGAGCCCCTCCTCTCCCTTATAAAAGGAGACCACTTCTACTCATTCCACACACCTCTCAAGCCACTTGGCTCGTCCAAACCCTGCACAAATAAGCTCCCCACATCCCTCTCCTCCTCCTTGAAGATTCCCCTTAGGTAGAAAGAATTTCATGAAGTCCTTTGGTTCCAACCAAAGTGAGTTACCTAAATTAAAGGTAACGATTTCTCTTAAATTATTTTCATTTATTTTGCTTCTCCAACCCCCAAACTCTTTTTATTTCCTTTATTTTGTAACAACACAAGTATCCACAATATACTAGGATGTTGTTATAAGAAGGATTCAAACTACACATACACACAACTCCATCTAATGGATGATGAACATAATGTTTCTGTGGATGGCAAACTAACGCCTCACGAAACGATGATTGTTCAAATACATCTTACCGCCTCTCATGGTGGCCATTATGATGGCACTGTAATTAAATATGATATTAATGATATATATTTTATATATAAGCTTCTGTAATTCCATTTTATTTCATATCATTATTCGTTTCATGTTGTATATACATACGATAATTTCATTTGAGGAAGTGCGGACTACCGCCCCCTTAAAATGATATGACTCGTTCATACCACACATGGAACGTATAAAGGATGGTGTTAATGAACTTAAGTAACATATATAAAATATTATATTATACTGGAATAATAATATACCTATGTATCATTTGGATTCAATACTTTTAAAATGAAAAATTAAATGGAAGTAGCGTTCGTGCGTACGTACGGACTACCGTCTCCACGAACGCGATGAGATTCATTGTCCATCATATCCATTCAAGTATAATTATCATTTGATGATTTAAAAATAGTATCTAAGGACTTGATATCATTCTGGATATGAATAATATACATCCCATTAATAACAAATATGGCTCACATAACAAAGAATGTAAAGTAAAATGAACCCGTTAACACCCGAAATGACGATAATTCTAAGATATTATTAACAAATCAATGTTAAAAGATCATATATGATATCATATTAAATTAAATGATTCTTGTATAATTCAATAACAATTATTTCACCGTTATACAGGAGGTAAACCTACCATCGACCAAGGAAAAATTACAAAGTAAGGGATTCTCTTATCTCACTTTCAATTCCGTGAGATTTCCATTGTTCGCTACTAAATTATTGAAAGTGGTGTATTGTGTACATCCATTTGATATATATTATCATTATTCACTTTATATTCATGTTATTCTGTAAATCATTTGGTGGTTATTAACTTTTGGCCATGCGACTCAGTTGATTATCGTGGTAAGGGGTTTCTTGTCTCACTTTTAATTCCGTGAGAATTCCATTGATCACCACTTAATTATTGCATGTGGTGTATGTGTACTACCCATGATTGTATTCATTGTGTAATATACTTTATTTTATGGGTATTTACATCATCATGGTATGATCTTTCTTTCATGGGTGTTTGTTTCTTAAGTTACCTAATCAATAAGGGAATTTGAGATTTCAATTTCCACTCATTTGGCTTTACGCATATTTCATTGATTATATTACCCCAAGATTATGTGTGGAATCACTATTCATTTGATTATGTCATAATTTCCACTCCCCTTCCTGTGGATATACTTTTGATACACATAATCACTCCATTGAAAATTCTCAAGTCATTGATATGAATTTGGTAAGAGTAATTTTAACTCTTTCACCATTTGTTGAGTTAAACATCCAATTAGTTGGTGTTGTTTTTTCAGGAATATGTGTGATTATACTTTGATTGTTTTACACTGAATATCCAATCATATTTAGTGTATTTATATTTTTCACACATAATTATGTTGTTGATTTATCCTTAACCTAAGGATATGGCCTTTATGAGAGATTTCATCTCAACTTACATTCCATTGAGACTTCTTTGTTGATATACACCAAATCACTTTTATGTGGTGTATATAATGTACTTTGACATAGTATATCATGAATTCCCTTTATTCTCATGATATTACAATGTTTTGATTACCTCAATTATTTTCATTCAAGTGTCTCTCTTTTTGTTTGAATCTCTAACTAAAATACCATTTTTAAATGTTTTAAAGACTTATTCATCTAAATATTTCTCATTAATGTCCATGTTTTAAAAATGGTTTTAAGGATTTATTTATATGGACTTTAAAGTTTAGAAATTAAAAATCCTTTTAAAAGGTTTCAAAGTGGTATGGGACACTTTGATTCAAAAATCTATTTTTAAATGGCTTCTTGACAAATAGTGTGACTTTTAAATGTTTTCAAGAAAAGGGGGATATTTCTCTCAAATAGTTTTGATGATTATTTTCATCTATGTCACCATCCTTCATTATTCATGATTGAGGTTAATGTGATACAATACAATCTTCCATATTGTATCAAATGAGTTATATTTGACTGTGGATGTTCTATTTTTATACCATTAATGGTTTGTGGTTAAAGTATTGACATTTCGTATGCTAGTTATAATACGAATGTTTATTTTATGCTTAAACCTATTCATATGAGGAATTCATTGGACTTAATAAGTGACGGGTGGAGCCCGCTATAGCTCCTCGATGCATCGGTAGGTCTCATGAGACAAACTAGTGTCTTGTCACAAGGCCTTGGCAAAATCTTATTTGTAGTCTTGGCACGAGGCCTTGGCTATGTGGTTATGATAGTCTGGCATTATGCATTCCATCATTATGAAAGTGGTTATTGATATTGCATGTGATCATTCGACTAGTAGAATATCCATGTGAGTAAGTAAATGGCATTATTTCATTTTATTTATGCCATACCATGTTGAAAGTTCAAGTTTCAAAGGCTTTTGTTTTAGTTATAAATTGCCTTAAGTGTTTATGCTTATTTATGAAAGCTTCTGCTATAATGTTATCCTTACTGAGCATCTGAGCACACCCCTTTCAATGTTTTATTTTTTTCCCAGGATTATGAAGAAGTAATTTATGAATGACCTGCAGGGATAGTATGAGGGGATATGAAGACAAGATGTTTTTTTATGATGTAATGTAAAAAAATTATGGATGTATCTAGTTATTCCTAGGCTACTAAACTAATCGGTCTTTCGAGACTTGATCTTTCTCGTGATCATGCCAATGTTATGTAATTAATGCACCGACTCCGGGTAACTGGGGTCGGGGCGTTACATGCCAACATGAATACTGACTACCATAAGAACCAAACGGAAAAAAACAATCTGTAGAAAGACCCAATCACACGTTTCGGGCTTCTAAAGAAAATGACAAATGCAGACGATCGAAATGTTTCCATGAATCACCATCAGTTGGATGATTCAATCTTTTACCAGTTGAAATATTGGTTTTGTTCCATGGCATCATTGATGTTGTGTTATGAGACATAAATAAACATTTCAGTCTAGGTGTAAGGGGGGAATATCTCAAATATTTTACAGGAATCGATCTAGACTTCCCTAGTTGAGCTTCTTTATACCTCGATTGTCCACATGTGGGAAAACTATCCAATGACTCATTTTCAAAATAATATAAGATGCAATCATTTTCATATGTATGAATCTTCTGATAACTAAGGCCTAGATTATGAGCGATCCTCTTTCTCTCATAGTAATTTACAGGCAACACATTTCCTTCAGGTAATAGTGTTTTATCCAAAGAAAATATATGATCAAAACAGTTGTTTGATATTGCATTATCTGATTTAATAGACATAAATTTTGAAACTGCTTATAATTTTCTTATCTCGCAACCAGGATATAATGTATCCTCAACTGACCTCAACAACTCATAAAATTTGGATGGTGCAAACTCAGGTGTTAAATCAATGTCATCGTGAGTTTCAGTTTGTTTAACATATGGACCTACAACATCATGTACTAAATTTTAGAACTGTGATGAATACGAAATCAAGTTATTAGTATATTCTCTGGAACTGCGTTCACCGTGTTGATACCAAAAAACATAATCTGGTTAAAAACCAAACCGCAAGAGATGTCCCCCAACCTTGTCATATGTGTCAAACGTTTTTAGATAACATTTTTTTCAAGGACACTTAACTGTGCCTTTTGAAACATATTCTGGTTTTCATGATGAAAATGCTAAGAAAACTTCAACACCCTCAATATATACAGGATTTAAACCTGAACCATTTAGATTTCTATGCTGATTTATCCAAGTAAGATCATCTAATAATGATTGATGTTGACCTCCTTGTTCCATATTTTTCTACAAAATATAAAATCATCACTATTTTTGAATAATATAAAATTATAAAAACATTAGTTGAAACAATCCCCCTTTTCGACGATGAGAAAGATGCATGTAAATGATCTGTCAGATAAACGAGCCCCCTTTTCATCAAGGAATCGTCTTTTCCATCTATCACTGCATGAAAACAATATAAAAAATTTGATCCTACGAATGCATATCCAATCTCGTCATACAAGATTCAATATGCCTATATAGCATCACATTTTTCATAATGTTTTGAGTCTATGAGAGTTGAAATGAGAAATGTCTTCGAGCAAAAGGAGTGTCGTCAATCCACTAGAAATTGTTCCATGTTCATAAAATTTATTAAAATTTATTAAAATTTCTTTCTAACTGTTCCTAACTATTCTTAACTATTTATTATTATTTACTATTAATTATTACTATTTATTACTAATTATTACTATTTATTACTATTTATTACTATTTATTACTAATTATTCCAATTTATTACTAATTATTCCTATTTATTACTAATTATTCATATTTATTACTAATTATTCATATTTGTTACTAACAATTACGATTTATTAATAACTACTAGTATTTATAACTATTTATTATTATTTATTACTATTTATTACTATTTATTACTAATTATTACTAATTATTCCTATTTATTACTAATTATTCCTATTTATTACTAATTATTCATATCTATTATTAACTATTCATTCTTATTACTAACTATTTCTATTTATTATTAACTATTTCTATATATTCCTACCTATTCTTAGTTATTACTAACTATTACTAGTTATTCCTAATTATTACTAATTATTCCTATTTATTACTATTTATTCATATTTATTCCAATTTATTCCTATTTATTACTAATTATTACTAATTATTACTAATTATTTCTAGTTATTACTAATCATTACTAATTGTTCATATTTACTACTAATTATTCCTAATTATTCCTAATTATTACTAATTATTCCTATTTATTGCTATTTATTACTAATTATTGCTATTTATTTCTATTTATTACTAATTATTGCTAATTATTACTACTTATTGCTAATTATTACTACTCATTGCTAATTATTCCTAAATATTACTAATTAATGCTATTTAATTCTAATTATTGCTAATTATTCCAAATTATTCCAAATTATTTCTTATTATTAGTATTTATTAGTTATTTTTAAATATTATTAGTATTTATTAGTAATTATTACAATTTATTACTAATTATTATTAATTATTCTTTTTTATTATCAATTATCCCTAATTATTCCTAATTATTCCTAATTATTACTAATTATTCCTATTTATTACTATTTTTTTCTATTTATTACTAATTATTGCTATTTATAATTAATTGTTGCTATTTATTACTAATTATTACTGTTTGTTGCTATTTATTAATAATTATTGTTATTTATTACTATTTATTGCCAATTATTCCTAATTATTTCTAATTATTGCTAATTATTAGTAATTGTTACTAATTATTAGTATTTATCACTAATTATTAGTATTTACTACAAATTATTACAATTTATTACTAATTATTACAATTTATTAGTAGTTATTACAATTTATTACTTATTATTACTAATTATTACTGATTATTACAATTTATTACTAATTATTACAATTTATTACTAATTATTACTATTTATTACTAATTATTGCAATTTTTACTAATTATTTCAATTTATTACTAATTATTACAATTTATTACTAATTATTACAATTTATTACTAATTATTACTAATTATTAATAATTATGACTAATTATCTATATTTATTAATAATTATTACAAATTAATACTAATTATTAGTACTTATTAATATATATTACTAATTATTGCTAATTATTACAATTTATTAGTAATTAGTACATTTTATTACAAATTATTACAGTTTATTACTAATTATTAGAATTTATTTCTAATTATTACAATTTTTTACTAAATATTACTTTTTACTACTAATTATTCCTATTTATTAAAATTTATTAGTAATAATTACTATTTATTACCAAATATTACAATTTATTACAATTTAATAAAATTTATTAGTAATTATTACAATTTATTACTAATTACAACAATTATTTACTAATTATTACAATTTATAACTAATTAATACAATTTATTACTATTTATTACTCATTATTAATATTAACTACTCATTATTACAGTTTATTACTAATTATTACAATTTATTAATAATTTTTACAATTTTTTACTAATTATTACAATTTATAACTAATTATTACAATTTATTACTAATTATTTCAATTTATTAATAATTATTATTATTTATTACTGTTTATGACAATTTGTTACTATTTATTACTCATTATTACTATTTATTACTCATTATTACTATTTATTTCTCATTATTACTATTTATTACTATTTATTAATAATTATTAATATTTATTACTAATTATTAGTATTTATTACTAATTATTAGTATTTATTATTATTTATTTCTAATTATTATTAATTACTACAAATTAATAATATACATTACAAATTATTGTTAATAATTATTAATTACTACTAATTATTAATCATTAGTACTAAAAAATTAAATTTATTGGTACAAATTAATACTCATGACAAAACAATTTAAATATAATTTAATTAAAACTAATCAACAATAATAAAAATTAACATAAAAATGGAATAAATAATAAATTAAATAAAGCATAAACACTTTTAAGCTTGATTTTCTATTGATGTTGACGGCTTCACAACTTTTCGTGAACAAAAAAATTAACATAGAAAAAATTTCTCACCAAAATCAGAGTTCCGAGAGAAACAAGATCTAAGAATTGAGAGGAATGATAGGAAAAATGGATGGGGTATATATAGGTTAGATTATTTGTGACAGGACTATTTGCGATGGGATACCCATCGCAAATAGTATTTTTTGCGACGGGACCCGTCGCAAATAGTATTTTTTGTGACGGGACCCGTCGCAAATACCAACGTCCGCATTAATTAGTGTTGTCGGTTAAAAAGTTTTTTGCGACGGGTCCCATCGCAAATAGTCCCTGCCGACACATCTTTTGCGACGGGACGACATCCCGTCGCAAAACGTGATTAACCGCCGCTGAGTATTTGCGACGCGACTCGTCGCAAATACTTCAATATTTGCGAGTGTGCTATCCCACCGTCACAAATAACCTTCACGCGGTTTGGCGTGCTACCCACGCCAAACTTTTTGCGACAAGAGACGAAATCCCGTCGCAAATAATGGGTTATTTCGGACGGGTTGTTACCCCCATCGCAAATAACCTCTTGGACGAACTTTTTGCGACATGATTTATTCCCCTCTCAAAAATTCCGTCGGAAAAAGTTCTTTTTCCCGTAGTGATTATAAAATCTGAATTATGGTTTTAGAGTTATTATAGGGAGATTTTTTACCTCATTCGTAATAAGTGTGATAAACCTTTACCCATACTGATTGATAATGAAAATATTATATCAATTATAACATAATGAGTAAATGAATCTAAGAAGATTAATAATGTGAAAATTTAAGTATTGTTTTAAGAGATATCTTAGAGATAAGTTTCATGTTATTGGAAAACCACAAACATTTTATGGTTTTATTTTTTGTTTCATGGATCACAACATTTGTTTTTTCATCATAGTGATAAATCAAATTCTCTTGTGAAATTTTGTGACTATTAAAATATTCATTATTCTATGTTATAGGATTTACATAGAAGTGTGTGGAAGGGACAAATGGAAGAGGCAAGAAAAAGGTGTCTAACCACCCTGATCATTGTTTGTATGTAATGAGAAGGGCTATGTGTCCCTACCATTCATGAAAATGAGACTCTTAATGTGGTAAACACATAAATATCATATCAAATGATAAAACGTTGATCTTTATATCACCATAGAAACTTAGTGGAGAGATTGAGTGTGTTTGAAGACTGTGGCATGACTCTCTATGGGTCATCAGATAAAATTTTCAATTGACAATCACTTGATGGAAAGTGCACATGGGGAATGTGATGTGGTTTGTGAAATATGAATCATGGTCACTATTTATGCATCCAAAGCTAAGGTTTTACATTCCTTAGGTACATATACCCTTATTCTAGAGGATTTTATCTAGTAGAATGAGATTGGTAAAATTATATGGTGATAATTTTCCCTCAGTATAATTGTATATATTAAAAAATAGTTAAAAATTAATAATAACAAATACAATAACATCTTAGTACAAGTAATTATAGAGGAATTTATACTATGATTCATAAATTACCACCATAAAATAATTTCTTAAGAATAAAATATCACACAATGATACAATATAAATGATATCTCTTAATAAATTAGTGAGATATAGGGAAAATAAAATAATAATAATATGATAATGACACAATCTTATAATGTCTTCATCATGCCTCAACACTATCTCTTAATCCCCATTATGATACTCCAACACATCCACCTATACTGGGGTCTATACCCAAACCTGCAATCGAAATGTAATGTATACACATCCCCTGAGGTACACATGTCGGGTGTGAGTACATAAATAAGTAGTCTACCACTAATGATGTCTCTCACAAAATATATTATATAAAATAGTGAATGTATGAAAAAATATAGTAGTAGCATAAAATTTGTTGAAAAAAGAGAAAAATAATATTTCAATTATATATTACTAATAAGAAAATATTAAAACATATCCTTTGGTATAGGTTTCCCATATGCTAACTCAATCACAATATGTCTATCCATAGTTTCATTAATCCTTTCTCTGAATCCATGTTGGTAGATAAATGAACCATTTCACATGTGGAAACCCTATAACTAATCAAGTTCCAATTTAATGATTATATACTGTAAACATATAAACATATTCTATGGAAATACTAACACCTAAAGGGAAAGGTATAAACATATTGAGATTCAAAAAAATGCCTATATAGTAATTTGTAGACTCCTTTTCCAAAAACATGTCCATTGAAGACTATATGAACCTGAAAACAATATATAGAAAAATCCTAACATTTATTATTTATTAGAATACTAGCATAGTATATACATAAATGACTAAAAATAATAGATATCAAAATAAAATATTATAAAAAAATCTCCCATTCTTGCAACATTATCGTAGAATTTATATACATTGAAGATAATTGTATACAAACTATATAATGAACTCATAAAAACAATATCATAACAACATAAAAGAAATTATATGTGAGATATAGTTCCATTTAATAAAAGTTAGAATAAATTACATTAGTAAAATATATTTATAAGATAGACCCACTTCCTTTTATGTATTACACTACCTTATTTTTGCATGCATGTAATAAATGTAAATAAAAAAGTGACAAGGAGTTATCCTCCATTGATATTTCATCAATCGTGAACACTAAATATCCTATTGATTTAGTCAAAGAATAAATCCTCATATCACAATTCAAGGTTTAAATAGTGAAAATTCAATGACACACAATTTATTCCTCTATATAACCAAGCCACCTAATAAAATCCCTTAATGGAAAATTATAATCCCAATCTAGTAATTCTCATGTCACGCTCAGTTAAGAATAAGGAAACCTGATATCTCTATCACATATTATAACTTAAGGATAGGATTAACCATACCAATGGAATAACTTAACTGAAGTAAATTTATATTAACCAAAACCATTACCCAAGGGTAACTCAACTATATTGATGTAATTCGAAAACACCTATCCATCAGACCTCACAATACTAAATAAGTCTAAACTAAAAACATAGATACCGCACATGGTTCTTCCTTTTAATTATAATCAATGAAAACACATTTATGTAATTAATAAATCCATTTTATATCAATATACACCACATATATGGTATATATGGTTCATTTCTACCAATCCTCACTCACTCTAACACAAACATCCAGTCAATATAAGCTCAATTCCATGTTACAAGAATCCACATACCCACACTTGACTTCAAATTATCTATAATTTCATGGTATTTTTATAGACTAATATTATATATATTTAGATTAATACTCAGTACATAACAATATAACCCATCAAAAAACCATTAAGGTTCAGAGTATTTGGATATTACATATAAAATAGTCTTATTTTATGAAATATCTTCAGCATATCCCATAAACATCTTCCCATATAGTACTCTTCATTAGCATTCCCTACTAAAAGAATTCTCCACGACCTAGGGAAATGAAAAAAAGGTTACCTCAGATGATTAGTAAGGGTAAACATTAGAGATATCAATTGAATATAATATTAAAGAAACTATAAAAATAAGTCCATCAAATCATTTTCATTACTTACAAAGTTCATACCCAATAGGAAAAAAGTCATAAAAATGATTTATGTCATAAAACATTAACATTTAAAAATACATGAATCAAAATAATGATAAGTAATCATAACTCAATCATGAAACATAAGGTCTTATACCTATTAAATATTAAGTAAAATACAAAGATTTCATATTAAATGAAAAATAATTTCAATATATCACTTGGAATAATTCGTTATAAAAAATAATATTCCCATTTTCAAATAACTTTTTCTTAAATATGCAGACTTACAATTGAAAAAAATTTCACCAAAAATAAACATGTAAAAATATAAATTAATCTTAAAAAAATTGAGGTTTCATGAAAATTAAGATATCCTCTCATTCAATGTAATTTAAAAAACATTACTTCCCTATTTTTATAGAAAATTCACAATGTACATTCATTGGAAAATGAAAAAAATCACTTTCAAGAAATTTTTTAAAAAAATTGACCATGTTTTAAAATTATTTTATCAAATTTTAGGATAATTGTACTAAAATAATTTCTAATTTTTTTACAGGAAACAAATACATGTGGGAGAAATATTCATTATTGGAGACATGACAATAAGTAATCTCAAACAATGATTGGATTTTGAAATAAATCATTACCTCAAGTGTCTCCATTCCTTTTTCACATTGAAACCTAATGTATAATAATTAAGATTTATAATAAATTTATTGCATACCAATATTAATATTATTAATATTTTTTATTTTTTATTTCTTACATCTTATGTCATAGTTATTAATGAATTTTTATTAAAATCAATGTTCTTGGTGGTTACTACTTCTTTTTCTAAGCATGTTTCAGTTTGATAGTTCAGTTCCTTCTAATTTGATCATATTACCATCATTTTAATAATTTTAATCATTTTGTAAACATTATTTATTTTCATTATATAAGTATTAATAATCATTCATAAAAAGTAGATATAGAAAAATTGTTACACTGTTCATCGAGAGGGTAGTCTATAAGTAGGCATGATTGTTTTTCCATTTTTTGACTGATGGATTGAATAAAGTTAAATAATAATTCACCTTTATTAAATAAAAATTATATCATATAATATATATATTAATATTCATCAGTTTCATTCTTATTAAAATCCATATGACATATAAATGAAAAACCAATCACATCCAATCATGGAGATGGTTAGCGATATGTATCCAAGATAAAAGGTATTAATTTCCAAAAGATTGGATGGTATGATGGTAGGAATGATATTATCATTTTATAATTGTAATTATTTAATATATATAATATATAAACAATAAACAAATTGAAATACCAATACATTAAATATCATCATGAAAAATGAATTTAATTACTATATGGAGACGGTAAGTCGTTGGTTCACACGAGCGAAACTTTCACTTCTCTTTTGATGGGAAATAGGGTGTATAATGGTGTTTAAATTATCATAATAGAAAAAATTGAATGTTTTTATTCTTAAATAATTAGTTTATGATAATTGTTATATATTTAGATGACGCAAATAGGAGTATAAAATTAAATTGGTTGGTTAAGGTTATTACATCTTCTTTAAAGAGACTCCTTTATATCTCCTCCTAAGGGTTCCAGGGTGTATCTTTTGGTAATAAAAAACCTATATAATGTATATAGGGAAGGGTAGAAGAGAATATTTCATATTTTTATAGAGGTATACGTCTTGAAGGTGTGTAATGAAGTGAGGGAGGAGGTTCCCTTTCATATTTGGGGTGCGTGGAACTTTTATAATTTCTCGAAAGATTAAATTATAATTAATTAGTTATCAATCCAAATACATCAAAAATGAAATTTATTAGATTATAATTATTTATATGGTTGTAACCCCTCAACTAATATAATTTATGAAAGTTTATCTATAATTTTGAACCAAATCATTATGATTACCCCTTAGTTAACCTATTTTTATTTTAACTATGACAACAACTTTTCCAATATTAAAATGTTTTAATTTTTACTTATGGGGTGAAAATTGGAGCATGAATTAAAAATTTAGAATATTTTAGAGAATATCATACAGACTTTTTATTATTTCAATATTTTTATTATTTTTAAATAATTTATTAAAATATAATTATTATTGATTTTGTCATTATTACATTAATTTAACTTCAAATGCATCAATAAAAATGGTGAATTTGAATATATTACTTTCCAAAATCCTTAATATGTTACATAGATCTATAAAATTACCATTTGACATTATATCATTCAAATTATATCACATTTAATATTTCTAAAAACATTTATAATATATTTTTATTATATGGAGAAAAATTGCATTGGTATTTCTTAAGAAATTAAGGCCATTGTAAAATTTAAACAAATTAAATATAATTTTTTATAATGAAAATGATTTTTTTAATATCCAGTTGATATCTATATTCCTTAAAAACATAAGTTTTTCTCCATGTGGGCACATAATATATATTAGAAATAAAGAGAGATGAATTTTTTCAATTTCTTTGATTTTAATAATATATAAGTCATTTTCATGGAAAAGTGACTATTACATGACACAATTTACATCCATAGGAGTTACAGTATAAATTTACATCATTAAATAATATTATTTATAAAAACTAATTTCCTTTTAACTTATTTTTCATCCAGATTGATCTGATTTTTCCTTTACCAATGTGATAAATTATACCACCATTATCATTCATATTGACAAAAAATAAAGGGTGCATAGTTAAAAAATTTTAACATCCTAATACTAAATACTTAACTAATATTATCTATTTAAATACATATAAATATAATAAATTAATTTTAAAAAAAATAATAAAATGTGACAAAAAGTACTTTCTAGATAAAATACATTTTAAGAATAAAAATGGATTTATTATTATAATATGATTATAGGAAATATTTGTCTAACAAATAAATTAGTTGATAAAGTAAATAATATAAACATTTAATTAAAGTGATTCACCAATTTTAATTAATTTAATATATTTATATAAATTACATTTCAAAACACATTTATTTTCAATTTTTTTCTTTTTAATGATAATATTTTGATAAGTAATGAAATATTTTATAAATGTGTAGACAATATATTTTTTATAATTTAGTTATTATTATTAAAACTCTAAAATTCAATAGCTATGTGATAATGGACATATAATATTCTAATAATGTTCAGTGGATTGACTAAAATATCTCATGCGTGTAAATTTAGAGAATGAAGACATCAAATTGTTTAAAGTGTAATATTTCATAAAAATATATGGTCATTACATTATATATCCCTTAAAATGATTTCCCCCTTATTTTTTCATTCTGATAAAAAATAATGATGACACTTTTTCCTATCACATCCTCATGTTCTCACTTAGCTTCCTCAAATTAATGTTTTTTCCAAAATACATTGACCAAGTGAGTGGTACTGTTTCATATAACTTTATATCTATAATCTAGAATCTCTATCTAGTGTTCTTCATAAGAAATATATTTCTCTAGTGGTATATCCATTGAGTTTCCACGTGTGAAGTATTAGTTATGTACTTTCTCAGTAGTGATACATGGTACACATCATGAAATTGATATTGAATCAGGGGAAGCGCTAATAGATAAGATACCATCATGATATGATAAATAATTTCAAAAGGATCTATATAACTAGGGATTACTGTTACCTTCATTCCAAATCACATCACTCTATTCTAGGCATATATTTGTAGGAATAACATGTTACCCACTATAAACTCTATATTTTTTCTATTATTTTCATCATATGTTTTATTGTTGACTTTGAGATAGTCTTTTATTATTTTGAATGGATCTATTCTACTCTACCATTTCTTTAGTTAAATTTAGTCCTAGTTGATTTATTAACATAGAAGGCTTTATTTAAGCCATCTAAATGCTGAAGTAAAATCAAGTGTTTTATGAAAATTCTAAAAAAAGAAAGTTATAAATCCCAACCACCTTGGAAATCTACAGTAAAAGATATCAACCTGTATTTAGATTTCTTAATGGTCCTCTTAGGCATGAAAACTATCTGAGGATGATAAGAAGTGAAGAAACAAAATATTGTATCTGAATATTGTTGATGACTTTTCCAAAACATCAAGTTTAACCTCAGCTCCCAATTAGATACAATGAAAAGTGTTATTTTATAAATTATTACCACATCCTTTATATATATTCAATAAATATTATCAAGATAAAATAATCCATAATTGTAATTATGTATTCTGAATTCATAAAGTGATCGAATATAGCCCATATAATCTTATAGCTTTTAGATTTTTTTGTGGAGTCAGATGACAAATGCATGTTAATGTATTCCCGCATTCATTTAGGTATATATAATGGATATAACATTCCTTTAGATTTTTTTCTCTCCACATTAACATACTGAAAATCCAAGCATCATAAAATATAATATTTAACATCTCTCTTCATAACATCCCATAATAAATACTCTTTTAGGTCTCTATACATCTTTTTTACTTATGTGATGAATAGACAATGATGATCTATGAGCCTCATCCAACATCCCATTCTTCAAATATGGTATGTTGGGATCACATACACAATTCATAAAAAAATTTAGTCCATTATAGTCTAGAAAAAAATAAAGAACATTTATTGTAATCTTTATCATCTCAATATCTTCCATCTGTTCCTTTTTAATATTTAATTGGATTGATGGTTGAAATTTTATTTGATTCAGATAATATATCTCACATTCAATTGATATTTTCATATCCATTATTTTAAAATTCATAAATTCTGGATGTTTTTTAAATCCATATCATAAATAAGTTGGCAAGATCGTTTCTTTTCAAATAAAATGCCACCTTATTCTATTTCCTGGTGTGGTAATGTATTCATCATTCCTAATCTTTAACAAACTATTATCAAATTCTTTGGAACATTTTCATCTCTTTTTTGGTGAAAATATACTATAAACATTTTGGATCAGTATAAATGTCACTCATTTATCCATAGAGATAATACCTCATTATATTTGATGAAAAAACCGTATCTAACACCAAATCATGGGTTTTGAAATTTTGATCCTGGTCCTTCAATTGGAATAAGGAATAATCTTTCAACGTAAATTTTTTCAAGAAAACACTTCCCAATCCATTCTTTGAAGTATCATTATAGATCAGAAACCATTCTACACTATAGGGTAGTGTGAGAATATGTGCACTAACCAACCTCATTTTCATCTCCTTCAAATTCAATTCACATCCCTCCATCCATATGAACATAACACACGTCCAAGTAAATATGGTGAGTGTATTAGGTAATCATAAGTAATATTTCATAGAACATCGATGATATCTAGAAATCCTAATAGAAATATGGATTTTAGTAATATCGGTTGGTCTAGCCTGTTTCTCAAAAACTTATGGTTTTTAATGATCTATTTATATTCAATCACTTGGGATTATATTACCCAAAAATGAAACTTTCTCTAGAAAAAATTCACACATAGTAAAAATTTCATAACAATTCTCCTTCCTCGTGGTCTCCAGTATAATCCACAATTTATAATCATGATCTTACATTTTATTTGATTATAAAATAATATAATCTATAAATACTACAAAAAACTTGTCAAGGTAATTTTTAAAGACCCTATTCATTAAATCCATGATGTTAAAGGGCTATTAGTAAAAAATGCATCACTATAAATTAAAAGTGACTATACCTTGTATAAAATTACATCATGGGTATATCCTCTTTTTGACCCTCAATTAATCATATCCAAAAAGACGATCAATAATGTGAAATTATAGAGCTTCCTTTAGTTGATCAAATAAGTAATAAATACAAGGGATTGTATAAATGTTCTTGATGGTTATATTGGTATGTTCTCTACAATCAATGTGGAGTATCATTGATACATATTTGTACATATAAAACATAATAGGTTCACCCATAGGATACATAATTAGATGAATGAATACCTTTCCAAAACTCTCTTGAAGATGCTTCTTCGATTCCTTTGACGCAATCAGGTCTGATTTATTAGTTTTGTTTAAAATATGAAAAGTACTAAGAATTACTTTTACTCAAAACACAACTTCATGATTCATTGTAAGAACCATAAATTCATCTAGAAATACATCAATAAATTCCCCAAAAATTAGATGTATTATTATTTTTTAGTTTCTCCCCAACCATCTAAGATAGATAGCCTTTATGTATAGGGATTAATATATAAAATACAGAACCAATTTCCCCAGGAATTTTATATTCATATTTGAATCCATAAATGATCATATATTCATTCAAAAAAATAAATCTGACTTCCCTTACATACAATTTGATAAGGGATCAATATATATACATCCAATCCAAGTCAAGAGTCACATTTAATAAAACTATAGGGAGAATCACATGAACTATAGGAAATGATTTCCTAATAAATCAATTGAAGAAGAACTATAAACATGAGAAGTGAGTGTTGTGATAGTATGAGTTTTCAAAATGATGAAATATCTAATTACTATGGTCTTAAAGATATACCATTAGAAATTTATTAATAAATAACTTATTGGGTTTATCAAGATTCAAAAAATACATAAGTTTTTATAGATTGGATGATATTTGTACTATTCCCTAATTCATTCTCGTAACCTTCTTTAACCATTGTAATCACATGATGTTTCCATTTTTATTTGGTATTAAGATGTTATTGATGTTTATCATCAAATTTTTTTTTGGATTCATAAACTAGATTTCAAAATTCCCAAACTCATTACATTTGATGTATTATGGCATGGGTGGTGTATTATTTGGAATATTCTTTTTCTATATTATAGAAATGAAATTATTCATCAACTTTTGACATTCATGGTCTTTATGACCCTCCTTTCCACATTTAATTAAACTCCTTGTTCAATTCAAACACTTCCCTGGATGTTTTTTCCCTTGTTTATAGCAAGTACATGGAGATTATTCCTTTCTACTGTGTGATTTATTCAATTTTTCATTAAACCCAATCATTATTTTCATATTAACCCCATAGGTATAATATAAACCCCCAAGTTACATTTCTACATTAATTTCACATAGAATGATTTATTTGTATCTAATGAAGTCTTATATAGATAATTCATTTATAATAATTTGTTTTAGGCCACCATAGAATCATTCAATTTTAAATTCAGGTATGGTGATAAAAACAAAGGCGTACCTAAAAAGTATTGAAAAAAATTCATCAATGGTACCAATGGATTCTTCATCCATTATCTTTAGATCTATAAATTACTTCTCCATATTTTTATATTGAATATGAGGAATGTAATTACTAAAGAATAAGTTGTAATCATAGTTTCCCATTGCTGAAAACAAGGTGTGTTTGTTTCTGGGAAGCATCACATAAACATAAAAAAAATGAAAGAGTTTTGTACAAGATCTCTAATAGCATGAAGGATTTAGGTGTGTGACATAAGAGGATTGCATGCACATTCTAAGGAATGTATGTTACTTTCACGCTAAATGTGACATAAAAATGAGAAGTTCATCATAGGATGAATGTTAGGCGCATAGTGTAAGGTGTGCAAGGAACTTGCTTATATGGTTGACTATGTTTATAAATTTGTGGTTACCCACTTCATTCAAAGTAAATTATCCAAAGATTTTTTGGTGCCTCTTTTGGATGATATACATGTGTTCTGTATATTTCCATGAAGGGAAAATGCATACATAATTTTCATGTGTCTTTGAATACCAAGTGAAACTCGTATGTTTATTCCCGAAAGACTTCTAAAAAATTTAAAATTTTCAGGCAAAACCCAAAAGTTGCACACAAGTAAACATTCTCCACACAAGTGCTCAAGTTTGATTTATAGTGGGTATTTATTATTTAGTTTGATTGATCGGTGATTTTAAGTGCATCAATTCATGACTATGTTGCAAGTGTTTTCTCATCCTAATCAGAGAGAAAGACTTAAATGCCCAAAATATAGAAGTAACATTCAAGTTTTTAAACTAAGCAAGACTTCACCCAAGGTAATAAAATTCGGAGAGTCTATGGATGTTTTATAATAGAGTCAAAGTGGTGTCTCTAAAATTATTTGAATGGTAGTATTCCATGAACCTAGTGTTAGGGTATGATATTTTGTATTCAACAATAAATAGAAATTCTTAGTGGGTTTAGGTGAAGCCGGAACACTGTTGGTGTATACTCCTTGGACTAGACATTAGTGGGGAACTATGTAATACTAAGGTGTTGTCTCTCTTCATGTGAATGCTTAATTACTACATGATTCTAATAGAAATTTTTAACAATTTACTACCAATGTGAATGAAAGATCTATAACATTAAAATAAAAAGTTCACACATTAACTCACCCCTCCATTCTCAGGGTGTTCTAGGTTCCTGTAAGTTTTATCAAAGCTTAAAGTTTCCTAGAGATAAATTTTTGATCTATTGTTTTTATATAGAATTCAGTGATTATTTTGGGAGTCCCCCTATTTGATAGAATCAACTTAAATATTTAGATGAACAGTATAATACCTCATATAAGATCCCTTTTGATGGAAGTTATATTATACACTGATTAGGGGATTCAATTCACTAATGAGAAATTAATTTCTATGACAGAAACAGACATGAGAATGGTAGATATAGATTCCAAAGCACAAAATTATTTTCATACCTCACTTTTTTGATCAAATATATTTTAATTTTAAGAGTTTCAGTACATATAAGAACATTTTTTAAACACAATAAAATATATAATATGGTGATAACAAAGAAAATTATTCCAAACTGCATATCTTTCACAATCAGGTCGATAATCTAAAATGATTCCACATGAAAATGCAGGTAGCTTCTTTACTCACATAACTAAATTTGTGGGAACTATTCGAGTATATGGGGAAAAATTAACGATATTTAAATTGTGAAAAAATATATAGAAGGATCCCATCTCTATAATATCTAAAATTTTCAGCTATTTTGAAATTATTTTGTTTATATGCTCTCTCTTGATGATATGCTAAGTAGTATAGTGGATTATGAAATGAGAGACAAACCATTAGATGCATTCACTAGGGTAAGAAAATAAATGGAATTCTAATACATAGAAAAAATGAGATTTCTAAAGTAAGAGATAATAAGGAAGAAGAACTTATTTCTCTATTTTCCAAAAAATCATGAGAGGAAAATGGATATATGATGGAATGATTATGTAATATTGATCACGAGGTAGTAAAGTATGACACATTCCTGCTCAATTCCCAAGGAAATTTCATGATATAGAAACAAAATCTAAAATCATAAATAATCATTATAATTGGTTCTTTAACAAAGGATACTACAACTCAAGAAATAAATATTCGAGAATGATCTTCATCTACAAAAAACAAAAAGATGATAATGAAATTTAGAGAATATAGAAACATAGTTCAAAGTTGAACCTGAAGTATCAATGATGGCTATATTTTTAAAGTATTAACCAATCAAATATGATATTAATCGGTTAATTGGGTTATTTATTTAAACATGGATCTTTGGGGATCCCTTTATGAGATTGAAAATCAAATAAATAGAATCATAATATTGAGATATTTTCTTAAAGAGTCAACAAAGTATGTCAACCAGTCTGAAGTAGAAATATATTAACTAAAAGGACAGGTAGAAGATCATTTTACCAAAATTGATAGCTTAGAAGAGGTTGTGAAATTTAATGTTAGGATATAACAATAGGAAAAAGGCATTAGGGGACAAACATAAATACTATAGGAAATGAAATGATTGTTTAGAAACATGAAGAATTTTTTTTTTAATT
Source organism: Viscum album (assembly GCA_963277665.1). Classification (NCBI taxonomy): domain Eukaryota; kingdom Viridiplantae; phylum Streptophyta; class Magnoliopsida; order Santalales; family Viscaceae; genus Viscum; species Viscum album. The sequence goes on from OY728125.1 coordinate 2,023,636,516, forward strand.
TTAAGAGTAAACTAAAAACAGAATCTAACTAAAATGTAACAAATAAGAAATTGAAATTTGGAATATATTCTGATGTAGAGCTATTAGAAAGATATAAATATGGTTCTGAATAATTAGATACATCTTTAAATAATTATATATCCATATTTATAGGGAAAAATATGAATTAGCTCTGATATAAAAACACCAATCCCAAGAAATGGGATGAGACAAAATAAACTAAAAAATATTTCACACATCACAATGGAACATTTTTTCCCAATAAATGAATCATCAAGCCAAATAGAAAAGAGAGATGTGAAAATTAGCGAGTATCATGAGAGGATTGCTAGTGAAATAACTTTACAATAGAAGGGGACATATGGAGGAATGTAAGTGAGAAGATATTTCCCCTTATGTAATATCAATTTTTTGGCTTTGTGGGCCATACCAAGGATTATTGTGAAGGTTCAAGGAGCTATATGAATGGGGACGTGTTTGGGGGTCAATAATGGAGAGTGAGACCATATCCATCATCATATAGATTAAATAGTTTGTATGTATATTTTTTAACTCTTCTAACTATGGTTATAATTCTACTGATTATTATAATAGTAATTTTTAAAATAATACATGAGAACTCAGAGACAAGTCAATACCCGTCAACTAAGTGGATTTACTCATTAAAATGTGTATCCTTCTCTGGAAGAGGATTATTATTTTGATGAACCCATGCATAAGGAAATGATTTTGGAAATTCCATCTTTTTCCTCCACCGAAACAAGTATCACATGGAAGGAATAGAATAAAATATAAAAATTCAACCCCTTCAAATTAGCTATAAAATCTACAATGAACTGTAGCACCTAGATTCTTTATACTGGATACTCATCCCAAGTGATTGGAAATTCATATTTGTTGATGTTTTTTATGAATAGGGTTGATGCAAAAGTCATATTTGACAATGATGGTGCTTTAAAGATCAAATTTAGTTGAAATACTAATATAAGAACTATCAAGAAAGGAAAAACTGAAGTTCTATAGAATTTTTTCATCAAAATATTCTGAGTGTGAGTCAACTCTACGACATAGGACTGATAGTGGTATTTAATCTAAAGGGGTGATGTATCTAAGTAAATAAAGGTTATTCTCTAATGAAAGTTTGGATAACAGATGGAAATTTATACCAAGTTGATAGAAAGGAAAATATATGTTAGGTAACAGTTGAAGAAGAAAACAACTTGTGGCACTATAGGTTGGGTTACAGTAACTAACAGAGCATTAAATAGATATCTAATATCAATATTTTTAATGAAATTCCAAATTTAAATTATGATTTATGAAATAAATTTGATTCATGCATGGGAGGAAATATGGTTGTAATGTCATATCATTTGAATATAAAAAGGGAATAAAATTTTCATAATCTCATCCATATATAAATTTGTGTTCAAATTAATATTGTTAGCACATATAAAGAGAGGTAATTTATTATTTTTATAGATATAATAGATTTTTTTGATGTTTATGCTTAGGAAACGTCATGTACTTTATTACATGAAGAGTTATCGTCAAAGAGATGATAATAAAATGGGTTCTAAAATCAAGATTCTATGTTTTAGAGATAAAGGATAATAGAAATATGTTGTAATTTAAAATTATCTCTAAAACATTCAGGATAATGTATGATGTTTCAACAATTGGTAATGCATAATAAAATGGAGTCATTAAATATATAAATCGATAAGAGAACAATAATGTTAAATGTTGATTGAGAGTTGTGTTTCTCATTAATATTAGAATTAAGCTATTCAAGTGTTATTATACATTCAAAATAAAAAAGTTATTTTTATAAGGGAATCCTCAACATCATTAATGATATGGTTTGAAAATATACCCTCTCTAATATATTTTGAATTTATTGGAAGAAAACTTTTCATCCAAAAAAAATGAAATCGAAGAATGTATGGTCATACTACAAAAGAAGGAAAAATATTTGGATATTAAATGAAGATTAAACCCTAAAAATGTGACAATAATCATCTTAGAAATATTATGGAATGAAATAATGTCATGATCATGGAGGATAAAACCATAAATACCTCAAAGAGCTCATATAGTGAAAATATTATAGGGGAAGAATAATGTGGGCATTAGATAGATTTAAATGCCTAAATATTAGAAGTCTTTCAAAACATCCAAGGTTACCAAAATGATGTTTGTTGGACTCCTCATGTATTAATCATGTTTTAATGATCACAAATCTCATTACTATTTACAAATCTCAATAATAATTACAAATCTTATTCATGATCACAAATCTCACATATCTTATCAATAATGTGTATTTATGCTTTAAGTTATCTTATAAAATATAATGGTTAAGCTCAAGTTATTCTATGCATATTACTATTTAAGTCTGGATACAGTTCTTTGTCTAAGTAGAAGACATTGTGAAGCTTGACACAGTAAGACAGACACTATGAGAAAGACACAGAAACCGTGAAGCCTAAGTCTCAGACACCGTGACCAATAAGACACTGTAGCCAATGAGACATCATGACCATGAGACACCGTGACATAGTAAGACTAACACCGTGAAGCAAGACACTAAGAATAGACAGCGTAATCCAAACACTATGCAAAACAGAGTTAGCAAGGCATAGTCATCAAGGAACCGTGAATCCATAAACTATGAGCAAGGAACCGTAATCTAGAAACCATAATTGAGACACCATGAAGGAGACACCGTGATGGAGACACCATGAAGGAGACAACATGAAGCAGAAACCGTGATGAAGATACCGTGAAGGAGACATATTTTGCAAAACTACTGTGACACCATTTATTAAACTCTTTTTTCATTTTAATATTTAAAATTTTAACGGTCATATTTGACGACATTAATGCACTGACATAATTAATGTTTATTTTTAGACATAGTACGAGGTACAAGGCACAAAATACATAAAACCTGTTGGCCCAACCTCATGCATTTGAAGATAAAGAGAAGTGTGCACACGAGAGACAATATAGCATAGCAAGAAACGTGAGTGCTCTATACTGAAAAGAAAGACAATCCTGAGCACAACTGTGAAGACCAAATTGCATTATCTTAAGAGAACTCCCATGCATGAAATCCAACACTACTAAAGAACACAAGAAGTACATTGTAATCAATAGAATATCTGCACTCGGAAAGAACACAAGCTGACCCACAACACTATGTTTTTCAACAGAAAAACCAGAGAAGGACTCAGAAGAATTTCTGCTAAATCAAAGGAGTCCAGAGCTGCACTGCTAATCATTAGAGAATTCTAAACTCTTTTCAACTCACTCTAAATGATAATTTTTTTTACTTTCGAGCAGTGTGTGTAAATTGTATATTTTTCACACACACTGACTCTTGCGCTGAACTGGAGGATTTCAAAGTCCACACACCAAACATTTTACTCCTGTTTACCCATGGAAACTGTGGAAGTGGTCCCTGCGTGGCCCGATCCTTATTTGTTTTCCCATGACAACTGTGGTAGAGGTCCTTGCATGTCCTGGACAGTCTATGAACAGTTGTTAACCCCAATCCAGGGTGTGGATCAGAGTTTATTTATATAATCTGCTTGGTTGCAGGTGATAAGCAATTGGATTTGATTAGGTCTCATCTTGAGACTGAACTACTTGTTTTACATCTACTGTCCATTCGAAGATTAAGTTTAAAATATACTATATATTTTATATTCCACTGCTAATTACTTTGAAATACAAATCTATTTTAAAGTTACTTTGATAGTTAGACTAGGAAGTGTTTGTATGTATTGTAAAGCATTAGGTTAGCTTCAAAAGTTAATTGATCTTCAGATTAAATTAACTAAGAACTAATCAATCTCTTGAGAACTAAACTGACCCTTTACTATAATAAAAATTCACTACATTTTAACTTGTTTTATAAATTGAGGATTTAAATAGAAATATTTTTAACATAAAATTTAATTGGAACTCAATTCACCCCCCTCGTGAGTATCCACCCCAACCAACATTTGGTATCAGAGGTTTTGTTTTTTAAAGAATTTAAAAACATTCAATTTTTTAACTTTTATTTTAGTTGTATCTTAATGACCTTAAATTTCTATTAGTTCTAAATATTATCTCTTTAAATATATTTGTGAAAATATATCTATGGATAATAGACAAGAAGGTGTTGTTACCAACATGCCATGTTTCTTCAATGGTACAAACTATGCCAAGTGTAAACTTAAGATGAAAATTCACTTAGAGAGTATGGGGTTTACCATTTGGACTGCTATAGAGACTCAATATAAGATTCCAAAAACTGAAAGAACTACTTGGGATGAACCTACTAAAATAGCATACAATAATAACTGTAATGCTATGAATGCCCAGTATTGTGCTCTAGGAGATGAAGAGTTTAACAGAATATGTGCTTGCAAAACTTCTTATGAAAAATGGGATACTTTGGGTGTTTATCATTAAGGAACAACCAACGTTAACGAAATGAGATTGAACACTTATACTATTAAATATGATAATTTTAAAATGAAGACTAATGATCCTATTTCTGATATGTATCTTAGGTTCAATGAGATTGTCAACACTATGAGATCCCTTGGAAAGGATATGCCAACAAAGGAACAAATTATGAGAATATTGAGATGTTTGCCAGAACGATGGAGAGGCACATCTGTTTCAAAAAGAGAGTCATGTGACATTGGTGCTCTACCTATCAAAGAGCTAATTAGTAAGTTTATGATGTATGAGGAAGAACCCAAGGTGAATAAAGAAGAAGATGATGAACCTAAAAAGAATTCAGTGGAATTTAAGTCTACTGCCTCAAGGAGCAAGGATAAAGAGAAAATTCACATACCTACTGAAAGATCAACAAGTGAATGCTCAGATTCTCATAGTTATGCTGAGATGGATCAAATAGCCAAAAGATTTAAGAAACTTTATTGGAAAAAGAAATTCTTCAGAAAATCAAAATACAAAGGTAAATATGAAAAAAAAGGTCATCGGAAAATGGATTGGAAGAATGCTGATAAGAGTGATGAAGTTATCTTCTACGAATTCAAGGGAAAAGGTCACATTAAATATGACTGTCCAGAATTGATGTTAAAGAGGAAACATGACTATAAAGAAAAAAGTATAAGAAAGAAATGAAAGAAACATGGAGTGCTTCATAAGACACTTCAATTGATTCTGATTCTGGTAAGGATGAATATTCTCATAAATCTAACATGTGTTTTATTACAAACACATCTGAGGTAACACTGGACCCTCCTGCTTTATATTCATATTATTCTGGAGTTGATATTGATTCTGATTCTGAATATGAAAATAAGTATGGAGAAGAATTATGTTAATATTGTAATATTCTAGAAGAGACCAGTAATGAACTTAAGGAAAAGTACAAAGCCTTAAAGAAATAGCATGCTTTATCTAGCACTATTAAATCTGACCTTGAGATTGAAAAGGAAAAGAATGTTCAACTGATAATAGAAAATACTAAACTGAAAATGTCTAATGAGAAACTGAGAAAGGACTTAAAAAAGTTCACAAATGGAAATAACACTCTAACTCAAATTCTAGGTAAACAAGTGGCACCGAAGTATACTACTAGATTAGGATACCAACCTGGACAGAGAAAATTCACCAAAAATAGATTTATTCCTAAATCTGAACAAAATTATGCTAGTTCTAGTTCTGTAAATTCATTTGCCTCAACTCGTTATTCAAATTTTTATAGATTAAACAAATTTTATATTTCAAAATTTATTGATTCTATAAATTATATGAGACACATAACAGAAATTTTGGTACCTAAAGATTTACTTGCTAACCTGTCTGGACCCAAGAAAATCTGGGTACCAAAATCATTCTCTGTCTAAACCTATTTTGTAAGAGACATTCTTAAGGAGTTCCTGTAGGAAAACATGGTACATGGACAATGGATTTTCAAGGAACAAGTCTCGATATTACTCATGCTTTAGAAGCTTAATAATGGTTTATGGAGGCTATGTCACCTTTGGTTATAATTCTAAAGGAAAGATCATCGGCCTAGGCCAAATTTGTAACACTAACTCAGTATCAATTTCTAATGTTTTATTTGTTGATGGATTGAAATACAACTTGTTAAGTATTTATCTGTTATATGATGATGGATTTAATGTTAAATTTGAAAATGATTCTTGTAATGTTTTTAATTCCAAAAATGTTTTAGTATTTTCTACATTGAAAAATGAAAATGTTTATTATGTTGATTTGAAATCTTTAGCTAAACAAAATGTTACTTTTCTAAATTCTTTTCATAATGAATCTTGGGTATGGAACAGAATATTAGGATACTGCAACATTAATTCACTTAAGAAATTGACTAGGAAGAACATAGTTAGAGACCCACCCAAACTTGAATTCCCATTAGAAAAAGTTTATAATTCCTGTCAAAAGGGAATGCAACATAAATTTTCTTTTAAATCAAAGAAAGATGTTACAACTTCTAAACCTCTCGAGTTGGTTCACATGGAATTTTTTGGACATTCTAGAGTTTCTAGTTTAAATCGGAAGCATTATGTCTATGTCTTAGTAGATGAATTTTCTAGATATACTTTGGTATACTTCTTATCTCACAAAATTGAAGCTTGTTCTTACTTTATCAAATAGTCCCAGTCTGTAGAGAACCTTAGTGGACTTATGATTAAGACCTTGAGATGTGATCATGGTCGTGAGTTTGAAAACCATGAGTTTGGTTCTTATTGCTCAAAAAAATGGCTATGGTCTCAACTTTTATGCCCCCAGAACACCTCAATAGAATGGTTTAGTAGAATGAATAAATAGAACTCTTCAAGAAATTTCAATAATAATGCTTAATGAGTATGACCTTCCTATTTACATTTGGGCTGAAGTTTTGAATACAGCTTATTATATCATAAATAGATCCCTGATTAGACCTGTTCTTAAAAAGACCAGTTATGAGTTGTGGAACAATAGGAAACCTACGGTTAGTTACTTTAGAGTCTTTGGTTGCAATGTCTTTATTCTTAATACCAAGGATAATCTGGAAAAGTTTGCCTCAAAAAGTGATGAAGGAATATTTTTAGGATATTATATAACTAGTAGAGCCTATAGAGTGTTTAATAAGAAAACCAAGTGTGTGGAAGAATCTGTTCACATCAAATTTGATGAAACTGATCCACATGAACCTAAGTCATTTCTTAAAAATCTTGAAGAAGTTTGTCTATTCTGAACCTTAATGATAAAATCAGTGAACCTATTGTAATGACAACCAGTTCTAGAAATATTCTAGAATTTGTTCCTAATGAACCCGAACCTAGAAAAGAACCTGAAATTTATTGTCCTACCTTTACTATATCAACTAGGACCCTAAAGAATCATCCTTTAGATATTGTTGTGGGTAATCTTGATAGAGGGACATAGACTAGAGCTTCCCTTAGAAATCAGGTTGAACATCAAGCATTTTTGTCACAACTTGAACCTAAAAACATTGATGACGCAATAAATGATGAATTTTAGGTAATGGATACGCAAGATGAACTTAATCATTTTGAAAGAAAAAATGTTAGGGAATTAGTTGAAAGACCTAAGGACACATTCACCATAGGCCCGAAATGGGTTTTTAGAAATAAGGTAGATGATGCTGGAAGTATAGTTAGAAATAAGGATTGATTAGTTGCACAAGGATACAGTAAAGAAGAAGGAATTCACTATGAAGAGACTTTTACTCTTATATCTAGATTAGAAGCTGTTAGAAATCTTCTTGCTTATGCTACACATCTGAATTTCTAACTATATCAAATGGATGTCAAGAGTGCATTCTTAAAAGGGTATATAGTTGAGGATGTTTTTGTTGACCAACACCTTGGATTTACAAAACCTCATTTTCAAAATCATATCTTCAAACTATCAAAAGCTTTATATGGTTTAAAGAATGCTCCAAGAGCTTGGTATGATAGATTATGTACATTTCTTATTTCAAAAGGTTTTACAAAAGGAATAGCTGATCCTACCCACTTTATAAAACAAATTTTTATTGATGGTTTAGTTGTTCAAATTTATATAGATGATATTATTTTTGGATCTTCAAATAATTCATTATGTATTTATTTTTCTAAAATGATGAAAAAAGAATTTGAAATGAGCTTAATGGGTAAACTAAAATTATTTCTTGGATTTCAAATCTTTTAAAATAATGATGGGATTTTTTTAAATCAAAGTAAATATACTAGAGATATTTAAAAATGTTTTGGATTGGATAACACTAAACGTAGATACACTCTAATGAGTACCATTTGTAAGTTGGATCTTGATGAAGATGGAAAATATGTTGATCAAACCACTTATAGAAAAATGATTGGAATTCTACTCTACTTAATTGCTATCCATGCTGATATTATGTTTAGTGTGTGTATGTGTGCTCATTTACAATCAAACACTAAAGAATCACATTTAATTGTTGTAATGAGAATTTTCAAATACCTAAAGAATACAACCAATCTAGGATTGTTCTATCCAAAAGGAAAATCATTTTAACAAGTTAGTTATTCTGATGCTGACTTTTCTGGATGTAATTTAGAAAGAAAGATCACCTCTCGAACATGACACTTTTTAGGCAAGTCACTAGTATCATGGTGTAGTAGGAAACAAAATTATGTTGCATTATCTACTGAAGAAGCTGAATACATAGCAGCTGGATGTAATTGTGAACAAATTTTGTGGATGAAACACACATTACTAGACTATGGGTATCAATTCAGACATGTACCAATAAATTGTGACAACACAAGTGCTATTAACATTTCAAAAAATCATGTTACACATTCTAGGACAAAACATATTGATGTAAGACATCACTTTTTGAGGGATCATTATCAAAATGGTGATATCACTTTGGAATTCATTGGTACTGAATATCAACTTGCTGATATATTCACTAAACCATTAAATTCTGAATGATTAGATTACATCATACATGATCTTGGCATGATCAATCACAAATAGATATGTTAACGATCTTACTGTTTAATATTTTTCTATATTTTACTTTACTGTTTCATATTTATGGTTTCTCAGTTACTATCTCATGATTACGGTCTCACAGTAAGAAATTAGGGTTCACGGTCTGAGACTCACTATCTCACCATGACTGAACAGTCCATTCAATGTCTCACCGTGATGACAACTGATTATCTCACCGTGATGACCAACCACCAGCGCACCATCACGAATATTCACGGTCTCACCATGAACCTTATTTATGATTTTCTTTTAACCCGTATCATGATAATATTTATTTTTACCTCTTTTTACATTCTCGTGTTTTTATTTTGTTGATGTCTGACATTACCAAATGATAAAACACAACGGTTTCACTCAATTCATCACCCTAACACTATCTACTCACACTTTATGAACACTCTCAACCTTGAAACCCTTGTCTCCTTCTCTCTCACCTGAACCTTCAATGGATTCCAAGGATGAAGCATCTGTCTTCATCTACCCCTGAGAATAATATCTCGAAGAAGAAGAAATTAGCATTGTAGCTTACACCCGAAGGACCCTTGAATCCAAACCTTGTAAACCGCACTGTAGTTCTTGAAATTGAACTTGGCCTTGAGTGATTGTTGTCTAGAAAATCACTGGTTTTAAAAGTTATGAGAGAACAAGGCTGGCTCGAATGGTTCTCTAGAAAGGATAGACCAATTTATCCAAGGATGGTATCTCAGTTCTACTAGTTTATACAATTTTCTTTCGATGATGGTGAAAGCTATATAGTGACAAGTTGGGATAATGGAAAAAAATGATCTTTCTCTTCAAGGTTATGGGTTTCATTCCATAGGATTCCTCACAAAGGAATTTTTGATGATTATCAAAGAGATCCCCCTCCTATAATTGATATCTTTGACCTGGAAAATGCTCTAGAAACCTTAACTGGAAATGGAACCATGATAAGGGTCGTAGCTGCTGAACGAGATGGGGAGACAAGGCTATTGTTTATGTTTTTTTAGAATTTGATTAGCCCAAGGAAAGGTGACTTTGATATATTGAAATATCAAGATGTTTTTATGATTCGTATGATAAAGAATGGACACACGATAAATCTGTGCAAGTATACCATTCACCATATGTGTGAACTGATTAAGGTCACATCCAAATACACCTCTTTGTTTTATTCTAGGATGATCTCAACCATTCTTGTTGCCAAAGTAGTAGTTGGACCAAATGAAGAATTTCTTATGGATTTCGAGTTTTGTTTATCTAAACCTACAATCAAGAGGATGGGGATCAATTGGAACCCCTAGAAGAAGGAGTGGGTTGAAGATAATTAAAATATTTATGAGAATTTTAATCATGTTGATTATCCAACAAGGCCAAAGGATATTACTGATCCTCGTTTGGAGCCAGATGAAGTTGTTGAATATTTAGAAGATGAAGAAGAAGAGGAAGAGGTAGATGAAGTACCTCATAAGGAATCAACTCTTGTTGAGAAATAAAGGACTGTTGCCCCTACTGTTATTATTGCTCAAGTACCTCATAGAGAAGAGGCTGCTATACCACATAGAGAAGAAGTTGGTGTTGAAAAAGAAAGGACTGTTTTCCTCCTGTTGTTACTGGAAATGAACCTCCTTCCTCTAGTAATGTTGTTGATCTGGAAACCCAACCTGACGCTGCAAGAGACTTGATTATCCCTAAATCTGAGCAGCAAGCCATGACAGAGCCTTTAGAAGAAAAACACCCTGTAATGGAAGTAGGAAATCTAATATAACTTCTAACTATGCAAGAATAAACTCAAATAGAACTCCCTGTTATCCAAGAATATATTTTGGAAGACCATTCAGAGGAACAATTTGCTCCTTAAATAATACCCTCTACTGAGGAAAGGATGGAAATATTCTTTCAATTGGATAGGCAAGAAATGGATGAGGAAATTAGAGCTGATCATGTGGATCTAGATCATGTACCTGAGCCTCAAATTCCTGAAATGGAAGCACATTTTGAGGGGGAGGAACCTCAAAATCTTGAGCCTAATGAAGCTGAGACTGGTAAAACTAGGTCTGTTGAAGCATCTCAACCAAATGAGTCATACTCTGTGTAAAACCAGTATAAATTCCCTACATTCTATAATGTGACTGAATCTCATCAGGTGAAGGCAACTGGGATTGATCTTTCTTCTCTATTTCAATTGAAGTCAGTCACACACCCTGAAACTCAACCTGAAACTGAACCACAACCTCAACCAGACCCTGAACCTGCCCATGTACCACTTCCTGCTCCTACACCTTTACCTGATCTGCAATCTTCTATCAGTAAGGATGCTCTGAAAGTGTTTGGAGATTCTATCTTAGCTGGAGTTGAGAAAATTATGTCCTCTCAACCACGTCTTGTGACACACTATAGTCAGTAAGATGCCTCACTGCTTTTAGGAAACATTATTCTACACATTCAACCAAATATGATCCATGAAATTAAAGAATTAAGGGTTGAAAACAAGTTTTTTAGTAATTAAGTTGCAAACCTAAATGGTATGGTTGAAAACCTCTAGAAAGAACTGCATTCCAGATCAGAGCCTGCACATGTTGTTGCTTCTCCTGAACCTATTGTTTCCAACATTTCTCAAGATATTGTATCCTAAATGCATCCCAACCTCCTATCATTTGATAAAAATATTGGAGAAAGGAAGACACATAAGTTACATAGAATGAGAGAGCTTGTAGAGAACCTGAATAAGCTTATAGATGAATATACCAGCTGTCTTCAAAAGGTCTTGAAATAGATCAAGTCTCTGACCATAGCGGTCAAAGATTCTCCTTCCTCTGTTCAAACCTCTACATCTTCTTTGGATAGTTATCTGCTCAAATCCATAATCAAGGAAGATATTCACAATTCCCTCGGTGGTTTTAATATGTCTTCTTTTTCAGATTTTGTTAAGAACAGTGATAGAGTGCTTGACCTGGTTTAAATTCATTCAAAGATTTCCAATGATGCTCAACTGAAGATCACTAAGAAAATAGATTTCTATCTCAATAGGATTTTATCCAAAAATGACATGTCTAATCACTTTAAGTATCTTGTCAAGAATCTCAGAATACCACCTATGACTCAGGCTTTCAAAACACAAGTTCAGAAACTCACTGAGTTTACAAGATTGTTGGACAAGTTCATGGAAAATAAAGATGACTTTGAAAAGGCAATGCAGTACGGAGGAGAAATTATTATAGACTTCATCAATCTTCTTAATCCATACCTTCATGTCCAGAGTACGACAATAGTTGCTCTAGCTACTTCCCCTCTCAGGCCTAGACTTCCTACTTTAGCCTCAACTGCCATGTCAGTTAGAGAAATCTTACTCAGATCAGGCCAGTAATTCATGATCAGCCCCAACCTAGATCATCTACAGCTCCCACCTTGTCTCCCTCAATCTTTGAAGGTCTACCTTTACGTTCTTTATCTACCACTTCTATGCCCTTTTCCACATCATCAACTACCCCTATGGATTCCTCCTCTGCTACTGATAAAGGAAAATAGAAGGTCCATCCATGAAGAAGACCAGTGCCTACTATTATTGATGGGGGTGTCATTATTATTATTTTGTTTATTTCTACATTATGTTGAACTCTGGACCTTTTTAATGACATTTTCACTGTTCTTCCTCTACTCTTTTACTTTTTGATAATCCAAAAAGGCGGAGAAAAAGTTATGTGTTATTTTATAATTTGCTATATTCTATCTAGTTGAATCTCATTTATACATCACCTATACATGATTTGTGATCATCAAAAAGGGGGATATTGTTGGACACCTCATGTATTAATCATGTTTTAATGATCACTAATCTCATTACTATTTAAAAATCTAAAAAATAATTACAAATCTTATTCATGATCACAAATCTCACATATCTTATCAATCATGTGTATTTATGTTTCAAGTTATCTGAAAATTTATAATGGTTAAGCTCAAGTTATTCTATGCATATTACTGTTTAAGTCTGAATATAGTTGTTTGTCTAAGTACAAGACACTGTGAATCTTGACACAGTAAGACAAACACTGTGAGCAAGACACAGACACCATGAAGCCTAAGTCTCAGACACCATGACCAATGAGACACTATGAATAATGAGACACCATGACCATGAGACACCGTGACATAGTAAGACTGACACCGCGAAGTAAGACATTAAGAACAGACACCGTAAGCTGTACAATTTTCCAAACACAGTTAGCAAGACATAGTAATCAAGGCACCATGAATCCATAAACTATGAGCAAGGAACCGTAATCCAAAAACTGTAAGTGAGACATTGTGAAGGATACACTATGATAGATACACCGTGAAGGAGACACCATTAAGGAGACACCGTGATGGAGATACCGTGAAGGAGACACCGTTTGCATAACTACTGTGACACCATTTCTTAAACTCTTTTTCCATTTTACTATTTAACTTTTTAATGGTCATATTTGACGACTTTAATGCACTAACATAATAAATGTTTATTTGTAGAAATAGTACGAGGTACGAGGAACAAAATACATGGAACCTATTGGCTCAACCTCATGCATTTGAAGATAAAGAGAAGTGTGCATATGAGAGACAATACAGAAAAACAAGAAATGCGAGTGCTCTATACTGAACAGAAGGACAATCCTAACCAAAACTATGAAGAAAACATTACCCAATCATAAAATAACTCTCATGCATGCAATCCACCACTACTTGAGAACACACTAAGTACATTGGAATCAAGAGAATATATGCAATCGGGAAGAACACAAACTGACCCACAACACTCTGTTTTTCAACATAAAAACCAAGGAAGGACTCAAGATCATTTCTGCTGAATCAAAGGAGTCCAGAGCTGCACTACTAATCACTAGAGAATTCTAAACTCTTTTTTAATTACTCTAAGTGATTGTTTTGTTTACTTTCGAGTAGTGTGTGTACTCTGTATATTTTTCACACACACAGACTCTTGCGCTGAACTAGAGGATTTTAAAGTCCTCACACCAATCCTTTTACTCATGTTTACCCACGAAAACCGTGGAAGATGTCCCTGTGTGGCCTGATCATTATTTGTTTTTCAATGAAAATTGTGGTAGAGTTCCCTGCGTGGCTTGGACAGTCTATAAACTATTGTAAAATCCGATCTAGGGTGTGGATCAAAGTTTATTTATATAAAATGCTTGGTGGAAGGTGATCAACAAGTTGATTGGATTAGGTCTCAGCTTGAGACTGAACCACTTGTGTTACATCTGTTGTGGATTCTTAAATTATGTTTAAAATACACTATATATTTTATATTCCGCTATTAATTACTTTGAAATACAAATATATTTTAACGTTACTTTGTTAGTTAAACTATCAAGTGTTTGTATGTATTGTAAAGCATTATGTTAGCTTCAAAAGTTAATTGACATTCAGATTAAATTAACTAAGAACTAATCAATCTCTTGAGAACCAAACTAACCCTTTACTATAATACAAATTCACTATAGTTTAACTTGTTTTATAAATTGAGGATTTTAATAGAAATATTTTTAACAGAAATTTTAATTGGAACTCAGTTCACCCGCCCTCTTGAGTATCCACTCTGGCCTACAATGTTGATTTAGAAGGTGAATCAGAAGTTGAAACCATTTCTGAAGAAACATCATCTGAACCTCACAGGGGAAATAGTAGAGAATAATTGATCAATTAAACATCATTGTGGATTGGATCATACCTACATAGACAAGGATAATGATGAATGAAGTATATTATGCCTTTATATCAATTTTGGAACCAACTTCATTTGATGAAGTTGAAAAGGATGAATCGTGGTTTATGTAAATGAACGAATAACTAGATTAGGTTGACAAGAACTGAACATGGTATCTTGTTAAGAGACCTAAAAATGAAAATGTTTTTGGAAAAAATTGGATCATTAAAAATAAATTTTATGGGGATGTAAATATGATTAGAAGCAAGGAATTATTGGTTTGTAATGTCTATTCATAGATTAAATGCATTGATTATGAAGAAAACATTTCTCTAGTGGATTAAATAAATACATTCAGGTTATTTGATTACATTGAAATTCAAATCAGGTATAGATATTATCATATGGATTTCAAAATGGAATTCTAGTATTCTATTTTTGAAAAATAACTCTAAATAAAACAACTAGGGTGATTTATGATTGTAAATTATGAGATGAATGTTTATAGACTAAATAATATCAATGTGGTTTGATATAGGCTGTGTTATCATAGTACTATTTACTAGGAGACTATCTGAAGAATTTATAATCACAAAGTGGATGTGCCAACCATTACCTCTATGTGACGAATTATCAAAAATATAAATTTATGGTTCGTTTATATTTGGATGAAATTGTTTTTTACAAAAGTAGACAGGTTTTAATGGAATAAGATTATAATTATATGAAAATAAAATTTAAAATTTTAATGATTTGTTAAATCACATACTTCTTGGGTATATAGGTGATTCAAAATAAGAATTACACATTCATTTCTCAGGGAAACTATGCAAGTGAGATTCTAAAAAAATAGACATACATGACTCTAATTAATTGTTGACTCCAATTGTGGTTAGGAAAAAATATGGAAAGAATGATGATGGGACATATTTGGATCCCACTGAGTATAGTACAATCATTGGAATAATATCATACTTGACAACAATATGTCAATATATCTTATTTTCAACATTCTTAGTAGCATGCTTTCAAATAATCTGAAGGAAGAGAATTTGGAAGCAGTTAAACAGATCATGAGGCATATTCATGGTACACATAATGTTGGATTATATATTTTAGTAGGAATAGATAATGAATTATCATTATTTTTTTACCTTGATTGGGTAGGATATGTGGTCAATCGAAAGTTCGTAAGTGGTGGTGATTTCTTAATAGGAAACAAATGTGTGTGATGATTGATAAAGAAATAGGAAATAACTTCTCTGATTATAACAGAAGATAATTATATATGTTCTATAAAGTCTTTCACTCAGTAATTTTGGATGAAGAAACAACTGAAAAATATTGTTTATGAGGTGAAATAAGAAATGTTGACTCATTGTGGCCATAAGAGAGTGATTGATCATATGAAGAATATAATTAATCACTCTCTTAGAAAACATAATGATATTATATTTCCCTTGATTAATGAAAATGTTAAACAATGTCGGATTAATATGGAGAATGCTAGAACTGATGACCAAATGGTTGAAATTATAACAAATCCTTTGGTGGAATAATTTTTTGAGAGACATTAGTTGAACCTAGGTATTCATAAACCTTCTAGTACATGAGGATTTTCTGGATCATCCCTTATCCCCATTATTTTTAACATATTTAATTTGATTATGGAAGTGATACTACATTATAGGGGAGTTATGATATAGGGGGCTTTTATTTTTAACCCTACAAGTAAAAATACAAGTTCTTTGCATTTATTGACAAAGGAGAAGATAAGTACAATTCAATGAGTGTTTTTTTGTATAATTATTCAAAGGTCCACGGTGGAATGAAATTATTTTTTCTATTATTTTTCTATATACTATGCTTTTTTCACATAGACATAGAGTGATGGATTAATTATTTCACATCCATTAGGATTGTTCGGTGGTCTATGGCATCATTAAATTCACTTTCACCACTCTTGTTTTCTACATTGATTTATTCTCATGTTGAATTGGGGTGATAGATAAATTATTACACATATATCATGTTCTTGTTTGAATCCAGTGGTTTATTGAATTAATTTAAATATTTCCAATGAAATCAAAGGTGTAATATGCGCGTGTGCGACATAAGAGGAGTTTTGTGCACAGAGGATGGAAACTAAGGAACTTATGCAATATAGGTGACAAAAAAACGGGAAGTTTTTTTAAGATGAATGTTTCGAAAATATTAGAAGGACCATGATGAACATGTGCACAAGGTTTCCTTTTTCTTAAAATTAGAAGCTTCCCCCTTCATTCCAATTAACATTTCCAATAAATATTTCGAGCCTCTTCTACATGAAAGACATGTGCACTACAAAGTTCTGTAACGCCCCGACCCTAGTTACCCAGAGTCGGTGCATTATTACATAACATTGGCATGATCATAGGAAAGATCAAATCTCAAAAGACCGATTGGTTTAGTAGCCTTGGAAATACTCGATATATTCATAAGTTTTACATTACATCATAAGATGAAAAACTACTACAACAACATAATGTCTCCATAATCCACACTCATATCCCCACATAACATCCCTGCAGGTCATTCATAATTTACTTCTTCACTTCCTGGGAAGAATAAAACATAGAAAAGGGGTGAGCTCAAATGCCCAGTAAGGATAACAATATAGCAGAAACTTTCATAAATAAGAATAAACATTTAAGGAAATGTATAACTAAAACAAAAGCCTTTTTAAACTTGAACATTTAACATAGTATGGAATAAATAAAATGAAATAATTCCATTTACTTATTCACATGGTTATTCTACTAATCGAATAATCACATGAAAAATCAATAACCACTTTCATAATGATGGAATGCATAATGCAAGACTATCATAACCACATAGCCAATGCCTCGTGCCAAGACTACAAATATGATTTTGTCAAGGCCTTATGCCAAGACACTAGTTTGTCTCATGAGACCTACCGATGCATCGAGGAGCTATAGCGGTCTCCACCCGTCACATATTAAGTCCAATGCATTCCCATATGAAAATGTTTAAACATAACATAAACATTAGTATTAAAACTAGCATACGAAATGTCAATACGTTCACCAAAAACTATGAATTGTATAAAAATAGCACATCCACAGTCAAACATATCACAAAAACTTCAATATAATATAGAAGTTTTGTATCATAATAAATGAACTTCAAATAATCTTAAAATCCATCGAAGGATGTTGACATAGATGAAATCAATATTCTTTTTGAAGAAATATCGACTTTTAAATTGAAATCATTTAAGATCCATATAAAATAAAACATTTTCTTTGAAAATATTCTTATAAGCTTGTAAGGTAAGATTTGAAGATTTTATAATGGCGGAAAATAGCCGCACCCGCCGTATAAGTTAAAAAAAACATTCTTACCTTAATTCTGTCGAAAAGGTTAAAAAGGACCTTGTTTTGAAAACGACAGAAAGATTCCTTTATAAACCTCTTATAAAAAGTCAAACAAGGGTATAAATGACTTTAACCCATATTCTTGTAAATAATAAATATGTTTTGAAATACATTTCGAAGAAACATGGATGTGGATGATAAAGAAATCCCAGTAGATTATTACGTATAAACAACCTCGGATAATGAAGAGATTGTGAAATAACCCTTACCTTGTACTTTTCCTTGGTTGGGGTAGGTTAACCTCTTGTATAATGGTGAAATAATTGTTATTAAATTATACAAGAATCATATATATTAATATGATATCATATATGATATTTTAATATTGATTTGATAATAATATCTTAGAATTATCGTTGTTTCGGGTGTTAACTTACTTGTTTTCTTTTATATGTTTTGTTACATAAGCCATGTTTGTTGTATCTTATTCATATCCAGAATGATATCAAGTCCTTAAACATCATTTTTTAAATCATAAAATTATAATTATACTTGAATGGATACGATGGAGAATGAATCTCATCGCGTTCGTGGAGACGGTAGTCCGTACGTACGCACGAGCGACAATATCATTCTTTTGATATTAAAATAATATATAAATGGATGGTATATAATATATACAGAATCATTAAACTGTTATATTTATTATTTACATGAGTTACACATCATTATTATACCCATCCAAATAATAATATATTGAATAACAATTACACCACGACGTGGAGACGGTAAGCCGTACGTACGCACGTATGGTGACATGTTATTCAAAGGGTGGATAGAATACTGAATATGGTTGTACCATATTTATAATAACATCACAGTATATATATGATACTGGATTTATTATTTTAGAATGGTAACAACAAAGGAAGAAGAAGTGGAAGAAGAAATGATCTTGGAGAAGGGTGGTGAAATCATTACCTCTTCTTCGGGTTCTTCCTTTTGATTTGATCAAAAGGGATCCTTAGGTTGGCTTTCTGATCAAACTAAGGCCCCTAGGTTGTAGTGAGGGAAGTTGGGAGAGTATTTGGGTAGTGTTTGGCTGAACCAAAGGGCTTTGAAGGTGTGAAGAAATGAGAAGGAGGAGTGCCCTTTTATAAGATGGGTGAGGGGCACCTTTGGAAAAGCTAGAGATATTAGTTTATAATAAATTCATATTCGGTTTCCAATGGCTCCAAAGTTGACTATTCAAAGGTTAAGGTGGGTATGGGTCGAAAACAACTCAACCAATAGAATTTAGACAGGTTTGGGTACTTATATTAACCTTATCTTTAAGTATTAACTCTAAGTTAATTAGTTTCACTTTTACAATGTCTCTTTGTATTTTTATATTATATGGTTAATAAACATACCATATACATACAAGTGATCCACAAGTGGTCCATTAATGATACACCTATCATGATATAAGTCTCTTGGCCAATCCTTAGATTTTTAGGAATTTAATATCAATTAATAATATAATATTTGTTTTAAAAAATCTTTTATGTCAATTTTGACACTATTCAATAGTTGATTTTTGTAAAACACATAAAAGATTTATTACTTCGAATAAAGTCAATTAAATCAATCCTAATTTATCATATTATCCTAGAAAATTGATTTAATTCATTAAAAGTTTCATATTATATTTATTTGGGTATTTATAATATCAATTATTTTAATTTTTCACTATTATAGTAATTAATGCATCATCATTGTGTCATAATTAAAATAACTTATTTAATGTCTAAAAATTATAAATAAAATATCATTATGTATGAAATCGTTTTATATTTCTAATGAATATTTACAATCTAAAATCCAACATATATAACCCTATGTAACAATTGTTTTTCTAAAAGATATATGCTTGTGTCATTTTTGTATTCATTTTAACTTAATTAAAATAAAGTGTCATTATCACTTACAAGTGGATCCATGGGGTCCCAAAATAGACCCAAAGATGCCCATGGTCGACCATGTATCAACCAATAGGGTTAAGACACGTTTTAGGGTAATGTAGTATTATTATAATATAATTTTTTAACCCTTATTTATGGGATTTACCCTTAACCATGGTAAATAAAATATTTACTGCAGTAATTTTTCAAAATGTCTAAAAATAAAAGTTACCTATTTACACAATTTGAACATCCTGATTCCAAATATGGAATCCATTTTCCTAAATTCAAAACATAGAAGTGGCAGAAATTAATTTAAAATTAATTCCCGATGTCAAAACAAAAAGCGTGTTTTTAAGAGATAATAACTATCAAAAGATTGACACTTGTTTATGTTCGGTTTAATTGTAAAATTATGTCCAATGAAAAACATTATATTAAATGGTAAAAATATATTCTAAATATACTTTAAAACCACTCAAATTCATAATTTATCACTATTAATTATTTTGATTAAAAAAGTTGTTTTTAATTAAAATTTAGTAATTTTCACTATTCATCAAAATATGAAACTTATCCGAAATGTACCAAAATTTCACCTTAGGCTAAATTCGATATTCCGAATCCAAAAATGAAGTCCATTTTGAAATATAAAATATATATATTTTCAAAAAGTAGGTATTACTATTCATAACGGCTAGTTTGATTGGTTATGGTGTGTTAGAACTCGGTGTTGCATACAACACACGCTATCACATTATTCAAAGGGAAACGTACCGTGGAAGCTTGGGGTGTTACATTCTACCCTACTTCAAATAATTGCATCCTCGCAATTTCTAGGGTATTACTACATAAAAAGACTCGGGTGGTTCTTCATCATAAGTTCCTCAGGTTCCCACGTTGCCTCTTCCATCTTATGGTTTCTCCACAAAACTTTTACCAGACGCGTCGTCCGGTTTCTCAGTACTTGTTCTCTCGTATCAAGAATCCTGACGGGCTCTTCACAATAGGAAAGATCGGGTTCCAGTTCTAATTCCTCATAGGTGAGTACATGCGTTGGATCAGGCATGTATTTCCTCAACAGAGATATGTGGAACACATCGTGAACTTTGGAGAGACTTGGCGGCATTGCCAATCGGTAAGCTACAACCCCAATTCGCTCTAGAATTTCGAAGGGTCCGATGTACCTGGGACTCAATTTACATTTCTTACCAAAATGTATGACTCCCTTCCACGGAGATACCTTCAGGAAAACATGATCACCGATTTGAAATTCCAAATCCTTCCTTCGATTGTCGGCATAGCTCTTCTGCCTACTTTGATCTGCTTTGATGTGATTTTGGATTACTTTCACCTTTTCCACCGTTTCCTCCACCAGTTCTGGGCCTACAAGTTTTCTTTCACCAACGTCATCCCAACAGGTTGGTGTACGACATCTCTTTCTGTATAACGCTTTATATGGTTCCATCTGAATACTCGAATGGAAGCTATTGTTATAGGAAAATTTTACCAGAGGTAAATATTGATCCCACATACCATGAAAGTCAAGTGAGCAAGATCTCAACATGTCTTCTAAGGTTTGAATAGTCCGTTCTGACTGTCCGTCTGTCTGAGGGTGGTATGCAGTGCTCAAATGAAGTTCTGTATCCAGGGATTTCTGAAGACTTTTCCAGAATCTTGAAGTAAAACGGGGATCACGATCAGAAACAATTGATAAGGGTACTCCATGAAGTCTCACAACTTCATTAATGTATAGTCTTTCTAGACGTTCCAGGGGTAGATCTTCTCTTATAGCAAGAAAATGTGCTGACTTGGTAAGGCGATCAACAATATCCCATATTGCATCATTCCTTCTAGGAGTCTTTGGTAGCCCCATGACAAAGTCCATCGTAATATTGTCCCATTTCCACTCCGGTATGGGAAGAGGTTGCATGACTCCTCCAGGCTGTTGCCTTCCAGCTTTCACTTGTTGACAAACCATACATATTGACACAAAATCAGCAATCTCCCTCTTCATGTTGTCCCACCAAAAATGTTCCTTCAAATCTCTATACATTTTGGTGCTCCCAGGGTGTATAGAGAAATTGGAACTATGAGCATCATCCAGCAATTCCCTTTTTAGATCAGGTAAATTGGGAACACAAAGTCTCTTCCCAAATTTCAAAATTCCATCTTCATACACAAAGTCTCTCAATCTCCCATCATTCACAGCTTTAATCTTCTTTTGGAATTCTTCATTGTCGGTCTGAGAACTCTTAATCCTTTCTAGTAAAGATGGTTTGGCAACCATTTGAAAAAGCATTGATGTTTCACCTTCCCTGGTTATTCCCATGTCCATCTTCACTAGATCCATGAAAATTGGATCCCTTTCAATTCTCATATTGTTCAAAACTCCATGGTCTTTTCTACTCAAAGCATCTGCCACCTTTTTTGCCTTCCCCGGGTGGTAGTGTATCGTGCAATCATAATCCTTGAGTAATTCAAGCCATCTCCTTTGCCTCATGTTGAGTTCTTTTGTGAGAAAATATACTTCAAACTCTTGTGATCAATATAAATCTCACATTTTTCCCCATAGAGGTAGTGCCTCCATATCGTCAAAGCAAAGATCACAGCTGCTAACTCGAGATCATGAGTAGGATAGTTTTGTTCATGAATTTTCAACTGTCATGATGCATAGGCAATAACTATATCATTCTGCATAAGGACACAACCAAGTCCTTTCTTTGATGCATCACTATAAATAACAAACCCATCATTCCCCGATGGTAGAGTCAATATAGGAGTATTGACTAATCTTCTCTTCAGTTCTTCGAAACATTCTTCACACTCTTGTCCAAACAAATTTAACCCCTTTACGTGTGAGCTTCGTTAATGGGTTAGCCAATCGGGAAAAATTCTGGACGAAACGTCGATAATAACCTGCTAAACCAATAAAACAACGTACCTCAGTTATACTCGTAGGTGTTGGCCATTCCTGGATTTCCTTGGTCTTAGAAGGATCAACAGAGATTCCATCTTTAGAGACAATATGGCCAAGAAAAGAAATCTCTTGAAGCCAGAATTCACACTTGCTAAACATCCCATATAATTCATGCCTCCTCAGAGTCTTCAAGATAATGCGCAAGTTATTTTCATGATCTTCGTAGGTTTTGGAGTATACCAATATATCATCAATAAATACCACCACAAATTCATCGAGATACTCCTTGAAAACTCTATTCATCAGATCCATGAATACAGCTGGTGCATTAGTCAATCCAAACGGCATTACGGTAAACTCGTAATGCCCGTACCTGGTTCGAAATGCTGTCTTCGGAATGTCTTCCTTCTTCACACACAACTGATGGTATCCAGATCGAAGGTGAATCTTTGAAAAGTATTGAGCTCCATGCAGTTGGTCAAATAAATCATCAATATGAGGAAGGGGATACTTGTTCTTTATCGTTATAGCATTGATCTCCCTGTAGTCGATACATAACCTCATAGATCCATATTTCTTTTTAACAAAAAGAACAGGGGCTCCCCATGGAGAAACACTAGGGCGAATAAATCCCTTATTACTCATTTCCTCTAGTTGTTTCTTTAGTTCGACTAACTCTACAGTGGCCATTCTATAAGGGGTCTTCGATATAGTCCTTGATCCAGGAATCAAATCAATGGAAAACTCAACTTCTCGTTCTGGAGGATGTCCAGGTAAATCTTCCGGAAATACATCTACAAATTCTTTCACAACAGGTACATCCTCTATTTGAACATTCCTTTCCTCACCGACAGTTATTTCATTCTCTTCCTCCCCAATAATTGAATTAAGTTGAGCTACTAGGGGTGGATCTAAATAAGAATTAGGTGGTGATGATTCTGCTCTAAAGATAAGGTGTTCCTTATCATTATCATCAAGAATCGTAACTTCTTTCTTTTTACAATAAATCTTCGCATCATAGTCTGAAAGCTAGTCCATACCAAGGATTATATCAAACTCAATCATAGGTATGACAATGAGATCAGCAGATAAAGAAAATTTATGTGCTCTAATGGGGACGGATTCACAAAACTTTGTTGCAATGATACTTCCCTTAGGAGTTTTAACTGACAACTCCCTTATTAAATCAAATTGGAAATATCTAATTTTCTTAGCAAACTGGGAAGATATGAAACAATGCGACGATCCAGAGTCAAATAATGCATTTTCTAAACTTGAGGAAACCATTAAAATACCTACCACCACGTCTTTTCGAGCTTCTACCTCTACAGTAGTGATAGCATAATCCTGGCCTTGATCCCTTGGCCTTTTCTGAGGTAAGTTCTCCTGACGCTGAGGACATGTATTTGCATAATGCCCCATGTCCCTGCAATTGTAGCATTGAACGTTGGTGGATTCCTTCTTCCCTTTGAAATCACGAGCTTGGTGGCCTTTTCACCACACTTGTAACAGACTCCCATTCCCTTCAAGCAAGCACCGGGGTGTTTCTTCCCGCATTTAACACAAGATGGATATTCAACCTGTCCCTTCTTCCCCTTATTTCCATTCCCAGATTGATCAGCAGGTCTCTTCTTCTCTTGCTTTGCTTTAAAGTCATAAGACTTAGAGAATTCCTTTTCGGTCTTGATAGCACATGAGACAATGTCTTCGTATGACGAAAAGGATTGTGAGACTAATGCTCCAAGAAGAAATGGTTTTAACCCATCAAAGAAACGATCAATATTACTTCTTTGGTTACGTATATAATCACCAGCATACCTTGCTAACCTTGTAAAGTTAGCCTCATACTTTGTGACATTCTCATCCTCCTTTTGTCTCAGACTCAGAAATTGCCTTTCCATATCTGCTCGATGGTCGCGAGGAAAGTATTTTTCTAAAAACAGATCTTTGAACTCCCTCCATTCCATATTTGATACTTCATCATCTTCCTTCGTATTTTGAATCAATGACCACCATTGATCAGCATCTCCAGTGAGGCGGTAAACTGCCATGATAAATTTTTCCCTTTCACTGCTCCCCAAAGCATGAAATATTTTCTCTACGGAATTTATCCACTGATCGGCTACTAAGGGATTTGTATTCCCATTGAACGTTGGTGGTTGTTGCCTCATGAATCAATCTAACATTGATCCTCCACGCTGCGGATGAGGGTACTCCATACGGGTAAGGTTATTATTCATAACCTGAGTAAGTTGTCCCAGTGTGGTGATTAGCTGATCGGCACCAGTTGCATCACCAGCCCCACTATAATTATCTTGAGCAGAAGGGAAATCCCTACATGGAGTGCGTGTATTGATACGATTTCCATTTCTTCCACTAGGCCCATTTCAAAACAATGGCATAAACTAGATCAGTTTATGAATCAAAATACATAATCCCATACTTATAAAACACTTAACATAAATTGAACTATTTATGGATATAATCCATAATCATAAAAAATATTTTCGTTGAGGAAGTATATACTCATAAACCCTTCATAATGATTTGTAAAGAAAATGAGATTTATCCTAAGCATATCCCCCGGGAGTGTCGTAACCAAGAGTGCAGCAAGGCCCGTTGTCGTGCACCAGTTCCCGTTCGAGTCTAGCTCAAAGCGGTGTTTTTGGGTTTTACCCCTAGGTACATCTGTGCCAGAGCCGCCTCTACCTGCTCATATCCAGACAGGGATGTATTGCTCAGAAAACTCACAAAATCTCTACAATACCAAAATTTTAGGAAGTTCTTCTATACTAATTCTCAAAGTTCATCTTAGGTCTACGTGCTCTAATCAGAGTTTATCTAAATCTAGCTTCCAAGGTTTGTACTAAACCTCCCTCTGATACCAACTGTAACGCCCCGACCCTAGTTACCCAGAGTCGGTGCATTATTACATAACATTGGCATGATCACAAGAAAGATCAAATCTCGAAAGACCGATTGGTTTAGTAGCCTTGGAAACACTAGATATATTCATAAGTTTTACATTACATCATAAGATGAAAAACTACTACAACAACATAATGTCTCCATAATCCACACTCATATCCCCACATAACATCCCTGCAGGTCATTCATAATTTACTTCTTCACTTCCTGGGAAGAATAAAACATAGAAAAGGGGTGAGCTCAAATGCCCAGTAAGGATAACAATATAGCGGAAACTTTCATAAATAAGAATAAACATTTAAGGCAATGTATAACTAAAACAAAAGCCTTTTTAAACTTGAACATTTAACATAGTATGGCATAAATAAAATGAAATAATTCCATTTACTTATTCACATGGTTATTCTACTAATCGAATAATCACATGAAAAATCAATAACCACTTTCATAATGATGGAATGCATAATGCCAGACTATCATAACCACATAGCCAATGCCTCGTGCCAAGACTACAAATACGATTTTGTCAAGGCCTTGTGCCAAGACACTAGTTTGTCTCATAAGACCTACTGATGCATCGAGGAGCTATAGCGGTCTCCACCCATCACATATTAAGTCAAATGCATTCCCATATGAAAAGGTTTAAACATAACATAAACATTCGTATTAAAACTAGCATACGAAATGTCAATACGTTCACCATAAACTATGAATTGTATAAAAATAGCACATCCACAGTCAAACATATCACAAAACCTTCAATATAATTTAGAAGTTTTGTATCATAATAAATGAACTTCAAATAATCTTAAAATCCATCAAAGGATGTTGACATAGATGAAATCAATATTCTTTTTAAAGAAATATCTACTTTTAAATTGAAATAATTTAAGATCCATATAAAATAAAACATTTTCGTTGAAAATATTCTTATAAGCTTGTAAGGGAAGCTTTGAAGATTTTATAACGGCGGAAAATAGCCGTACCCGCCGTATAAGTTAAAAAAACATTCTTACCTTAATTCTGTCGAAAAGGTTAAAAAGGACCTTGTTTTGAAAACGACAGAAATATTCCTTTATAAACCTCTTATAAAAAGTCAAACAAGGGTATAAATGACATTAACCCATATTCTTTTAAATAATAAATATGTTTTGAAATACATTTCGAAGAAACATGGATGTGGATGATAAAGAAATCCCAGTAGATTATTACGTATAAACAACCTCAGATAATGAAGAGATTGTGAAATAACCCTTACCTTGTACTTTTCCTTGGTTGGGGTAGGTTAACCTCCTGTATAATGGTGAAATAATTGTTATTAAATTATACAAGAATCATATATATTAATATGATATCATATATGATCTTTTAATATTGATTTGATAATAATATCTTAGAATTATCGTTGTTTCGGGTGTTAACTTACTTGTTTTCTTTTATATGTTTTGTTACATAAGCCATGTTTGTTGTATCTTATTCATATCCAGAATGATATCAAGTCCTTAAACATCATTTTTTAAATCATCAAATGATAATTATACTTGAATGGATACGATGGAGAATGAATCTCATCGCGTTCGTGGAGACGGTAGTCCGTACGTATGCACGAGCGAAAATATCATTCTTTTGATATTAAAATAATATATAAATGGATAGTACATCATATATACAGAATCATTAAAATGTTATATTTATTATTTACATGAGTTACACATCATTATTATACCCATCCAAATAATAATATATTGAATAACAATTACACCACGACGTGGAGACGGTAAGCCGTACGTACGCATGTATGGTGACATGTTATTCAAAGGGTGGATAGAATACTGAATATGGTTGTACCATATTTATAATAACATCACAGTATATATATGATACTGGATTTATTATTTTAGAATGGTAACAACAAAGGAAGAAGAAGTGGAAGAAGAAATGAACTTGGAGAAGGGTGGTGAAATCATTACCTCTTCTTCGGGTTCTTCCTTTTGATTTGATCAAAAGGGCTCCATAGGTTGGCTTTCTGATCAAACTAAGGCCTCTGGGTTGTAGTGAGGGAAGTTGGGAGAGTATTTGGGCAGGGTTTGGCCGAACCAAAGGGCTTTGAAGGTGTGAAGAAATGAGAAGGAGGAGTGCCCTTTTATAAGAGGGGTGAGGGGCACCTTTGGAAAAGCTAGAGATATTAGTTTATAATAAATTCATATTCGGTTTCCAATGGCTCCAAAGTTGACTATTAGAAGGTTAAGGTGGGTGTGGGTCGAAAACAACTCAACCAATAGAATTTAGACAGGTTGGGGTACTTATATTAACCTTATCTTTAAGTATTAACTCTAAGTTAATTAGTTTCACTTTTACAATGTCTCTTTGTATTTTTATATTATATGGTTAATAAACATACCATATACATACAAGTGATCCACAAGTGGTCCTTTAATGATACACCTATCATGATATAAGTCTCTTGGCCGATGCTTAGATTTTTAGGAATTTAATATCAATCAATAATATAATATTTGTTTTAAAAACTCTTTTATGTCAATTTTGACCCTATTCAATAGTTGATTTTTGTGAAACTCATAACAGATTGATTACTTCGAATAAAGTCAATTAAATCAATCCTAATATATCATATTATCCTAGAAAATTAGTTTAATTCATTAAAAGTTTCATATTATATTTATTTGGGTATTTATAATATCAATTATTTTCATTTTTCACTATTATAGTAATTACTGCATCATCATTGTGTCATAAATAAAATAAATTATTTAATGTCTAAAAATTATAAATAAAATATCATTATTTAGGAAATCTTTGTATCTTTCTAATGAATATTTACAATCTAAAATCCAACATATATAACCCTATGTAACAATTGTTTTTCTAAAAGATATATGCTTGTGTCATTTTTGTATTCATTTTAACTTAATTGAAATAATGTGTCATTATCACTTACAAGTGGATCCATGGGGTCCCAAAATAGACCCAAAGATTCCCATGGTCGACCATGTATCAACCAATAGGGTTAAGACACGTTTTAGGGTAATTTATTATTATTATAATATTATTTTTTTAACCCTTATTTACGGGATTTACCCTTAACCATGGTAAATAAAATATTTACCGCAGTAATTTTTCAAAATGTCTAAAAATAAAAGTTACCTATTTACACAATTTGAACATACTGATTCCAAATATGGAATACATTTTCCTAAATTCAAAATATAGAAGTGGTAGATATTAATTTAAAATTAATTCCCGCTGTCAAAACAAAAAGCGTGTTTTTAAGAGATAATAACTATCAAAAGATTGACACTTGTTTATGTTCGGTTTAATTGTAAAATTATGTCCAATGACAAAAATTATATTAAATGGTAAAAATATATTCTAAATATACTTTAAAACCACTCAAATTAATAATTTATCACTATTAATTATTTTGATTAAAAAAGTTGTTTTTAATTAAAATTTAGTAATTTTCACTATTCATCAAAATATGAAAGTTATCCGAAATGTACCAAAATTTTACCTTAGGCTAAATTCGATATTCCAAATCCAAAAATAAAGTCCATTTTGAAATATAAAATATATATATTTTCAAAAAGTAGGTATTACTATTCATAACGGCTAGTTTGATTGGTTATGGTGTGTTAGAACTCGGTGTTGCGTACAACACACGCTATCACATTATTCAAAGGGAAACGTACCGTGGAAGCTTGGGGTGTTACAAGTTCTGTGAAGGTAACTTATGCACATAACATTTCATGTGTCCATTAAGACCACATAAAACTAATTAGTTGTCTGCATGATACATAGAGTCACAAAAAATTTAAACATTCATGAAAAAAACAAAAAAAATCGTGCAAATAAAGGGTTTTCTTGGTAGTGGTCGGGTTGCATGTCTATCAGGTTTTGCTTATCTATTTTCATTGATTAGTGATTTCAAGTACATCAATTAAGGACAATGGTACAAATAATGTCTCAAGATAATTATGAAAAAGAAATAAATTCCCAAACTATTAAACCAGGATTCAAGTTGGTAAAATGAGTAAGAATTCACCCAATGTAGTTTTCTAGGGGGAGTAGACATATGTGTTTTGGGGGAGGTAGGGTGGTACCCCTAAAATTCTTAAAATGGTAGTATACATAGAATATAGTGATGTGTTTTATCTTCTGTATACCACTATAACTAGGAAATATTAGTGGATTTTGGGATGACCAACATACTATTATAATATTCTCATTGGACAATCCCTTAAAAGTGATCCATGTAAAACTTGTAACACCCCGAGCTTCCATGATACGCTTCTCATTCAATAATGCAATAGCTTGCATTGTACGCAACTTTGAGTTCTAAAACACCACCACTAATCAAAGTAGCCGTTATGAATATTAATAACAACTTTCTAAAATTATAGAAATTTTATATTTCAAAATGGACTTCATTTTTGGATTCGGAATATCAAAATTAGCCTATGTTGAATTTTGGGTATTTTTCTGAGAACTTCTAATTTTTTATGAATAGTGAAAAATACTTAAAAAAACTTTTTTAATCAAAATAATTTATAGTGATAAATTATACTATTTAGTGGTTTTAAAGTATAATTAGAATATATTTTTACCATTTTATCCAATGGTGGTCATTAGAATTAATTTAACATTGAAATTGGATATAAACAATTGCTAATCTTTTGATATAAATTGTTTCTTAAAAACGCGCTATATGTCGTGACAGCGAGAATTAATTATAAAATTAATTAATGAAACTTATATGATTGTAATTTTGTAAAATATACATCATTTTTGAATTCAGAATATCAATTATAGCTTAGGGTGAAATTTTGGCATTGTTCTGAAAAACTTCAATTTTTGATGAATAGTGAAACCACTAAGTGGTAGTTAAATAAATGATTTTTTGTTTAAATGAAATATTACCACTTTTGTGTTTTGATTCTCAAAAATCAGACATACATGGTTTTCATTAAGAAGTAAAATGTGGTTCAATGAGATTAAAATAATTTTTGGTGAATAGTAACTTTTAAGTTCTTAATCGCGATTAGAGGTAATTAGTGTAGTTTAAGGTAAAAATAATGTTTTAATAATATGAGATGAGCATGACATGTGTCCTACCCGCATTGGATGTGTCATGGACGACCAAGACAATCCATGGGTCAACTTGGGGACCCCATGGAGCCACTTTATTTGGAAAATGACATAAATGCCTTTTATTTAATGTTAAAGTAAAAAATGACACAAACATGAAATGTTTTACTAAAACAATTTTTAGATGGCGTTATACAAATCATATTTTTGACTATAAATATTCATTAGAAATATAATGATATTTCCTACATCATAGTATTTTTTTTATAATTTTTAGACATTAAATAAATTAAATTATTTATGACATCATTATGATGCAGCGATGACCTCATTATTTAACGATTTTAATAAAATAAAAATATAATGTAAAATCCAAGACTTAAACTTGTCCAAAGACTATTGGATGGGTATATTTCAAACCCTTATCACCTTATCCTCGAATTATATAACTGTGGGACCTTTAGAATCCGAAAAGCATTGTATAATAATGTAAACTTTCCATACTTTCCAAGAGTGCCCCTCCTCTCCACTTATAAAAGGCCCCCACCTCTACCACCTCATTCACACTTTCAAGACATTTGGCTCGGCCAAACTCTGACCAAACACTCTACCCACTTTCCCCCCTTACTCCTAGAAGCCTCACATTGGGCAGAACAATTCCCAAGGAAGCCTTTGGCTCAAATCAAAAAGAGTTACCCGATTTTGAGGTAATGTCTTCTCTAATGTTATTTTGTTTTATTTTGCTTCTCCAACCCCATAAACTCTTTTTATTCATTTCTTTTGTAACAAAAACAGTATACTCAATATACTAGGATTTTTTTATAAGAAGGATTCGAGCTACACTTACACACACCTACATCTAATGGTTAAAGAATATACGGTTTCTGTGGATGGCGAATTTCTCTCACGAAACGATGATTGTTCAACACTCATAAAACACCTTAAAAGGTGTCCATTAAAATGTAACTATATTTATATATGATATATAATATGTTTATGTTTTCCTTATGCTTTTGTATTTCTCATTTATGGCATACTTTATGATTTCCATTATGGGTAAACGCGCTAATTTCATTTTAGGAAGTGCGGACTACCGCCCCCACAAAGTGATTTGAATCGTTAATACCATATGTGGGATGTATAAAGGATGGAGAAAATGATATTATATGCTATATTATACTGGAATTATATTATAAATTTATATCATTATGATTTCATTCCATTAAATATGAAATAGAAATGAAAGTAGCGTTCATGCGTACGTACGACTTACCGTCTCCATGAACGATGAATTTCATTTCTTACCTCTAAATGTTACTTAATATTATGAATGAATGTATATACTGGATATATATGATATATATGATAACTACATCATGAATATAATTCTGGATATAATGGATATTTCACCACATGAACAACTTGTAATTATAAGAAGTTTATTATTGACTCAAGTACCAAAGATCGACAAAACGACCGTTATTAACTTAAATAATTACATAATGTTCATAACATTGTAATAATTGATATAAAAAGGATAATGAAATTGAAAATGGTTCTTAATAAGGTATATATTTACTCTAGTTTATTATTCAGGAGGTTAAATAACGGTTGAGTCAAGTTGGACACTAGGTAAGGGAATTTCAGAACCCAACATCCATTCTTTGGGTTAATCTCCTACTTTCAAATTATGTCATGATATTATTATGTCATATTTTGTATTTTTAATTTCTTTATGTGTACCTATAGTGAATACACATAATAGATCTATTTTATTTTAAAAAATATCTTTTTAAGGACTTCGTCTCAATCTCCTTTCATTGAGGCATATTTGGTTATATACACAATTTTCTTTTATACGGTGTATAAACCCCTTTGACATTTACGTTTATTCAAAAGATATATTTTTTATACAAAGCGTTTTACTAAACGACAAAAGAGAATGTTTTTCTATCCGTACATATGCGGCGACAATGACTTCTCCGCCGCTGTGACCATTATTTGAGTTTTTTGCTTCCTCTACAAGCCATCACTTTTTTTATGAAAAATAAATACAAAGTTTTAACTTTCTATTATTTTGGTATTGAAAATGGTTTTGAAAGCGTTTTTTTAATATCAATGTGTTGTATTGAAATCTTGTGATTGAAATGTGGAAATGTTATGTTTCCTTTATGCATGTTTTATGTGATACGATTATGTTATGGTTTAAGATATGTTTAAACCCATTCATATGAGGAATGCATTGGACTTAGTAAGTGACAGGTGGAGACCGCTATAACTCCTCGATGCATCGGTAGGTCTCATGAGACAACTAGATGTGGAATTGGCCGATACCCTTTCCCAATTTGATTTGTGATTTTGGCCGAGGCCTTAATCATTTTAGACGTCTTGGCCGAGGCCTTGACAAAATGTTTCAGAATGTCTCGAATTATGCATTCCATCATTATAAAAGTGGTTATTGATATTGCATGTGATTATTCGACCAGTAGAATATCCATGTGAATATGTAAATGGCATTATCTCATTTTACTTTTTCCATATTATGTTGAAGTTCATGTTTAAAAGGCTTTTGTTTTAGTTATAAATTGCCTTAAATGTTGATGTTTATTTATGAAAGCTTCCGCAATATTGTTATCCTTACTAAGCATCTGAGCTCACCCCTTTCAATGTTTTAATATTTTCCAGGATGTGAAGAAGTATTTTATGAATGACCTGCTGGGATTGTCAGAAGAGGATATGAGTGTGGTCTATGGAGACTTTGTTATTATTTTTTCACTTTATGATGTAATGTAAGACTTATAAATGTATCTAGTGTTTCCAAGGCTACTAAACTAATCGGTCTTTCGAGACATGATCTTTTGTGATCATGCCAATGTTATGTAATAATGCACCGACTCCAGGTAACTGGGGTCGGGGCATTACAGTTGGTATCAGAGGAAGTATAGTACAAACCCTGGAAGCTATATTTAGATAAACTCTGATTACAGCACATATCCCAAAGATAGACTTTGAGGATTAGTATAGAAGAACTTCCTAGAATTTTGGTATTATAGAATGTTATGATTTTTCCGAGCAATACATCCCTGTCTGGATAAGAGCAGGTAGAGGCGGCTCTGGCACAGATGTACCTAGGGGTAAAACCCGAAAACACCGCTTTGAGGTAGACTCGAACGGGAACTGGTGCACGACAACGGGCATTGCTGCACTCTTGGTTACGACACTCCCGGGGGATATGCTTATGATAATTCTCATTTTCTTTACAAACCACTATGAAGGGTTATTAGTATATACTTCCTCAAAGAAAACATTTCTTTTTATGATTATAGATTATATCCATAAATAGTTCAATTTATGTAATGTGTTTTACAAATATGGAATAATTTGTTTTATTTCATTAACTAATCTAGTTTATGCCATTGTTTAGAAATGGCTCCTAGTGAAAGAAATGGAAACCGTATCATTGAACGCACTCCGTGTAGGGATTTCCCTCCTACTCAAGATAATTATTGTGGATCTGGACATACAACTGGTGAAGATCAACTTATTACCATACTGGGACAACTCACTCAGGTTATGAATAATAACCTTACTCGTATGGAGCACCCTGATCCGCAACGTGGAGGATCAATGTTAGACCGCTTCATGAGGCAACAACCACCAACATTTAATGGGGGTACAAATCCATTAGTAACTGAGCAATGGATAAACTCCTCAGAGAAAATATTCCACGCCATGGGGAGTAGCGAAAGGGAGAAGGTTATCATGGCAGTTTACCGCCTCACTGGAGATGCCGATCAATGGTGGTCATTGATTCAAAATACAAAGGAAGATGATGATGTATCTAATATGTAATGGAGGGAGTTCAAAGAGATTTTCCTAGAAAAATACTATCCTTGTGACCATCGAGCAGATATGGAAAAACAATTTTTGAGTCTGAGACAAAAGGAGGATGAGAATGTCGCAAAGTATGAGGCCAACTTTACAAGGTTAGCAAGGCATGCTGCAGATTATATACGTAACCCAAGAATTAAGATTGATCGTTTCTTTGATGGGTTAAAACCATTTCTCCGTCGAGCATTAGTCTCACAAACCTTCTCGTCATACGAAGATATTGTCTCATGTGCTATCAAGACAGAAAAGGAATTCTCTAAGTCTTATGACAACAAAGTAAAGCAAGAGAAGAAGAGAACAGTGGAACAAGAGACAGATAAAGGGAAAAAGGGAATGAAGGATTTTCCATTATGTGATAATTGTGGGAAGAATCACCCTGGTACTTGCCTAAAAGGAATGGGAGTTTGTTACAAATGTGGAGAAAAAGGTCACCGGGCTCGTGATTGTAAGGGAAAGAAAGAGGCTATCAATGTTGAATGGTAAAATTGTAGAGAAATGGGTCATTATGCAAATGAATGTCCTAAGCGTCAGAGAAACTTACCTCAGAAAAGGCCAAGAGATCAAGGCCAATCTTATGCTGTGACTACAGTTGAAGCGAAATAATTAATGTATTGGTGCTTTTGGACTCATGGATTATATTATGGTTATTAGAATAATGTGATTTCTGTAAGGTTTTAATATGATGAAGGTAATTATATTATTATTATGTGACTATAAGAGAATCTTTACTTTGTTTGGAGAATCTGATAAATTGATTTTGGAATTAAGAGACCTTTTAGAGAAAGTCTGGATAGAGGTATTTTGGATAACTATAAAGGTTGGAGTGGATTAAGTTGATCTTTGGATAGTATTGTTTAAGGTTAAAAAAAATTTATGAAGATTATTTTTGGAATATTATAATACTATAGTTTTAGGAAAAGGAAAACCTACAGGGTGGGGCATAACCCATCACGTCAGACAAAGCTGCAGGAATCGGACCCACAACCATAGTACGACATGCCTTTATTTCCTACCACAAGCCTACAGGAAGTCCCTGGTTATTACAATATTATTTTACTAATCTAAATGGTATGTGTTAACATTTGTAACCTTATACAATTAGGATAAGTATAATATTTTTGAGTTCTATTATCTTTTTGAGTGAAAGATGAGTGGAAGGTTGAAACTCTAATTGTCAAGCATAAATATATATATACCTATCTCTTATTCAATGAATAAATTAATTCTTAAACTTTAGTAAAGGGATATTAAAACCAAAAATGTGTTATCCTAACACCTTATGTCTTGTTGAACTGATGAAATTTTAAATCAACACAGATTGAATGATTTGAGGCCCTCAATTTGACAGTTGATTGTGATTGATGACCACAATCACTCCCTACATATATTTACATTTTTTCCCCAATTATATGTCTCTAATTGCCACCAATGTTCTCCTTATTGAGATCATAATTTGGTGGTGACTTTCTTATTTCCATTTCCCTCTTATTATGGCTAAATTTTATTAACCTTATTTCCGATGTGGGTTTTCTACAAAGGTATTTTCTATTTTTAACCTTTTATTTTCAAAGAAAAATATAAAATTGCGAGGACGCAATTTATTGAAGGAGGGGAGAATGTAACACCCTGAGCTTCCATGATACACTTCTCATTCAATAATGCAATAGCTTGCATTGTACGCAACTTCAAGTTCTAGAACACCGCGACTAATCAGAGTAGCCGTTATGAATAGTAATAACCACTTTTTAAAATTATAGAAATTTTATATTTAAAAATGGACTTCATTTTTGGATTCGTAATATCGAAATTAGCCTATGTTGAATTTTGGGTATTTTTCTGAGAACATCTAATTTTTTATGAATAGTGAAAAATACTTAAAAACAAATTTTTTAATAAAAATAATTTATAGTGATAAATTATACTATTTAGTGGTTTTAAAGTATAATTAGAATATATTTTTACCATTTTATCCAATGGTGGTCATTATAATTAATTTAACATTGAAATTGGACATAAACAATTGCCAATCTTTTTATATAAATTGTTTCTTAAAAACATGCTATCTGTCGTGACAGCGGGAATTAATTATAAAATTAATTAATGAAACTTATATGTTTGGAATTTTGTAAAATATACATCATTTTTGAATTCGGAATATCAATTATAGCTTAGGGTGAAATTTTGGCATTATTCTGAAAAACTTCAATTTTTGATGAATAGTGAAACCACTAAGTGGTAGTTAAATAACTGATTATTCATTTAAATAAAATATTACCACTTCTGTGTTTTGATTTCCAAAAATCAGACATACATGTTTTTCATTAAGAAGTAAAATTTGGTTCAATGAGATTAAAATAATTTTTGGTGAATAGTAACATTTAAGTTCTTAATCGCGATTAGAGGTAATTAGTGTAGTTTAAGGTAAAAATAATGTTTTAACAATATGAGATGAGCTTGACACATGTACAACACTCATTGGATGTTCCATGTCCGACCAATATAATCCATGGGTCAACTTTGGGACCCCATGGATCCACTTTATTTGGAAAATGACATAAATACCTTTTATTTAATGTTAAAGTAAAAAATGACACAAACATGAAATGTTTTACTAAAACAATTTTTACATGGGGTTATACAAGTCATATTTTTGACTATAAATAGTCATTGGAAAGATAAATAGATTTCCTACATCATAGTAGTTTTTCTTATAATTTTTAGACATTAAATAAATTAAATTATTTATGACATCATTATGATGCAGCGATGACCTCATTATTTAACGATTTTAATAAAATGAAAATATAATGTAAACTCCAAGGCTTACACTTGTCCAAAGACTATTGGATGGGTATATTTAGAACCCTTATCACCTTAGCCTCGAATTATATAATTTTTGGACCTTTAGAATCCGAAAAGCATTGTATAATAATGTAAACTTTCCTTACTTTCCAAGAGTGCCCCTCCTCTCCACTTATAAAAGGCCCCCACCTCTACCACCTCATTCACACTTTCAAGCCATTTTTCTCCGCCAAAATCTGCCAAAATACTCTCCCAACTTTCCCCCCTTACTCCTAGAAGCCTAACTTTGTGCAGAACACTTCCCAAGGAAGCCTTTGGCTCAAATCAAAAAGAGTTACCCGATTTTGAGGTAATGTCTTCTCTAATGTTATTTTGTATTATTTTGTCTCTCCAACCCCATAAACTCTTTTTATTCATTTATTTTGTAACAACACCAGTATCCTCAATATACTAGGATGTTTTTATAAGAAGGATTCGATCTACACTTACACACACCTACATCTAATTGTTAAAGAACATACAGTTTCTGTGGATGGCGAATTTCTGCCTCACGAAACGATGATTGTTCAACACTCATAAAACACCTTCAAAGGTGGCCATTAAGATGTCACTATATTTATATATGATATATAATATGTTTATGTTTTCCTTATGCTTCTGTATTTCTTATTTATGGTATACTTTATGATTTCCGTTATGGGTAAACGCGATAATTTCATTTTAGGAAGTGCGGACTTCCACCCCCTCAAAGTGATGCGAATCGTTAATGCCATATGTGGGATGTATTAAGGATGGAGTAAATGATATTATATGATATATTATACTGGAATTATATTATACATTTATATCATTATGATTTCATTCCATTAAATACGAAATAGAAATGAAAGTAGCGTTCATGCGTACGTACGGCTTACCGTCTCCATGAACGGTGCATTTCATTTCTTACCTCTAAATGTTACGTAATATTATGAATGAATGTATATACTGGATATATATGATATATATGATAACTACATCATGAATATCATTCTGGATATAATGGATATTTCACCACATGAACAACTTGTAATTATAAGACGTTTATTATTGACTCAAGTACCAAAGATCAACAAAACGACCGTTATTAACTTAAATAATTACATAATGTTCATAACATTGTAATAAGTGATATAAAAAGGATAATGAAATTGAAAATGGTTCTTAATAAGGTATATATTAACTCTAGTTTATTATTCAGGAGGTTAAAGAATGGTTTAGTCAAGTCGGACATGAGGTAAGGGAATTTCTTAACCCAACTTCCATTCTTTGGGTTAATCTCCTACTTTCAAATTATGTCATGATATTATTATGTACTATTTTGTATTTTTACTTTATTTATGTGTACCTATAGTGAATACACATAATAGATCTATTTTATTTTAAAAATTATCTTTTTAAGGACTTCGTCTCAATCTCCTTTCATTGAGGCATATTTGGTTTTATACACAATTTTCTTTTATACGGTGTATAAACCCCTTTGACTTTTACGTTTATTCAAAAAAAATCTTTTTTATACGAAGCGTTTTACTAAACGACAAAAGGGAATGTTTTTCCTTCCGTACATATGCGGCGACAATGACTTCTCTGCCACCGTGACCATTATTTGAGTTTCGGCTTCCTCTACAAGCCATCACATTTTTTTATGAAAAATAAATACAAAGTTTTAACTTTCTTTTATTTTGGTATTGAAAATGGTTTCGAAATAATTTTTACTATATCAATGTGTTGTATTGAAATCTTGTGATTGAAATGTGGAAATGTTATGTTTCCTTTATGCATGTTCTATGTGATATGATTATGTTATGGTTTATGATATGTTTAAACCCATTTATATGAGGATTGCATTGGACTTAGTAAGTGACGGGTGGAGCCCGCTATAGATCCTCGATGCATCGGTAGGTCTCATGAGACAACTAGATGTGGAATTGGCCGAGGCCCTTTCCCAATTTGATTTGTGATTTTGGCCGAGGCCTTAATCATTTTAGACGTCTTGGCAGAGGCCTTGACAAAATGTTTCAAAATGTCTGGCATTATGCATTCCATCATTATGAAAGTGGTTTTTGATATTGCATGTGATTATTCGACCAGTAGAATATCCATGTGAATAACTAAATGGCATTATCTCATTTTACTTTTTCCATATTATGTTGAAGTTCATGTTTAAAAGGATTTTGTTTTAGTTATACATTGCCTTAAATATTGATGTTTATTTATGAAAGCTTCCGCAATATTGTTATCCTTACTGAGCATCTGAGCTCACCCCTTTCAATGTTTTAATATTTTCTAGGATGTGAACAAGTATTTTATGAATGACTTGCAGTGAATGTCAGAAGAGGATATGAGTGTGGTCTATGGAGACTTTGTTTTTAGTTTTTCACTTTATGATGTAATGTAAGACTTATGAATGTATCTGGTGTTTCCAAGGCTACTAAACTAATCGGTCTTTTGAGACTTGATCTTTTTTTATCATGCCAATGTTATGTAATAATGCACCGACTCTAGGTAACTGGGGTCGAGGCATTAAAAAACTGATATGTTGTCTCCCAACATGTGAATTATTAATTGTTACATGATTCTATCAAACAGGATTTAGAAGCTTCTAACAACATGGTAAGAGGATCCATCACCTTAAAATAAAAATTTGACACCCTGATTCACCCCTCCCCTCTTTGGGTGTTCTAGGGTCCTATAAAATATTCTCTTAAACTCATCTCATTGTATGAGTTTAATTTATTTATCTTAATATTTTTTCATGATAATATTCTACCATTGATCGTATTCACCTTCCGGATGATAAATAACTAGGAAAACATTTTTATGTTCAAATCATTGAATAAAAGTATTTATTTTATCAATGTAGTTAATCCATTATTCATCCATTAGTGGATCATAAGATCTACTAAAATAAGTTTGATGATGCCTAATGAAAGACGCGATAGTATCTTGTTCCCTCCATCAATCATTTTGAAACTCAACTTGATTCATAGCCTTAGAATGTTGTGTGATCATAATAGTGATATTTTCATTCCATCTCAAATAGATTTAGTTTTTCATGAGGGAAATCATTATATTATCCTTTAAGTTCAGCATTAATATGATTATTTTCAGTTATATCCACTGAGGAAAACTAAAAAAATAGTGTGAGAAATAATTATCATAGTATAAAACCGTATAATTTTGAAAAATCATTTATATAATTTTTATTCCATGAAAATGTTTCTTATAAAACCATATGTTTAACATAGGTAATTCTTGATTATTATCAAAACATCATGATTTTAAGTTATACTTAGACCAGTCCCATGGGGGTTCATACTCTTTTTCTAACCCTAATCTCCAAATATTGTTCAAGCACTTCTATGATACCAACTATAATAGCCCAAGATATTTATAAAAAATATTACATCTATTTAGATTAATATTCAACACATAAAAATGAACCATGCCATAATATTGAAGGCTTAGAGTCCTCAGAGGGTATATAAAAAATATTTTAATTTTGTGAAATTTCTTCAACATCTCCCATAAATATCTTCCCACATATTACACTTTATAACGAAACCCTACTAAAAAATCTCTTCATAAAAATGGGAAAGGAAATATCAGAAAAGGGTGGGTTAATATGCACAGTAATGTTAAACATGGAAAATGTAAATTAATGATGACATAAACTCAAAAGATAAGAATAATTTCATGAGAACTTAAACATAGCCTTCAAATTACATATCGAATCTGAAAAATATCATAAACATGAATTACAACATTTTACATTGACATTTCAAAAGAAGTGAATCTTA
Source organism: Viscum album (assembly GCA_963277665.1). NCBI lineage: Eukaryota > Viridiplantae > Streptophyta > Magnoliopsida > Santalales > Viscaceae > Viscum > Viscum album. The sequence continues at coordinate 2,023,678,032 of OY728125.1, forward strand.
ATAATGATAATTCATTATAACTCAATCATAAACCAAAATTTCATGTATGTGTAACAAATATTAGTATATAAATCATTTAAAAAGTCTATGATAACTACCAAGACAATCATATTAGGCATCGACACAAGTTTCTCATAGTGGATAAAGCACATTGACTTGTTTTTTATAATAGATCAATCATTTAAAAAAATTTCACATAACTATCTCATAATATAAAAAATTTTACCCACTGCATTATAGGGGGATATAGGAACCACCAATAATATTATGAAAACCATGTATATCAATAAAATAGTATTATAAATCATTCATTATATCATAAACAATTAAATGAAATGTGTTTCATGAACAATTCATCAAAGGATTTCAAATAGAAAATAATCAAATTTCTTAAAATTTTCATATTTTAAACATTAACACAAATCATCCAAATAAAAAATATGGTTGGTATCCTTAGCTCATAACCCTAAAATATATGAAGTAATATCAAATGATTTCATATTATATGGAAAATAATTGTGAAATATCTCTTGGAATATTCTATGAGAAAAATAACCATTCCATTTTGAAATCACTATTATTAAATATGTGCACTTATATGGGAATTTTTTTTTTGAAAATTAAAATGATAAAATATAATGAAATATTCAATTAGTTGATGAATCATGATTGATTAATATCTGATCATAAAATATTACTTAAAAAACATTCGTTATATATTTTTTTACAAAAGTCGCAAGGTACCTCATTTAGAAGATGGCAAAAATATTCCCTTCAAATAGTTTTGTGAAAAAGTAAAACATTGGTAAAATTGATTGTAAGACATTAAAATAGAATATTAAATAACATTTTTGAAATCCTTTTTAAAAAATATTTACATGGAAGATAGATATTCTCTGTTAGAGTATTAAATATAAGCAATCTCGATTAATAATGAGATTATGAAATAAAATATTACCTCAAGTCTCACATGTCTTGGTCTTCCTTAAAACCTCTTTCCTAATAAATATGGATTTAATATACATGTATTATATAAGTATATTCATATCTATTATATCATGTATTATTTATTTATAACATCTTATCACCCATTAATTAATAATTTGTTATTAAAATCACTATTCTTAGTGGTAACTACATAGTTTTCTAAAAATGTTTCATCTCAAAGGCCTTTTTCCTTATAATTTAATCCTGGAAAAATCATTAACAAAAATTTAATTATGTTTTAAGAACAATAAATATTTTTTAAATACATATTTATGTTCATTCATAAAAATTAATCACAGAAAAATGACTTAAGCCATTTATGGAAATAGTAGGTCGTACATACACATGAACAGTGTTTCCAATTTTTGACGATGGAATAGAGGAAAGGTAGATGATAATTAGCCCACACAGAATCATTATTATATTATATATATGACATATATTCAGAAATTTAAAACTTATTACAATCAATGTGAAATATAAATCCAAAATGAATCACACCCCATCATGGAGATCGTTGTCCATACATACCCATGATCAACATTATCATTTCACAAAATATTAGATGTTGAGATGGTAGGAATTATATTAATATTATATAAGTATAATTTTTCATATATTTCAAATATAAAAATTAAACCTGTTATAATACCAATCCATGAAATATAGTTATGAAAAACAAATGGTATCACTATGTGGAGATAAAAAATTGTAGATAAGCAAGAGCGACTCATTCACATATTGTTTGATGGGAAAGAGGGAGTATAATGGTGTTTTAACAATATTAATAAATTTTAAAAGAATCTTTCATACTGATGTTATTATTTTATAATAAAAATTGTAGATTTAAAAGGAGAAAAATAAGATTATAAAATTAAAGTGATCAGTTAAGGCGGTTACCACTTCTTTCAAATGACACCTTTAGATATCCTATAAAGGGATATAGGGTTGAACTTTTGGGAAGAAAATCATGATTAGAATGTGTATGTGTAAGTTTATAAGATGATTATTAAGATATGTTTTCATATATAATTCCCATTGTAGTATAATGAAGTGAACAAGGAGGTTTCCTTTTATAATTGAGGTGAGGGGAATATTAGAAATATCTCAAAATATTAAAATATAATTTATTAATTATAAAGAAGAAAATATAAAAAAGAAATTGATCCAAATATAAATAGATATAAGTTATTAATCCCTTAAACAATATAATTTGGACAAATTTGTTTTTTTAATTTGAATCCAGATCTTTTTTATTAACCCTTTGTTAACCTATGTTAATTTTATTGATAGTAACAAATTTTACAACATTAAAAAGTTATAATTTATACTAATAAAGTAAAAATTGTGTAATAAATGGAAAATTTAGTATATTTTACAACTTACCATAATCAATTTTTATTATTTAGATACTTTATTATATTAAATAAAATTTTAATATATTATTTTGGTAAATTATCAATAGTATCAATTTCGACACAATTCATTTAATTGAAAACAAAATACAAAAATAAAAATGTTAAAATTATAATATAATTCTTTAACAATCCCGTAATATTTAATAATTATCAATAATATTTTTGGTTCACACTAACTCAATCAAATTATATAACTTTTAGAATTTTTAAAATTCATTTATTACATTTTTTATCAAATGGAGAAATATTAGATAATTGTCTTTTAAGAAATTAAACCCATTTTATAATTAATAAAAAATTAAAAAAATTATTCCATGAAAATAATTTTATTAATATCAAAATAGACACTTTTTTTATTTATAACAAAATGTTTTCCATGTGTTTACACATAATAGATATTAAAAAAGAGTGACATTTTTTATCATTCATTGATATTAACAATAAATAATTCATTTTCATGGAAAAGTGTCCATGAAATAACTAAATTTAGATCCACGGGTTTTAAGGGATGAATTAACTTCATCTGGTATGAATTGGGACTAAAACTTATGGATTTATCACAAAATTTTAATTCAAATTAACTTGATTTACCCATTTCTAAGATGATAAATTTGACCTCTGTTACTATTCATAATGAATAAAATAAAACAGACCTAATTACCGAATTTGAATGCCATTATTATAAATATGAAATTCATTTTACCTAGTTCAATACTAATAAATGGCATAAATTAATTTTAATGTTAGTGCACAAAATGTAAAAAAATAATATTTTTTTAAAAATACATTTTTAGCATAAAACTGGATTTATTCTTCTCCTATGTTTAGAAAAATATTTTTTGATTGTTTAAAACATATGAAAAAGTAAATAACATATAAATTTAGTTAAAAATAATCATCATTATGGATGAATTTAATATATTGATACAAAATACATTCCACATAACGTTTATTTTCAAATATATTTTTTAAATGATAATAATTTCATGAGAAATGAATTAATTTCATAAATTTGATGATCATATACTTTTCGTAATTTACTTATTACTACTCATAATAGAAAATATAATGGGTAGGCGATAACATACATATAATATCATAATAATTTTTTATGGTTCATCCAAACTCACTATTTCTAGTAGCGCAAGCTATCGAAGAAATATTTTTTTAAGATAATTTTTTCGTAAAACTATTTTTGAATTACATCATCCAATAAATCATAAATTAATCCTAGTATGATTAGAGGGACCTCCTTTAAAAGGATATAAGTGAATCTAATGAGACCGCATCAGAAGTATAAAATTTGGTGGGATTTATATTTTTAAATATAAATAAATTATAAATCCCTTGATTTTTTCTAGTGTATTGTGACACGGTATTTTGATAAATTTATATTACATGTATTTAGATAAATATTCATTAAATTTCACAAATTCATTTCTAAGGATCAAAATTCTATAGTTTCTTCGAAAGCATGGAAAGAAAACAATTTGTTCATAAGTGAACTACATCATCTCCCATTAAGTTCTTTATAATCAATAACCTTCATAGACATATCATACATAATACATTTCTTCATAGACTAAGGAAAGTAAAAACAATACAAGGTGAGATAAGATTCTCATTAAGGGTAAAAATGGATATATGTAAACAAAACATGATCATAAGGGTATGAGGACATGAGAATCTCATTTGAAAACCAAAACCTATATATTAAAGATCATAATTTTGAGTCTTGGAATAATTATTTTCATTTCATATTAAATGAACCATAATAGAATCAAGAAACAAAATCCATGATAGTAACATTTTCATAAGACATGGAATTGTGGATTACACATAAGTAAAGAGTATCACATCATTATTAGTAAAGGATATTTTCTAGAACATCACAATGGATTATGATCATCCCCAAAACTATCCTAGTAGTTATTCTTCTATTCAAATAATATCATAGTTGATTGGTTTTAATCCCCTGACTATCATAGTGGTCATCGCTAAATCTCATGACTATCGTAATGGACAACGTCCCTTATTGAACTGGATTTACTCCTCATTCGAGTCTTGTTTATATCATTATATATTAATCATTACACAATGAATTTGAGGAAGAAATTGTTCTTGTAACAGCCCAAGATTTTATAAAAAAATATTCTTTTTAATTTTATTAATGTCTTGTGTTGTACGCTACACCCAAAGGAGCTTGCACAACACACATCCTTGGCTTGACTTGCATTACACGCAATCACGACCTTCCTCGATAGCGTGTGTAGTACGCAATACCGAGTTTCACTAAACAACGATATGCTATAAAAATATTATTAAAACTAGCCGTTATGAATAGTAATAACCACTTTTTGAAATCCAGTAAATCTTATTTTTCAAAATGAACTTTATTTTTGGATTCGGAGTATCGAATTTAGCCTAAGGTGAAATTTTGGTACTTTTCGGATAACTTTCATATTCTGATGAATAGTGAAAATTACTAAATTATAATTAAAAACAACTTTTTTAATCGAAATAATTAATAGTGATAAATCATTAATTTTAGTGGTTTTAAAGTATATTTAGAATATATTTTTACAATTTAATACAATGTTGGTCATTGGATGTAATTTCACATTTAAACTAGACATAAACAAGTGTCAATCTTTTGATAGATATTGTTTCTTAAAAACACGCTATTTGTTTTAACAGCGGGATTTAATTATAAAATTAATTAATTCAACTTTTATGTTATGAATTTGGTAAAATAGACTTCATTTTTGAATTCGGAATATGAAATATAGCTTAGGATGAAATTTTGGCATTGTTCTGAAAAACATCAATTTTTGATGAATAGTGAAACTACTAAGTGGTAGTTAAAAAAACTGAATTTTTCATAAAACGTAATTTTTCCGCTTCTGTGAATGGAATTTCGAAAATCCGAGAGACACGGTTAATATCAAGGACTAAAATGTGGTTCAATGAGATGAAAATAATTTTTTGGTGAATAGTAACTTTTTACTTTTTTACCGCGGTTAATAGTAAATAGGGTAACTAAGGGTAAATATGATATTAATATTACCCTAACACATGTCCTAATCCTATTGGACAAGTGTATTTAGACCAAAAACAAACTTAGGAATAAAATATGACCATTTAGGCCCACTTGGATTAGATTAGGACATTTATTATTAATTTATTTAAAGAAAGGTTAAAATAGTTAAAATCAAAGTTTAATAAGTAAATCATTTTTAATATGGGGTTATACATAAGATAAATTCGATTGTAAATATTCATTAGAAAGCTAAAAAAATTTCCTACATAATGGTATTTTATTTGTAATTTTTAAACATCAAATAAGTTAATTTATTTATGACACAAAGATGATGCAGTAATTATCTTATTAATGAAATATTGACATAATTGATGTTATAAACACCAAACTAAATATAATTTGAGACTTTTTATGAATTCCACTAATTTTCTAGGTTACTATGACATATTAGTGTGGATTTAATCAACTTGGTTCGAACATATAATTCTGTTATGACTTTCACAAAAATCATGTATCAAATAGTGTCAAAATTGACACAAAATAGTTTTTAAATCAAATATTATATTATTAATTGTTATTTTATTCCTAAAAATCTAAGGTTCGGCCAAATGACTTAGATAAGGATATATGTATTAATAATAAACAATTTGGGGTTCGTTTGGCATGTTATAGTAAGTTTATTAACCATATAGTGAAAGAAAACAAAAAGACACGGTAAAAGTTAAATTATTTAGCTTAGAGTTAAATCTAATTGATAAGGTTTAAAATAATATCCAAACATGTCTAAATTTGATTGGTTGATGCGATTACAACCCTATCTCATCTAATCTTCGAATATGAGTCATTTTTGGAGGTTTTTAAGTGGGGTTAGATTTATTATAAATTAATATTTTTAAGAATTCCTAAGGTGCCCCTCTCCTCCCCTATAAAAGGACACCTCCTTCCCCTCCTCCTCACACCAATTTAAGCACTCAAGCTCGGCCAACCCCTGCCAAAATATCTTCTCCACTTCCCTAGCAACATCCTAGAGGTTCTGGTCTTCCTCAAAGACCAATTCTAGTGCCCTAAGAGGAGGTCTCAAAGAGGCACTTCAAAGAAGAGGTAATTACCGTTACCAATTCTTTCATCTTTATTTCTTCTTCCACTTCTTCTTCTTAGGTTGTTTCATTATGAAGTAATAAAATCAGTATCACTCATATACTGATATGTTATTATAAGTATGAAACAATCCTATTTCACTATCTATCCATCCTACGGAAAAAGAAATCACCGCGCGTGCGTACGTACGGAATATCGTCTCCACGCCGTGGTGTAATCTATTTTCCACCACCACCTTACATGGATGGGTATAATGGTGTAAAGAATAACTATACATAGTTATTACAACATCATATTGATTCTGATATATTGTATAATACACTCCAATTCAATTCAATATTTATAGAAATGATATCATCGCTCGTGCGTACGTACGGAATATCGTCTCCACGACGCGATGAGATTCATTCTCCATGTTAACCATTTAAGAATGATTATAATGTATATATAAGAAATAATAATGAAATATATGACATTATAAAGCTACTGGATTTATGTATATATATACATATGTATGTCATCTACTTACTTCCATTTCAAGACAATAAGGAAAGAAAAACAGCGTTCATGCGTACGTACGGACTACCGTCTCCATGAACGGTGTTTTTCATTTTATTTATCTATCTATTATATATATATATACTGAATATATATGATATATAAATCATATTTTATATTCTGGAAGTAAGTAAATCATGATATAAGTAATAATGATGTCAAGAACAACAAGTCAAAACACCTACGATAAATGAAACGATTTTACCCAAAACGCTTCTTTAACATGGAATTTACAAAAGAACGGGTAATATAATGTCATAAGTGAACCATATATGATATCATAACAATGAATATGATTCTGTAATAAGTCAATGACATTATTTAAATCATTATACAGGAGGTTCGGACACATACGAAGCAAATTGGACCTAAGGTAAGGGAAATATCACAATCTCATTTTTATCCGAGATTGTTTATTCGTAAGTATTTACTGGGGTGTATTTTATCATCCACATCCATGTTCCCTCAATATTTAATATTGTTTCCATCCACTTACCATAGTTTAAATCCAATTTTACCCTTCGGTGAGTTTTTAGTAAAGAATATGAAAGGAATCTTTTGTCGTTTTTTCGTACGAGGTACTTTTTGACTTTTCCGACAAAAGTACAAGAAGAATGTTTTTTTAACTTATACGACACAAACGGATTTTTACGGTTTTATAAAGCCTTATTTTCATGAAGCTTCCTTCAAAAGATTTCATGACTATTTTCAATAAAATCTCTTTCTTTTAAAATTTCATGACGTTTCGTGAAAATAAATTGATTTTGAAGAAGAAAGGATATTTTCCTCAAGAATGGAGTTCAAGTGTTTTATCAAAATAATTTTCCATCTAAGATAATAAAGGGTTCTGTTTTTATCCCTATTATTACATTGATTTGATCATGTTGTGATGGAATTATTTTTATGAATTCCTTTATCTTGTATGAATTGTTTTATGATGTCATGATGTTTAAGATTCCCATTTGTATTACATGGGTTATGCAATGATTTATGGTTTATGATTTTGTGGCACACATAAGAATGGTATCATTAAGAGATGGGTGGGACCTATATCTCCCTCCAATGCATTGGGTAAAGATTTCATATCTCATGAGATAGACATGGCTGGAATGGTAGGTTATACCGGTTCAGTGAAACAGGACTGAAACGAGGATTACTCGATTCAGAAAGGGACTTTGTCCACTAAGATAGTCTTGGCAATGAGTCTTGACTAACAAGAAATGATTCTCTATGATTATGTGTGTATGCCACAATGAGTAATGTTTAAAGTTATGATTTCATTTCACTACTATGATTTATCCCATGTTATGAAATTATGCTCTCTTTTGCAGGTTAAGATTTCCAAAAATGTTATGTTCTTATGAAAATTATGTGATTGATATTTCCTTTGTTTACCCTTACTGAGCATTTGAGCTCACCCTTTTATGTTTTCTTTTCCCCAGGATATAAAGAAAGGTTTTAGGTAAAAAAAAGGAAGATCTTTATGGGAGATGTTGAAGATCTTTCACCAGGATTAGAAGATTATATTCCGAGTTTCCAAAGACACTAAACTATTACGATCCTTGTGTGTGTGTTTTTGTTATGTACTAAGTATTCCGCAAAAGTAATGTAATGTCCATGTACGTCAGGCTTCGGGTCTCTACAGTTGGTATCAGAGGAAAGGTTTAGTCAACCTTTGGAAACTAGGATGCGAAAATGTTAGTGAGATCCCTAGAGATATTTCTAAGGTATGTCTAGGGATGTCCCTAGGGATAAGTATACGTATAGGTTATAGTAATAGAATTACGCTAACGATCATAGAATTAAACCTAAGATGTTGGATATTGAAGGTACTCCCCCTTTATTATGTTGTTTTCCCTAGCATGATTTTTGCCTCTCACACTATTCTTTTTGGGTTTTAGACGATGGCTGGAACCCGAAGGAACCGTGTTGATCAATGCAATGGACAATGCAATGATTGCCCTCCTGAACAAACAAATGTTATGGGAGATGGAGTGCAAAATCTTATTGCTATACTTACACAAGCTATGAATCATTCTGGACTTCCAAATGAGCAGAGAAGGGAACAATATTCTATTGAATCCTTCATGAGGCAACGTCCACCTTCTTTCAGTGGGTCTTCTGATCCACTTGTGGCTGAACAATGGATCAGTACTACTGAAAAGATATTTTCAGTTCTTCAATGTTCTGAACATGATAAAGTCATCTTAGCAGTATATCGTTTGGAAGGTGAAGCTGATCAATGGTGGAATCTTATCAAGAATACGAGGCCAAGAGATGAAATTGAGTCCATGGAATGGGACGAGTTCAAGAACTTGTTTTTCAGTAAGTACTTCCCTCGTATTCTTCGAACAAAGATGGAGAAAGAGTTTCTTGAACTGAAGCAAAGGGACGATGAATCTGTTGGTACCTATGAAGCAAATTTTACAAGACTTGCAAGGTATGCTTCTGGAATTATCATCCAACCTGAAAGTAAAGTTGATCAATTTTTCACTGGCTTAAAACCAAGTCTTCGAAGGGCATTAGCTATAAGAGACTTCAGTAGCTATGAAGAAATTGTGCGTTGTGCTATCAAGGTAGAAATGGAAGTTGGTGTTACATATCCATCTCATGGTTTTGACAAGAAACGAAAGATGGAGTTCAAGGAGAAATCTCAGAATAATGGTGAAAAGAAGATGAATGTTTCCTTATGCACAAAGTGTGGAAAGAAGCATGGTGGAGATTGTCTTAAAGGGACTAGAAAATGTTTTAAGTGTGGAAAAGAAGGTCATCGAGCAGCTGAGTGTCGAAGTAATGGAAAAAGGGTTTCTAATGATGTGAATAAAGCAAACACTGCAGAGAACGCACCGCCAACACTTCAATGCTTCAAGTGCAAGGAAATGGGGCATTATGCTAATAATTGCCCTAATCCAAGGGTTAGTGATGATCGACATGAGCAACCGCTTAAGGCAAAGGACAAAGGGAAGTCACATGCGATCACTATTGGCAATGTTGAATATGACAACGATGTGGTGGAATGATTAAGTTTTTATGTAATGGGATTCCAAAATAATGTTGTATCATGGAATATTGGAATACTTATGTATTGGTCTAATGTGGTATTCAAAGTGATTGAGATATTATGCAAGGAAAATGAGAAAATGAAATGTTTAACAGTATTCATGAGCTCATGATTGATATAAGGACTAAGTGATATCATGGTTTGAGTATATAGAATTTTGAGGATTTCGGTATGTGAAAAGTGTTAACTTTTAACTGCATTCAAGTTTTCACTAAGGTTCAATGGGTATTCAAGAGAGTACAAGATTAAGGCCTTTGAATGTTTGGAATGTGACCAACAAGATATATCTTATGATATATGGGGATCAACGATGGTATTAAATCTCTGGTAATCGTTTTCACTATGTTATGAGAATGGACTGTACTACTATGGATAAGCCTAAAGATTGGAATGGATTATGTTGGACATAAGTTAGTATTGTTTAAGGATAGAAGTTTTTTCGATATTATGGGATGTTATAGTAATATAGTTTTAGAAAAAGGACAACCTGCAGGACGGGCGACAGCCCATCGCTTCGGACAAGGCTGTAGGAATCGAACCCACAACCGAAGTGCGACTGGCCTTTATCGCCTACCATTGACCTACAGGAAGTCCCTGTTTAGTAGAAACTAGTTTTATTATATTAAGGAGTATGATATATGAAGTATAAGTCCATTTTAGGAACCATATATGATTAATCTCACTATAGATCGATTTATGAATATAATTTTTGCTAACCTTTTGTTTGAGACATATGGAATGACCCGTCATTCTATCACATGATCTACTAACACTTCACGAATAAAAAATTCAACTTCATTTATTTAAGAGATGAAGTGGAAATTGTTCAAGGCACGAACAACAGTGATATTGTATCAAAATAAAGTAAGTATTTATTCTAATTCAAATTTTCAACTTTAGGGAAATGATCTTGAAAACCAAAAATGTTGTCCTAGTGATCTTATACCTGATGAATTAGATGGTACCTTAGATCGTCACAAATCTATGGATTTGTGATTACTGGGTTTTCCATAGCCATGTTCTCTACCACTCTCCATCAGAACATGATGGTTAGATTTCTCTTCCATATCCATATTTTCACCTATGTGGAAACCCAGTGATTAGTTTATTTGGGTAATCGTTACATTTCATACTTTAGTTTTTAAAGCCAAGTTTTGGTATTCCCTTTTACGATGTGGGTTTCTATTAAAGAAACTTTGAAATAGTAAACCATTTATAACCCCGACGAATTTCGAGGGCGAAATTCATTTTAAGGGGGGTAGAATGTAACAGCCCAAGATTTTATAAAAAAATATTCTTTTTAATTTTATTAATGTCTTGTGTTGTACGCTACACCCAAAGGAGCTTGCACAACACACATCCTTGACTTGACTTGCATTACACGCAATCACGACCTTCCTCGATAGCGTGTGTAGTACGCAATACCGAGTTTCACTAAACAACGATATGCTATAAAAATATTATTAAAACTAGCCGTTATGAATAGTAATAACCACTTTTTGAAATCCAGTAAATCTTATTTTTCAAAATGAACTTTATTTTTGGATTCGGAGTATCGAATTTAGCCTAAGGTGAAATTTTGGTACTTTTCGGATAACTTTCATATTCTGATGAATAGTGGAAATTACTAAATTATAATTAAAAACAACTTTTTTAATCGAAATAATTAATAGTGATAAATCATTAATTTGAGTGGTTTTAAAGTATATTTAGAATATATTTTTACAATTTAATACAATGTTGGTCATTGGATGTAATTTCACATTTAAACTAGACATAAACAAGTGTCAATCTTTTGATAGATATTGTTTCTTAAAAACACGCTATTTGTTTTAACAGCGGGATTTAATTATAAAATTAATTAATTCAACTTTTATGTTATGAATTTGGTAAAATAGACTTCATTTTTGAATTCGGAATATGAAATATAGCTTAGGATGAAATTTTGGCATTGTTCTGAAAAACATCAATTTTTGATGAATAGTGAAACTACTAAGTGGTAGTTAAAAAAACTGAATTTTTCATAAAACTTAATTTTTCCGCTTCTGTGAATGGAATTTCGAAAATCCGAGAGACACGGTTAATATCAAGGACTAAAATGTGGTTCAATGAGATGAAAATAATTTTTTGGTGAATAGTAACTTTTTACTTTTTTACCGCGGTTAATAGTAAATAGGGTAACTAAGGGTAAATATGATATTAATATTACCCTAACACATGTCCTAATCCTATTGGACAAGTGTATTTCGACCAAAAACAAACTTAGGAATACAATATGACCATTTAGGCCCACTTGGATTAGATTAGGACATTTATTATTAATTTATTTAAAGAAAGGTTAAAATAGTTAAAATCAAAGTTTAATAAGTAAAGCATTTTTAATATGGGGTTATACATAAGATAAATTCGATTGTAAATATTCATTAGAAAGCTAAAACAATTTCCTACATAATGGTATTTTATTTGTAATTTTTAAACATCAAATACGTTAATTTATTTATGACACAAAGATGATGCAGTAATTATCTTATTAATGAAATATTGACATAATTGATGTTATAAACACCAAACTAAATATAATTTGAGACTTTTTATGAATTACACTAATTTTCTAGGTTACTATGACATATTAGTGTGGATTTAATCAACTTGGTTCGAACATATAATTCTGTTATGACTTTCACAAAAATCATGTATCAAATAGTGTCAAAATTGACACAAAATAGTTTTTAAATCAAATATTATATTATTAATTGTTATTTTATTCCTAAAAATCTAAGGTTCGGCCAAATGACTTAGATAAGGATATATGTATTAATAATAAACAATTTGGGGTTCGTTTGGCATGTTATAGTAAGTTTATTAACCATATAGTGAAAGAAAACAAAAAGACACGGTAAAAGTTAAATTATTTAACTTAGAGTTAAATCTAATTGATAAGGTTTAAAATAATATCCAAACATGTCTAAATTTGATTGGTTGATGAGATTACAACCCTATCTCATCTAATCTTCGAATATGAGTCATTTTTGGAGGTTTTTAAGTGGGGTTAGATTTATTATAAATTAATATTTTTAAGAATTCCTAAGGTGCCCCTCTCCTCCCCTATAAAAGGACACCTCCTTCCCCTCCTCCTCACACCAATTTAAGCACTCAATCTCGGCCAACCCCTGCCAAAATCTCTTCTCCACTTCCCTAGAAACATCCTAGAGGTTCTGGTCTTCCTCAAAGACCAATTCTAGTGCCCTAAGAGGAGGTCTCAAAGAGGCACTTCAAAGAAGAGGTAATTACCGTTACCAATTCTTTCATCTTTATTTCTTCTTCCACTTCTTCTTATTAGGTTGTTTCATTATGAAGTAATAAAATCAGTATCACTCATATACTGATATGTTATTATAAGTATGAAACAATCCTATTTCACTATCTATCCATCCTACGGAAAAAGAAATCACCGCGCGTGCGTACGTACGGAATACCGTCTCCACGCCGTGGTGTAATCTATTTTCCACCACCACCTTACATGGATGGGTATAATGGTGTAAAGAATAACTATACATAGTTATTACAACATCATATTGATTCTGATATATTGTATAATACACTCCAATTCAATTCAATATTTATAGAAATGATATCATCGCTCGTGCGTACGTACGGAATATCGTCTCCACGACGCGATGAGATTCATTCTCCATGTAAACCATTTAAGAATGATTATAATGTATATATAAGAAATAATAATGAAATATATGACATTATAAAGCTACTGGATTTATGTATATATATACATATGTATGTCATCTACTTACTTCCATTTCAAGACAATAAGGAAAGAAAAACAGCGTTCATGCGTACGTACGGACTACCGTCTCCATGAACGGTGTTTTTCATTTTATTTATCTATCTATTATATATATATATACTGAATATATATGATATATAAATCATATTTTATATTCTGGAAGTAAGTAAATCATGATATAAGTAATAATGATGTCAAGAACAACAAGTCAAAACACCTACGATAAATGAAACGATTTTACCCAAAACGCTTCTTTAACATGGAATTTACAAAAGAACGGGTAATATAATGTCATAAGTGAACCATATATGATATCATAACAATGAATATGATTCTGTAATAATTCAATGACATTATTTAAATCATTATACAGGAGGTTCGGACACATACGAAGCAAATTGGACCTAAGGTAAGGGAAATATCACAATCTCATTTTTATCCGAGATTGTTTATTCGTAAGTATTTACTGGGGTGTATTTTATCATCCACATCCATGTTCCCTCAATATTTAATATTGTTTCCATCCACTTACCATAGTTTAAATCCAATTTTACCCTTCGGTGAGTTTTTAGTAAAGAATATGAAAGGAATCTTTTGTCGTTTTTTCGTACGAGGTACTTTTTGACTTTTCCGACAAAAGTACAAGAAGAATGTTTTTTTAACTTATACGACACAAACGGATTTTTACGGTTTTATAAAGCCTTATTTTCATGAAGCTTCCTTCAAAAGATTTCATGACTATTTTCAATAAAATCTCTTTCTTTTAAAATTTCATGACGTTTCGTGAAAAGAAATTGATTTTGAAGAAGAAAGGATATTTTCCTCAAGAATGGAGTTCAAGTGTTTTATCAAAATAATTTTCCATCTAAGATAATAAAGGGTTCTGTTTTTATCCCTATTATTACATTGATTTGATCATGTTGTGATGGAATTATTTTTATGAATTCCTTTATCTTGTATGAATTGTTTTATGATGTCATGATGTTTAAGATTCCCATTTGTATTACATGGGTTATGCAATGATTTATGGTTTATGATTTTGTGGCACACATAAGAATGGTATCATTAAGAGATGGGTGGGACCTATATCTCCCTCCAATGCATTGGGTAAAGATTTCATATCTCATGAGATAGACATGGCTGGAATGGTAGGTTATACCGGTTCAGTGAAACAGGACTGAAACGAGGATTACACGATTCAGAAAGGGACTTTGTCCACTAAGATAGTCTTGGCAATGAGTCTTGACTAACAAGAAATGATTCTCTATGATTATGTGTGTATGCCACAATGTGTAATGTTTAAAGTTATGATTTCATTTCACTACTATGATTTATCCCATGTTATGAAATTATGCTCTCTTTTGCAGGTTAAGATTTCCAAAAATGTTATGTTCTTATGAAAATTATGTGATTGATATTTCCTTTGTTTACCCTTACTGAGCATTTGAGCTCACCCTTTTATGTTTTCTTTTCCCCAGGATATAAAGAAAGGTTTTAGGTATAAAAAAAAGGAAGATCTTTATGGGATATGTTGAAGATCTTTCACCAGGATTAGAAGATTATATTCCGAGTTTCCAAAGACACTAAACTATTACGATCCTTGGGTGTGTGTTTTTGTTATGTACTAAGTATTCCGCAAAAGTAATGTAATGTCCATGTACGTCAGGCTTCGGGTCTCTACAGTTCTCACCTATCATATAATTATAATCATACATATTTTTCCACAATATAATAATGCCTTCATCAAATAAAACCACATGAAAAGAAATCGGTTTCGTAATACATAAATCATATCATGACTTGTGGAAAAGGAATGTGTTTCATAAATATTTCATCATCATAATCATAATACATTTCAAGAGATAATAAAAATTTTATCCTTGAATCATATCCACATTAAATAATATGTACTATTAAATTATTTAATCTTACATGTAAAATGATTCTGAAATATCACTTGGAACTTTTCATGAAAAAATAACCTTTCTATATTGAAAATATCTTTTAAAAACTAAAAATATAAAAAAAAATCAAGATACTTTTCATATATCGTTGGAATAATATAAATGAATTTTCAATGTAATTAATTTTCCTAATGTAAGAAAATTATTCTCATTTTGTACAAGTTAATTCAAATACTCCATCAAATGTTTTCGTAAAATTTAAAATAACCATGGTTGCAAAATGAAAAAAAAAATTTCTTTTTCAATTTTTTTTATAAAATTTCAATCATAGGTAAAAATTCCATTGAAATAGTATGAAATTAATTTTACCTTTATTTAAAAAAATTATATAAATATAGGATATAAAAGAAAAATAATTTTCAACCAGAGACGGAAGAAAATTCCATTTTTCCTCAATTGTTTTTAATATCATGATTATATAAAGGCAAAAAAAGAAAATAAAATATTTCTATATAAATAAATAAATATATGGGGAGAAAATTAATGATTTTATTGAGAGATATATCAAAATATATCATCATCAACTACTTGGTCACAAATAATCCTGATAAACAAAGAGATTGAAATTTAAAATTATTTCCACTTTGGTAACATTTCAATAGTAAGCCCCACAAAAGAAGTAACATTAAATGCTTAGGTATATAACATTCATTTGATTATAATAATCAAAAAATAAATTTATGTATATTATATAGATAAAAAATTAATAAATTCATGATTATAGAATATTCCTCTATGAAATAAAAGAGATACAATAAATCCCTTATCTTAGATCTTGACTTCCTTCATACTTGTTTGACCATACTCTTCTTTGGAGAAACTATTTAGGTTTATACATATTGCCTTCCTAGGATGGGTTATAAATATAATTAAGGCCTCTAACATGTGGGTATGTTACAATGTAATATCTTTGGGTATATCATCGGTGAACTAAAGGATTTTGGATGTGTGAAGAGGAGAGGAAAGGGGTGGCCTTTAATAAGTGGGAGAGAGGGCACACTTGAAATTACTGAAAAGAGAAAAGTGTACCCATATTTTTCAAATTTGAAAAGGATCCAAAATACCTTCTTCTTGAACCAAAGATGTTAAAAGGTCTATATATGGCCATAAAATAGGAATTGGACATGTGTTCAGTCATTTTTAACCCCTATATGTTTTATTTAACCCCAAGTAATACAACTTATACGTTAACTTTGGTAATTTATTTTTACTATTTATTGTATCCATTATGGTCAAAAATTATTTATATCTTATTATATAATATAAATTATTCTAATTCTAAATATGGAACCCACAATTCTTAATTCAATTTATATAAGTGGAATAATTATATTTAAAATTAAACCCACATACATAATGAAAATATAGTTCTCAAATAAAATTTTTTCTTAAGTATAGAAAGTTATAATAACAAAATTAAATATAAAATTAATTTCAATGACCCAAATTCTAATAATAAATATATTATTAATAAAAATTATATTTAAAATCATTTTAAAATAAAATATAGCTCGTACTTTATTTAAATGAGAAATGTAGTATTAAAGAATTGTTATTTTTTAATATTCATTTAAATATAACTTTTTTTAACAAAATTATAAAATATTTCCTAAAAAATAATTTTGAAATTTATAGTTTGAAAAAGAAGTTCATTTTTCCAAATTTATTTTATAAAATTTAAAAAAATTCTTTTTTTATTTTTTCCCATAATGAAAAAAATATACAATTTTTGAAAAAATAGTATCATTGAAACATACATGGTCTTCTAAAAATTAAGAATGTTTTTATAAATATGATTCCTTAATATTAAAACAAATTGCATAACTTTTAAAATATTATTATTCCTATTCATAATTCCATGTCTTATGGCCATGTTTTAATAGTCATGTTTGAATTATAAAATAATCTCTAAATCATAGTTCATTAAAACTCAATGTTTTGTGTAACTCAAGCTGACGGATAAATTGAATTTATTTGAAAAACATTATTTCATATGAATTTTAGGGTTTCAAATAGTGATACCCAATTCATACCAAGGATCACATAAAATATTAAAATAAAATCAAAATAGTACCTCATTTTGATGGTGTGATTCTAGTGACATCCACTCTTCTCTAAATCTTCAAAGCTCAAATATACCGAACAAGTTTTCTTCTATATCATCTACACATGTACCACAACTTCAAAAATGTTACATAAGGGAAAATCCTTCATTGAATTATTAATTAAATCCATATCATTTGTGGTGCACCCAACACATCCAACCTCACCATGAACATACATCATCATTGTTTATGAAATAAGTCAATGTATGTTACTCATGATATAAATTAATAAAAATATAGAAATTAAAGAATAATTATACACCTCCATAGATATAAACAAAAATAACACACAATGATGTAGGTTTCAAACAATTGGTTTAGTTCTCATAACCTCCTTTTTAGTGATTACCAAGGGAGAACATAAAAAGAAGAAGTCTCAGTGTCATATGAGCTCCCTTACCTTGATATCATGTATCATATATGATAGGTTAAATGATTTAATCTGACCATAGAACAAATAGATAATAATAACATCATTTCACATCAGAGATTTCATCACAGTAGGGAATTTGTATGGCCATTCATTATGAAAAATTCTCTAAGGACTTGATAAAATTAATGGAACAAAAATATACCCATCATGTGATAACATATAAATTAATATTAAAAAATTTCAACATATTTGTAATGATTTGTACAAGGACATTGTTTCAATGGTACTAAATCCAATAAACACCAACTTTATATACATCCAACTAATAATGACTCTCATTCTACTAACACTAACTCGATGGTCATGCTTATTTTGATATAAGGATTTAGTCAATGATTCTAAAATTTTTTCTTATATGAGAATACTACTTATATTTTCCTCACTAATTTAATTATAATCCCTTGAGAGGTGATATTTTCAATGTATTTGTTCTATCAATTGATGTAGATTGGGATATTTGGTGCGATCTATTGTTACAATATTATCAAATATAGTGTTATAAAATTATTAATATTTGACACCATATCAATATCTTATAAAAATTATTTTATCCATACTAATTATTTTTCATCATCATATGCCTCAATGTATTACAAATTATATCTTTAATTGGTGACCATTGAATATTTTGTGCATGTCTATCTCATAGTTCCTCTGTTAAGGTAGAATAAATACCCAAAACATGATTTCAGATCATCATAGTCTATTTTTAAACTATAATAGGTATATACCCTGATAAATATGTCCTCCTCTCCATAATAAAATAGGAAAATATCCTTAATACTACTTGGTTACTTTAGTATTATCTTAAAATAAATCCAATGTTTATTTCCCAAATTTTATTGATGTCAATATTCCATGATAAATATGTAAGTGACATAAAATGGAATACATAATAGAATCTATCAGAGAAGCATGAGGTAGTATACTCATCATATCTATCTCCTATTATTTGGGGGGGAATATTTTCTTAGAGATATGTATGCCATGTGACACTGGAACTAATATATTCTTTGATTGTTTCATATTGAATCACTTAAATATATGTTCAATTTATGTATCCCAAATTACTAAAATATACCTATTATATTTATCCTGAATGATAATGATCTATATAATATAGGATTATTGAACTTAATCTCTTAATGGATATTCCTGTTTTCAACCATGTCCTAACAAACTATAAGACTGCTATCATGTTTTATATTTATAATATATCCTCCAAATATACCCTTAGGCATATTATTTCACCCCAACTAAATCTATTTTAGAAAAAAGATTAATATTAATTATTTATGAAACCAAATTCTCTTGTGGTTGTAACAATGTTAATTCTCTAGGACTTGTATTCTTTCTTTAACACATAAATTATTCTCTACAACGTGAATACCTTTTGGGAATTTTGGGGGTTAATAAAGCCTCTCAGTTTTTTCATATAGAGCTTCTTCAAAATTTCCATTATGGAGGTCTCTCATGAAATTCATCTTCCAAATATCATACTCATGGAAAGTTGTGTGATCCAGAATCATTTTAATGAGTTTCTGTATAGAAATTGGAAGTAGTTTTTAGTCATAGTCTATACATTGACTTTATTTAAACCCTTTATCCATTAGTCTTTATTTATAGGTACTAACATTACCTTTTAGGTCTACCTTCATCTTGAATACTAATTATCATAAAATAGTCATTATATATACTAGTGAATAGATTATAACATCGAATTGGTGACAGTATATGAAAACCTTCTCAAATTTCATGGCTTCCTTCTATCTTGAAACTTTTTATCTATATTTTGGTTACTTTTGGGATTAAGGTTCATCATTGTTAACTAATAATGATTTATCACAATTGGTTACTAAAAAACCATATATCAATTTTATTATAACCTATTAGGTTCTACTACATTATAGTTTTTCTTGAAGAACATCATATTCCATGAGGTCATGTGGAAATTTTTCTTATGCCAACTCATGTGTATCCTAAGAATCAACTTTATTAAAGTTGTTATTTCCTCCATTATCCTTATTTATAATTTTCTCCCTCTCAAGGAATATATCATTTATTATCATAATTAACATATTTTATAAGGTGTTTTATTGGTAATATCCTCTATTTTCATTGGGATATTCAATAAAGAAACACATTGTGCCCCAAGTTGCTAGTATGTTTCTAAAATATTCCTTATTAAATGTAACGCAACCCCATACAAGAGTATAGGGGAAAAAATTATTTCCAATCTAAAAATTAAATAAAATCTTGTTTCATTCCATTGTTGGAACACGATTCAATACATACATTTTATTTTATAATATATATATATCCTTAAAATGATAATGGTAGATCTGCATGACTCATCATCAACCTCACTACGTCTAATAAGGTGTGGTTCCCCTTCTCATTAACAAAATTACTATAATTAACTATAATTAACATACATGGATATTATATAATTTTATATGAATATTAATCAGATTAGGAAAATAAATTCTTGAGGATAATAATAGTTTACTGTGCTTGAAAACATTGAAACATAATCATATAATTTGGTGAAATATTTTTAATATATCTGATAAAGAACTTCCCCTTTCGTGGACATTCTTAAAAACCTTTAATCACTACCTGGGGAAAGGAAACATAAGAAAGGGGTAAGAACATATGCTCAAAATTGGTAAACAAAGGAGATGCATAAGATTAATCATGGACATATGGGTATGAGAACATGATCATAACATTAGAGGATCATACCCAACATATCAAAAAGCATACACATAATGTATAAAATAAATATTAACAGTTCATAATGAATAACTGATAAGAGAATCAATATAATAGTCCATAAATTCATAACATTGGAATAACACATGGAATTTTGGTTGTCACATAAACATGTAATATCTTTCCCCATAAGTCAAGGATCATTTCCAAAAAAACATATATGGGCACTTCATAGGGACTAAAATAAATGGTATAGACACACCACCATCCCCAATCAGAATCCTTTCCTTATAATGGATCAGGATTCCCTATCTTCTCATTGTGTACTCGGTTTCCCCATATTCCTAGAGTAGATCAATTTTCCATATCTTCAAATAGTGGATTGGTTTTCCCCATATTTACATAATGGATTAGATTTCCCCATATTACTATTTTGGATCAATCCCATCAATGTGATTCCCATCATTATGTCATGAGAAATATTATATACCTTATTCATTCAAGGGAGATATATGTCTCCCCCATCAGATAATAAAATCATACATACATGTGCCACAATAAAATAAACCATGCATTATATCATGACCCATAAAAAGTGATGGGTTTTGTAAATATTATATCATATACCATGAAATAAATTGGTTAATATAAAAATTTCATTATATCAATACCTATTTAAAAGAGTTACATCCCATTTTCATCAAATCATATTCCATGGAAAGAAGTAATTTTCAAAATCATATACCTGGTGGAGGAGAAATTAGTTTCATAAACATCATTCCATCAAAACATAAACCATTCAAAAAATAATATGAATGTTATTCTTGGATAATATCCCCAATAAAGCATAAAGTATAAAAATTTATAAAACATTTGATGGATAAGGATTTTGAAATATCAAACAGAATATTTCTTAAGGAAAAAAGCCTATCATTTGAAATCATTTTTATAAAACCATTTCAAAAATCCATTTCCCCTAAATAAATATTTACAAATCAATTTAAAATACTTTCAAAGGAAGATACACTTTTCAATTTAAAAAAATAATAATTTTCAAAAACATTTTTATTTAAAATTGCTATGAAAACTTATAATGGATTCATGAAAATATTTATAAATCTATTTTCATTGAAAATGCCTTGAAATTTCCTAATGAAAGCTTAAAAACATTTAGAAAACTTTTTATATTAAAATTATTTGAAAACATAAAAATATGTATTGAAATAATTTTGGAAACCCTTTTTTAGGAAATGGATTTAAAATATATAAATAAAGCTCCAAATAATTTAAAACATTTTCTTTGAAAATATCCTTTTGAAATCATATAGAAGAATCATTTAAAAAATTAATACCCTTTTTAAACATAAATCATTTTTGAAAACCTTTTTATTTTAAAAAACATTAAAGTAAAAATATTACATAATAATAGGAAAAAATTATATTTAAAAAAAAACTTTTAAACATACAAATTATGCTTCAAGGAAATGATGATCATTACCATGGGTAAGTCCGTACATGTTGAATATTCCATTTAAACTTTAAAAAGTTTTGAAATGTTTCGTAATCTAAAAATTGGAAGAATATTACTTTCAAAAAAAAATAAAAGGTAAAATTTTGGTAGGAATATTATTTAATCATCAAATTATAATAATAAAACATTTTTGAAAACCACTTTATAAAACATTATTTTGAAAGAACACATATTTTTGACCGAAAGGATAAATAAAGTCATATTTTAATAACAATATTTTCTTAATTATCTCAATAACCCAAGAGTGGAATTTTTTTAACATTACATGCATATAAAATTAATAAACATGGTAGAGTAAAATTAATTAAATTTAATAAAATATTTGTTATAATATTTCATCAATGGCAGAAAATTCCTAAACACTCTCGATAAATAATGATATTGTAGTAATAAACAGTAACAACATTTGTAACATTGAATCATGAAAACTATAAGAGAATAAAATTAAATAATCCTTATAATATCATGAAACGAATAAAATTCATTATATATCATTTCAATGTATGTTTATGCACCTCATAGATATATATAGGTGCATAAAAATGTATCTCAAAGAAGGAAATTCAAGAAAAAATAAATTTTTCTGATTTGTTATCTTTTGAACCTAAAACCCCATGAAGGAAAGACCAAAAAATAGATATGTAAATACACATAAATTTATGTATAAGAATAATATAATAAATTCATGAGAATTATATACACCAAAAAAATAAATGAGTGGTGAATAAAGAAGGTATATCATGGATATAAAAATTGAGATAAGAAAACCCTTACCTTAAGTCTTAACATTATTTTTATAAAATAAAAAATCATGTAAAAAATTATAAGTTTAAATTAAACATACCATAAAACCATATTATTATATATAATACCATATATGATTTTATTATGACTTTATATTTTTCATTTCAAACAATTCCTTGTTTTTTTCTATATTTCTGGTAATATCTGCTTTGTTTTTCATATACATTTTGACTTGTCATTATTGATATTATTTATTAGATCATGATTTAATTTTTTAAAGAATGTAAAACATAATATAAATATTATATATATTCATTATAAAAATATTTATAATAATCTATAAATGATATAAATATGAAATGGAATACACCGTTCATGGAGACGGTAGGTTGTACATACACATGAACGCTGTTACCGTTATATTGTCATATTGAAAGAAAGAAAGTAAATGAAATATATGTATGTATATATATATTCATTGAAGTATAATTATTATTTATTATATATTATATACATTCATAAAACCCATGTTTAATACATTCCATGTAATGTGTGAATGAATCAGATCGCTTTGAAGAGGCGATAGTGCACACATCCACAAAAAAAAGTTATCGTATTTTCCCAAAATGGAGGACATGAAGGTATGTTTTATATAATAATTACAGAACAACAAATAAATAGTAATGTAAATATAAAACCAATAAATACAGGATGTTCCTAATAATTCACACCATGATAGGTGGTAATAGAAAAATAAACAACAACATTTCGTGAGGCGGTAATACGCCATACACATGGATGGTATGTTCATTGCCAATTTTAGAGAAGTTTGTGTGATTGTAGTTATAACACTTAGAATAAAAAAATTTAATTATACTAACTATTATTTGGTTATTATATTATTATAGAACAATAATATTGTTTTGGTGGAGAATGAAAATAAATCGAAAGATCTTGGGGAAGGAGGTTGCATCTTCCTTCGGGAACTCCCCTTGGTTTGCACCAAAGGGATTATTTGATTGGATTTATACTAAAAGAGTGGATTATTGGATAAAATTAGTGATTTGGAAAGGATTTTTTTTCATAGGTTTACTCTAAAAATTGCTTTAGTGGTATGAATAATTGAGAGGGGCCAATGACTTTTTATAGTAGAGTAGCAGTAATATTCTTGTAAATTTTTGAAAAGAGATTTCCACCATGATTATTACAATTTAAAGTGGCTCCATGAAAATAAAAAATATTGTAATATAGTTTATATATAAACATAATTTTTATTCTTGAAAGGTTCCAATCTCATTTTAGGGCCTTCAGTTTAAGGATTAGTCCTTTATTAAGATAATAGTTTCTCTTAATCACTATAATTAATTTTAATGGCATTAACTAATATTTTTGGTAAAAAATTATATCGAAGTCATTAAGAATTTAAAATTTTTATGACTATAATTATGGATTCTATTTTTCTAAATTTTATTCAAATAAGTTTCAAAATTTAATTTAATTTGATATATGGGGCGACAAAGCAAGGTTTTAAAGTTAAACAAATTCAAATGTTTGAGGTCTGTTTATATTCAATTTCAATGTGAAATTGATTAAAATAATAAAAATTGGTTTAATATCTGTACAATATATCTAATAATACATTAAAACCAATTTAAAATATAATTAAACACTAAATATTGTTTTGATGAAAAAGCGGTTTTCAATTAAAATTCAGTATATTTCACTATTCATCAATAAGTGAATCTTCTCAGAAAAAAACCAAAAAATCACCCAAAGAAAATTTTCATATTCATATTTTACAAATTAATTTAATTTTATCAAATAATAATTATTAAATATATAAATTTTTTATTTAAATTGTGTTCTCCATTAAAAGGCGGTAAAATTAACTTTTAAAAATTCAAATTTTTTATTCATAAAATTGGAATTATTGTTTTCTTTTACCAATTAAATCTATTGTATGATTATAAAAAATATTTATTGAAAATATTATATATTTGTTTTTATTGGAAACATTCTTCCTAATAGGTTTTTTAATTGTTTTGGATTAAATTATATTTGTACATAGAATATTGTTTTGTAGAAAAAAAATTCCTTATTCTAACTAGTTCTTATATTCATTTATGTCTAATTGATAACAAAAGGATTAATTTTATATACATGTGTAAATCGTATTTTCAAAATTTAGTTAATATTAATCATAACTTCTATTCCAATATCTAGGTAGGTTTTTATAATAGTATTTTAATAATAAACTTAATATTATAATGTAGTTTGGTAAAAATCAGTCATGTGTGTAATGCATGAAATCAAATGGACTTGGTATTTTGGATAATACATTACAAAAATAGTGTTTTGTGTACAAAAATATAGTCTATGTGTTACTTGTGTTGAAATATTAACTTGTTGTTGTGTATGACATAAGCCAAATATAGGTCACGGAAATTAAAGAAAATCTATATTCAATATTGTACAAAATGAAAAATAAGGTAAAATGAAATTAGTTATAAAACAATTTCACAAATTCCTAGGGTGTTATATTCTACCCACTTTAAAATTAATTTCACCCTTTAATTTCATCTAGGTTTTCAATGGTTTAATACCTGATATTTTTCTTTCATAGAAAACCACATCGTAAAAATGAAAACTAAAACATTATCCAAATAGGTAAGTTAGAAACATAACGGTTACCCAAAGTAACTCATAACTAGGTATCCATGTGTGATAACATAATTTGGTATTTAATGTTGAACATTGAAGAAAATAATAAATAACTATAGGGAGTTATGATTATCATTGATCATCAGTAAGTGAATGATGAATTGAATGTTAAGGACCTAAAAAACCTAAGATCTATGATGATTTATAAGACCATTAGTTCAACATAAATAAAGGTATTTGGATAAGTACATTCCAATATCCTTTTCAAAGTTTAATTATTTTTCTATCTATGTACATAAGGAAATATTATTTCTTGATTTTTTCCTTTTTATATGCACAATCTCACCATTAGATTGTGCAATTTTTTATTTCCACTCCATCACTTACTCAAAGAAATGGAGGTGAAATTGTCAATCCTCAAGCACTATCAGATCAAGAGATCCAAAATTAGAATGATAATAAATTCCATCTATCTTTATCAAAACAAAAAATGTTATCACAAGTTATCCAATATACATAAATCCCCATGTGGATATATCATACATTAATCTCAAAAACCTCATCTGAAATTCAATGTAAACCATTCCATAAATTGTCAACCTTATAACCCTTCAAAAAGATGATAGTCCAAAACATTAGAAAAAAGGTCACTAAATTTATCCAAATTATCTTATCACTGATCCCCCCTAACATAATGTGGATCTTATTCTTTATATAACAAACATGTGCATACTTACATCATTTATTCTCTTAAAACATTGAAATAACATGAATTACCATAAATCCTTATTGAAAACATGTATGTTTAAAAATTCTAATGTTTATTGTGTATATTCATGAAATCTAAAAAAAATATTAAACATCATCAGTGATATCATAAACCACTTGTCGACAAATCCATAATTACTTCAATGGTAATCTGAATTATCTTATTTACTTATTAATATCCAACATATCTTTATGGATACCCCATTATCATAGCATAAAAACATATTAATGGTTATATTTTTTATGAACATAACATTTCCATTAAATAACTATTCATGTCCATCAGAACCATTCAAAATATTCTTTTAATTCCATTATAAAAAACATAAACTGAATAATCCTTATCTATTTCTCAATCCATAATTCATGAATACAAATAAAAAAACATTTCAATTATTATAATTCTTCCTTAATAAATTAACAGTGATAACTTATATTATTAATTAATTCCTTTTTACTTTCACATTTCTCATATAGTCTCCTCATCATCGTTATTATAACCATTACTCATACCACCTTGCTGATTCTATTCATGAGATTTCCACTTGGGACATCAATTTTCATAATGACCATTCATTCCACACTTAAAGAATTTAAAAATAGATGATGTCTTAGGGAATCCAATATTACCATCCATTTCGTTATTGAACCCTTCAGTTTTCGTTAGAAATCACTTTCTTTGGTTCCTTCTTTTCTACAGTCAAAACATCTTATTGTTCCTTTAATACATTCAATTGGATGATTCTTTTAACATTACTAATGCAATGGAAACTAAATATTATTTACCCCATGGTCTTCATTATCCAGGCTCTCAGTAAACTCCTTACTTATATTATTTGGTGATTTTGATAGTTGGTTAATGTATACGTTGTTAATAATGTTCCATGAAACTGACTATTCTTGATCACAATATCCATCACTCCACTGATCATACCATTTCACTTCTCATCACCAAATTTTCCATCACATTAAATATTAACCCAGTTCGTTTTGGTTCCCACGATTAACTAAAACATTAAATCATATTATGAGAAATACTTATCATAGTGTAAAACCACATAATCATGAAAAATCACTTATAGATTGTCTAAATAATTCAACCTTCTTCTAAATATGCTACACCTTAGGCTTATTTTATGATTCATCCCTAGACATATCCTTAGAAATATACCTCGGTATATCACTAAAATTTTCTCCTTCTCATTTACAAAGGTTGGCTAAAACATAACATTGATATAAACAATAATGACATAGTCTTGACATATATAGATATTATGTCATTTTAGATGAATATTCAGAACATTACAAATATACATGTCTGGGACCATAATATTTTAGTATCATTGGAAACATGGGAAAATAAAATTGTAATTTGGTGGATGATCTTTAACATCTACCATAAAGGTCATCCCCTTTATTAAGCCTACCTAAAACTATTTCTTCATAACCTTGGGAATGGAAATATAGGATATGTGGGTGATCAAATGCTCAGTAAAGGTAAATAATGAATATATATAAGCATGATCATGAACATAATGGTATGAGAACATGATAATAACATTATTAGATCATATCCATCATATCAAAGATCATACACACAAGTCATGGAATAAATATTGGTAGTTCATAAGACATGAGTCCTAAGGTAATAAAAAGCATAATCCATTAAAGAATAATATAGTAATAAGACATGAAATTTTTATAGTCACATAGACATTTATAATTATTACCTATATGTCAAGGCACATTTCCTAAAATTTACCAGGGAACTTCAAGGGGACTACAACTATAAGGTGGGGAAAAACACAATCCCTAGTCTTATTCTTTTTCTTTATAAGGGATCATGATCCCATATTTAACAATAGTGGATCGTTTTTCCCCATCTTCCCATAGTGGATCAGGTTACCCCATCTTCCAAAAGTAGATTGGGTTTTCCCATCATCCCATTGTGGATCAAGGCCACCGACTTGATTCACACTATTATCTCATGAGATATAAATCTTCACCAAATGCATGGGAGGGATATATGGGTCCCACTCCTCCCAAAATAGAATCATATATACATGTTCCATAAGATAATAAAACTCACATCATATCAGGACCCATTAAAAGACATGGATTTTATAAATATTATATCATAACCCATGAAATTAAATTTGAATCATTAACATTTAATCATATCATTACCAATGGAAAAGATATTGGTCTCATTTTCATCAAAACATAACTCATGGAAAGAACCGGTTTTCAAAATCATATACTCGTGAAAGAGAGATGGTTGTCTTAAACATTGTTCCATCAAAACTAAAAACATTTAAGAAGGAATATGAATGGTATTCTTTTGTCATATCTCCAATAAATAATAAACTATAGTGAAGTATGTCGTCATATATCGAGAATTATTTTGAAAGATCCCATAAAATTTTTAATAGGTAAAATCACCTTTCTTTGAAAATCCTTTTCATAAAACTATTTCAAAAATACTTTTCTCAGAATTTTAGCTTTGTAATTTCATTTAAAACATTTCATGAGGAATATAAATATTCCTCTTGGAAAAATTTATAAATAATTTTGAAAACCGGGTTTTTAAATAACTTTTAATATATATAAAGGAAGCATGAATATATATTGAAAAACTTATTCTCTTAAAACTTCATAAAAAATCCTAAGTAAATATTGAAAACTTTTTGAAAAACATTTCCCTAGAAAATTATTTTAAAATCTTACAATTAGGCTTGGAATAATTTTTGAATCCCTTTACAACAAAAAATCTTTTAAAACATTTATATCAATTTGAAATTATTGAAATTATTTTCTCCGAAAATAAACTTTGGAAATAATATAAATGAATCTTTAAAAATCCCTTAAAAATGAATGTATAAAAAGTTTTTGAAAACTTTTTTCTCTAAATAAGTCATTAAAATAAAAAAAATTATAGAATATTTGGAAAAAATTTCATTAAAAATAATATTATAATCTTACTAATGATGTTTCTAGATAATTATGGTCATGAAGGCTGGTATGTTCATACATATCGAACATTGCATTTTCACCATAAATTTTTGTGAAATCATCCATGATCGAAAAACAAAAATAATATTCATTTTTATTAAAAATTATAAAAATGTGAAAAATGGTTTAAATTTTTATTGAAAATCATAGTTTAATAGTAATTTTTTTTAAATTATATTTATAAAACATGGTTCTGAAAGGCCACATACTTTCAACTAAAAGGATAAATTAATTCATATTTTCATAAAAATATTATTTTTAGTATCTCAAGTAATAATTAGTGGAAAAATTGTAACATTAATTAGATATAACATGAATAAAACTATTAAAATAACCTTAATTATAATTCTTAATATGTGGATTATAATATTTGATCAATGGCAGCACAGTCATAAACAATCTCGATAAACGATGAGATTGTAGCAACAAACTATTACCACTTTGGTAACATTAAATCATTACCCCCATAAAAGGATATCATTTAATGAATGTTACAATATCATTAACATAAAAAATATTTGTTATACCATTTTAGAGGTAGTATATACACCAAATGGAGAAATATAGGTGCATAAATAGCACGTATCTCAAAAGAGGAAAATCAATAAAAAATTCCATTAATGACTTGGTAACTTTTGATCCCCAAACCACAATAAATATATAAAATTAAATGGATAGATAAATAACAATAATTTTAATTTTAATAATCATAAATTAGATTCAGGGGTTAATTTTCCCAGTCATGATCCAAGTATCATTGAGATGTTAAGGGGTGAACCAGTGATATATTTTTCTTTTATGTTTCTTTATTTTTGAAATAACAATATCCACTTGTTAAATAGTTCATTCCTTGCTTAATACAAACAAAAGACATATCCTATAGAACATGAAAATGATAAGGTTCACTTCTCAATAGGAGTAGTTACATCCTTGGTATGGTATGAAAAAAATCTTATACCAAACATGCCACTAGAAAATAATTCTTTGATTGGTAATAAAGCATGTAGGATATACCCTTACACTTGTGAAGCACTTGGAAAACAATTTACATGTGTGTGTTCACCCTCTTATCGAGAATAGGGAAAAATAAATTTTCAATGCTTCTTAATCAGTATTCATGGTTTTATTACTCAAAATGATTATTCTCTTTCCTACACAGAATCTAGTAAGAACTACCATAAATACAACTTACTTATTGTGCTTAATTTGAATATTTCATGCATCGTTTTAGGTGTATTTCTTGAATCTTTTCTGTCATGCGCAAAATATTTGACATTTGTCATGTAGCACCTCTAGCACGCAACATTAATCTTGTGTGAAACTTCTCCTAATTATGCACTACTCCCTTTCTTACACTCAAATCCATTTACATAAAATTCATCCACGCTTAAAAGATCTCAATTTATCTAAGGGTTGATCTTATGAAAATAGAGGGGGTCACGTCTTATTTATAGGCATCACTGTCCCCCGTGCGCAAAAACCCTAATGTGTCGCACAAAAACCTAATGCATCGTGGAAAACCCCATTTGAATTTGCATTGGTCGCGTAAGTATCCTTCCCTCCAACCTCATTTTTTATTCACTTCTTGAATCTTTTTCTCCCTTCATGAATTTTCCATTTTGGATGTTTTGTCCTTGAATCATGCCTTGCATGCAACATTCCAATGTCCCTTCAATCTTGTTTGTAAAATAAATCTTTTGTGTGGATCTTTATTTTTCTTGATTTTGATGTTTGGCTATTGTAACTACAATTACAATCAATATAACAATCCATATTAAAACTTGCGTGCAAATTTATTCGAAAAAAACACATTTCTCCATCTTTTAATTTTCAGCTGCAAGTTTTTGGTAAACACAAGAAACAATATCCAACTTAAAATATGATTCAGAAAGAACATAAGAGATGATTCATTTTAATCTAGTGTATTCAAAAAACAACTACTTTCATCACGAAGAATATCTACTGTGATATATAGTCATTCATCGCACACATTTTTCATCATTCATATTTTCAATGGAAAGTGTTGCATCCTCCCTGTCTTCATACAACATCATTCTTTACAATCAAAACAGATATGGAGATTAGAATAAAAATTTCACCCTATTTCCTTCATAATTATTGAATCACAAGTTCTCTAAATATGTGATATTTGGGAAATAAAAATCAGAAAAGCATCATCTAATTAACCATAGAAAGTATTGTAACTTCCATAACTTCCCTCATCCACTTATACAAAGTTATGGGATTTCCTTTCTTCTAAGAATTCATTGACAATAAAAAAATACCAGTAAAAGATAATCTTTATTATCATATTGTTCCTTAAAATGGGAATTATATGAACCACAAAAAAATGTGTTGTGAATAATGAATGATTGTCCTGGATATAAAAAGTAAGATGAGAAAACCCTTACCTTAAGTCATTAATTTCTTTTTACACATTAAAAAACCATGTATAATAAAAATAAGATTATTATAAATCTAAAAATAACCATATTATTATATATAATAATGTATATTATTTTAATAAGACGTTTTATTACCTATTTATTAATAGTTTCTTGTTAAAATTAGGTTTTGAGAAATATCAGCTTTTTTCATATGTGTGTTTACTTGTTATTGTTTATTCTATTACCTATATCATGATTTAACTTTATTCCAGATTGTAAAACATCATGAAAACATCATATATATATATATTTTTTCAAAATATAAATATTAATAATAATATTTAAAATATATAAATATGAAATGGAATACACCAATCATGGAAACGGTCGGTCATACGTAGGCATGAATAATGATTCTATTTTATTGTCATATTGAAATACAGAATATAAATGAATTATTAGTGTGTGTATATATATATATTATAATTACTTTATAATTAATATTTAATATATATAATATAAATTTACTAAACCCATCCATCATACATTCCATGTAATTTTTGAACAAATCCCATTGCTTTGATGAGGCGGTAGTCCATATCTCCACAAAAGAAGTTTTGATATTTACAAAAATGGAAAGCCTGAAGGTATGTTTTATGAATTAATTAAATAAAAATAAATACATATAAAAAATAACATAGATAATATAATAAATTATTTCCATCATAATTCCCACCATGATAGGTGTTAATGGAAAAACAAACAACATTATTTCATGAGGCGATAGTCCACCATACACACGAACAGTAAGATCGTTAACCATTAGATGAAAGTGTGTTCAATTATAGGCCAAAAACTTATAATAAAAAAATATTATATTTCAGACAATTATTTTATTATATAATCATGTAATAAGAATATTTTAGGGGTATAATGAATGTAATACAAAAGAGCCTATGGAAGGATGTTACCTCTTCTTTGGGTAATCCTCTTGGTTTATAGCAACGGGATTACTTGATTGGATTTAGAAACAAATGAATGATTATTGTATGAAGGTAGTTATAATGTTAGTATATTTTTTTATTGTTTTTCTGAGAAAAATATCTTTAGATATGTGAATAAGTGGGATGGGGGACTGTATTTTTATAGTGGGGAAGTGGCATTCTTGTAAATTTCTGAAAATGGAATTCTACCATCATTTATCCCATGTCAAGTGGCACCAATAATAGTCCCAATCAGATAAAAGATATTATAGGGTATTAATAGGAACATACAATGGATTTTGGACATTTTTTTATGTCATTTTGGGACTTAAAGTTACAGTTTAGTCATTTGTTAAGCTACTTTTTCTCTTAATCATTGTAATTAATTTTAATCACATTCCCTTATATTTTTTGTAGAAAGATAATTTGACCATATTAAACATTATAAATTATTATTATTTTAAATATGGAATCCATTTTTACAAATTATAATCACATATTTGGTTGAAATTAATGTAATACCATAGACAGGATGACAATGTGGGTTTTTAAAGTAAAAATGTTAAATATTTGAGATGTTTTTATAACCAGTTTGAATGTAAAATTCTTTAAAATGACTTCAATTGGGATTTTTGATGTAAAATCGATCTAATGAAATGTTAAAAAATTATAATTATAATTTAACCTAATAATTTATTTATATGGAAATGTAGTTTGGAATTAAATTTCAGTATTTTTCCTTATTCATCAAAAAAATAAAAATTATTAGAAATATAATGAAAATTTACACAAAGTAAATTTTAATATTCGAATTTCAAAATTTAAATTTTTTATTTATTTTAAAAATAAAAATATTTTAAAATGTTATGTTTAATATTGGTTCACCATTAAAATTCTTTAAAATTACATTTTAGAAAAAAAACATCTTTGTATTCATAATATTGAAATTATTATTATCAAATACTAATAAAATATATAAGATGAGTATCAAAAATATTTATTCAATATATAAAATGTAAATTTTACTAAAACAATTCATCAAAAGTGTGATTTTAAATTTATAGGGATGAAATTATTCTTTACATAGAAAAATAGTTTTCTTAGAAAAGTAATTAATTTATTTTCAACTAGTTATAAAATTTATTTCTAAATAATAAATAATGAAAATTTTCATTTTATATACATTTTTATATCATATTTTAAAATTTTATTTATTTTTATTCATAACTTCTGATCTAATGACTAGGTGGTTGATATAATAATATTTTAATAATAAAATTAATAGTGTATTGTAATTCAGTAAAACTCATCCTTGCAGGTAATGTAGAACATCGAAGGGACTCATTTTTTGTCTAATAAAATCAAAACATCATGTTGTGTCTAACAAAAGAAAAAAATATGTTTCACGAGCAATGAAAGATAAAATTGTTATCATGTATCACGTAATACAAAAATAGTTCTTTAGAATAACAAAATCTATATCCAGTGTTATGTGAAAAGAAAAAAATAATAAATATTACATTATTAAGAAAAAAATTCGAAAAAAACTGGGGTGTTACATTTCCAATGGTGTGTATATGGAGGATGGAGTTGAGTTAAAATTTCAAACTCCCTAATATATTTTTGGAACTCTTGGTTTTTATATTCAAATCCAGAATCTAATCAATGATTCTTAATATTATTACCAAGATGATTCTTTAATTTATTCATGGAATCCATAAGTATTTAGACATGTACATTATTATGTTTTTATAACCATATATAATAATATAATTAGTAAAATTAATAAAATACAAGTATCCTCATCTAGCTTCTAATGAAAATTATTACTACTGTAAAGAACGTCATATACCCATGGTTTAGAACCGTAAGTATATCCACTAAAACCACTAGTATATCCTATAACTACAGTTTTAGGAATAATGGAATTTGGATTCATAGGTGTAGGGGTATACCAATGGTTTTTATAGAATTTTTGGGTATATACACAGAGGATTTTTTCCTAACTATAGTTAAACCCAAATCAGGGGTATATATCTATAATCATGATTTTTAAAATCGTGGGTGTTGATTTTCACAGTAAAAATACAAACCCCATCGTTCTCTAAACCAAGGGTATAGGTAGCTACCCCTATTTGGTAGAGATGGAAGCTCTTTCAGCCCCTGAACCAACAAATAAAATAAAAAACACAACACACCTTCAATTAAATAAAAATATTATATATTTATCCTTTAACCAATCGCCTGTAATGGGTTTTAAACAATTTAAAACACTATACCATGCATATACATCCATAAAAAATTAATTCAAGTCATTAAACAACATCCACCAGTCAATTTTCTAGTAATTCAAAAATTGATGGGATCAATATCTCCCCCATTACAAACATCTTCATCCTCATAACCATCACCAATGCCTTCATCACCAACTGCATCATCTGGAGCAACATCATTATCTTTTCCACCACCATCAGATCAAATTCCATTGGTACCCTCATTGGAATCACCTAGTCCACCATTTAAAGAGTGCATTTATTCCATATATTAATCAACATTAGTAGAAGCCTCTTGTGGAAGTGATTTACTTATAACCGAGAAATATTCTAGTAAGTGTTTGATTATTAGTTTACATTTTACACGCTCCTGTAAAGCTATTTTATTGTCCTTATATACTTTTGGATGATTTATTTTTACCTCGTTGGTTTGAGAGGTTTGATAGGATCTAAATGAGGACCAACACCAAGTGGGGTGTTGTTTTTCCTCAGTCGAAATCAAACTCTCCTAGGGTGAACCCCACCTAATAGTTGACTCAAATGGTAATTTTTCCTGAATTTTTAATATTATATATCATTGAGGGCCTCTAGAAAATATTTTTGAAAATATAAATAAGCTATTTAATTATTAATTTCATATAGGTATAATAAATATAAATAAAAATTACTGTACTTTTTTTGTGCATTTACTATACTTATATACTTTTTCTTCCTACTTATGAAAAATAATTTTACTCAAGGCATATGATCTTTCATGCCAAATACATCTTACTTTAAATTAAATTTATTAGTATAAACATATTAACAATATAAAAATTTTAAAATCATGAATAAAAATAAAAGGAAATAACGATTAAATGAATGAACAGTTCATAAATATAAAAATGTGATAAAAATTGATCAAAATTAATAAATAAAATCTAATCATAAATAGATTATAATTTTTTAAACACATTAAATATATTACATAGTCTTGAATATGAACTCTTTATATTAATTACATAATATGAACTCTTTATTTTCAATTATATGGAATTCATTTTATATATTTGACATTTTTATTCAACATAAAGATTTTATATTTCAATTTCTAATAAAAATTATTTTGAAAATCTAAATTATACAAACATAATAATATTAAATTCTTAATCCAATAAATCATCAAAAAATATTTTGATATGGTTTCAATAATATCAAAATAATGCTTAAAATTTTAAGAATTCAAATTATGTATTGATGAAAAAATCATAATCTTTAAATATAAATACATTATTTCTATGTCATAAGGAATGTCAATTGTCTAATTACCTAATGGTCAATAATCTAATTGGCCAATTCCATGTTAGGACATTATCCCAATTGCCAAATTTTCCATTATGTCCTTCAGTTGTTAGTCCATTTGTCCAATTTTCCAATTCTCCATTAGTCCATTAGGAAAATTAGACATATTTATTGTTAATACATTAGGTCAACTGTCCAATTTGTCACTAGAACATTAGGTAAATTGGTCATTAGGGAATTAGGTAATTAGGCCAATCGTCTATTAGGCCATTATTTCATTAGGCCAATTTTCCATTAGGCCATTAAGCTAATTGGCTATTTTGGCCATTCGGACAATTGGTAGTTTAGTCCATTAGTCTAATTTTAAATTAATATATTAGGTTTCTAGGAAAATTTCCCATTTGAAAACTAAGACGTTAGGCAAATTTGACATTAGTCCATTATGCATTTAAGCCAATTGGCAGTTACCCAGTTAGTCTAATTAGTCGTTAGGACATTAGGACATTAGAACACTAGGCTAATTAGACATTATGAATTTATTCTAGCCCGCAATTAGGCCATTATGCCAATAGAAAATTGAGGCATTAGGAAAATTTTACTTTAGTTCGTTATCCTAACTGGTCATTATGCTTTTTGGAAAAATTTTTGTTAGGCCATTATAATATCCCATTAAATAAGATAAAATCATAACAATAATAATTAACTCATGGTGCAATAGGAAAAAAATTTATTAGATATAGTTTGACATTCTTATAAAAATAAAAAGATGATTTAGGTTATTCAATAGGCTATGATAGATCTATGTGTTGTCATGAATCAGTAGCCTCTAAATGATGTGTCTGGTACAATGCATACTCTGGGTGATCTGGATGCACTGTAGTAGAATCTGAAGGGAAAAAATAATCAGATCCTATATAGATAATAAGAAATAGATGAGGTGTTGACATGGAAGGATATGGGTATTACAGTTGGGGATACATCAAAGGATATGGATATGTTAAAGGCGTAAACATCAATATTGGTGGCATAGACATGATATGGGAAGAAGACACTAAATGGAATGATGATGGAGGAATAGTGGGAACATCCATAGAGGCTCAAGTGGAGGATGTAAAGGTGTGGTAGATGGACTGTCCATTACTGGGTTAGGGTGGGAATGCGTATGCCATGTGGTTAATCAAGGTCTAGTATAATCCCTACACTTTCCAATGCTATTAGGATGATGAGGATTAAACTTTGGTACAACTAAATATCCTAAAACATTTTGATAAATAATATAAACAATAAATTATATATAATGCTTAATAAAAATATTACAATTACTATAATCACTAAGGGAGTATGAGGAGGCAACCCACACTCGCACATCTGTAGATCTGCATCAAATAATTGCTTCCTTAGAGCTTCTGCAATATTTTTCGTAATCTACATATGAATGAAATGTTTTTATAGAAATAGTTTTTCAAAATCATGTATACAACATAGAATTCAAATAATTCATAACATTTTTCATAACATCTTTTATTAACTATAATTTAAATCCATGATATATATTTTTAAAAACAACATTTTAAAAATGATTTTTGGAGATGAAATAAATCTAATTAATTTAAATGAAACTAAAAAAATTCACAAATAAACCTATCATTCCAAAATTAAACAAAATTAAAGTCATTAAAGTAATACCAACCTTAAAAACCCATGTCATGGTAAATAGAATGAACTATGAAAATTTATAGTTTCTTCTATATATTACACACCACTAATTCAGGTTAAACATAAACTCTCAAAATTAGAAAATTTGAGCCATCCAATGAAATATTTTGTTCAACACTAATAGTGGCATAAATAGTATCAATTTCATCCACATCATCATGAAAAATATGCCATGGGATTACTTCATTAATGACATTGTAATCAGGTCACATAAGGTCTTTCAAATAAAAGACTTATTTTGACATTGATTCCAAAATATATCCTTCATCGATAGACAGGAATTGAATCATGTTAATAGATCTGAATTTAAAATTTTGAATAAATTTACCATGTTTCATCTTTGAATAAAACTATATACATTTCACCATAGTGACTCAACTTTGTGATAAGTAATCCAATAACAATATTTTCTAAATAAGTCCATAATAACACACCTTTTCATACTAGGGCCCACTATAATTCACTAGGAAAATAGTATGTTGTAGTAGTTAACATAACACCATCATGATATGTTATCATTTTTATAGATTGATCAGTTGTAACAAAATTAAACCCATTGATTATTAAAGATTTGAATTCAAGAACCAAATAATTGGGACAAAAATCCAATGCTCTTAATTATTGATAAATGAAGTCAATAAATAAAATCAATACCTAAAATATATTTGATTAATAAAATTAAATTAACACTTATATTTTATTTTAATTAAATAAATTTTTATACGTCTAATTTCAACCAAGTATGAAACTCTTTTCTATTTAACACCTCTCTCTTTATTGAAGGTAATGATCAGTGAACTCTACTTATATTTTTTTATGTTCTATACATAAAATCATATTAAAATTATAAGGAGTGTGTGAAAAGACATAGAATTATATAACATATAAATATCCAAGTTACTTACTTGATATAGTCAACCAACAATCCATAGTGAAAAAAGACCGTGTGACTTGCACTAGCACACTATTCAAGGCTCAATATAGCCAATGTATATGACCCAGGAATTCCTTCTATTTGGGGAAGAGATGGACATGAGTGCTCATTTTACCCATACTGGTCATATTTATTTCTCACAGGCTGGATATATCTTGTTCTCACATTATAAAAATGCATTGAACAAAAATCCACGCATACTTGATCCAGATAACCTCTAAAAATGGGACCTTTAGGATAATTCTTGATTCAGACATAAGATTTCATTATGCACATATTTCTTTTAATATGATACATCTTCCTCTAGAAAATGTGTTCTATAAGAAGTGTTTCAGTTGGAATTTGATTTGTTAAATTCTACATATAAGGGAAAATTATAGATGGTGTTTTTTTTCAAACTCATACAGTATTAGTTGTTCCCCTTGGTGGATTTTTATAAATAAAGACATTGATAACCTTTTATCATAATGGTACATAATTAATGGAGACATAGAATCACTTTCAACCTTAAATTAATAGATAGAAAATGTTGTATTGGTATTAGAATCAATTGAAGAAGTATTTGGTGATATTCATTTGTTTTTAGGGATTTTAGTTTCAAATCCATTCTACATACCTATTTAGATATATAGCTGGAATATCCATCACGAACCTTGATATTCTTCAAATCTT
Organism: Viscum album; assembly: GCA_963277665.1. NCBI lineage: Eukaryota > Viridiplantae > Streptophyta > Magnoliopsida > Santalales > Viscaceae > Viscum > Viscum album. The sequence goes on from OY728125.1 coordinate 2,023,718,175, forward strand.
TTAGAAATTTATTTTTATCTAAAGGATTAATACAATTAGAAGCACAAGGAATGTTCCATTTGTTTTCACTGATACAAATAAGATGTTGTTCTGGTTGAATACCCCAATCCAATATGTCCTGGTGAGATTGGATGACATCTTTGGTCTTCCACATGAAATTTAGAATAACTGAAATCAACATTTCACTTAAATATTTCTCAATTTTTACTGTTTTTAAACAATGAAATAAATAATTGGTATACCTATATAGAAACTCGAAAAATATACTACTCTTTTTCTAATTGAAAGTGGCATTTGTGTCAACATTTTTCCTCATTTTATATTATTCTGAAAATTCCCTAATAAAAACTGAAATCTTTCAAATCATTAATAACATTAGTTCCTAAAAAACATTAAGGTGGTTGTTCATTTTCAACATTATTATAAAACCTCTTTCGATTATTCATATGTTGATAATCCATTGGAAAGAATAGTCGATACCCTACAAAATAGAAACTATGATGATATTTAAGCCTTCTAGACCATCCATTATTCATAAAAATAGAACATGATTTTTTCCCTTTGTGCTCTAACCAAACATCATTTCATAGGTAGGGAATCATTTATATTCCATAGAAGGGAATCATGTATATGAAAGATTTATTTGGAGAAAAATAGAATGTGTCCACACCCATATGCCAAAACTCTCTCAACTCTCTTATTAAAGGATTCAAGTAGAAACCTTTATCATTTCCTGGATCAAAATATCCAAATATTAGTATTCTAAACAAAGTGATATGGTTTTTCATACACATCCATGAAGGAAGATTATAAACAATAATAATAACTAGCCAAGTGATATGAATAGTAATAATCTGACCAAACATGTTAAAACCATTAAAGGATAGACCAAACCTGACATTATGCACCTCAGCTGCAACATTGGGATATTGTGTATCAAATTCCTTCCATTGTAATCGATCTAATGGATGAAAAAAATAATCATTACCTTTAAGTATCTCAACATAATTTCATCACATATCAGTAGATATTTCTACAGACATGAATATCTTTTGAAGCCTGAGAATAAATGAAATATTCCAAATTACTATTTTTAGCATTTTAGATGGTGTTCCATCTGCCTTTTCCTTCCATCTAGATTTATCACATTCTATAAATTCATTAAGGTCAGTTGTTTCCACCATAATTTAACTACAATATTTCTGAAAAACATGAATTTTATTAGTAGATTATCAAAACATATTATTTAACTTCAATGCCTCCCAATAGTTTGGAGTAATATCTACACCATTTGGAAGAAATCCCTTCAAAAGGTAAAAATATAATCAATGGTGGTATTTGAAATTCCAAAACATTCATTTTTCTTAATATAACTGCATTACAAATTCCCACCATGTCATTTTTTTAAATTCTTAATATACAAGATTTATAGAATCATCCATTAAATTTTTCACCCTTTAGTCATCATCATATTCATTTTTATTCATATAATTTCCTTCTTATAGAAGTATTTTATCTCTCTCATGATGATTCACATATTGAAATCAATAAAATATAAAATTCTCAATACAACTTAGTACTTTATGTTCATGAATAATAGAAAACTATATCATATCTCTATTTTGATACCAAACATTGTAGTTTGTTTTATATCCAACTATTCTTATTTTTTTGCTAACTTATTCCTAGGATAACAATGGTCTTCCAATAAAAATATAACTTAGACACTATGTACGACCTCCATATAAAGAATTTTTTAGTTAAGAATCAATGAATTTCTCTAAATGCTCTTGAAACTAGGTTGAAATATGATTGGTATGATACATAAATCTTCTATACATTCATTATATGGGGAAAAATTATGTTCCAATAAACAATATAAAACATAATTATAATGATATCCAAATTCCAATACAAATTAAAAGTATAGTGTTATGGAAATTAAAGAACACTAACTGGAAACCAAATTGAATACAATTCATGATGTAAGTGACCATTATAGAATACTCAACTATGCATCCCAATAATGAATAAGGCATATCATAAAGAAAAAACTAAGGCATGCTCAGAAAAATATAAACAATGAGCATTTATTTTAATAATTATTAACTAAGTAATACAAGAAGAATTTTTTTTTCTTATCCATAGATGTCTTATTATTTAAAACATAATTAAGGATAACATTTAGTCATGAAGGGGTTTTATTTAATGTTATAATTACATATATTAATAAATCTAACTAGATTATGCAATTAAGATAACCTTGATAAACATATTATAATATCCCCCATAAATAAATGATATGCCCTCCTTTATATTAAAAAATTCATTATGAGAAAAAAATATTTAGAAGAAATATGTAATACAATTATCCCATATTTAGAGTAGATGAAACCAAATATTGAGTTCTAGTGCATCTCATGGAGGATTCCTTCTATAGATGTTCAAGTTTGTTTATGATCCTATCAAAAAATATAATATTATTTTGATGAGAAAGGGAATCCTACCATGGAAAAAAATTAATAAATTAAAAATTAAAAAAAAAACATAAATTTGGTTTACATTAAAAAATTGGTCAATTAAGTCTGTTAAACATAACTTAACCCTCAATTAATTATTTTAATTTAATGGTTTTAAAATCCTCTATAGAGTAAACATCAATATATGTGTTCTATTTGATCTCTCAATTTAAAAAAAATCCATTATCAGGTACATTAACAATATAAAATTGTATTGACTATAATACATGTGTTTTGTGACCCTAGTCTTTAGAGTTAAAATATGTTCTCATATAGGCTAAAGTACACTCACCTAATTCCTAATGGTTGAAAAATCGTGTTTAGTGATAAAATTAACCATTGTAATTAAAATTTACCATAAAATATATGAACTAAAATGGGAAATCAAGGATGTGTAAGGTAAAACGATTTTATAGAAAAAATAATTAATTTTTCTAATACCAAAAAAAAGTACAAAGACACATGTTGAAACAAAGTATATTTATAAAACTGACTAATGACCAATAAAATTGATGATTTTAATATAATAAATTATAGGAGGGACGAAAATATTACCTCTTTATGATCATAATTAAAACCACCACAAATGGAGGAAGAACACATAGCTGGTGGGTGACATTTCACTTGATGAGGTGAGGGACGCCAAAACAATCACCTGAAAAGGGGATAAGGATTCCAAAATCACCTGATGAGGGAAGGGGGACAAAAAAATCAATGGAGGATGGAATAAAAGATACCAAAGTTGATTTGGTTTTGAGTGACGAGGAGGGGAGGGATAGACCGCATGATAAGGCCTATATAAAGAGATATTCCCATGGTTTTGAAAAAATTATTGGTATAGCTCAACCTATAAAAATGGTTTTTTAAAAATGTGGGTACACGTTTGGGTATAAAATCTTGACCCACTATTTTTCTAAACCAATGATATAGATCTTTGAGGATAGAGGGGGTTCTTAGTAGTGTATTAGCACTTATTTGTGTGTACCAATTCGAAAAGTTCTTTGGGGATGTAACCCTTCCAAATAAAATTTTGTTTATTCATATTTCTTTATAAATAATACATACATATTTTAAGTATACTTAGTTCAAATGAATCTAATTATCCATATTGATAGAGATTTTTGAAGCACTTCTCATTTATATGACCAAGTCATTGATTCCATAAATAGGTCCGATATGAGTCTTGAAAACAAGATACATTATCAATTTAAAACCCTGGTTTCTTTTAATTCTAATACATAAATATTGTTATCAAAATATTGTATACCATATCATATGATAAGTATCGTCAAGAATTCCCAAACTTGAATAAAAACTAATACATTTCAAAATTATGCATGGATATAATGTTTTTGGTAACACTAGTAACAATATAAAAATCCATTAACAACAGAATAATTCTAATTGGAAATTTATAGTTGGGTAACCTTATATCAAGATAGTATGTCTTACACCATTTGAAGCTCAATGATCCACCTCACCTCATGAAACCATCCAAAATCTACTTGGTTATTGCATTTAGATATAGACTCGAGCACCACTAGTTATATATAATAACTAGATGATAGATATAAAAAAAATTACTTGCTAAAAATACACATAAATATTCCATTTCATTCTTCAATTGGGTTTCCATCCACTTATAGTACATCTTCTTGCCACATGGAAATAGACTACATCCGATTCCTTAGCATGTCTCAGATTTTCTTCTTGTTGGTTATGTAGTGTATAGAGTCCATTGAATTTTGAACTATTATTAGGTCGCTTTCCCTTTCCCTTAATAATGTAAACCAAATGAAATCTAGGTTTTTTTATGCATAATGTATTTTTCTACTTAGCAAATCAGGATGAGGAATTTTGGGAGTAACTTCTAACTATTTCTCATATTGTAATTCACAATAAAACTGAAGAGTCTCTAAGATGGGGAGGATGTAATGATATTAGATTCTATATAATATGGATAAATAAATCCTAAGATGCCTAAGAAGTCCATATAGTCAATCATCTAGACTACATGAGCCCCATCTAGTATAGATTCTTGGATCTTGTAAATGAATAGATCCTTGTGTATTTAATTTCACTCTTCTCTTGATTTCGTCAAATTAAGATCAAGTAGATATGAAATAAATTTTTATTCTTCTAAATCATTTTATAACATATGAATCCCAATCAACAAAGAAGATAGCATGAGAAGCTATACATTCATTTCATTATTTACAAATTTTTTGATGACAACAGTCTACTACCCATTGGCCTTCTTAAAAGGGGCATTCAAAGGAACATGGTACTCCAATGAAAATAATTTCATCCCTTGGCATAGTTTTATGATAAAATACTAGTACCACTCCTAGAAATTCATGTTGGTGAGATGATTATCTTTTCCTTGTAATGCCCTGACCACAGAAGCCCAAAGATGATGCAATATTTTAATACATTTTCATGATTAGAGTGGGTAAAGTCCTGAAGGACTGATTAGTTTAGTATTTTAGGAAAATAGATTACATACATGAACATTACATTACAATTTCTAACATAAAATGAAACATAAATATTCCTTTGCAAACAACATTATTCCCCTAGATTAACCCTTTATATCAAAGATAAAACACTTTCTGGAATCATGGGGAAATAAAACATAGGAAAGTGGTTAGATCTGATGCTCATTAAAGATAACTATACCGTGTAAACATTAATAAATAAGAATAAACTGTTAAAGAAATGTATAAAATTGAAACATAATCCCTTTAATCATAAACATCATTATAATATGGGAAAGATAAATCAGATATTTCCATTTACTTATTCACATGGATATTCTACTAGTCGAATAATCACATATAACATCAATAACTAATCTCGTAATCATGAAATTCATAATCTCGGACATTATAACTGAATAGCTAACACCTCGTTCCAAGACTACGAATTAAAATATTGTCAAGGCCTTGTTCCAAGAAACAAGTTTGTATCATGAGACCTACCGATGCATCGAGGGGCTATAGTGGTCCCCACCTACCACTTACCAAGTCAAATGTATTCTTCAAATGAAAAGGGTGAAACATAGCATAGACATTCATATTAAAACTAGCATAACAACTGTTAATACATTAACCATAAACCTTGGATGGTATAAAAATAGAACATCCATAGTCAAACATATCATAACTCATTCAAAAAAATATGGATGATTTTTTTTATAATAAATTTACCTCAGTCAATAAGAATATGCATTAAAGGATGTGGACATAAACGAAAATAATCTGTAATCCTCTTTGAGAGAAATATCCCTTTTTCTTGAAATCATTTAAAAGTCACACAATTTATAAATGAATTAATTTAAAAGATATTTTTGAATCAAAGTTTCCTATACAACATTCAATATTTTCAAAGGAATTAAAATTTTAAAACAATACATTAAATTTAAATAAATCATTAAAATCATTTTTAAAACATGGACACTAATTAAAAATATTTAGGAATATAAATAATAAAGACATTTAAAATGATGATCTAGTTAAAGATTCCATTCCATAAAACTATAAAATATTTATTTTGAATTCATTTTTATAAAACATGGACATGGGTGAAAAATAGTCCACAATAAATACTTACACATAAACAATCTAGGATAATAATGAGATTGAGGAATTAACACTTACGTTATATGTTCCTTTAGTCAATGGTACGTTTAACCTACTATATAATGACCATAATATGTTATTAAATTATACCAGAATGATATTTATATTTATGATATAATATTTGATTCATTTATGACACTATACTAACCATTTAATAACAATTTCTTTGTTAAAGTAACATTTTGTATAATAATCTCTTTCTTTATCATACATGTTTTAACATGTTATTTTTGATCGTATCACTTAGATCAAGATTTAAATATTTCCTGAATATAAAACATGATTTATATATCTTATATAGCCAAAAAGTTCGAGAGACAGGAAAATCCTACCCCCACCAAATTATTAATAAAAAAGTGATAAACAACAGAGTACAACACAAATAAGTGGAGCCTTACAAAGCCTCATATAAACAACACCAGCACTATCATCATGAACTAGGCCATTGCAATAACTGGGTAACATAAAAGACCAGATAGAACTAACCTCTATAATTTCTCTTTTAGAAAGAACATCAGCAACCTTATTTGCGTCTCTGTAGACATGTGAGACATCAAGACAAATCCTCTCAACAAGATTGAGAGACTTTATCCAAGTAGGTAGCATTCTCCATGGGACATTCCTGGACCGATCCTTCATGATCTGCAAAGCACCAGAGGAATCCGACTCGAGCCATAACATTCGCCAGCCATATCAGACTGTATACCTAATTTCTTTTATAATCTCCCAAAGTTCTGCTTCAATCGCATGCCCAATCCCAATTTAATGAAAGTAGGAACCTTTCACAAAGCCCCAGAAAGTCCAAAAAACTCCACCACAGCCAGCCAGGCCCGGTGCACCATGGGCCGCTCTATCTACATTGACCTTCAACCAATCACGGATTGGTGGGATCCTTCTAATGTACTTCATCACACACAACCGCCTCTCCCTGGCACTTACACAAAGAGTATTCAACAGTGTAAAGTCAGAAATATCATTGTTTATGATTCCATATTGATGTGCCGAAGCAATCTGAATGCTTCGGTGAATAAACAAAACACCTTCCTTGAACATGGGGTTTCCATTATTAAAGACCACACTATTGCGATCTCTCCAGATAAATGAAAAAACCGAAACAGTAGCAGCAGTGAGAATGTTTATCACTTGCTCACTTGCTTCTATTTGAAGCACCGATTTGAAGAATGTATCAACAGAACAGAATGTGAAACAGTAGTGAAAAATGGACTGTAAATACAGCCATAATCGCGCAGCAAGAGGACATTCAAGAAACAAATGGAGGGCAGATTATTCATTACTCAAGCAAATAGGGAACACCGAGGCAATGTGTACACCGGTAAGTTGAAGGGAAGATTGAATTGGTAAAATTTTCTTCTAGATTCGCCAAATCAGTAGAATGTCATTGGGAAAAATAAAAGTCTTGTGAATGCCTTTGAACCATGAAGGTATAGTAGATTCAGTACCACATTCTAGCTTATAAAAATCACAACTTAAGAAAAGTCCATTTAATGCAGGTTTCCAAACAAGAATGTCATGATCGGAATAGTCATAATTTGTAATTTCTACACAAATGTTACTAGTTATAATAGCCATAACATCATCATTCCTCTGCATGTCACATATAGATATTTGCCTTCATGATGATGGAATATCAATGACTTCCTTAAGGGGAGAGGAAAGCCATAAAGTATTCCAGTAGCTCAAAGAAGAATTGATACATACCAGCCATTTGGATTGTGCCATGAGTTGAGAATAGGTACTCCGAATAGAGGTCCACACAGAGGAATGCAGGTAAGCATCACTATGATTATGCAACCTGTGAGTAAACTTGTTGGTCAAGAATTCCATGGATTCATCTCCATTTATAAGTCTCCATGTAAAGTTCGTAATCATAGAATCATTAAAGATCCTAACATCTTTCACCCCCATCCCACCAATGTCCACCAGCTTGATACATTCTTTCCATGCCACTGTGACAAGTTTCCTCTGATTAATAGACTCAGTCCATATAAAGTTGTGTATCATCCCACTTAACTCCTTTAATAAAGTTCTGGGCCACTTATATAATGAGAACGAATAAAAAAACATTGAAGTGATGAAAGAGTTGACCAAACATACTCTCCCAGCTTGGGACATGGTTTTCCCCTTCTACCTAGCTAGCTGATTAGTGATTTTTATAGCTATCTCTTCCAGATATACCCTTTTTACCCTCCACCAAAACAGAGGTAGTCCAAGATAATTGAAGGGAAAACTACCTCTCTTCACACCAAGCCTACTAGAAACTCTTATCTGCTTCTATGTTCGAATCCCTTCCCCAAAGACAACAAAAGACTTCCCCCAGCTAATGACCTGACCTGCCACTTCCCCATAATGTGAAAAAGAGATTCTTGATGCAATGGATAGTTTTCCAATCAGCCTTGTAGAATAAGAGGATATCATCATCATATAACAAGTGAGAGGGTGAAAGACAATTCCTACCAGCTCTCATCCTTTGATATAGCCCACTATTGACATGATTATTCAAACAGACACTCAAGTAATCCTCAACAATGGAAAAAAGTAGCCTAGACAGAGGGTCACCCTGCCTGACCCCTCTAGAACAACGAAAGAATCCCCTAGGGGATCCATTGATTAGAATCGAGGGGCTAGCACTTTTGAAAATTTCAAAGATCAAACCAATGAACTTCCCTGAAAACCCATGCATTTTAAGAACATTGAAAATAAAGTCCCACCTTATTGTGTCAAAGGCCTTCAAAATTTCAATCTTCAAGGCCATATTACCATCTTTGACTTTCCTTCTCATGATATTAATACACTATGAAGCAGTGAAGAGGCAATTCTGGATATTCCTACCGGGAACAAAACCAAACTGATTAGAAGCAATAAGATGATTAGCAATAACACCTAGCCGTACAACAATGAATTTACTAATAACTTTAGGAATCGAGTTCCCAATGGCAATAGGCCTGAAGTCCTTGATATTAAAAGCACTATCCTTCTTTGGAATAAGGGCAATGAAATTGGAGTTCATCCCAAAAGGCATGTAGGAATGACAGAATAATTCTTTCACAGCATCAATCACCTCTTTTTGGATGATATCCCAATAAAACATAAAGAATTTTTTGGGGAAGCCATCAGGACCAGAGACACTATCCATATTTAAATAAAATAGAGCAGAATGGACCTCCTTGAATGTAGGAATGTCAGTGAGTTTTTTATTTTTGATGTCATCAATACTTGGCTCTATGCATTGAGTGATCTTGTTGGTATTATCATCCCCAGATTCAGAGCAGAGATTCTCAAAGTAACAAGTCACAACATTGGATATCTCATTCTTAGTAGTAAATATGTTGCCATCAATATGCAGCGCCTTAAGAGACTGCTTTATCTTTTTTTCTCTGTGAATACAATGAAAAAATCTTGAGTATCTTTTCCCTTCCTTTAACCATCTAACATTGGACTGATATCGAGCAATGTTATCCTTAAGATCCAGTAATGAATCAAGATTTGCAGCCGCCTGTATCTCCTCTTGAGATGGTATGTCATGATGTATATTAGCTTGCTAACAGTTATCCAGGATATATCATATATATATATAATATAATATAATATATATATATATAATAGATAGATATATGAAATGGAAAACACCATTTATGGAGATGGTAGGTTGTATGTATGCTTAGACGATGTTTCCATTTTCACATCGTATTGAATGGAAGTAAGTGAATGAAATAAATGTAAATATATATATATTCCTAGGAGAATTATTATTCCATATATTGCATACTTATTAATAATATATATTTTTATAATCATCCTTTAATGATGAACGTGTAAATCAATCTCATCGCGTCGTGGATATGGTAAGTCATACGTACACACGAGCGATGATATCATTTTCATAACGATTAAATGGTCTGGAATTGGATGTTATATTAACTATATAGAAACACTATCATGTTATGTTTATTATTTATATACATAATACTCATCATTATATCCATCAAAATAACATAGTTTTGAATAACAAATTACACCATGACGTGGAGATGGTAAGTCTTACGTACACACGGTGACATTGTCATTAATAGGATGGATAGAATAAGTAATATGGTTGTCCCATATTTATAATAACATCCTAGAATGTATAAGTTACTTTTTATTTATTTTATCATGGAATAAATAGATAAAAAGGAAGTAGAATAAGAGAAGAACTTTGGAAGAGGTGATAAAATAAATACCTCTTCTTCGGGTGTTTCTTTTTTATTTAAACAGAAGGGCTCCTTAGGTTCGATTTATGCTCAATTTACGGCCTATAGGATGAAGTTAGGGTATTTGAAATGATATTTGTATAGGGTTTGTCCAAAACAAATGTCTTTGGATGTGTTTATTAAAATATAAAGTGATGTTCCCCTTTATAAGAGAGGTAAGGGGAATTTTAGGAAAATTGTTAAAATATTAATTTATTATAAAATGATATATTATTTATAATAGCTCCAAATTGATTTCATTATAGTCTAAGATTAATATGGGTCTAAATCCTCTAAACCAATAAGTTTTATACATATTTAGGAAATAAAATTATCCTTATGTTTTGGGATTACCCCTTTGTTAAACAGTTCAACTCTTACCGTGTCTTTTTGTATTTTTATACTATAGGGTTAATTTAGTTACTATGAAATGCCAAGGAAACCTCAAGAAGATCATTAATGACATTTTTATCATTATCTATGTTATTTGGCTGAATATTATATTTCTAGTATTTTTATGTCATTAAATAAAATAATATATTTTTTAAAAACTCATTTATGATAATTTTGACACTATTTAATAATTTATTTTTTTTAAATTCATAACAACTTGATTCCTTTGAAAAAAAAGTATTAACTCATCACTAATATGTCAATATCCTCTATAAAATTATTTAATGACCTAAAAATTTTCAAATTACATTTATTTTAATTTTTATAATATCGTTTATTTTAATCTTTCATTAATAGGTGATTATTGCTTCATCATTATGTCATAAATAAATTTAATTATTTAATGTCTACAAATTATAAATAAAATACCATGATGTAAGAAATATTTTTAGCATTATAATGGATATTTATAGTTGAATTTATCTTATGAATAACCATAATTTAAAAATGGTTTAGTTATTAAAATTTGATTTTATCACTTTTAAATCTTCATTTAAATAAAATATAATAAATATCCTAATCAAACCCAAGTGGATAAAAAAATGATCATATTTTTTCCAATATTTATTTTGGTCAAAAAAAAACTTATCCAATATAATTAGGATATGTTTTGTGGAAATTTTATATTATTATAATATTATTTTTACATTTAAATACCATATTTACTTTTAACTATGGTAAGTTAAATTCAAAAGTTACTATTCACCAAAAATTATTTTCATGCTATTGAACAACATTTTACTTAATCATGAAAACCATGTATGTTGTATTTTTAAAATTTATTTCTGAGAAGTGGTAAGATTACATTTTATGCTAATTTGAAAATGTTCAAAGATGGTGGGTAAATGTGCGTAAAATGTGGGTAAAAAGATATCAAAAACGTTCAATAAATTTTTATATCAAATTATATTATAAAATGACCCAAATTAATTACATTGGACTAATATATGTATTATTTTTCTATTTTTACTTTAAGATAACTTTTAATTCAAAATAATTATTTAAATGAAAAAGTCAGTTTTTATGTACTATGTATTATTTTTCACTATTCATCAAAAATTTAATGTTTTCAACAAATAAAAAAAATTCAATATACTCTAATTTTGATATTCCAAAATTGATAAATGATGTCTATTTTACCAAATTAAATTTTTATGAGTGTCCAAAATTAATTATATTATTGTTCAAAAAAGGAAAAAAATATGTTCTTTTTAGAAAATAGTTTTTCTAAATATAAAACTATTTTATCAAAACGTATTCATTTCATTATAAATATTGTTTATTTATGTGAAAAAATTATAAATAATTTTTTTTCTATTTTTTACTATTCATATGTCAATATTTAATTGATAAAAAAAATATTGTTTAAATAATTATAATACTAACATGTTGTTTCATAGAAACTCAATCTTGAATATAACGTAATCCAAGTCGGTGTTGCATGAAATATAAGCAATTAAATTACATTAAAGATATAACATACTATTAAATCATGCAGTGTTACATTACCAATATCAATCATAGAGTTAATGTCAAGGTTTTTTTACTTTCTACTTTCTACTACAAGGAAAAATAATATTTTAGTACATGATCTTTATTACAAAAGTGAGACATAATAAAATTCATTCATTATTCTCTTTTTATTATATCTAATCACAATATCCCTCCTTATTTAATTTGTAATACCTAATCATATAGATATTCTTGTGGAAAGGATTTATATTTCCCTTCTCATAACCTGTAATAGGGATAACAATCTATACAATGGTATTTCAGTAGGTGTAACTTTCCAACTGCCAAAAATCACATCATATATATTTAGTGAGTGGACTCCCTAATCCATAAATCATGAACTTATATTACTAAACACTTTTCTCTATGTTAAACTAAATCATTATTGGGAAATATAACATTTATGTGAACTTGGTTACGTGAACCTAAATTGCATGTTCAAAACTCCACAATAATTGAAATCACCTATACTTGGTCTAAGAAAGCACATTGAACTATTGTTTCATTTTAACAGAAGTAATTTGTGGATATAAAAATTTAATATTCTTATTGAGTTGTTTTTATACCTTAATCATAAATATACATTATTTTATCCTATTACATTCTCATTAATATTATATTGATTATATGTTATAAATTAACTATGTTCTGATAAAATAATTTATGCATAACCAGTTTAGTTCTACATAGCGATAAAAATATGGTTCCATTTATATTTTATTTTATAATGTGACAACATTCACATTTATAATTATGCATAAATAGAAATGTTCATTATTTATTTATTATCTTTTAACTTTCTATACTCATTATATATTATATATTATTGTATAACATCTACTCATTACAAATTAATTATCCATCAAAGACACAAATAAATAAATAATCACACGATCAAGAGTCGTAATATATTTATTGACATATTGAGTGGATAATAGAACAACTAAGTCCATGTGGGAATACCTTTAGTCTTGTCTCAACTACAACTTTAACTCTGATCAAACACCCAAACATTTCACTTATTTGGTTTCATGCCATCTCTTGAAAGAAACTATACCATCACAAAAATCCCTTATATTTACAATATATGCTAAGACATAGGTGAGGATAAATTGAGTTATAAAATTACGTTTTATCACTAAAAATAGGGATAAAAAAAAGTTATACACTTAATGTTTGAGGTATGATGTACATACCATCAAAATAATAAATAATTCTTATATTTTAAAACTCAAATTAAATATTTCAATAAATTAAATAATTAAACAAACATAAAAATTTGGGTCTAAGATCATTACTAGTTAACTTGAAATAATATTTCATAATAATGATTAAAAATTATATATTCAACTTGATCGTATTTTTATTACATTAAGCATGCATTAAAAAATTTTAATAAATTATTAATACACCCCTAAGAACCCAAAATAATATAAATAAAATGATGAAAATAAAATTAAATTTATAAAATTTTCTTAAATTATTATGATATGTTTAGACCCAGAACAAGTCCTCAAATAATAAATCCAGTCCTACAAAATCCTTATGGCCAAGTGAGTATGGTCTTGTATGATCTGGAATGACCTAGTTTTAGTGTCCTCGAAAGGAGTTGAGTGTAGTGCAGGCCGTATACCCCTATTGGGGTCCATATGGATCAAGTATGAAGTACCCCATATATTAAATATTTAAAAAATAAATTAAAATTGATAAAAAATCACCACATGGGGTGTTATTACTTCTGATCCAACCCCCCCCCCCCCCACACACACACACACACAATCAATGTTGGGTATTTGTACATGCCGGTGGAAACTTCAACCTACATCAATCATTTTAAGAAAAAATATTGTTTTCTATGATTATTATAACCCATGCACGGACTATATGTTTGTTCACAGACTAGAGACCTACACCATCATCCAAATACAACTCTAGTAAGTCTGATTGTCCACATCATTTTTTTAAATACCATCAATAATCGATTAATACTATCTTATACATACAAACATTGATTGATGTTCTTTCATTGGTGTTGGGTCTAAATCTCAACATTTTATCCAAATTTTATAAAATTTAATCAAATTTTCAAATTAAATAATTGTATGATCTGTTTATGACATCATATGAATCAAGTACGTAGTGGAACCAAAAAATCATGTTTCATTTAAGTTATTAACTGAAAATAAATTATAGAGGGATTAATATTTCCTAGAAATTCCTTACTCATCCCAAGGATATCTTGTCAATTAACTTAATTATGAAAACAAAGACAAGATTTAATATATTTGTGATGGTGTGATCTAGGTTAAATAATATATTCTTCATATCATCATAGAATGATGGCACAAAATTAGATGTCCTCTAGTTCATCCACACATATACCAAAGAACTATTAATTTCATGATTTTATTACTGGATACTATCATTGAATATATAAAACCTTGCGATGATTATATGATATCTAAAAGATCATGCGATCGATACCAAAAAATTGATCATTTTTTAATATTACTTTCTCCAAAATCCTTATAGTAGGGTGAGGAATATAGTAGAATAATAATATTCATTTTAATTCTTTAGAGAACTATTCATGGCTCAAAATGATATTAATTACAAAGTGTGAACTGTATAAAATTTCACTGAAGACTTTGGATAAGTTAACCCTCTTAAACTGCTCAAAACATATTGAATAACTAATTAATGGTGTTTTAAGTGTCATAATCATTTATCCAGTCACTCGTGACATAAATAAACATCATGAAATGAACCATGATCTATTAACACGGCTCATACATCATGTAATTATTCAATGGTCCTTGAGCGGTGTGTTTTTTATTCAAAAAAACAATACATTCTCACATTTACTTTTTCAATAAAATAAATTATTTCATAAAGAGAAATAAATTAAATTAATATTATTCAAATATAAAATTTTATTATTGAATTAATTTACTTGTGAAAATTCACTTATATTATTTCACATAGTGTTTAACCCTTTAAGATCCCATATAAAGTCCAATAAGACTAACTCACCTACCGAGAGTGGTATCTGGAAACATATCATGGACCATAAAGTGATTAGTAGAATTCAATGGAATAAAAACCCATTATGAATTATTACTAGGCAATACAATACATTTTTCTCTATTTCTCATTCAAGAAGGTGGTATCTCTTGTGTCATTAACCTATAGGCTAAAAATCTATTTCTGTGGCTTTATAAAGATGAAATATTCTTCAAATATCCACATCTATCAGCCTAATATTCAATTCCTTATCCAAGAAAGGGCCTGAGATATCACCTCTTCTTAAAAACATAAGGGAAAATCCTTCTATGAATTACTTATTCATTCCATATCATTTGAGACACACCCAATATATCTAACTATACCATTAAAATATTTCATCACAGTTTAAATAATTATTCATAACACACAACTCGTGATATATATTAATAAAAAAATTAATGTCCAATGATCATTACATAAATCAGGGCATATGAACATCCAATGTCGCACAAAACATGTGGATTTCATACTAGTAGGTCAGTTCTCAATACTTTCTCTCTCGGTTATTTCTATAATAGAAGTTCATGAGAAGAAGTCTAGATGTATTATAAAACACCTGCCTCTGATAGCTTGTATCATTTGTGTCAATTGATATGACTTCATCTGGGTATAGAAGATATAGATAATAATATATTAATTTCACTACAATCATCCCCTCATAGTGGGGAACTATAATTATGGTTTTATGAAAAAATAATCTAATTACATTACCACATTAAATACACATAGGAAAATACACATCATGGGAAAAGATATCGATTACTTTTCATGAACAAACCCAGTTCAACCCCAAACTGGAAACCTGATCCAGCCTACAATAAGGCCCAATAGGCGTTCACGATCATCACGGGATTGAAACTCCTCTCTAACATAAAATATAGTCATGTGGAAATGGTTTATCCCATAAACCGAAAAATAAATAAATTAATATTGTTCTATATAGGTAAACACTAGTAGAAAAGATAAATTAAACTGTACATACCTTTCTGTGAATCTATAGGTAACCACCTACCACTAAACCAACATCGTTTCATGGTGGAAAAGTTGGGTTCGATGTAGTACCAAAGAAAAAAAAAACAATTATAGTGTAGTGGTCATGAGTGTTACTACTCCGTATGCATGGAAATGTAAATATAATCCTTATTCATTACCTATAAATAAAATATCCATATACTTTTAGTTTGAAATAAAATAATATAAATATAGGTTTTCTGACTATTCAATTTCAAAACAAAACACATTTATTTCCCTCGTTCTTAAAACAATCCTTTTATAAAAGAAGAGATTTGATCATTTTAGACTGGAAAATAGGATGGATGATCTGTTTCTTTAGATAGTGGAATGAGAAAAAAAATCATTTTTCAAAACATTATTTATGAAAACACATTAAAATCGTTTAATTTTATCAAGAATCAAACCCCATCTAGGAAGTAGTGGAAAGAACAACAAACAATGAAATGGAAAGTAGTACTTGGGTAACCAAACCCGTTGAGGTAACAAAATTATCGGGTGTAGATTAAAAAGATCTATAGAACCTTGGAATACCACTAATATAAAGGGAAAATCAAGAACATATTGTAACCTGATCTATCCTTTCAGTGTACCTAATTCCATAAAATGGACCTAACACTCACTAGTACCCTTCATGTACTACCCAAGGGGAACTATCCCCAAAGTATAGTCTATCCATACTAAGGGATCATTAGTTAGAGCTCAATCCAATTCTATGGTATCCAGTATTCTTAGATATTCCAATAGCTATGCTAGGATCCAATGATATATCAAAAATACTGATAATCCAAATAAATCCAAGAAACCAAAAATATATATAAACAAAAACCATCACACAAGCCACAATATGAGTGTCACTCAAAATAGAACCACCCCAAACCAACCTAATGAATAGTCCCTTACCATAAAATCGTCTATACATGAGGGGAGTCCCATGCCAAGGAAACTCGTTCCTCTTTAAGAATAGACAAGATAATGGACTTGTTCTTATGAGGGTTTCCCAAGAAAACCATATCGGAAGTTTAAATCAGGTCTCATATATAATTTAAGAGAAAAACATATCTAAAATAATAAAACACCACTTAAAAGACCAAAAAACCACTTATCAAACCATTTAAGAAGCACAAATACATCATTAAAATTCAAAACACAATTACAAGGTTCAACAAGACATTTTTTACATGCACTTTGAGTAAAAAGTACAAAATATCAATTTCCAAAAAGATAATTCAAGGGAAAAAACACATCCAATTATTTCAAAAAACAACTCTAAATAATATAAATCCCTAATTATTTTCAAAATAAGGTTTGAAAAACAAGAAATAAATGATTCATAAATTTAAAAAGAGAAATGATAAGAGAAACCTACCTCAAAATCAAGACGCTTGGATACAGGATCCTAAATCCACTCTTTACACTTGCACACACATCCATTTTTACATATATATATATATATAACTCTTTGAAATGTATATATTCCCCAATACATGAGGGGTTATCTATAAACAGGGTATATGTAAATATGTCTTACCCATGGATATGGGTGCAGGTTATCCTCATGAATGACTATTCAAATGCGTAGGATAAAAATACCAGAAACTCATTTATCAAAAATACAAAAATTAAAGCTGAATAATTTTGGAAGGAGGAAGAAACCCTTATTGGAAACGAAAGGAGAACCCAATTACTTCATTTTATATGGTAATAATCATCGATTATTGATCCCCACAAACACTAATAACTAAGATTAAATAAATAAAATTCCAAAAATCATGTTATGTTCCAACTAGGTCACATGAACCACAACGAAGGGAAGATAACCCAAAAATAAAAGAGGAACAAATTAATCCCAGTCTAATAGAAGATTATTGGACTTTATCAAACCCAA
Organism: Viscum album; assembly: GCA_963277665.1. NCBI lineage: Eukaryota > Viridiplantae > Streptophyta > Magnoliopsida > Santalales > Viscaceae > Viscum > Viscum album. The sequence goes on from OY728125.1 coordinate 2,023,736,515, forward strand.
TAGTGGGGAGAAAAATATACACAAATCTGAGGAGGAGGGGAGGCCATCCAGCATGATCGAAATGGGAAGGGGGATCAGCCACACGAATAGGAGAGGGGTAGTGGGGGTTATTGCATCGGTAAGGTGGAGAAGGTATTATATTATTTATTAAAAAGAATAATAATAATATTATTATTATTATAAACTTTTATTTATTATTATTATTGATTTCATTTTATTTCTTATTCATTTTATGTTATTTTACTTCCTTTTATTTTTTTAACCCTTGGAAGACAGCATGGGTTAACTGCACGTTCTACCATATTGTGCCTCAAACTAGTGGTTTCCTATATCCTAGTGGTGCATTCTTATATTCATAGCTTTTTACCTTAGGTGGTTTCAATATTTGGGTCACACGAATTTCACTAGGCTATCGCTTGGTTTCTCATAATCATGTGCCAATCAGAAGCCTTCTTCAGCCTATTGAAAATCCAAATTTTCTTTCTAAAAATACCTAATATATGAATATAATGAATTGATGACAAAAAATATACCAAATACAAGAGAATATTCTTTTTGATTTCTGGTCTCTCAGACTTTGGATGGCGACTGATGCTTTCATTTGCTGATGAGTTAAAGAGTTTGATTTTTTCAATGGTAGTTGTTTTGCTTCTTGGTTTGATCTGGGAGGGAGAATTTTGTGTTGCTGAACTCTATCACTCGGAACAGACCCACTAGAGGATTTGGAGCCAGCACTTCTTACGCGGCTCGGGGTGGCTCTTGTTTCAACCCAAATGATGCGGTTTGCACGTGGTCTGAGAAGTGTTTTATGACTTTGATATTCGAATTAGAACCTCGTGGCTGGGAGATTTGGTTTTGAAGAAGTGGGACGTCATGTTTTTGTCTTGATATTGGAAAGTGGTGTGTATTTTTATTGAGTCTTTCGAATCTTGTGATGTATGGTTACCACTTACCCTTAAAGTGGCTATTAGAAAATATCAAAAAAATAGATTTGGCCTAACAAGTAACAAAATCAAGACTCAAAACTAATCAAGACAAAATGAAATGACAAAACAGGGTGTCACCATTAAAATACATAGGGTAATGGGAGGGGTCTCTACACAATTAATTAACTGACTATCAAAATATTTGGACTAAGAAGAATGGTCAATGAAACCACCCACTAATACGATAAGATCTCAACTACAGAGGCTCAAACATGTCAAATTTCCAGGCCATAATTCATAATTCCTCAAGGTAGAGAGTCTAAAAATTGAAAACACTCAAAACTAAGACCATTCCAAAAAAAGACTCATTATTTAAGAGTTTATATTTCACATGGAAAAAACATAGAAATTTCATGAAAAAGGCTACCAAGATCTCCAAATTAATGCTTTGTTAGAAACACCTCAACTATGGGAAAATATTAACTTCAAGAACAATGGATGGATCCATGATGCCTTAAAGCATCTACTGAACTGGAGTCAGGAACTGATAATCCAAGATTGAAACTCCTTCATTCCAAATTGATAATTATATAACCTCTTTCAGTGTAACAAGAATCCACACCCTTGACAAGCCTTCAAAGGATCATGGATAGATATACTAGTGTTTGATAAATATAAATAATATAAGGGAACAATCTAGTGGTCTGATGAATTAAAGAGAGGAACTAACAATGTTGCTTGTCCTAAATAGGTTACTTTGATTCACACAAATTAATAGATCAGGGGCCTTCATGAGAACCAAAATAAACTGGAATATTAACTACCTTGGTAAACCCCCTTAAATATTCATAGCTGAAATAACATGATATCCTTTAACCTTTTATGGATACAACACACAAAAATAGAAGCTTCCAACATATTTCTCTGCACTAACTTTGGAAGAAAGGAAACACGTTTATTTGAATGGTTAATATACCCCATCCATCATCTTTTGACAATTCCAAACATCAGTGAGATCTGGTAATTTCGTCTCATTTTCCTCCTTAAGAATAGACTATTCAGTGAAAGTGGTAATAATGATGTTCTAACACATTCCAACTCATAATGAGGATAAAATGATCCCCTTCCACTGGTCCAATATTGTTTCTTCAAACATACCCAAGACAACTCATACTCTCATGAAATATAGTGTTCCTAAAAACTAAAATACACTCTCAACTTCTTCAAGAAACTCAATAACCTCTAACAGACTTCATTGACTACATAAAATATGTAAAAATTGGGATGATCTCACCTCCACAACTCTATGTGGAATCTAGTTCAGTCCAACAACTATAAGTGACTACTTATAAACATCTTGGGTCATTCTAGGTGGCATACTATGAATAATATAAAGAAAAATACCAAATCATCATCGACCCAAAACATAACCAATTAAAATTTTAAACAAATACCAACTCTTATAACAACACATCACAAAATTAAATCAAAACCAAATTATATATAAACTAAAAAATGCACCACAACATCACAAAACAAGCAAAGAACCATCTTTTATAAAAAATATTCCATTTTAAAATTCACCCTTTTTCAAATTCAATTCTGTCATTAAAAATTAAAATTAACATTCCAATTCCACTTTGAAACAATAAATCCTACTAAATTAGAATCTTTTTCCCTTTATGAAACCCATTTTTTCAGTCCAAAAACCATTTCCAAAAATACCTTTTCTTTTAAGATCCACTCAGACTAACCAAAATTAGGCTAAATAAATACACATACCAAAGTAAAGGGAATAGGGAACTAGTGATCATCCATACCTCAGCCACATGGTTTAAAATACCATGCATTGAAAATTAACCAACTAATAGAAGAATATTGAGCCATAAAAATGGAATCCAGAATGTTTGTTATTCCACATAAGCTCACCCTTTCTCCCCAATGTACGCAAGATCATATAACTAAACTAACCCTAATAGTATAAACAAAAATAAAAAATAGAGACTCAAAACTCAACTACCACTAGTGACCCAGGTCTCATCGTGAGTAGTGGTGATCATGCACCAAACCATGACCAACCTAATCAGTCCAAAAAATTATATCTATAGTCAACTTGACATCCCAAATAACAAAGGTCCTTCTCTAATAAAATTTTCTCACAACCCAAAATTGTTCAACCCCACACCGGTCACTTAAGTTGGTACATAACACAGTCTAATATTCATTCCCTATCCTCTTGGGATGCAAACTTGTGTTGGGAATTTAATATACTCAAGTGGGAATAGTTTATCCCATAAATTTTTTTTTATAAAAATAGAATAATAAATGTAAAAACTAGAAAAAGAAATAAATAATACTAGAAATAATTCCATGTGACCCAATGGGTCACCAGAAACCCCTAAACCAACATCACTCTATAGTGATTGATCCCACTAAGAAACAAAAATAGAAGCTAAAAATAATGATATAGGTATAGTCGTGATTATTAAAAAATATTATGCATTCATGGGTAAAGATTATCCCTGTGAATTATCTTCAATAAAAGATTCATTTACTTTTAGATTGAAATAAAATAATATAAACATAGGTTTTATGACCATTCAATTTAGAAAAACAAAATCTATTTCCCTCTTTATTTAAAAAAGGATTTTCATTAAAGAATGATTTTGAGTATTTTAAAAATAAAAATATATTGAAATAGGTGTTTAAAATTTTTTTTCTAGAGGAGTATAATTTTTTTTCAAAACATTATTTATTAGAAAACATAACAACCAACAACAACTTTTATCAAGAAACACTCCATATAAATTAAATAGAGGGAAGGACAATAATCAAGTAAAATTGAAAGCATTACATAAGTAACCAAATGTAGTCAGGCCTCAAGATTATCTACCATAGATAATAAAAGTGATATATAACATGGGAATACCTACTAGCTCAGGTGAAAATATAGGGAATACTATATCTTGATCAATCCTATCAACTTTCCTAATGAAATAAAACATCCCTAACACTCGGTCATACCCTACCTAGCCTAACCGATGCGAACCATCCACAAAGAAGAGTGTCTTCATTCTATGGAGCCACTAGTTAGGTCATTATTCTAATATAGTACAGTAATGATTATCAGATATTCCACTATCAATTCTAGTATCCCCAAATTTTTCAAAAAGATTGGTGATTCAAAAAAATCCAAGCAACCACTTATATATATAAACATGAAAGAATCGCACAAGCCACCACATGAGAGTCACTCGAAACGACCCCACCTCAAACCACCACAAGAAATATTTCATTTTCTTCAAATTATCAATACATGAGGGAAGTCATACATTGATGGTTTTCCCTACACATTGAAAATGAAAAAGGTAAGGGACACATTCCCATGATGGTTTCCTAACAAAACAATTCTGACAATTCTAATTGAGCCTCACATATCCTTTAGGATAAATATATTTCTAAAAGAACCAACACACACCACTTATAAACCCAGAAAACAACTTATAAACCCTTTTGAGAAACTGAAATCCCTCATTTGGAATTCAAAATACAATTAAAAGCTCTAACCGGTCATTTTTTGCAAGAAATTGGTTTATGAAACACAAAAAAACTAATTCCCTAAAATATTATTCAAGTGAAATATCACCTTTATTCATTTAAAATAATTAATCTAAATAATAAATATCAATAATTAGTATAAAATTGTGTTTTTAAAAATAATAAATCATTTTCTATAAAATTTGAAGGCCAAATGCAAAGGAAAACCTACCTCATTCTCTAGGTGCTTGGATATGGAAACCTAAATTCACTCTTTACTCTTACACGCACATGCATTTTTACACATGAACACACAAAAAACACAAACACACATAGATATATATATATACCCTTATATGTATTGTAGATATTCCCCTTTTCATGAGGGAATATCAATAAATAGGGTATATATATGCCTTTCCCATACAAATCAATCTAGGTCATGCACATGGATGGTGGTCCAAATGCATTATAGAACAATAACATAAACTCAAAAATACAAAAACCCATAAATTGGAATATATAAAAGGAGAAAATAAGAATAAAAGCTTACTCCAAACTAATGGTGTATCCATTTCCATAGATGAACATGGAAAGAATCAACCCTAAACAAGCCTCATGACCCCTATGAACCGATAATAGAAAGATAAAATACCCAATATCAGGTTGGGGTCTAGCTAGGTCATGCACACCACAATGGAGAAAATATAAACCTAAAATAAAATAGGATTAATGGAAGAGTATGGGAATAGAATCTTACAATATTTTATCTCACCCAATATTATGGATACAAATTACCAGTAATCGGGGTAGGAGGGGAGGCCATGGAAAACGAGGGACATGGAAAAGGGAGGGGGATCAACCATGTGGGTAGAATATGGGGAGAGTGGTTTGTTATGTGGATAAGGGGAGAGGTTTTAATAGATAAGGTTTTAATAATAATTAAATCATACATATGTGTTCCATATGATAAAAAAAATCATCATATCATAACCCATGAAATGAAATGGGTATCAAAAATATGTAATCAAATCTTAACCTAAGGAAAAGTGATATGCTTCAAACTAATTTCATCAAAACATAACCCGTGAAAAGAATAACTATTCATAAACATATAACTCATGAAGTAGAAATGAGTTTCATGAACATGATGTTATAAAAATATATGCCACTCGAAGAAAGAATATGAATGGAACCATTAGAGAATTTCCCAGAAAAGCAAATGTAACAACAAGATATTTAATCTTGGATATATAATAATTTGGAAATATCTTTTAAAAATATTTCTTGAAAAAATAATCTTTCTGATTTGAAAAACACTCTTTAAACCATAACACATTTTTAAAATGCATATTTTTTAATTATATTTGAAAACTTATAAAGGATGCATTGAAAAACATAAAATATTTGTAAAATAATATTTCATTCAAAATTATCTTAAAAAATAATTTTAAAAATATTATTTTAAAACCGTTTTGAAAACATGGATTTTTTGAATAAAATAGATTTCTAACCGAAGAGAGAAATGATGTTAGATTTTTTAAAAACATTATCTTAATTTTATTAAGTATCAATGAGTGGAAAAATGTTACTATTACAATAAGATATAATTAATAACCATAGGATAAGAAAATTCATGAGCATTCTTTAATGTTGGATCATAATATTTTATCAATGAAATCATAATCATAGAAAATCATGATAATCAACGATATTGTTGTAATAAAATACTACAACTTGGTAACTTTGAATCGTACTCTCCATGTAAAAAAATAAAATCACATTAAGATTAATGTATCATTAGAATAAGTATATGCATGATATAACATATCATTAATAGTAAATTTGACTCTCATGTGTCTATGTTAAAAGGCAATGGTTTGTTGGTGGATGTGTCTCCGGAGAGATCTTTCCATGGCCCCTTACATCCATAGGTTGATTTGGTTAAATATTTTACTTTATTTGGGGAAATCCCTCAACAATCATAGAGATTACACTTTCAAGTTAAATTCTCACACCAGACTGATGTATAAAAGCTTATTGATCATCGCTAAGAAATATAAAAGATCTCTCAATGTTATGAATTATCTAGGAAATGGGAGGATTTTTTTAGAATGAAAGGAGGAATATTACCCATATTAAGGATTTATGTAGTGGTGGAATTCATATTTCAAGGATAGAGTATTGACTGGTAAGTAAAATATAACGGATGGTGAGGGTTTCACTTATATTCCCTCCAAGAGGAGACCATACAAGGATTATTCCAAGCTTCCAACGAACGTGTCTACCAGAACGTCTTCGATGATGCCTAGGAAGGTGGAAACATACATTATTATGGTTTTTAATCAGGTTAAATCAAAATATGGGAGGGATGATTCTAGGGACATGGAATATGGGATTGATATGTTGTATTGTGATATCTAGACCTATCGTAAGGTGGATTAGGACATTTCTTCTTATTTGATCGTGTCCACCTATTTCTGTACATTTTTTTTAATTTTAATAAATTAACAAAATATTTTCTTCTATAACTAATTTTTGGTATATGATATTACATTTCAATGGTTATTCTATACACCTTTTATAATAATATAGGTGTATAACATGGCATGTGTCTCAAAGAAGACAAATTACAACAAAATAACTTTACCGATTGGGTACCTTTTGAAATATTAACCCCATTAAAGTAATTTCATCAAATGTAAATGTAATTATCCATTAATTTATGTATAATAAACATATAATACATCCATCATAATAATATAAACTAAAAAAAATAAATGAGTTGTGAATAAGGCATAGATCGCATTGAAATAAAATTCAGCCAAGAAAACCCTTACATTATGTCTTGACTCTCATCATACTTGTTCAAATATCCTGAATAATAAATATATGTTTATTATAAATATTTGATAGAAAAATATTTTTATATCTAAAACCAATACTATTTTATTATTACATTAAATCACACATTTATTAACAATTCCATTTTCATGTTACATTTCAGGTAATATCCACATTATTTTTCGAATATATTTTAAATTATTGCTCTTGATCCTCTTACATAGACCATGATTTACTAACTTCAAGAATTTATAAAATGATAAAAATATTATATATTCATTATATAAATGACTATACTAGTATATAAATGGTATAAATAGAAAATTTAATACACTGTTTATTGAAATGATTTGTTGTACATATGAAAGAACATTGTTTCCATTTTATTATGATTTTCAAAGAAAGATATTAAATAATATATATATATATATATATATTATAATTACAATATAGTTACAATTTCATGGTTATAAAATAATTTTACTAAAGTCGTCCTTTATACATTCCATGTAAACTTTGAACGAATCACATCACTTTGAGGTTGTAGTGGTCCGCATGTCCACAAATGAAGCTATCATATTTTTAAAAATGGAAAAAATAAAGGTTTTTGTTATATAATAATTTAACAAGCATAAATGGATTATTAATATCATATGTAACATCTAAAATAGTATTTCCATCACAATTCGTAACTATAATTGGGGGTAAAGTCAGAACAAACAACATCATTTCACGAGTTGGTAGTCTATCATACACACGAATGATAATTTTGGTACCAATTTGAGGAAAGTGTGTGTAGGTGTAGGCTGAACACTTAGAATAAAACGTCTTAGTATATATATTATAATGAGGTTATTATATAATAATATAATAATAATATTTGAGGGGGTGGACAATTAAAGTAAAACAAAATCACTGGTGGAAGTTTGTTAACTCTTTATTGGGTAACACCTCTTGGTTTTTCCCAAAGGGCTTCCTTCGATGAATTTATACCAAATGGGAGGATTCAAGGATGAATAGAGCTATGATATTTGGATTTTAGATGACACAAAGGTCTTGGTATGTGTGAATAAGTGAGTGGTGTGACTTCCTTTTATAGTGGACGATGACTTGTATTTTTGTAAATATAAAAAGGTAATCATTTTTTAGAGTTCCCCTTTTCATCAGTACCTCATTATTTTCCATTTTGAGAAAAGATGATAATTGGTTGAAATATTTCTATAAAATGGTTTTTGGACAAGATTATATGTTATTTTTTCACTTAATTAAATGTTTAACAACTAAGTAATCTTGTTTTCCCTTAATCGATGTAATTGACTTTAATTACTTTCACTAATATTTTGGGTCAAAAAATAAGTGGAACATATTAGAAATAATAAATTATTCTAATTCCAAATATGGAATCCATTTTTCCAAATTATAATCACATAAATTTAGGAATTTATTTTCAATTAATCCTGCATACGTATTGTGATAGTGTTTTTTAAGAAAAAGTGTTTACAAGTTTGAAATATTTTTATATACAATTTCACTCTGAAATTGGTTCCATTGAAGTAAATTAAATTAATATACATAAAATTGAACTAATTAATCTTTAAAACAAAGTTATAAAATATCATAACTATATAAATAAATATATATGGGAAATTAGTTTTGAATTAAAATTCAGTATTTTTTACTATTCATCAACGAATGATGTTTTTGCAAAAAAAAATTACCCATAGTTCCCCAAATATAATTTCAAAATAAAGTACTCAAAAATTAATATTATTTTCTCAAGTTAATTTTTTAAACGTTTCTAAAATTAATTTGGTTATTGTTCATAGAAGTACAGAAAAATAGTACATTTGAGAAAATAATATTTACAAACATATAAACACTTTACCAAAAAATATATGTTTTATTATAAATATTTATTATTTATATAAAAATATTGTAAATAATATTTAGACATTGGTTATTACTGATCATATTAAATTGTTTATCTTCTTTGTAATAACTATCTAATTTAGATAATTATAATAATAAAATATTGTTTCGTAGAAACTTAGTGTTGTGTGTAATGCATGCCAAGTCGGTGTTGCATGTAGCACACGATTATCTATGCATAATGTATAATGAAATATTAAATTGTTTTAGACATTAATGCAATACATCAATGAAAATTAATTTAGTTGAAAAGAGTTTACTTAAAACATAGGGTGTTACATTATACCCCCCAAAAAGTTGAATTTCTCCTTCTAAATTAACAATTCTGATACAAAAAAAATGAGGATATGTTTTTCACATCATATCCTCAAGTTACAAAATATATTCTATTAACTATTGACTTATGAAAATAAATTAACCTGGTGAGTGGTTAGGGTTTTAAGAAATTTCTCTGTGTGAACCAAAATTTAAATTGGTTTTCCTCGTAAGATAAACCCCGGTCTCGTGGTATGACCTCAGAGTTTATTAAATGGGATAGGTTAGATATTTACATCCTTAGGATAGATACATGGAAAACTTCATGTAATTGAGAGATATTTGTATGAAATTCATAGTGATATTATACCATCCTAAAATGATCAATAATTTTTAAGGTACTGATATACCTTGGGATTAGTTTCCTTTTATTCTTGAATCTCAAAACATTCTTACAGTGAGTGATTCATAGAAGAACCTTCTCTCCAAATTCAAATTCTAGATCATGCTAACTATTATCAGAATTAATTTTCTTCAGACATCAGATTCCTTGATATGTTATTTAATGGTTCTAAACTTCTCATTCATTTCTTATGTGATCTCAAGACGCAATATCATTCATTCTCCAACATCATCCCACCATGTTGGATCTCTAAATTTCTTCCATTTAGGGGCTTCAGAAGGATCCATATGAAGTCTTCAGTGAAGTATATTGTTGTAATAAAATTTAACTATAAGAAGGTGTTGATCCCAACCAACTAAAAAATCGAAAGAATAAGATCTAAACATATCCTCTTGGGTTTGTTTTATTCTCTCTAACAGACCATCATTATGATGATGATAAGAAGTACTGAAAAAAATTCTGTATCAAGGGCTTGATTAAGACATAAATAGAAATTTGAGTTAAGCCTCATATCCCAATCAGATATAATATAATGTGATACACCATGGATCTTTACCACTTCCTTAATGTGTATCTTGGAAATGTGATCTAGAGAGATGTATTCTCAAATGGAAATGATGTGTTCTGACATAGTAAGTTGATCTCCTACCACCCATATAGCATTCTTCCCGTTAGAGTTTTTTGGGAGTAGAATGAAAAAATCTAGTGATGTTCTCCCATTTCTATTCGAGAATGGGTAATGTATGCATCATCCCATTAGAATTTTTTTCTTTCAGACTTAACTTGATGGCATACCAAGCACTAAAATTCAAAAACTATGATATCTCTTATCATGTCTTCCCACTATAAGTATTATTCCAAGTCTCTATAAATATTCATACTTCAAGAATGAAATATAATTATGAACTATGAGATTTTTCTAATAGCTCATTCTTAAAATCTATTTTGAATGAAACACATACATGGTTCCTAAACCTTATCATTTAATTTTTCTCAATGTTAAACTCAGAAACATTTGAAACCATATTATATAGTTATTCATCTTCCTTTTATGCCTCTTTAATCTTCACTTGGATAGATGGTCTAACATTTAATTTCTTCAGCTAGGATATTTACCCTTCATTCAATATTTGTAGATCCATCCTTTGAAAATAAATAAATGTTGGATCTTTTATGATCCTCATTGTGGATAAGTTAGCATGATCCTTTCAACTCATTGCAACGACCACCTTGTTCTAATTCCCAATGTGGTAATGTATTGAGATGTCTTAATATTTTATTATCTTTAACCATCCTATTCAACACATGTTCAACTCCTTCCATGTGAATATATATTTCAGACATTTATGAATGGGATATATATCAAACTATTCTCCGTAAAGATAATTCCATAATATATTTAATGGATAAATTAACAGAGCTAACAGCAAATTGTGATCTCTGTAAGTTTTATCATGAACAGTAAATTATCATGAGGAATATATTATAACCGTGTTATTATGCATAAGAAAAAATAAAATATTTCTTTTATGCATCACAATAGATTACAATACCTTATTTACTACAGGGTAATGTGATCACATGGGCACTGAATAACCTCTACTTTAGTTCCTTGAAATTTTCCTCACATTCATCAGTCCAAGGAAACATGCTACCCTTTTGAGTTAACTTCTTTATAAGATTAGATAGTCATGACAAATTATCCACTAATGATCAATAATATATAGCTAAACAAAGAAAACTACTAATCTTAGTCACTGTAGTGGGTCTAGGAGAGCATTCAATAGCATCCATCTTTGATGGATCTATAGATACGACCTCTACAGAGATTATATGACCTGAAAAGGAAGCATTTTGATGCAAAAACTCACAATTTCAAAAATTTTCATAGAGATTGACCATCCTAGGGTTCGTTAGTACAATCCTCAAGTGGTCTTCATGATCTTCCTTTGACATTGAATTTATAATAATAGCAAAAATAAATATTACCACAAACTAATCAACGTAATCTCTAAATAATCTATCCATCAAATCTGTGAATATATCAGGGGTATTATTAAATCCAAAAGACTTTTCTATATAATCATAGGGTCCATTCAGGTATAGAATTTCATCTTGGTTATATCCTCTTTATTGAACCTCAATGAATGATATCCATAATTAAATTCAATCGTGGAAAAGTATTAATATTTATGAAGTTGATCAAACAACTCATAAATACGTGGAAGAGGAAATTATTCTTGATCATGATCTTGTTTTACTCCTAATAGTCAACACAGAGTCACATTGATCCATCTTTTTTCAAAAAATGAATAGGTCTGTCACAAGGTGACACACTTGTCCAAATGGATCCTTTACCAATGTTTTAATGGAGTTTCTTCTTCAATTACTACAACTCAATTGGGTCCATTCTATAGGGAGCATTTGAAATTATTGTGGAACCAGGTATGAGTTCCATCAAGAATTCAACATCATTTTTTTAAGGATTGGAAAATCATCTGAAAATACATCCCCTAAATCCCCAATAATAGGAATATCATTGATTTCGATTTTATCCCCCACTATTTGAGATAAACATTCCATTTTAATTGTAATTAAGTCCCATACCATGAATGAAATCACCATAGGAATTTCATACTTATCTCTACATTGATAGACAATCACACATTGGTTTGAAATATTAAACTTAACTTCTCTTCCTTAACAATTGATGTGGTCTTTATGTATATAAATTCAATACATGTCTAATATAAAATCAAATTTTACCAAATAATGACAAGATTTGAAGGAAGAATTTTCCTAAGAACATCAACTGGAGAGGAATCATACACTGAAGATGTAATCATCGTAAAATTATAAGCTTAAACAGCTAATTCCACATCTAGAATTTTTACTGGAATCTTAATACACTTATAAAATTCTTCAGATAGGAAAATGGGGTTGATAAAGAATTAAATAATACATTATCAGTTCTAAAGTGGATGGTATGTGTACCTTTCATCATTTTATTATTTAATCCCTTTCAAAAATGGTGATCATATAAGATTTCACCTTATCCCTTGGCTTAATAGGGTTTTGACATCAATCAACATCATTAACTGTCTAGTTTGGGAACTGGTTAGCATAATCCCCATTCAACTTACACTTGTAGCACTGAATTTGGGGAGGTGGATTCTGTGAAACATTCTCTCTATTTGGATAGTTAGTTAACTCATTTCCATCACATCTAAAATAAAATTTCTAATGGAATTTCCCTCTACACTGAAAATATTTATTACACCTCTTAACTTAATTACCTCATTTATTTTTTCCACATATTGATCCTAAATGAATCTTCATCTTCTTTTCACCACAGTTATTAGATTTCCCTTTGAAATCCATCAACCTTTTTTTATCAGAGCCATTATATTTATATTTAACTTTAACCTCAATTCCCATATTTTTTTACAATGAAAAATTTATCAATAACTACTAAAGTATCTTATGGAAAATTACCCTCTAATACTTGTCTTTAATCCACTCAATAACATATCATCTTTACATTCGGGTAGGATAATAATTCCAGAACTGTACATTTGAAGAATTATAAAATTTTCCTCATAGGTGAAAATAGATTTATCATACCTTTACTTTAACTCAACGAACTCTTTCTCCATATTTTTATGAATTATAGAAGGAATTTACTTATTATTTTTTTTACTAAACTCATATCAATCCATGGATTCAATTTCATCTCGCTTCCTTGTATTCTCGATAAGAGTCCACCACTAGTTTGTTTTTCCTTCTGACTAATAAATAGTTAGAATGAATTTCTCATGTTTTTTACACTAGAAAATAGAGATTATTTTTTCAGAGGTATTGACCTATTTTTCAGAAACAATTGTATCAGAAGACCCGCTAAAAGAGGGTTCATATTTCCTCTTGAAGGACTCAACATAATTTTGTTTCCTCCATTTCTCATTTTGAATTATATAATGATTCATATACTGATAAATTTGGGATATCATAGAAATGATATTTTCCATTCCATCTCCCATATCATTTAGTATCTTTAGATTACAATCGTTGAAAATTTCTATTGAAATCACCATTTACTCGATTACTTCATGTTCCATCCATTAAATAAATCCAGAATCATAGTGTAATAAATAGTTATCATACTGAGGAACCACATAATCAGGAAAAACAACATATTGTATGTCTAAATTATGACACCTTCATTAATATATGACACCTTAGGTTTATCTAAGGTTATTCATAACCAAATTATTTTTAAATCCTTAATGATGTTTTATGAAGAGTTGGTGAATTCCCAAAGAATATCCCCCAGGAGTTCCAAGAAATGTGAGGATCAAGGCCAAATGCCATGCACCAGTTCCCAATCTGGTCTACCTAAATACGGTGCTTTTGAGTTTGTTACCCCTATCTACATCTGTTCTAGATCCCCATGAAATTGTAGTATATAGATATGGATTAATTTCTAGTAAACCACTCACACTACCATTTACCAAATTTCTATGACATTTTCTTATAATTTTCCTCATCCATAAAAATATCCTTAGACATGTCCTCTGGGATCTCACTATGGTTTTCACATCCATGTTTCCAAAGGAAAACCAAATATCTTCTCGGATACCAACTATAGAGAACATCACTGAAGATACATAAACATTAAATCATTTTTTTAGATTAATTAATACATGACACAAATAGACACCCAAAGACTATATTAGTTTAATGCCTTTAGAAACATAGAAACATAAACACTGGTATATAAATGAGCTATATTATCTCCCACCATATTATTCATGACTAGCACCCTTTTTAGACACATCATACGTCATATAAATCTTCATAACCTAGGGAAATTAAACATATGAAAGGGTTAGTTCAGATGCTCCATTAGGGTAAAAAAGTGAGTTGTGTCAATATAAACATGAGATTATGGGTATAAGAATGTGATCATCACATTAGAGGATGATACCTTTCATATAAAATATCATATTCGAAAATCTTATCATAAATATTGGAAGTTCATAAGACATGAATCATAATGGAATCAATATCATAATCCATGAAATATTAACATAGGAATAAGAAATGGAATTATGATAAGAACATAGACATATAAAATGATTTCCATAGTATTCAAGTATCGTTTACAAGGCCATCATAGTAGCATGGGTTTCCCCCCATGTATCTTTCTAATCACGGTTCACTACTATGACCATATTAATAGTCAATGTCCACTCCCAACACCATATTAGCAGACAAAGTCCTTTACTAAATCGAGTACACTCCTTGTTCTAGATATATCTATTTCATTAGCTATAAATCCTTACTCAATGAATTGGAAGAAGATATATATCCCACCGATCTCTTAATTAAATCATACATGTGTGTGCCACTTAATCATAAATTTTCAAGACATCATAACCCATCAAATGAAATGGGTATCTCAAACATGTAATCATATCATAACCTGAAAAAATTAGACACGTTTCCTAATCATGTCATCAAATCATAACCTGTGAAAAGAAACAAGTTTCATAAAAATATAACTCATGAAAAATAAATGAGTTTCATAAACATCTGGTCATCAAAACATAAAATATTTTGATAAAGAACATCAATGGAACCTTTGGATAATTTCCTAGAATGGAATGAGTATTACTATTAGATGATATCATGGAGAGAAAATAATTTTTAAATGTCACACCTGGGTTTTATTTTTCTCTTTGTTTCATCTCAGGTCATGTTTTGGGTGACACCATATTTAAATATTTGCGTTTTATTTAAAAAGATATGTGTTTTGGGTTTAACAACATCCAGAACATGGGAAAAGAACATTTGGGAGATCGTTTGGCTATGCACTAGTCACTGCACGACCTTCCCAGAATGCAGGATGAATTAAAAAGGTAAATTAATAATAAAGTGAAGCTAAAATGAGTGTTAAAATAAAATAATGGAAAGTAAAACCGAACTAAAGGTAATGATAATGTTATCAATGAGATCATTATTATTGTTTTTTTATCATTTTTAATAATAAGAATTATATTATTAAAATTATTATTATAATTATTATTGTTCAAATTGACTTATAAATATTCTTAAAAATGCTAATTATTGGTATTATTAAAAACATTATTATTATTAAGAGTGAAATATTTGTTCTTATCTTTATCTTGAAAAATGTTAGGGGTCACATGGGGTAAGGGTATAGTTTCCCAACACTTAAAATAAATAAATAAAATAATGTTTTACAAAATAAATAAATTAATGTCACTAAGAATTCTAACCATTATAATAATAATATTATGGTCGTGGATAGTAATCATAAGAATAATAATCTTATTATAGTCAATTTGTTATCATCGTTATTATTATTAAAGTTATTAATATCATTATTATTATTAAAATTTATATTGATGTTAATATCGTTGATAAATTAATTGAACATAATTATTTTTATCATTTTTTATTTATTAAAATGATTTAAAAATTTTACAATTATTATTATTAAAAGTGGGAAAAATTATTCTTATTCTCAGAATGATATTATTATTATTATTACTAAGAATGAAATAATGCTATTGTTTAATCCTAGAATTATGTCATTATTAATATTATTTTTTCTATAAAAAATAAATAATGAAATGAACATTATTAATATTTTATCATTATATTTATATTATTATTGTTATTAAGTTATTAAAAAAATTATTATTATTATTGTTATAGCTATTATTATTTTCATTGTTAAGGTTTTTCATTTTAGGGTTTCTTATTCATTCCCTCTATCCCCCCCCCCCTTCTTAGGTGTGTAGTGCACCAGTCCTCCCCCTACACAACTCAGAAAAAACCCTACACTCACCATTCATTTTCTTTCGTCGCACCTCCCATCCCCAACTGATACTCCACCGGTTTGCCCCAGACCCGTGCCACTCTCCCCTTTACTAGAATGAGATGGCCAGTGGCAGGCTCTCATCGTGACACCATGCCTAGTCATGATACCCATGGCCTCCATTCTCCCCAGCGCGACCTGCAGTTCTCCGAAGAGGCCTCCTCCCATGGGTACAGACCGCCAATGCAACCTTCCTTCGCCGACGTGGCCTCCCCCCCCCCGGCGATCCATCTCTTTCCCCTTATTGGTGGGTGAGGAATTTTTTCTTCCTTGGCTTCCCCTTTTTTGTATTGATTATTATGTTTCTGTATTTAATCATAATGCTTGTGGTAGTTCATATAATCCATGTGGTACAAACGATGTGCATTTGACATTTTGCACCGGAATTACGAAAGCTTCTCTATTCTTGTGGTCGGATCCCCTTGAATTACCCCATTAAATTTGGGGAAAAATTTGGTTGCTTGAATATTTCACATTCATTGAATATTAATTAATTATTTCTTATTTTTAGAATAACTATTTTGGTATAAATTAGATAGTTTTGGTATACAATCGTTGTTTTTGCTAGTATTTTAACTCACTTAATTGATTTGGCATGTTTTGTGATTAATTAGTTTGGTTTGTTTTCTGTTTTGATATGTTTCAGGTGTGCATTTAATCATAAATGAGGATTCTGTATAGGTTTTTTGTGTGTAAAGTTGTGGAATGCCCTTTAAAATTGTTTTATAAAATTTTAAATGGTTTATTAAATAATGTGAGTGGTGTGAATCATTTTTTGGACATGTTTATAGGTGTGTGTGATTTTGAATGTAGATTTTAACATGTGGTGCATATTGTTCTTATTGTGTACGCCAAGTATTTTCTCTAATTGGACCAATTGACTTATTAAAATGAATAGTAATTTATTATGGAATGGTTTAGTTTTTATTAAAAAATTATGTTAAAAGTGATGATGAAAGTCTTTAAATAGGTTTTGCACATTGGGTGATTAATGGTGTATTCCCCTTTGGCTATTAAAAATGTGTTTCTATTTTAAATGGTCTATGAGATTTATAAAATGGGTTTTGAAATGTATGCTTAGTTGAGAATGTTGGTTTTCTACCATTATTAATTAAATTAATTATTTTGTGAGAAGGTTTTAAAGACAATTTTCCAAATTTAGGATAATGATGATGTTTGGTAATGTTTTGGAAATTGATTCTAAGTGTTTTTGTAAATTATTAATTGTAGTGAAGCTAAAGGGATTTTGGGAATGTTGAAATGGGTATTTGTAAAACCCCTCTTGGTTTAGGTCTACTTCCTGGTTGGTTGATCGTGAGTTGGGAGGGTCTTCAGTATAGGATTTCCCTCGTATGTTAATTATTTAAAGGTAGATAACTAACCTTAAGGTGGTTGGGGTGCTGCCGATTTGTGTGCGGTGTTTGGCTATAGATATATATAGGTGTGACCTATTGTTTAAATTTGATGGCATGCCCCCTTGAGAAATATACATGTGAACCTAGAATGGCAAAGAGGTTTATTGAGAACGTTTGCTTTACTACATAGGTTTTACACTACTAGTTGACCATAGAAGGTGGATACATGGGTTTATTTCCATGTATTTAGGCCCATCGGTCCGTCTTGGGTTACGGTGGCCGAGTGTTTGGGAGGTATGATGCCATTAGGTTGGGAATTCCTTTGAGATGAGTCACATGTATTAGTATGTTTGTGTTCTCCTCTGCGTTTTTATGTCACCCTATGTTCTTCCAATAATAGTACCTTTAGTGTCATTTCCCTCACTATGTGGAATTGAGATCTTGTGTTAGGTTTTAGTTCTATTTTGGTAAATTTTAAATGTGTGTTTTTGTTAAAAAGTATTTCAAGAAAGAATGTTTTGTAATGAATAAATACTCCCCCCTCTCTCTCTTTTAATAAAAAATAAGTTTCTCTTACTTGGTTCCCTTTTACCATTCCCTCAAAGCCTTATGTTAAATTAAGAGGGTAATGGATTATGTTTGTTATTTGGATTATGTGTTTGTTTTAAATATAAAATTGTTGAAAACATATAATTATATTTTATAGTTCAATCCTATTAATCAATGTATTATTTAATTAAAGGGTTTTCATTGAGAATAGAATTATTCGGGCATACCTACTGAGTTTTAATACTCACGCCTATAGTGTTTTCTTATTTTTAGTTCCTTTTATAGGTGTCATTTTGGTTCCCATCACCTTGGGAGAAGTTTGGTTTCAGTATTGGATATTAACCCACATAGTTATTTGGAGTCTTAGTCATGGACAGTTCAATAATGTTGTTGGTCATTCTTTCCTTTCGTTTCATTTATCTATTTTTCATTGTTCTATTTTTTTATATTTAATTTTTTATTTTCATTGGGTGAAATTGTATTCGTTTTTACTCTGTTGATTCCTTGGCGCTTTTCGCCAGCCAAGGAGGATCAGGAACACCTCTCGGGCCTTTCCATGGATCTTCTAAAGTGGCCGATTTAGGGTTGACCTGGGTTGGTTTGTGAAAAAATGGTATCATATAGTGGTTGACTATTAATTGGACCTTGCTTTTTCAGAGCACCCATTGTTATTTGGGGATGTCAAGGTAGATGGAGTAGGTTTTTCAGGATTTGAGAGGTAGGAACCGGAATGAAATCATTAACCATTGCTCATTTTGAAACTCGGCATACAATGGGATGCCCGATTTTGTCGGTGTCCTTTTATTCTTGTGGATTGTTTGGTAATGGTAAATGAGAAGGGAGTTGGGTTGTGGAATCAATGAGCTCACATATCTTGAAAAGCTATGTGGAGATGATGTAATTTCCCTATAATGCTCTCTGTGATGGTGAAGGGATTGGCATATGGCCGCTAACCATATGTATGATTCATCCATCGGTACTAGTTTTAACTCTTGAGTAGTTTGGGTTTTCCTTAATTCTGAAAATTGATTTATAAATTCTTGTTTTTGAAATAGTGAAAGGGTGAATTTAATATGGTAATGACTTTTTTTATAAATTTACTTGATTCATTGTTTCTTAGTGTCTCTCGCCATGATGGTTTGATGGACACCCAAGGTGCAGCATTGGGTGGTTCATCCTTAACAAACACTCTAGTGGATCAACCTCTAGACTATGTCCTCATGTTACGAAAGTTAAAAACTCAACTCTTTTATGGTAAAGATGATCCTCTTGAAGTGTAATAGTAGATACATAATATTGAGAGAGACTTCAGTTTTCTCATGCTTCCTGAGACATTAAAGTTATGATTTCGTACCTTCATGCTCGAGGGTCCAACCTAGAAATGGTACAAGGTCGTGTCTCGAGGCATGCCTCGAGGAGATCATACATGGGAGTTCTTCAAGTCATTATTCATCGAACATCATTTCATTGAGATTTGAAAGTTAATAAAGTTTATAGATTTGTGTTGTCTTCAACAAGGTGATAGATCAGTATTAGAATTATATTAAAAATTCTTGGACTTAGTTCATTATAACCCATGGTATTTTGAGACTGATCCCGAGAAAGATGGACATTTTGAATTTGTGCACCAACTTAAACTACAGTCGAAGGAGTCAGAACTCAACCTAACGCCCTTATCTGATGTTGTAGGGAAATCCTTTCATGCGGGCGAATAATTTAATAGAAGGCTTGTGGTGGTGATTCTTCCTCAGAATTTGAAAAGTGGTAAAGAGGATGTGGATAAGAAGGATGGGAAGCGGTATGATGCTTATTGTGCCGATAGGGGAATTAAGAGGCCTTCAGACCTCCGGTAATCTTATACTGAGTGCAATGTTATGATTTGTCATTAGTGTGGTAAGTAGGGTCACAAAAAGATGGAATGCCCGAGTTCTCAAAGAACCTGCCACTCATTTGGATGCTTAGGTCACCTATAGTAGTTCTGTAGATGTGTTTTCAAGAAGCGTTGTGAAGATGGATCCCGCTCGACAAAGGTCACCTAAGCCTATTAGCTACTGTAGGACAAAGTTTGGGATCCATTTTTTATTTTCTCTCTATAGTGTTCTGGGGATGAAATCGTCATGTCTAATGGCGTTTTGAGGTGTTTTTCTCTTTTCCAACTACATGGGTACTCGTTGTTTTACCATTATTAACTCCTATTTTAAAGAAGGTGTGTTTCATAAAATTTTGATTCATGTGTTATGTTTGGGAATTTATAATTCCTTTATGTGAGGAAAGAGACACTTCAATCATCTGAGCTCCAGCCATAGGTAACAGAGTGAAGCTAGTGATTAGTCAGGAGAAAACCCACGGAGTAAAAATCCTTTAGTCTAGTTTATGTCCTCAATGTGGCTTGGGTTTTGTTCATTCGAGGGTGTGGAGTTGCTGGTGTTGTCGGATGTAGTTTTGATGATTTGTTAGTAGGGCCTTTCCCTCCACTCCCTATGGTGGGGAGTTTTTGGTCCGCTTGGAATGTCTTGGAGTTTTTTTAATATCATCAGTATGGTAGGGAGACCCATCACATGTCTCTTTTGATTTAGTGTCAGCATGTTTCTTATAGTGGGGAGTCTTTTCGGGCCTCCTCTTGTCAATATGTCAAATCATCCTTCATATGTCATCCATTTGAAAAACGTTTAGGTATTTTTTATGGATGGTTTGGGCATCGTGAACATTCCATATCTTTTGGAATGATCAATTATGGGTGTTTAAGCTTTTGGGGTAGGTAGCACTTAGCAGGGAGTTCGTCTCGGTCTCTTGAGTTCTTCTTGTTATCCCTTCCCTTGTTGGTGGTGTTTTTGTGTTCTCTTTGTTTTTGTTCTTTTGGAATCTTCTTAAATGGTAAAGGGGTATCAGTTACTAAATTGTGGGTTTGGCCATGTTATGGATTTCTAAGGGCAAAAAGTATTATAGTGGGGAGAATTTTCACACCCGAGTTTTCGTTTTGTCTTGGTTTTAGCTAGGTATGAGTTTCAGGTGAGTCCTTATTTAAATGTTTTTGTTTTATTTACAGAGATACACGTTTTGGGTTTGACGGCATCTGGCACATAGGTGGAGCACGGCTGGGAGACCGTTCAGCTATGCTCTGGCCACCATGCGACCTTCTTGGTATGTATGATGAATTAAAAAGTTAAATTAATAATAAAGTGAAGTTAAAATGAGTGTTTAAATACAATTAGGTAAATTAAAATAGAACTAAAGGTGTTGATAAGGTTATCAATGAGATTATTATTATTATTATTATTATCATTATTAATATTAATAATTATATTTATATAATATTTATTATCATTATTATCATAAAAATTAAGATTATCATAATTATTATTAAAGATGATAATTATTGTTATTATTAAAAGTGTTATTATTACTAAGAGTGAGATAATTGTTCTTATCATTATCATGAAAATTTTTAGGGGTCGCATGGAGTAACCACTCTATTTCCTAACACTTAAAATAAAAAAAATGAATTATTACCAAAAAAAATTAAAGCGACGGAGCATTATAACCATGAAAATGGTAATATTATGGTTACAGAAAATAATAATATTATTATTATTAATGTTTATTTGTTAATATCATCATTATTACAAAAGTTATCAATATCATTATTATTATTATTAAAATAAAATTTGATGTTGATATAATTTCTTAATGAATTGAATATTACTATTTTTATCATTTTTTTATTATTACTATGATTAAAAATTGTTACAATTGTTATTATTAAAATTGTTAAAAAATTATTATTACTCATATAATTATATTATTATTATTATTAAGAATGAAATAAATGTAACAGTTTAATCCTAGCATTATGTTATTATTTATATTATTATTACATTAAAAATGATTAATGAAATGAACATTATTAATATTTTATCATTATATTATTATTATTATTGATATTAGTTTATTAAAACAATTATTATTATTATTATTATTATTCTTGTTAGAGAAATTATTATTTTCATTATTATGTTTTTGTTTTATTTTTTTAGGGTTTATTCTCTAGTCCCTTTATCCCCCAAACCTTCACTGGTGTGCAACACGCGATTCCTCGCAACTGACCCAGCTCAGCACAACCTCATATGCACCATCCTTTTATTTCCACCACACCTCCCATCCTCAACTGAACCTCCACCGGTGATCCCCTCACCTACGCCGCTCCCCTATTCGCTGGTGCGGGCATGGAGGACCCTCATCGTAACAGCCTACCTAGTCGTTCGACCCTTGACCTCCCTTCTTCCTAATGAAACCCGCGGTTCCACGAAGCCACCTCCTCCCACCAACATAGACCTCCAGTGCAGCCTGTTGGGGAGAATCCTGAATCCAAGCCCAATATTGCTTTCCAAAAAATGTCGTGAGAAACCCATAGAAATATGGAAGCGATATGAGCAGAATAAATAAATCAACATGCAGGATTTTTTAACATGGAAAAACCCTCCCAGGAATAGGATTAAAAAACCACGGGGAAATTCCCAAAATATCCACTATGAATCAGATAATACAATAATACAATTAATGCACGAACTTGAATTACAAATAAGAGAGCGTAGAAGACATATGGGAAAACCACACCCCAATACGCCTCTGTCATCTCTCTGATAAACATCCTATTGAGGCCATGTATCGGAAGATCAATCTGCGATAAAATTCCACCCTTATGTCGACGAAACGTCACTACCTCGGAGATCTTCACCCGAACAAGTGTCAACCTCGCATCAGCTTGCGACACCCGAAAGATCTCGCCATCATGATGTACTACCGATCTCCAATCGGGACACGCCACCTGATCACTGCTATCAGGCAGACATTCGATACATGTCCCCGATAATCAATTGTGTTGATGCTGCACCACACCTTTCAAACGCTGAGGAGTCATCGTCGTCGTGCCATACGCGCCACTGCAAACACGACAACCCTTTCATGGGTCTCCCTTGCCGACTACATCTTGCTGGCACACCCCTTGTCTTCTCTTCAAAATATGTTTCTCCAACCTCCTTATATAGACACCAAGTCCATAATAATCAATTAATGCAGTCAAAATCCATTATTCCATCCATTAATATTGAGAATTAAATATCCATTAATGTTGGGAGAAAATATTCAATTAATAGTGATAAAAATCTCTCCATTAATAATTGTCCTCGCTCATCAATAAATGTGATGAATCCCTCCATTAAGAATTTTTTTCTCTCGTGAATAAATGTGATGAATCTCAACAAACTTCCCCTTCATCACATTAATAAATGGAATCATCCAACAAACCTAGTTGGAATGAAAATATGTCGGTATCACACCAACCATCATCAACTACAGAAAATATGACGACGTCCCTTTGCACTTCTGATATAAAAATATCAGCTCCCCTGCAAAAAGAAAATCAAACTCTGAAATCTTCATTACATTTCTATCTGCACCATCCTGCTCATCCTGCTGAACAAGACAAGATCAAAAACATCTGGCTCCCCCATAATAGTGATTACCACATAATCTGGAGCATTTACAAGAATAAACAGCTCCCCCTGCTCAACATCCCATGAGCGGATATGTGCATCACCTCTCTCACACTACTTTAATTTCCAAATTTATTCTGCTCCATGCACGCATCTGCGATCCACTTCGAAACTTCCAAAATACTCATGTTAAACTGAAGCACAAACCAACCTCCTCTGATACCACTTGTTGGGGAGATTCCCGAATCCAGGCCAAAAATTTCTTGCCAAAAAATGTCATGAGAAACCCATCGAAATATGGAAGCGATATGAGAAGAATAAATAAATCAACACACATGATTTTTTAACGTGGAAAAACCATCATAGACGGAGGATTAAAAAACCACGGGGAAATTACAAAAATATCCACTATGAATCAGAGAATAAAATAATCCAAGTAATGCCTGAACTTGAATTACAAATAAGAGAGCGTAGAAAACAAGTGTGAAAACCACACCCCGATATGCTTATATTATCTCTCTGATAAACATCCTGCTGACACCATGTATCATAATATCAATCTATGACAAAATTCCACCCTTCTGTCGACAAAATTTCACTACCTCGGAGATCTTCACCCAAACATGCGTCAACCTCACATCAGCTTGCGACACCCGAAAGATATCTTCATCATAATGTACCTCTGTTCTCCAATTGGGACACACCACTTGATCACCGCTATCAGGAAGACTTTCGATATGTGGCCCCAATCATCAATTGTGTTATTTCTATACCACACCTTTCAAACATTGACATTTCATCGTCGTCATGTCACACGAGCCACCGCAAATGCGACAACCCTTTCCTGGGTCTTCCTTGCCGACTACATCTTACTGGCACACCCCTTGTCTTCTCTTCAAAATATGTATCTGCATCCTCCTTATATAGACACCAAGTCCATAATAATCAATTAATGCAGTCAATATCCATTATTCCATCCATTAATATTGAGAATTAAATATCCATTAATGTTGGGAGAAAATCATTATTTAATGGTGATATAAATATCTCCATTAATAATTTTCCTCGCTCATCAATAAATGTGATGAATCCCTCCATTAAGAATTTTCTTCTCTCATCAATAAATGTAATGAATCTCAACACAGCCAGCCTTCTGCATCACGACCTCCCCTCTCTGATGAGACATCTCTTTCCCCCAATAGGTGAGTGATGATTTTTTTCTTCCTTGATTTCTCCTTTTTAGAATTTATTCCTAGGTTTCGAACCATAATTTCAAATTTTTTTGTATTCTTGAGGCAGGATCCCTTGAATTTCCACATTAAATTTTGAAAATATTCTGATTTCGTACATATTTCATATTCAATGAATATTATTAAATTGTTTTTTTATTTTTACAATAATTATTTTGGTATATATTAGATGGTTTTGGTTGAGAATCATTGTTGTGGATTGTAGTTTTACTTGCTTAGCTGATTTGGCATGTTTTATGATTAATTAGTTTGGTGTTTATTCCGTTTTGATACATTGTGGGTTTGAATTTATTAATAAATGATTTTTCTGGATGGATTTTGTGTGTGTAAAGTTGTGTGTTCCCATTTAAAATTGTTTTATAAAATTTAAAATGTTTTATTAAATAATGTGTGCGGGAAAATCATTTTTGGGCAAGTTTATAGGTGCCTGTGATTTTAAAAGTGGATTTTAACATGTGGTGTGTTTTTGTCAAGTTTTACACCCGAAGTCCTTTCACTAAATAACATGATTGGCCTTTTAAAATTACTTGTGATTTATTTTGCAATGGTTTAGTTTATATTAAAATGTTTTTGAAGTTCAAAGTGTTGATTAAAGTCTATTAATATGTTTTTCACATTTGGTTTTTAATGTTGTATTCCCCTTTTGATGTTGAAAGTGTGTTCTAATTGAAATGGTCTATGGGATTCATGAAATGTGTTTTGAAATGTATGTCGTGTTTCAATAGTGGGTTGTGTGCCATTATTTATTCCTCGTGTCATGCCTACCCCTAGCCCTCCTTCCATAGGATAGAGGCTGGCGACTAGAACCAAAGGCGTAAATCCATAAGCTAGGAAGACATTGCCTTTATAAAAAGTAAACATACACAACATAGTACAAAACAGGAAGCAAAACACTATGTAAAACTGTATACAATAAGAAGTTCTGGAATGTAAAAAGGTCCAGAAATACAAGCCCAACTGTAAAGTACAAGTACAAATGAAAGAAAGTACAATGGAAATCAATGTAAAGAAGCTACTGGGTCGTCCTTCAGGGTTCCTACATGAAGGGTAGGTACAAATTACCTCCTCACCACTCCATGTCTGTTTATCTCCTCCGTATACCGTCACACCGAGTGGTCCACCTCTGGGTACCATCTAGTCATGCAACTCTCTGCCTCCTTAAGTGAAATATTTCATCTGCAACCAACACAATGAGGTGCGGGCATAGCCTGTGCAGGGGTGAGTATAACGATACTCAGTAGGGACCCCGAGACCCTCAAGGATCACAATATCCAACAAGAATAAACCATAAAGTACAAAATCAACAGGTAACCCCACATAGGTATATGCCCATACATATACCTAATGTATCAAGTAATTCATCTCAGTCATGAGGTAAACACAAGTTATTGACTCACCTCAAACCAGGATTTTATTCAAGGGGGTAGTACCAAGTATTAACCCCAGTCAAACTATCAAAACCTAGACTGCTAAAGTACTCCTATATAGAGTACTGTGGGCCTATCGCGTCACACAGAGGTGCTTCCCACTATCCTGGACTACTGAGGTACTCCTCCAATCAAGTACGGTGGGTCTGCTGCGTCACACAGAGACGCTCCCCCACTGTGGGTCTTCCGCCTTACACAGAGGCGCTCCCCCTCGTAGCCTGGTAAGGTACTCCTCCGATTGATTACTGTGGGTCTGCTGCACTCACACAAAGGTGCTCCCCACTTTGGGTCTACCGGGTCACACAGAGGCGCTTTCCACTGGGCCAGTCAAGTCAAATCGAGTCGAATCGGTCAAGTAGTCGACAGGTCTCATCCAGCTACTAGGTCTCCATACTCTGTCCGCTCACCTCTGAAAGAATCTGCTCCATGAGCTAATAGTCAATACTCCAACTGTCACGAAGTCCTATGTAGAAGTATCTCAAAGTCCTTCCTCATCATAGGGGTCTCAACGCAACAGACGGTGCGTCAATCGGACGCGCGGTTTGTGAGTTATTGGCATTTCCATCCTGGGGGTCCGGTTGGATTTCAAGTTCAAACTAACCCGACCGCAACCCAACTGTGTCCAAACCTCAAGTGGGGTATTCCAAAAGAACCAACTCGCTCTAAGCTTTCTATCTCCATAGACGGTTTGTTTATCGCACACCCGTAGCCCATGTTACGGGCGAAAAGGTGATTTCGGGTCAAACGGGTCCCGAATGGGGTCCGACCCAGTCCGCGGGTTTGACTCGGTCTGCGGGTCTGACCCAGCCTGAGGGTGGCCAGAGCCGAGGGGGGGGGGGGGGCTAGACCGAGGGGCAGCCCGGCCCATGTAGGGCCCAGCATGGCGGCCGACGAAGGATCTACCTCATCTGCGTCCAGGGGGGAAACTGCACAACCACTGGCCCCCGAACGGCAGAGCCGTTCGGGTTGGAACCCAAACTAGCTCCATCTGGTGCCAGTGCAGATCATGTGGGACCCAGCGGGGTCCAGCTCCTCCTTGTTGTCCGAGCGGCCCACCATTCCACATCACCGACGGCCGGCCCGACGTCGACCGCCTCAGTTCTTCTGTCGCGGCCCGCCTTGGCTGCGGCTTTCCTTCTCCGCGCGGCGTGAGGCGCTGCACCCTTCCGTCGCAGCCCGGCCTGGTCGAAACCCTCTTCTCCTCTGAGCAGCGCGACGACGTCCCACCCTTCCACGGCGGCCCAGCCTAGCCGCGACTTTTTATTCCGCATGGAACGACAGTGTCGCGCCCTTCTGGCGACCCCACAACCTTACGCCACCGGTTTCTTCGTAGCCGTCCCAACACCAGTCGTCATTGCTCCGCCGCTATCCGTTGGCCACGGACCGCTCCTCCAGCGGTATTGCTGTGCCTCCTCTGTCATCATCAAGACAAGAAAAATGAGGGGGGGGGGTCGAGCTATGTTCGTGTGGCCCTCACCCTCCGCGTTATGATGATAACAATTGGTAACATGAGGACCAATATTTGGACGATGAAGAACGGGAACAAGAATCAACCTTAAATCCCTTATCTCATATTGTTTTTCGTTGACGATGTTCCGGAAAGGCCGACGTCATTCCATTGACTTCATAAAGAAGATGAAGAAGTCGAGGACGACGTCGTCGACATTCTTCAAGGACGGTGCTTCCCTTTCTTTCCTTGGTTGAAGATCGTTCTTCATTGGCGGAAGAGGCATTCTTCATTGGGAGAATTAATTCCTCCAAGATCTTCCAACCCCTCTCTGAAAGCTCCATCAAATGAAAATTCCAACAAAAAATAATGGGTTAAGCTAACCCATTATTTAACTGTTTTCCAAAATATTCAAAATATTTCAAATAATTAATTAATGTTCCATTAATTAATTTGTGTGGTTTGGCACATTTATGAGGGAACTTCAAGGGTTTCCCCCACTAATAGATAGTTCTAGGGGTTTTAAGCCCATGTGGTCCCCACCTCTTTAATTGATAAGAGGTATTTAGACCTCGGGTGGGCCCCACCACCATAACCTCTCATGAGAGGTTTTGGGGTGGTGTCCCCCACCTATAACCTTCTCTTGTAGGTTTTAACCACCAAATAAATAAATAAAATATAACACTTTATTTTTATTTAATTTTATTAAAAACCCAAATTTTAACTTCCATTCTCAACCAACTATCATCGAGGTCAAATTATTCTTAAGCGAATACCGGCGCTACAAGTTCAACCATGCCGTTTGCTTTCAATTATGAGCACCAGTTCAAAAGTTATAAAATCTCATTCTCACATTTACTGAACTTACCTGAACAAAACATTGAAAATTAATTTCAGGCTCATCGGGCCTCGGAATCAAGCGCTGTAAATTTTCACGGACTCGTAAAAATCCCATGTATTTAAGAAAAAAAAAATCCACCGAATTTCTAGGTCTTTACAAAGAATCTAAAGGCATGTTGGTCATGTTGAAATGGATATTTGGAAAACCCGTCTTGGTTTGGGTATCTTGACTTGTTGGTTGATCGTGATTTGTGAGGGTCTCCAACATGGGATTTCCATTGTATGTTAATTTTTTTAAGGAAGTGGACAAACCTTGAGGTGGATGTGGTAGTTCCGTTTTGTGTGATGTGTTTGGTTATAGATATATATATATATATGTGTGGCTTGTTCAAATTGCATGGAATGACCCTTTGAGAACTATACAGGGGAACCTAACATAATAAAGTAGTTTACATAGAAGGTTTTCTACACTAGTTAGGTTATTCACTACTATTTTCCCAATGATGGTTGATACTAGGGTTTATTACTATGGGATTTGGACCCTCAATCAGTCTTGGGTTACAGTGGTCAGTCATTTGGGCGTTTTGATGTCATCAGAAAGGTCATCACTTTAGGATGAGTCTCATGTATTAGTATGTTCGTGTTCTCCTAGGAGTTTCATGTTCTCCCCATGTTCTTCTAATACTAGTACCTTTAGTTCCATTTCCCTCAATATGTGTAAATGTTATCTTGTGTTTTGTTTTGGTTCACTTTTGGTAAAATATAAACGTTTGTTTTCTGTTAAAAAGGATTTAAAGAAGGAATGTTTTGGAAGGGATAAATACCATCCCCCTCTCTCCCTTTTAAGAAAAATAGGTTTCTCTTACTTGGTTATATAATACCTTTCCACTTTATCCTTGTTTTAAATTTAGAGGGCAGGGGACTATGTTTATTGTTTGGATTATTTTGTGGTTTTAAAATGTAATGTGTGGAAAACATATATTTATATTTTATAGTTCAAATGTGATAATCAATGTTTTCTTTATTTAATGGTTGTGCATTTAGAATAAAATTATTTAGGCCTGATTAATGAGTTTAAACACTCATGCCTATGGTGTTTTCTTTTTTTCGTTCCTCTGGAAAGTTTCATCTTGGTTTGCATCACCTTGGGCGATGTTTGGTTTCTGTATTATAGAGTAACCCATAGGATTATATGGAGTCTTAGTCATGGACATGATAGTTATGCTGTTGTTCATTAATTATTTTTCTATCGTATATCTATTATTTTTTATTTTATTTCTACTAATTAGATTATTTTCATTGGTTAAAGTCACTCCCATTTGTACTCTGTCGAAGCCTTGACACTTGTCACCAGCCTTAGAGGATCAAGAACACCTCACAGGTTTTACCATAGATCAGCTCAAGTGACTGGTTCAAGGTCTACTCATGTTGGTTCATGACATGAAATATCGTTTAAAAACATTTCCTTTAAATGATATCAATTTTTTCTAAAACACTTTTAAAAAACATAACACATTTTTAAAAATCGTTTTCTTTGAAAATAGTTTTGAAAACTCATAATGGAATATTTGAAAATCATAGAACACTTTTAAAATCATTTTCCTTGAAAATTATATTAAAATATAATTATATTTTTTTTTAATTTTTTTTTAAACATGATTTTTTGAATAAAACATATTTCCAACCGAAGAGAGACATGTGGATAGATTTTTTTAAAAACCTTTTGTTAACTATCTTAAGCACCAAAGAATGGAGAAATGGTACTAATACAAGAATAAATACTGAATAAATAGAGGAGAACAAAATTCATGATTGTTTTTGACTGACAGGTCATAATATTTCATCAATAAAATCATAATCCTAAAAAAACTCAAAAATTGATGATATTTTTGTAATAAACTCTTACCACTTGGTATCTTTGAATCATACTGAACATGTAAGAAAATGACATTAAATTAATCTTAAAGTATCATAAAAAAGAATTATATTCTTGATATAACATATGAAATGGTATTTTAGACAACTTACAGAAAAATATAGGTGTATAACATGACATGTTCCTCAGACAAGGAAAAATGAGACAAAATTGCTTTACCAATTTGGTAACTTTCTAACCATAAACTCTATGAAAGAAGGATAATAAAATTCATCTGTATATGTTAATAAATTTAAGTATAAAAATAAATTAATACCTAAATATTATTTATATGATCCACAAAAAATAAATGAGTGGTGAATAAGGCATTATTCTCACAGGAATAAAAGTGACATCAGAAAACCCTTACCTAATGTCTTGACTGTCATCATACCCATTAAATCTTCTTTTTTAAGAAATAAATTTTTTTTATACATATAAAAACACAATATTAATATATATAATACCATATATGATCTTATTATGAAATTATATTAACCCTTTATTAACAATTCCATGTTAATGTTACATTTTGGTTAATATCAGCTTTGTTATTCATATATGTTTTGACTTATTACTCTTTCTATCCTTACATATATAATGAATTTATTATTCCAAGAATATTAAAAAAGAAATAAATATAATAAATATAAATTATTTTAAAATTAATAAGAATAAAAATTTTATAAAAATTTTATAAATATAAAATGATATACATCATTCATGGAGACAGTAGGTTATATGTAGGCATGAACCTTATTTCCATTTTATTAACATTTTGAAAGAAAGAAAGTAAATGAAATATATGTAAATATATATAATATAATTCCACTATAATAATTATATCATATGTATCATATAAATTTATAAACCCCAAACTTACTACATTTTATGTAAAGTGTGAAGGAATCACATCACTTCGAGGAGGTGGTGGTCCACTTATCCACAAACGAAGTTATCATATTTACCCAAAATGGAAAGTGGGGAAGTATGTATTATATAAAAATTTAATAAAAATAAATACATCAGAAATATCCTATATGAAATCAGAAAATAATATTTCATTCATAATTTTGAACCATGATATGTCGTAAAGGAAGAAGGAATAACATCGTTTTACAATATGGTAGTCTGATTTACACAGGAACGCTAGGTTCATTAACCATTTGATAGAAGTTTGAATAGTTATGGGTGAAACCCTTATAATATAAAAATATAAGTATATTTAGTATATTGTGGTTATTATAAAATAATAGAATAATAATATTTTAGGTGTCTATAATGAAAATAAATTAAAAGAGGTTGTGGAAGGGTGTTGCCTCTTCTTTGGGTGACTCATCTTGGTTTACACAAAAGGGATTACTTGGTTGATTTATTCCCAAATTAAGGAATATAAGATGTATTTATGGAAGTTGGTATGAGATTTGGGAAGGTTTTTGATGAGAAAAAGGGATTTATAGGAGTGAATAAGGGAGGGGTGAGTTCCCTTTTATAGGTGAGGTGGAGTGGTATGCTTTTAAATATAAAATGTTAAAAAGGTATTGAGTGGTCTACGTTACATTATATGTCTAAAATAATATTAAATTTTAGATAAAATAGGGTTATTAATCCAAATATGTGCAAAAAATGGATTCTGTAAACATTTCTATGTTATTTTATAACTTGTGTTAAAGATTAACCACTAAGTAATCCAGTTTTTACCTTAATCACTATAATTTATTTTAATTACATTCACTAATGTTTTTGGTCAAAAATGAGGTTGAAAATTTGAGACATTATAAATATTGGTAATTAAAATATGGAATACATATTTCCAAATTATAATCATAGAAGTGGTAGATATTAACATTAAATTAATCCTAGAGACATGTTCGGACAACGGGTTTTTTTGAGTGAAAATGTTTAAATGATTGAAATGTTTTTATATCCAATTTCAATGGGAAATGGGTTCTAATGAACTAAATTGGAATAATTTATGTAAAATTGATCTAATTAAACTTTAAAATCCAACAGAAATATTATTTAACAATATAAATAAATTGAATGAAAAAGTAGTTTGGAAAGAAAATTGAGTATATTTCACTAGTCAATAAAAAATGACGTTTTTTAGAAAAATCACCAAAATTCATTCTAATATAATTTGAAATTAATGAGTTAATTATTTTTTGTTTTATAAAATTCAATTTTTAATAGTTTCTAAAATTAATTTTATTATTGTTTATAGAAGTACATAAAAATGAATTCATTTAAGAAAATATTATTTTTAAACATATAAAGACTTTACCAAAAAAATTGACTTTTTATCAATATTTCTTATTTGAAAAAAAAAATTATAAATATTACTAAAAATTTAGTTATTAGTATTCATATGACTATTTTTAATTGGTATTTTATAACTATCTCATTTATGTAATTATAATAATAAAATGTTGTTTCTTAGAAAATTAGTGTTGCATGTAACCCAACCCAAGTTGGTGTTGTGTGTTGGGAATTATTATCTTGGAATAGAATATAAAAAATATTAAATTTCTTTATCATGAAATGAAATAAATAAAAGAATATTATTTTTTTGAAAAAAGGTAATTTTAAAGTAAGTGTGTTACAAGGGAAGACCACATGATATGGCCGCATGATCTACCAAACTGTGTGCCAACCATTATATTGTCTCCATCCTAAGTGGTAGGGACTTCACATGCTTTTCGATAGAGGTTAATTCCCATAAACCTAGTTGTGAACCCTATACAATTACACTATCATTGTCAGATGGTTTTCACTAGGTTGAATCATGGTTTCTCCTAACAAGGGTCCAATTGGGCCCCTTCCTTAGACCTCCCAAAAAATAACAATTTTTCTATCAAACACTTCGGAAAGCCATATAATAAAAGAAAAAACAGAAAATTAAAAAATAAGAGATGATTTTTAGGTTGGTTTATGACATTAATATTCAACACTATGAAAATAGAGGTAATCACATTTATAAAGCACTTAGTTCTAGGGAAACAATTCCAGTAATAAGGATAAATAATATCTATTATCATGTGTTGAATCTCACTCTATTACTGAAATATTTAGATTAAAAATCACAAAATTTATGATTAATTTTTAAAGAGTAATTAATTATGAGTAAATATAAAAAAAAGATAGTGTATCTTTTTATCCACAACTCTAGAAGGATAATTCAATAGGTGGATCATTAATAAAATAAGAAATATATGAGATAGAAATGAGAGATTAGAGAAGGACGTAGAGGGTATTATTATCTTTAGATTCAATATCAATAATTGAATAGATTGAATTTTTGTTTCAATATAAAAAAAATATGTATATTTAATTAAATTTTGAAATTAATAAATTAAAAATACTTATCATGAGGCCACTGCGTACCCAATAGTCGCCTCCAGTTATCCAGAAGCCCAATGGATCCTCGGTGGATGTTTATCAAGATTTTAGTGGAAAATCTTGGTCATACTGCCCTTGAATATCTCACAATATAATTGGTTAACTACAATATTGTACATATTTCTTTCTAAAGAACATTGCTAGATGTTTTACCCTCTGTTGATCTTCCTCTGAACACCTATATTACCATTTAAACCCTCAAACCCCAATTATACCATCATAAGTTTCATCGTTTACCATTAGAATTTAAATATGAATTTCAAATCCTAAATCATCCTTCGACCTAATTCAAATAAATATTTTTTTTCTCTAATTGCATGACATGTATGGATACAAGTCATTGCAAACTCCCATCAGCATAGCTTTTCATCCCTTAAGGTCATCCTCTCTCATTCCAATGACATTAATACATGACTGAATGAAGTATCATATCTCACCCTCAATTTTCCAATGATACAGGAATGTAACACATATTCCTAATCATAAGAATTTTCTTTTCTCTGAAATCAAAACCTCCAATCATTAATACTCCTTATCTTACTCATACATTTCATGTTTGGTTATCAGTTTATTTTATCATAGTCAAAAACATGTGAAATAATATAAATAAAAGTACACTTTACTTATTCAACATATACTAGTATATATTCCTAAACAATATATTTTTGATATCAAACTTATAGTAGTGGATGTATTTAATCTAATCTAGACCAATGTTTATATGAAGTTACACTCAAACATCTCCCAACTATCAGCAATAAAATAATAACATCAAACATAATATTTTTTTACCAGATAGTTTATTAATATAATGATACCCCTATCACACTACCTCAAAATGGACTTACATTTTCAATCCCAATCTTTAGACCTGTAATATTCTCAAAATTTGGTATCATTCAATTATTGAAAAAACTACCTTTCTATTGAGAATTGTAGATCATTAACCAATTCTGTGTATCATACTAGAATTAAAACATTTGTTTAATTACATGTAAGAGTACCAATATATCAATAAAATTACTCATTGTTGACAATCACTCAATGCAAATCCAATTAAATGTTTCTAATTAACCCTCCAAATCCAGTATTCATTTCTCAAAATATATAATGTTTCCTCTTCTATCAAAAAACCATTTGAAATATCACAATTCCACTAGTCAAGGTTCACTTAATATACCTCCCAAAACATTCACCATAACCTATTCATGATAAGTGTCACATTATTGAATAGTCAATGTTGAAATCCCCACTATAAGATTAACCTTATCCCTCACTCCCTAGGCATTAATGCATTCAATTTTCATCATAATTTACACATTTTTTATGATGATTTGTGCTCATAATAACTTTAATAGACTGTTTCACAAGTCTTAAAAAAGGAATAATGTTTTGTGATATTTTATAAAACCACTTA
Source organism: Viscum album (assembly GCA_963277665.1). Classification (NCBI taxonomy): domain Eukaryota; kingdom Viridiplantae; phylum Streptophyta; class Magnoliopsida; order Santalales; family Viscaceae; genus Viscum; species Viscum album. The sequence continues at coordinate 2,023,772,404 of OY728125.1, forward strand.
TTAAGATAAATATTTCTCATTTCCATATCATTTTTTCCTAACAATAAACTATATTCTGCTTTCCCTCACATTAGGGATACAACAAACAATTAGTTATTTCTCATAAAATCTTTTGGTATGATCCCTCTTCTTCCACCACTATAGAAATAATTTTCTTCTTAATGATTAATAATTTATAAATGTCTCATTATATTATAATATAATAAATTTAAATTATTATTAAACTTGGGTTTAATAGGTTTTTTCCCACCTTAGTGTTTGACAAATCCCAAGATATCCCAAATATTAACACCTTACTTCATTTTTCCCCTATCTCCAATTTCTTCTTCCCAACATCCAGACTTAAAGAAATGTAAAATTATTAAAAAAACATACTTATTATTTTCCTCATAGTAGGTGTTAAGGTAAATATAACCATAGATATTCACCATAAATAAAATTCATTTTTAAGATTGTTTTGCGATGCATAGGTAATTTGTTGAGTAAATTTAAGATGGGAACCTTGAATCAGTGTTTTTAGTATGACAAGGTCTATCAATAGAACACTTGGGAAGTGGTATGATGACTGTGCCACTACATGAATTCCTCCAATATGGTAGGGTATAGTGAATTAAACCATGTATTAATTTACACATAATAATTGGTGTTAGAATAATGAACCTATACAGAACAAACACCACAATATAGGACATAATAAAGAAGAATTGAAAAATGAATCTAACTGACATATAAAAATCATCCAATTAACACAAATATACACAAAGGTAAATAGAAAAGAACACATTATGAAAAAGCACATGATATATTCCCTACAACCAAAAAGGGAATCTAACATAAATTGTTGAATGAAAGAGATCCCTATAGAAATCTAAGCTTAAGAGTGGTTGTAATTTTTTATTACCTCTTCTTAGTACCAATAATTCCCTCCAACACTACATCAACTAAGCTCATCACCAAAATTTTCATTACCAATATAATATAAGACATGTGTGTCTAAAGACGTCCTTGTAGGGGTGAGTATATACATACCTTGTAGGACACCCCAAAAACTGGAATGAAAATAATAAGAGTGTAATTGTATCATGTTCACTAAATATACAAAATAAATATCCCACAAGAATAAAAAACCAAGATATTATTTAAACAAAAAACCCCAATAAAATATAGAGAACCCTTTTTTCATAGACAACTATTAGAGAAATCCACATGTAGCTGTACAAATTTAAACAACCCAAATCTCGCAACCATAATTTCATATCTTGAACCATAAAGGAGTAACCATACATCATAAAGTAACCAAAATAGATAAGATAATCATAAAAAAGATTCGATATATGTACTTATCCCCTGAATGTGTTGATTTCCATGCTCAATCCCCCTCACCGTCCCTATGGAGAAAATTCTTGTAACTACCTATATCATCTAAAAAGGAGTATTGAATGAATAGACAGACCACTCTAATTTGATCTACATAGGAAAACACATTGTATTGTATATTTATTAGTCTAAAACTAACACTCATATAAGATATTTTAAACAAAATATCATACGGTTGGATATTGGGACAAGTGGAGAACATCAAGTATACTAGGTAGCCCATTTGGAATAGAAGACATACAACTACCACACATTTTTAGCCCACATGCATTGTGTAAGGCCCATGTGAACCATTTATGCTTCATGAGTTGGGTCGAATGAGCATGACCTAGTTTTCCTTTCCCGACCTCATGGATAGACCGTATTTTCACCATTAAATGACACATGGGCCAGCTTCCCAAATCATATGATGATATCTCATGTAGCCTACCAAGCTATTCCAATCTGTCTAGAAGGTCATTCTTTATATTTCCCCAAATTTATAGTAGCATTATGATCCCCATCTAGGTGCATTCAATGACCTTATATTGCAAATATTTTTCATAGCATAGTTGGATGGTCATGGTCCCCCATCGCTCATCACAGCATCATATCATAGCCTCCCACAGACTCCAATACCATCTTGGACACCTTTCATGGTATCCTTCCTTCATGCCTCCTTTATCCCCCATAATAAAAATAGACTTATTCTCACTATTATTTCATTTCATGGTAGTCTCCCCATTCAAGTATAGATTTATTGTATCATGCAATAATAAAATAAACATGGTTAGAATTAAATTATTATCTCTTCGTTCCATCACAAGGGTGGTTTTAATCCAGTGAATGAACCCCTTCTTTGAATCACTTCTTGGAACATGAAACCTTGGGGAAAAAAGTTTTGATTTAAAAATATCATTCCTACGGATACACAACATTGGTTTTACAAAATCAAGAACATGAATTAACTTCTAATTTCAAGGTTTTAACCCTTGAATGAGGTTAATCATAATAAAATCCCTCAATAATCACAAATATTATAGTATAAATTCAAAAAACTAATCCCAATCACGAATTTAAACATTTATTGGTGAATATTGTGTTATTGTTTGGGTTCATTGGAACATAATCTATGTTGATCATGATTGGAAGCTCCCAAATCTCACAAATTATCTCTGAACCATGCTTTAAAATTCTATAGTTTTTAAGGAAGATATTCAATAATGAGAGAGAATTATTTTTAAATGGATAAACTCTAAAATTCATATTTTCTAATTAAAACACTCAACTCTAGGTTCAATCTCAAAAATTGATGAATCAAACTCAAATAACATCACCCCTTGTGTAAAAACTATATTACAGGTTCAAAAGTGGTATTATATTTGCAATAAGATGATCTAATTTTAAGTACAGTCATTATGCTATCAAACATTTGTGTACTAACTAAAAATAATTTATATTTTTTATATATTATTTCTAAAGCTCTATAACATTAAAATAGAATAACCTTCCTATAAAAAATCTAAAATTAATATTATTTTTAACATTTTTATGTTTAAACACAAAAAGAATGGTCTTTATAATTACATTCATTTATAATTATCATTTAAAAATTAAACTTTGGGACTGATTAAATTCATGATATTCTCTATATTAAAAACACAAAATCACATATATAAAATGGATAATGAAAAGGACAAGTGAGCATAAGATTTGTGTAAGGTTCACAAAAAAAGTAAGTGAATATGTCCTTGGTGTGTTCAAAAACATTGAAGACATGGGTGATCCACTAATGTGATAAATTGAATATAATTTCACAAGTTATCATAATTAACCCAGAATAGTTTCCAAATATTTTAATACCCATAAATTTTGTTTATATAGGATCCCTCTTATTTACAATGATATTACAACTTAAATAAAAGTAGATTCATAATTAATCGTAATGATACAATATAAGTAGATAGATCATCATCATATTGAATGAGTTTAATAAAAAAAAATTTAATTAAATTATTGATAATAAATAAATCTAATGATCATCAATAATATTGCGGATTAAAATCTCCAACTTCATTAAGAACATTGTTGTCTAAAATATTCAATAGTAGTATCATGTTAGTATCTCTCTCAATAATTTTAAGCCCATCGATTATATTTTTTTAATCATATCTATTTAAATAAATAATTCAAGATTACATAGACAATTTTTATATTATAATACAAAAAACTCTATATAGTTTATTCATTTGATATTCTGCTTGAGAAAAATGAATCCTAGAATCCAAAGAAGTTAAAAAAATCTTCTCATTTAACACTCTAAAAATATCATTAAATATATATATCTTCAAATATCCACAAACATATTATCTAATTATCCCCATAGGATCAACTTTTAACCTGTTCAAATATAACTTGTTTTCAAGAGGATAATAATTAAAAATAATGTGATAAATGTTATAATTTTTTTTTCATACATGAGATGAAATTATTCATACAAAAGCACTGATATCTTTAAATAATTATGATATTGGTCCCAAATTAACCTTATATGAACTCTGGATTAACAATACATGGACATCAAAACATCTAAGTTATTATAATATAGGTTTCATATAAGTATTACATGTGATCAAAAAAACATTACTCGCCCATATAAAAACATTGTACAAGATAAAAAATATTTTTTTAATAATACATGAGATTTGTATAATCTTAGATTAATTTTGAATTTTCTAATTTAATCTTATATAACAGTTTGAAATTCTAGTATACACTTACATGGATAAATTAAATTCCACAACTTAGTATCTCATATCCTCGAATATCTTCCAAACTCCTCAGGACTACATTAAACACCTTAAAACAATTTTTAAACATTTCTAACAAATTTTAATGCATCAAAATGTTTGTTAGTATTGAAAATAAAAACAAAAAACCTTCAATGTTATATATTTTTAATCTAGGTTACATGAATTAATTTTCTTGAAAAGAAGTTATGGAGTTCAAAAAATCATCCAAATAGAACAAGGTGTTATTTATTAAACATTCTTGGATGTTATAATTTTAAGAATAACACCTTATAGAAGAGAAATTGGAAACCCTTCTAAGATGATATTCCACAACCAATTTATATTTGTATGGTCATCTAGTATTTATTAGTGTTATCTTTTAGTTTAAATATCAAGGGACATGTAAATTTTTATGATCACCTAATCAGTTGAATGTGGATATGGTACTCTATAGGATTTTTAATGTCCAAGGATCTTATACCCACATTAAAAAAGTCAGATATAGCATATGCATGAAACAATGGATGACCCCTTACACTACCACTTCTCATTTAATAAATTTATCATAGAGGGCTCAAGAAAAATAATAAATGAATTACTATGAAAATTAAATAAGTTATATTACTATTTATACACAATCTATAGTTAATCACCATATTATCATAATTATCCAAGGTCTTTGTTTCCCCCTCTAAACCTCTCAGTCCAAAAGACTCATCCAAAAGGTTCATAGAATATAAAACTATAAATGATAATACATGCTTATACTATTTAGATACACACTCATCACACCATACTATTAGCCTTATTTTTTAATTCCTAGACCCATACAATTAATCAACTTGGCTATCTATCCAACTTGTTTATTATTTGACAGACCAACCACAAATCACAGGCACTATATATTGTTCAACCCCCTCCCACTTAATTAAAACAAATGATTGGTCTAACCCCAAAAAGGGATACCATGATTTACCATACATAACAACAACAACAATTAGCCATGCAATCATAATATATCTTAATTTAAATTGGAAACGTGTTTTCTAGAAAACCATCACAGTTAACCCAAACCACCCGAAGACATACCTTAATGAAAATACATTTTTCCTTTTGAACCAAGTGCTCAAACCCATATAAAAAACATAAAAATTCCCCTATCATGTGATAATATCATTAAAATCATAATAATGGGGTTAAATTAATTACAACAGTAATAAAAAATTATTCTAAAATATATTAATTATTTTATTATCGATGTTTTAATTTACCAAACCCATTTATTTTCATTGATAAAGAATTTTTGAGATCATTGATAATATATTTTATTTTAAATTGAGTTTATTTCACTTAAGTACATGAAATAAATTATTTTCCTAGATAATAGATAATTTATTCTTAATGATATTAAATACAAAAACACTATTATACAAATTTTCTACTAAAAAAAGTCAACAATTTTATTATAAACATTTTAAAGGATATATTTAACAACTACACACATATAAAAATTGAAATGTGAACCAAATTTTAGAATATAATGCATGTATGCCAATATATTTTCACCTTTTTAAAAGATTAGAATAATAGTTGGATGTTATATTTATTTATAATTTAAAATAATATTTTTTTTCATTATATTTTTTGTTTGAGTTTATTTGAACAAATAAGAATTGTATTTGATTTTTTATTATTTTTTTAAATAAATAATTTTTTTATATTTTATTAATTTAAACCATTAAGGTGTATAGTTTCTTTAAAATATTATTTTGAGTTGTACTTTGATACAGTAGTTTTGAATAATTAATTTTTGAAGTATTAAAATGAGGAAATCATGGCTGTCGGGTGGGATGGGAATGAATGAATTTTAATAATTGAAGGTTTCATTTGATTAAATGGAAATTTTTTAATAAATGAAAGAGAATCCTGGGGAATATAATCCCAGCATAAAATTTAACCCATATATTCTCATTATTCACCGATAGAATTCCTCACTATAATATAGTTTCATATTCACCCAATGAAAACTTACAATCTAATATTTTCTCAAGGTTACAACGTTATACAAGACTAATAAGGGGATCTCATATATAAATAATGTGGGCTATAAATGGGATATAAAATAATAAAAACCACTTACTTAGGACTAAATAATATAGTATTCTAGTTTTATAAATGTAACCCCCTCTAATAAATTGTCAATATCCTACAAATTCTCATTTTTCAATGTAATATCAGGTATTCTCATTGGATTCTTAGCGACCAAAATACACAAAAACCAATCCAAATTCACTAAAATAATATTACTTGAATCTCAATTCAAGGGTTAAAATTACTGAATAAATAATAATCTCTAGAATCAACTCAATAACTTGTAGGTGGCACTAAAGGAATGAAAAATCATTCACAATTTTTTTTAACTAAGTTAAGAAATTAATTTGTAGGATGCCAAGGGTATGTTTTGATTGAGTGAGAAGTTATATACCATCTCACAAGGGTCCCCCACTTTGAGAATGTAGTAAATATTATAACCTCTTGGAAAAATGTTGTCACATGTGGTTGAACCCTTCCATCATCACTTGTATTTTTTTAACACTTCATTCTGTCTATATAAATTCATTCAATCCTTAAAACACTGGGTGGGAATATGTATGTTCCATTTACCTTGTATATTATATACTTTTCCTCTCGCATTCATCTATCTCTAATTCTTCTAATTATCACACTTCCATTTGCTACATACTATTCTAGATTCGTTATATATCCATAAGAAGTGGAGTAGTACCAACATTCTAATGAAAAAAACTAAGGATGATCTTCCCAATTTTGGGAGGAATCTATTATATTGTCTACATTTAATTATTTTAAATTTAATTTTTATGAAGATTTTCTATTATAAATCCATTCACTACAAAAAAAATTTCAGCTTACGGTGGTTTTTTTGGTATGGAGGCTGTTTAAACCGTCGTTATTTGCTTCTGCGGAGGTTTTCGAAAAATGCCTCTATATTATTCTATGGTGGTTTCTGAAAACTGAAGCTACATTTTGTATAACACCCCATGCTTCCATGGTACACTTCTCTTTGAATAATACAGTAGCGTTTGTTGTAAGCAACTTCGAGTTCTAACAAACGCTGCAACCAATCAAACAAGCCTTTTTGAATAGTAATACCCACTTTTTTAAATTTTATAAATTTTATCCCTCAAAATGGACTTAATTTTTGGATTTGGAATATCGAAATTATCCTAGGGTGAAATTTTGGTACTTTTCGGATAACTTTTATATTTTGATGAATAGTGAAAATTACAAATTTTTAAATAAAAACAACTTTTTTAATCAAAATAATAGACAGTGATAAATTATGAATTTGAGTGATTTTAAAGTATATTTGAATATATTTTTCACATTTAATACAATTTTGGTCATTGGACATAATTTCACAATTAAACCGGACATAAACAAGTGTCAATCTTTTGATAGTTATTATCTCTTAAAAACACGCTTTTTGTTTTAACAAAGGGAATTAATTTTAAATTAATTTCTACCACTTCTGTGTTTTGAATTTGGAAAAATGGATTCCATATTTGGAATCAGGATGTCTAAATTGCATAAATAGTTAACTTTTATTTATAAACATTTTGAATAATTACTTCGGTAAATATTTTATTTACCATGGTTAAAGGGTAAATCCAGTAAATAAGGGTAAAAAATAATATTATAATAATAATAAATTACCCTAAAACGTGTCATAACTTTATTGGTTGATAAATTTCCGACCATGGTCATCTTTGGGTCGATTTTGGGACCCATGGAGCCACTTGTAGTTGATAGAGACACTATATATTAATTAAGTTAAAATAAATACAAAAATGACATAAGCATATATCTTTTAGAAAAAAAATTTACATAGGGTTATATATGTTATATTTTCGACTATAAATATTAATTATAAAGATAAAAAGATTTCCTACGTAATGGTATTTTATTTTTAATTCTTATATATTAAATAATTTAATTTATTTATGACACAATGATGATGTCGTAATTACCGTATTAATGAAATATTGAGATAATTGATATTATAAATACCCAAATAAATGTAAATTGAGATTTTTTATAAATTCCAATAATTTTTTAAGTTACTATGAAATATTATTATTATTTATATAAATTTCTTTTGAAGTAATAATGCTGTTATGAATTTATCAAAAACAAAATTCCCAATATTGTCAAAATTGACATAAAAGAGTTTTTAAAACAAATATTATAATATTAATTTATATTCAATTCCAAAGAATCTAAATTTTGGCCAAAAGACTTATATCATGATAGGTGTATCATTAGTGGACCACTATAGGGTCTCTTGAAGGTATATAGTATGTTTGTTAACTATATAATATAAAAATACAATGTGACATGGTAAGTGTCAAACTAATTAACTAAGAGTTAAAATTAAAATATAAGGTTAATATAATGACCCAAACCTGTCTAAATTATATTGGTTGAGTTTTTTTCGACCCATCCCCACCTTAAAATTCAAATAATAAACTTTGGATCCATTATAAAATGAATATTAATTTATTATAAAATAATATTTCTAGATTTTCTTAAGGTGACCCTTCTCCCCCTTATAAAAGGACACCACTTCTAACCAATTATTCACACTTTGAAAGCCTTTTTTTCAGCCAACCCCTACCCAAGTACTCTCCCAAAATCACTCACTTAAACCAAGAGGCCTTATTTTTATCATAAATCCAACCTAATGATCCCTTTTTATCAAATCAAAAGAAAGAACACGAAGAAGAGGTAATGTTTTCACCACCCTTTTTCAAGTTCATTTCTTCTTCAACTTATTATTTATTTGTTATTACAATTATAAAATAATAACCCCAGTATCTCCTATATAATTTGATATTATTACAAATATTTTACAACCATATTAAGCATTATATCCATCCTTTGAATGACATGTCACCGTACGTGCGTACGTACGACTTACCGTCTCCACGTCATGGTGTAATTGTTATTCAATATATTAATATTTGGATGGGAATAATAATGATGATTAATCCAGGTAAATAATAAATATAACATGATAATGATTATTTATATATGATATACCATCCAATTATATATTATTTTAATATAAAAATAATGACATTTTTGCTTGTGCGTACGTACAGACTACTGTCTCCACGAACGCGATGAGATTCATTCCCCATCGTATCCATTCAAGAATAATTATCATTTAATGATTAAAAGTAATTTTTAAGAACTTTATATCATTCTGGATATTAATAAGGTACAACCTATTTATAACAAACATGACTTATGTAAAAAAACATATAATAAAAAACGAGTAAGTTAACACTCGAAATGATGATAATACTAATGTATTATTAACAAAGCATTATTAGAAGATCATATATGATATCATAATTATGTATATGGCTATTGTATAATTTAATAACATTGTTTTTACTATTATACAAGAGGTTAACATACCATCGACAAACGAAAAGTACAAGGTAAGGGTTATTTCACAATCTCTTCATTTTCCGAGGTTGTTTATTTGTCATTATCTACTAGGACCCCTTTATCATCCACAACCATGTTTCTTAAAAATTAATTCCAAAACATTCTTGATATTTTATAGAATATGGTTTAAAGTCATCTATAGCCTTGTTTGACTTTTTATAACAGTTTTATAAAGTAATCTTTCCGTCCTTTTCAAAACAAGGTCCATTTTAACCTTTTCGATAGAATTAAGGTAAGAATGTATTTTTTTAACTTATACGGCGGGTGCGGTTATTTTCCGCCGTTATAAAATATTAGAAGCTTCCCTTACAATATTATAAAGATATTTCCAAAGTAAATGTTTTATTTTATAATTATGTGACCTTAAAATGATTTCAAAAAAAGACATATTTCTCTCAAATAGTTTTGATATCATCTATGTCAACATCCTTTGATGGATTTCAAGCTTATTTCAAGTTGATTTATTATGATACAAACCTTCCATATTGTATTGAAGGTTTTGTGATATGTTTGGATGTGTATGTGTTATTTTTATACCATTCATGATTTATGGTGAATGTATTGACATTTCATATGCTAGTTTTAATATGAATGTTTATGTTATGTTGAAACCTGTTCGTATGAGGAATGCATCGGACTTAATAAATGACGGGTCGAGCCCACTATATCTCCTCGATGCATCGGTAGGTCACATGAGACAAACTAGTGTGTTGTCACGAGGCCTTGACCAAATCTTATTTGTAGTCTTGGCACGAGGCCTTGGCTACGTGGTTCTGATAGTCTGGCATTATACATTCCATCATCATGAAAGTGGTTATTGATATTACATGTGATTATTCGACTAGTAGAATATCCATGTGAATAAGTAAGTGGCATTATTTCATTTTATCATTCCATAGTATACTGAAGATCAAGTTTAAAAGGATTTTTTTTAGTTATACGTTGCCTTAAATGTTTATGCTTATTTATTAATGTTTCCGCTATATTGTTATCCTTACTAAGCATCTGAACTCACCCCTTCCAATGTATTATTTTTTCCAGAATATGAAAAAATAATTTATGAATGAACTGTAGGGATAATATAAGGGGATATGAAGACAAGATGTTGTAGTAGTAGTTTTCACTTTATAATATAATGTAAATTTTATGAATGTATCTAGTTATTCCAAATCTACTAAACTAATCGGTCTTTCGAGACTTGATCTTTCTTGTGATCATGCCAATGTTATGTAATAATGCACCAACTCTGGGAAACTGGGGTCGGGGTGTCACAGGTGGTATCAGAGTAAGTTTAGTACAAACCTTGGAAGCTAGATTTAGATAAACTCTAATAAGAGAACATAGACCTAAAATGGACATTGAGGATTAGTATAGAAGAAATTCCTAGAAATTTGGTATTGTATAGATTTTGTGAGTTTTCCGAAAAATACATCCCTGTCTGGATACGAGTAGGTAGAGGCAGAACTGGCACATATGTACCTAGGGGTAAAACCCGAAAACACTGCTTTGAGATAGACTCTAATGAGAACTGGTGCACAACAATAGGCCTTGCTGCACTCTTGGTTACAAAACTCACAGGAGATATGCTTAGGATGATTCACATTTTCTTTATGAACCATTATGAAGGGTTTATGAGTATAGACTTCCTCAAAGAAAACATTTTTATGATTATGGATTATATCCATAAACTGTTCAATTTATGTTATGTTTTTTACAAGTATGGAATTATGTATTTTGATTCATAAAATGATCTAGTTTATGCCATTGTTTAGAAATGGTGCCTAGTGGAAGAAATGGAAACTGTATCAATGCACTCACTCCATGTAGGTATTTCCATCATACTCAAGATAATTATAGTGGAGTTGGCGATGTAACTAGTGTTGATCAGCTTATCACCATACTGGGACAACTCACTCAGGTTATGAATAATAACCTTACCCGTATAGAGCACCCTGATCCACAGCGTGGAGGATCAATGTTAGATCTCTTCATGAGGCAAAAACCACCAAAATTAAATGGCAGTACAAATCCATTGGTAGCTAAGCAATGGATAAGTTCCTTAGAGAAAATATTTCAGGCTTTGGGGAGTAGTAAAAGGAAAAAAGTTATCATGGCAGTTTACCGCCTCACTGGAGATGGTGATCAATGGTGGGAATTGATTCAAAACATGAAGAAAGATGATGAAGTATAAAATATGTAATGGAGGGAGTTCAAAGATTTGTTTTTATAAAAATACTTTCCACGTGACCGTCGAGCTGATATGGAAAGACAATTTATGAGTCTGAGGCAAAAGGAGGATGAGAATGTCGCAAAGTATGAGGCTAACTTTATAAGGTTATAAAGGTATGATGGAGATTATATACATAACCCAAGAAGTAATATTGGTCATTTCTTTGATGGGTTAAAACCATTTCTTCATCAAGCATTATTCTCACAATCCTTCTCATCGTACGAAGACATTGTCTCATGTACTATCAAAACCGAAAAGGAATTCTCTAAGTCTTATTACTTTAAACCAAAGCAAGAGAAGAAGAGATCTGCTGATCAATCTAGAAATGGAAATAAGGGAAATAAGGGAAAATTTGAAAATCCATCCTGCGGTAAATTTGGGAAGAAACACCCCGGTACTTGCTTAAAAGGAATGTGAGTCTGTTACTAGTGTGGTGAAAATGGCCAACAAGCTCATGATTGCAAGGGAAAGAGAGTTTCTATCAACATGGAATGATATAATTGTAGAGAGATGATACATTATGAATATTAATTTCCTAAGCGTCAGGGGAACATGCCTCAGAAAAGGCCAAGGGATCTAGGCCAAGCTTATATTATCACTACTACTGAGGTAGAAGCTTTGAAAGATGTGGTGGAAGGTAATATAATGGTTTCCTCAAGTTTAGAAAATGATTTATTTGATTATGGATCATCTCATTGTTTCATATCTTCCCAGTTTTCTATGAAAATTAGATATTTCCAATTTGATTTAACAATGGAGTTTTCAGTTAAAACTCCAAAGGGAAGTATCATTGCAACAATGTTTTGTGAATCAGTCCCCATTAGATCGCATAAATGTTCTTTATCCACTGAACTCATTGTCATACCTATGATTGAGTTTGATAAAATCCTCAGTATGGATTTGATTTCGGACCATGATGAAAAGATTAATTGTAAGAAGAAGGAGGTTTCTATTTTTGATGATGATGATAAAGAACACCTTATTTTTAGAGTAGAATCTTCACCACCTAATTCTTATATAGATCCACCCCCATTAGCTCAACTAAATGAAATTATTGGGGAGGAAGAGAATGAAATGATTGTGGGTGATGAAAGGAATGTTCAAATAGAAGATGTACCTATTGTGAAAGAATATGTAGATGTGTTTCCGGAAGATTTTCCTGGACATCCTCCAGAATGAGAAGTTGAGTTTTCCATTGATATAATTCCTGGATCAAGGCCTATATCGAAGATCCCTTATAGAATTGTCATTGTAGAATTAGTGTAACTAAAGAAACAACTAGAGTAATTGAGTAATAAGGGATTTATTCGCCCTAGTGTTTCTCCATGGGGATCCCATGTTCTTTTTGTTAAAAAGAAAGATGGATCTATGAGGTTATGTATCAACTACAGGGAGATCAATGCAATAAAAATAAAGAACAAGTATTCCCTACCTCGCATTGATGATTTATTTGACCAACTGCATGGAGATAATACTTTTCAAAGATTGACCTTCGGTCTGGATACCATCAGTTGTGTATGAATAAGGAAGACATTCTGAAGATAGTATTTCGAACCAGTTACGAGCATTACGAGTTTACAGTAATGCCTTTTGGGGTGACTAAAGCACCCTCTGTATTCAGGGATCTAATGAATAGTGTTTTCAAGGAATATCTAGATAAATTTGTAGTGGTATTTATTGATGATATCTTGGTATACTCCAAAAGCTACAAATATCATGAAAATCACTTGCGCATTATCTTGAAGACTCTGAGAAGACATGAATTATATGGGATATTTAGCAAGTGTGAATTCTGGCTTCAGGATATTTCTTTTCTTGGACATATTTTATCTAAATAGGGAATCTTTGTTGATCCTTCTAAGACCAAGGAAATCCAAGAATGGCTTGCAGTAAAGAGTATAACTCAGGTACGTAGTTTTATTGTTTTATTAGGTTATTATCGATGTTTCGTCCAGAATTTTTCCCGGTTGGATAACCCATTAACAAAGATCACATGTAAAGGGGTTAAATTTGTTTGGAAAAAATAATGTGAATAATTTTTCGAGGAGCTGAAGAGAAGATTAGTCAATTCTCTTATATTAACTCTACCATCGGGGAATGATGGGTTCGTTATTTATAGTGATGCATCAAAGAAATGACTTGGTTGTGTCCTTATGAAAAATGATAGGGTTATTTCCTATGCATCACAACATTTTATAATTTATGAGAAAAACTATCCTACTCATGATCTCGAGTTAGCAGTTGTGATCTTTTCTTTGAAGATATGGAGACAATACCTATATGGTAAAAAATGTGAGATTTATACTGATCACAAGAGTTTGAAGTATATTTTCTCACAAAAAGAACTCAACATGAGGCAAAGGAGATGGCTTTAATTACTCAAGGATTATGATTGTATGATACACTACCACCCAGGGAAGGCAAATAAGGTGGGAAATGCTTTGAGTAGAAAATATCATGGAGTTTTGAACAATATGATAATTTAAAGGGATCCAATTTTCATGGATCTAGTAAAGATGGAAACGTGATTAACCATGGAAGGCGAGACATCAGAGATTTGTCAAATTGTTTCCAAACCATCATTACTAGAAATAATTAAGAGTTCTCAGACCGATGATGAAGAATTTAGAAGGAAGATTAAAGCTGTAAATGATGGAAGATTGAGAGACTTTATGTATGCAGAAGGAATTTTAAAATTAGGGAAGAGACTTTGTGTTCCTGATATACCTGATTTAAAAAGGAAATTGTTAAACGATTCTCATAGTTCCAATTTCTCTATACACTGTGGGAGCACCAAAATGTATAGAGATTTAAAGGAACATTTTTTGTGGGACAACACGAAGAGGGAGATTTCTGATTTTTTGTCAAGATGTATGGTTTGTCAATAAGTTAAAGCTGGAAGGAAATAGCCTAGAGGAGTTATGCAACCTCTTCCCGTACCTAACTGGAAATGGGATAATATCACTATGTACTTTTTCATGGTACTACCAAAGACTCCTAGAAGGAACGATGCAATATGGGTCTTTATTGATCATCTTACCAAGTCAACACATTTTCTTGCTATAAGGGAAGATTTACCACTTGAACATCTAGAAATAATATATATTAATGAAGTTGTGAGACTTTATGGAGTACCCCTATCGATTGTTTTGGATCAAGATCCTCATTTTACTTCGAGATTCTTGAAGAGTCTTCTGAAGACCTTCGATACTAAACTTCATTTGAGCACTACCTACCACCCACAAACAGATGGACAATCAGAATATACTATTAAAACCATAGAAGACATGTTGAGATATTTCTCACTAGACTTTCAGGGTATGTGGGATCAATATTTACCTATGTTAGAATTTTCCTATAACAATAGCTTCCATTAAAGTATTCAGATGGCACCATATGAAGTGTTATATGGAAAGAGATGTCACGCACCAACCTGTTGGGATGACGTTGGTGAAAGAAAACTTGTAGGCCCAAAACTGGTGGAGGAAATGATGGAAAAGGTGAAGGTAATCCAAAACCACATCAAAACAGCTCAAAGTAGGCAGAAGAGCTATGATGACAAGTGAAGAAAGGATTTGTAATTTCATGTGGGAGATCATGTTTTCTTGAAGGTATCTCCTTAGAAGGGAGTTATACGTTTCGGTAAGAAGGGTAAATTGAGTCCTAGGTACATAGGACCTTTCAAAATTCTAGAAATAATTGGCGATGTAGCTTACCATTTGGAAATGCCACCAAATCTCTCTGAAGATCATGATGTGTTCCACGTATCACTGTTGAGAAAATACATGCCTGACCCAACGCATGTACTCACCTATGAGGAATTAGAACTGAAACTCGATCTGTCTTATTGCGAAGATCCCCTCAGGATTCTTGATATGAGAGAACAATTACTGAGAAACCGGACGACTCGTCTGGTAAATGTTTTGTGAAGAAACCATAAGATGGAAGTGGCAACGTGGGAACCCTAGGAACATATGAGGAAGAACCAGCCGAATCTTTTCATGTGGTAGTATTCTAGAAATTTCAAGGATGAAATTATTTGAAGGAGGGGAGAATGTAAAACCTCAAGATTCCATGGTACATTTCCCTTTGAATAATATAGTAGCATGTGTTGTACGCAACTTCGAGTTCTAACACACGCTGCAACCAATCAAACTAGCTGTTATGAATAGTAATACCCTCTTTTTGAAATTTTATAAATTTTATCTCTCAAAATGGACTTCATTTTTGGATTCATAATATCTCAATTAGCCTAGGGTGAAATTTTGGTACTTTTTGGATAACTTTTATATTTTGATGAATAGTGAAAATTACTAAATTTTCATTAAAAACAACTTTTTTAATCAAAATAATTAATAGTGATAAATTATGAATTTGAGTGGTTTTAAAGTATATTTAGAATATTTTTTTAGCATTTAATAAAATTTTGGTCACTGGACATAATTTCACAATTAAACCGGATATAAACAAGTGTCAATCTTTTGATAGTTATTATCTCTTTAAAACACGCTTTTTGTTATAACAATGGGAATTAATTTTAAATTAATTTATGCCACTTCTGTGTTTTTAATTTGGAAAAATGGATTCCATATTTGGAATCATGATGTCTAAATTGTGTAAATAGGTAACTTTTATTTTTATACATTTTGAATAATTATTTCGGAAAATATTTTATTTACCATGGTTAAAGGGTAAATCTGGGAAATAAGGGTAAAAAATAATATTATAATAATAATAAATTACCCCAAAACGTGTCCTAAAATTATTGGTTGAAACATGTACGACCATAGGCATCTTTGGGTCGATTATGGGGCCCCATGGATCCACTTGTAGGTGATAGGGACACTTTATATTAATTAAGTTAAAGTAAATACAAAAATGACAAAAGCATATATCTTTTAGCAAAACAATTATTACATAGGGTTATAAATGTTATAGTTTCGACTATAAATATTTATTAGAAAGATAAAAATATTTCCTACATAATGGTATTTTATTTTCAATTTTTATACATTAAATAATTTAATTTATTTGTGACACTATGATGATGCAGTAATTACCATATTAATGAAATATTAAGATAATTGATATTATAAATACCCAAATAAATGTAATTTGAGACTTTTTATAAATCACAATAATTTTCTATGTTACTAGGACATATTAGTATTGTTTATATAAATTTTTTTCGATGTAATAATGCGGTTATGAATTTATCAAAAACAACATAACCAATAGTGTCAAAATTGACAGAAAAGTGTCTTTAAAACAAATATTATATTAATAATTTATATTCAATTCTTAAAAATATAAGGATCGTCCAAGAGACTTATATCATGATAGGTGTATCATTAATGGACCACTAGTGGGTATCTTTGAGGTATATAATATGTTTATTAACTATATAATATAAAAATACAAAGTGACATGGTAAGTGTCAAACTAATTAACTAAGAGTTAAAATTAAAGGATAAGGTTAATATAATGGCACAAACCTATCTAAACTCTATTGTATGAGTGGTTTTCGACCCATACCCAACATAAACATTAAATAATCCACTTTTGAGCAATTATAAACCGAATATTAATTTATTATAAAATAATATTTCTAGACTTTCCTAACGTGCTCCTCCTCCCCCTTATAAAAGGACACCACTTCTAACCAATTATTCACAATATCAAAGCCTT
Organism: Viscum album; assembly: GCA_963277665.1. Taxonomy (NCBI): domain Eukaryota; kingdom Viridiplantae; phylum Streptophyta; class Magnoliopsida; order Santalales; family Viscaceae; genus Viscum; species Viscum album. Next base: position 2,023,790,008 of record OY728125.1, read on the forward strand.
TTGGTTCCGCCAAACCCATCCCAAATACTCTCTAAACTTTCCTCACTTCAAACTAGATGCCTTATTATTATCATAAATCCAACCTAAGGAGCCCTTTTGTTCAGATCAAAAGGAAGAACCCGAAGAAGAGGTAATGTTTTCACCACCCTTTTTAAGGTTCATTTATTATTCAACATCTTATTTACTTGTTATTAACATTATAAAATAATAACTCCACTATCTCTTATATATTGTGACATTATTATAAATATGTTACAACCATATTCAGTATTCTATCCATCCTTTGAATGACATGTCACCATACGTGCGTACGTTCGACTTACCGTCTCCAGGTCGTTGTGTAATTGTTATTCAATATATTAATATTTGGATGGGTATAATAATGATGTGTAATCCATGTAAATAATAAATATAACATGATAATTATTCTGTATATATGATATACCATCCAATTATATATTATTTTAATATCAAAAGAATGATATTGCCGCTCGTGTGTACGTACGGACTACCGTCTCCACGAACGCGATGAGATTCATTCCCCATCGTATCCATTCAAGACTAATTCTCATTTGATGATTAAAAGTTATGTTTGATAACTTTATATCATTCTGGATATGAATAATGTACAACCTATCCATAACAAACATGACTTATGTAACAAAATATATAAAATAAAATGAGTAAGTTAACACCCGAAACGACAATAATACTAAAGTATTATTAACAAAGCATTATTAGAAGATAATATATGATATCATAATTATGTATATGGTTCTTCTGTAATTTAATAACAATGTTTTAACTACTATACAGGAGGTTAACATAGAATCGACTAAGTAAAAGTACAAGGTAAGGGTTATTTCACAATCTCTTTATTAACTGAGGTTGTTTATACGTAATTATCTACTATGACCCCTTTATCATCCAGATCCCAGTTTCTTAAAAATGTATTTGAAAACATTCTTGATATTTTACAGAATATGGGTTAAAGTCATTTATACCCTTGTTTGACTTTTTATAAGTGGTTTATAAAGGAATCTTTCCATCGTTTTCCAAACAAGGTCCTTTTTAACCTTTTCGATCAAATTAAGGTAAGAATGTCTTTTTTTAACTTATACGGCTGGTGCGGATATTTTGTACAATTATAAAATATTAGAAGCTTCCCTTACAAGATTATAAGTATATATTCAAAGTAAATGTTTTATTTTATAATTATGTGACTTTTAAATGATTTAAAAAAAGAGATATTTCTCTCAAATAGTTTTGATTTCATCTATGTCAGCATCCTTTGATGGATTTTAAGCTTATTTGAAGATGATTTATTATGATACAAAAATTAAATATTGTATTGAAGGTTTGGTGATATGTTTTACTATGGATGTGTTATTTTTATACCATTCATGGTTTATGGTGAATGTATTGACATTTCATATGATAGTTTTAATATGAATTTTTATGTTATGTTGAAGCCTGTTCATATGGGGAATGAATTGGACTTAATAAGTGACGGGTGGAGCCTGCTATAGATCCTCGATTCATCGGTAGGTCTAATGAGAAAAACTTGTGTCCTGGTAGGTGGCCTTGAAAAAATCTTATTTGTAGTCTTGGAACGAGGCCTTGGCTACGTGGTTATGATAGTTTGGCATTATGCATTCCATCATTATGAAAGTGGTTATTAATATTCATGTGATTATTCGACTAGTAGAATATCCATGTGAATAAGTAAATGAAATTATTTCATTTTATCTTTTCCATATTATTTTTAAGTTCAAGTTTAAAAGGCTTTTGTTTTAGCTATACATTTCCGTAAATGTTTATATTTATTTATGAATGTTTCCGCTACATTGTTATCCTTACTGAGCATCTGAGCTCACCCCTTTCAATGTTTTATTTTTCCCAGGATGTGAAGAAGTAATTTATGAATGACCTGTAGGGATAATATGAGGGGATATGAAGAAAAGATAATGTTGTAGTAGTTTTCACTTTATTATGTAATGTAAACTTTATGAATGTATCTAGTTATTTCAAGACTACTAAACTAATCGTTCTTTCGAGACTTAATCTTTCTTGTGATCATGCCAATGTTATGTAATAATTCACCAACTCTAGGAAACTAGGTTTTGCGCGTTACATTGTGTGTCAGGACACTATTTCCAACAGTTATAGGTGTTTATAGGTGGTTTATAGGAACCATCATAGTTTAAGCATTTCAGGCCGGTTATACAAATTTAAGTCTCGGGCCGTGAAAACCGCCACAAACTTCGTGCAGAAGATGGGCCACTGTAGCGGTGGTTAAAACTGCCGATAAATTTAATACCGTAGCATAGGTTATAACCACTGCTAATAGAAAAATTATGACATTTAGTCACAGTTATAACCACTGTTAATAGAAAAATGCTAACATGTAGCGGTGGTTTAAACCGCCACTAAAAATAGATTTTCAAAAAAAAACAACAACTTCGGCAGCTTCTGTACTAGTGCCCTGAAAAAAAATTCCAAGAATACCAAAATATGCATACCACACTCATCTGGTATAATAAATGATTCAAAACTCACTGATAATCACACATATCTAGTGTGTACTACCCTCACATGGCATGTATTTTTTGGAATAAAAAACCAACACACACACTCTCTTCTTCGCACTCTAGAGTAATCATCTAGGAACTATCTCACTATTTATTTCCCGTAATACTAATTAATATAGCCCAAACCTAATGGGTACACACTCCCATACTTCATGATCATAAAACTATAATCATGATTCAATGAATCATGTCTGGTCATATCTAGTTCATGTTCCCAACCCACTTACCATGAACCACTACATGACAGTAAATTGAATATCCCAAAGCATCTTAGTCATACAAAGGATAGCCACATGATCACCCACCACATATGAGTCATTCTCAAAATGGAGATCATATTACTATTCTATTATCAACATTATCTTGACAACCTATGATCTCAATCTATAATGATTGTTATCCAATTGACCCTACCCTCTCCCATGAACTAAATACCAAAACCACTCAGAGTGTTTCTTATCCCATGAACACTGAATTACCATGACATTCCTCAACCCTTTCATGGGTACCCATATAACCACACTTTTTTTTATGTATAATAACATAATTAAGATATATGAGAAAACACTATAGAATATGCATACCATGTCATTCCTCAACCGTTTCATTCCTAATTTTTTTCCCATTCTTCACTATGGTAAAGTTGTTGGAAAGAGAATGGTTGGTTCTGTTAATGATTTGTTAGGGGACTGATGTAGGTCGTTGTGTCCTAAATATGGAAACAAAACTCAAGAAATCAAGACCTAAAAGGAAACATTAGAAATCAATAAAATACATAAAAGGAAGAAAGAAAAGTTAAGAAAATGTTAGGTCATGAAAATGTTTGGTGGCTACTATGTGACACACATGATACATATAAAAACTGATGAAGAACACATATCATCACCCTCTCCACCTCCAACATATCAACAATACAACTAGTCATTGTCCGATGATGAACACATATCATCATCCTTTCCACCTCCATCTCTACTTCTAGCTACCACCTGTGAGAACATTATAATGAAAATTAAATAGTGTTGCATATTTATATTTAAACATAAAACCAATAAAAGATAGAAAACTAATTGATTTTGAATTTTTGTAATTTACCTACTCACCACTAGTCAATACAGTACCACCGGGGGAATGTCTGCTCATCTGTTGGTGTATTTTAGTCAACACATTCTGCAAAGAGAATATCTGACCCCCCTTCTCGTGAACTGTGTTTCGTAGAGAAACAATCTCTCTCTTAGCATCTCCGGGTATGTGCTAACTACAACCAGGAGTAGATGCAGCTTCCATACCCGATGGCCTACTAAAAACCTCAGATGGTACAGGTCCCAAACCCATCCCGCACACTCTACTTGGATGCTCTTTCCCAAGGACTTTAGCAACTGAGTCATCCTGGGAGACTGAGTAGGACTGCTTAGGATTGGAATCCAATAGTTTTTAAATTTTTACCTATAAATTAAATATCATTATATTTTAACATAGTAAAAAATTGATAATATGTTATTATTATCATAAAATGATTTTATTCCCCAACATCTTTGGCAGGCTCATTAAAAAAAACTTCCATTAGATATTTATGAACATCCAACAACACTTTAGTTCGGGATGATTCATGACCTAAACTCTGTGACTGCATTAAACAAAGATAAATCAACAATTTAATATATTAAAAAAATAATATTGTCTTCTAAATATTTAAACTAATGAAAATATTACCAGATTCGATCGGCTTCTAGAAAATCTTTTTGACCCCGCAGTGTGAGGGATGATTTTCTTTGCCTGACTTGATGAATTATTTCTTGAGATATCCTGAAATAAATAAAATATATTTTAATAGTAATGTATTCAATGTCATCTCCTCTTCATATACATTAATAAGTGTAAAATGAGTTTAATATAATAATATATATTTAAATACCATCTGCTTTTTATCACGATGTCTGTCAACAAAAACTTTCCACTGTTCTTCAGATACCACATTGGGTAGCTTCTCTAAAATTTGTTGGATGGTCAATGAAGTATCGTTGAAATATCCCCAAAATCTCTATTTTATTTCTTTCCATTTCTTACCAAAAATTTTCAATGCCCACTTTCGTGCTATCACATCAGTAACTGTAATGTGGAAAAACATCTTTATACAAAAATTCATTTTGAACATATTAATAACATAACATTCAATTACACCATAATGTATTAAAATTACTCCTATTTGGGAATCGAAAACTTCATTTTTCCAACTTGGAGGCATAAGTCTCCAATAATCATAATAAATAGGAAGGTAAATGTGCTCCGCTGCCAGCTGGCCTAGAATTTGGCTAAGTAATCCCGCGAAATCATCCGTAGGGACCCCATATGAATCAAATGAGACAAATATATTCTCTCCATTCATCTTCCACGCATCTGAAATATTTATATTTTTCTATAAAGTGTCATTTTTTTATCTTTATTTAACAAATTGTTATAATAAAAAGTGCAATAAATTTATTTATATTAAAATTTGTACCTATAATAGTGACCCTCCAGTATGTCTGTGATGAACTAGAAGTAGCGCGCTGCCGCCCGACTGATGAGGCAGCTGAAGGGGGATTCGATGACTCAGATTCTAAAGGGATGCTCACAGAGGGTGTGAGAGATGGTTCAGGGTGAGATGGTGTAGGGGGGCAGGCAACTGGGGGCTCAGATACTGTTGGGAGGGGGAAAGATTGATCGTCATTTGTCGTAGTAGTGGATGAAATTGTGTATCACATCCTCCTTGGAATTCCTGTCATTTAATCAAATAAAATTATGTTCATAACATATATTTCAAAAAAATTATTCTGAATAAAAAATTAAAAATGATAATAGACGCCCAGTACTAAAAAACAAAATATACATAACAATGACAATGAATAACTGCATAAATTAAATAAGTGGTTGCTGAATGAATAAATAACTATACATACAATTGTTTTCCCCTTTAATCCTATTTGTTTCCTACTAAATTACTTCATCCACTTAATTCATCCTTTCTAGACTAAAATTTTAAATATCATGATGGACAAATAATTCTAATTCTTGTTGGTGATGAGATTAAATTTCAGAGGTCAAATCTTCCACTTCATCGCTCATATCATACAAATATCTTTCTATTACGTGAGCAACTACACTCCACCCTTCATCCACAATATCATTCACATAATATACAATTTTTTATTAAAATGATAAGATATATGGATCATTCAGTTCATGATCACCAACATCCATCAAGCAAGAGAAGTTCACATAAGTAAATTGCAAGGAATCTTTTTTAACCACTCTGATAATATTGACCCAATTGCATTTGAATAAAACAACTGAAAAATTCCCATGGAAGTTTAATAAAATAATATCATTCATATTTCCATAGTATTCCACTTATGAAAATGTAAATATACCACTATTCTGTGTTTTCAAACCCTCTTCTCGATTGACTGTATGAAATCTAAATCCATTCACGTTGTAAGTGTCAAACTTTCTAACTTGTTTTAGAGGACCTCGAGCAAGAAAATTCAAAACTTATGACAAATTTTCTCAAGTATCAGTATTCATGCTCTAAAAAAAAGAAATATACTTTATTATATTTACAAAATATATGTGTCAAACTAATCATCATATTTTTTTCAACGTTTATGAACTTACACGTCGTGAAAACCATTATACAAGCTCTTTTTTAACAGCTTTCATTATATCTTTCTCATTTCATGTTCAGCCTCTAATTACTCTCTTTTTTTTGTATCCTTAACTCTTCAATAAATGAATCTACAATTTCATTATTCATCAGCATATATCTGTGTTCCTGTAATAATTCTAATTCTGTCAGTGTCACATTTGAGGTCCACGCAACTGATCGGCCAATAGTAGGAAATATTTTTCTTTTATCGTGTATTCAAGATTGAGTCGATGTGTCTTCAAAACGTCCAAATCGATTAAATCATGTCTCAATATCAACCAATTATATAGAACAAAAGGTAAGACACTCCTCAACCAAATAACCTTCAGCAATATAGCCTTCTGTTTGAGCTTTATTTCTCACGTATGATTTCAAATGCCCGAGATATCTGTGAAATAAAACAAACATAATTATGAGTTTAATTAAGTGCCAAAAATTTTCTACTTAACTGAAAAACATATAAATAAAGTACCTCTCAATTGGATACATCCATCTATAATGAACGGGGCCTCCAAATTTAGCCCCCTCAACCAAATACATAGTTAAATGCATCATTATAGTAAAAAACAATGGAGGAATGATCATCTCCATTGCACAAAGGGTCAATACAAACCACCCTCTGAGGTTGCCAAGCTGAAATGGATGTATATATTTCTCACATACTTGTCTATAAAATATTTATAATTGGAGTACAACAACAGTAATTTTTTCAGGTAATAATGTACGCAATGCCAATGGAAGTAACTATTGTAACAAAATATGTGAATAGTGACTTTTCAATCCATGTAACATACGATTCTTCATGTCAACACACCTCTATATGTTACATTAATACCCATCAGATGCCTTAACATTCTTTAAAATTCAAAAGAATGTATCTTTATCCCTATTTTTCATCGCAAAAATTGCTGGATGATACTTTTCATTCGCATCTGGCCAAAGACCATGATTTATGTTCATTGATTGTATGTATTTGCGAGCATTGAGATGATCCTTTGACATTCCATGCTAATTATGCAACACCTCAAGCTTCCATAGTATGCTTCTCTTTGAATAATAGAGTAGTGTGTGTTGTACGCAACCTCAAGCTCTAACACACTGCGACCAATCAAAGTAGCTGTTATGAATAGTAATACCCACTTTTTGAAATTATATAAATTTTATATTTCAATATGGAAATCCTTTTTGTATTCAGAGTATCAAAATTATCCTAAGCTGAATTTTTGGTAATTTTCTGAGAACTTCCAATTTTCTATGAATAGAAAAAAAATACTTAAAAACAACTTTTTTAATCAAAATAATTTATAGTGATAAATTATAATGTTGAGTGGTTTTAAATTATAATTATAATATATTTTGTTACCATTTTATCCAATGGTGGTCATTAGAATTAATTTCACTTTTAAATTGGACATAAACAATTGTCAATCTTTTGATATATATTGTGTCTTAAAAACACGCTATTTGTTGTGACAACAGGAATTAATTATTAAATTAATTAATTAAACTTATATGTTTTGATTTTTTTTAAATAGACATCATTTTTGAATCAGGAATATCAAATATATCATAGGGTGAATTTTTGGCATTTTTCTTAAAAACTTCAATTTTTGATGATTAGTGAAACCACTAAGTGGTAGTTAAAAAACTAATTTCTCATTTAAATGAAACATTACCACTTTGGTGAATTGAATTTCAAAAATCCGACATACATTGTTTTCATTATTAAGTTAAATTTGGTTCAATGGGGTGAAAATAATTTTTTGGTGAATAGTAACTTTTAAGTTTTATTAATCGTGATTAAAGGTAATTAATATAATTTAAGGTAAATATAATGTTATAAGAATATTAAATTACCTTTACACTTGTCCTACCATTATTGGATGAGTCATGTATGACCCATAAATCCATGGGTAAACTTGGGGACCCCATGGAGCCACATGGGTAAGAAAATTACATTAATAACTTTTTATTTAAAGTAAAAATAAAATTGTCACAAACATGTGTTGTTTTACTAAAAAAATTATTACATGGGGTTATATAAGTTAAATTTTATACTATAAATATTCATTGGAAATCTAAAAAAATTTCCTACATCAAGGTAATTTTTTTATAATTTTTAGACATTAAATAAAGAAATTTATTTATGACACCATGATGATACAGTGATTACCTCATTAATGAACAATTTAAATAAAATTAAAAGATAAGGTAAACTATAAGACTTAAACTTGTCTAAAACCTATTGGATGGGTTTCTTTCGAACCCTTATCACCTTATCCTTGAAATATATCATTTTGGGACCTTTAAAATCCTAAAATCAATTCATAATAATGTAACATTTCATAACTTTCCAAGAGTGCCCCTCCTCTCCTCTTATAAAAGGCCCCCACCTCTACCACCTTATTTACACCATCAAAGCCATTTGGCAAGGCGAAAATACTCCAAAATACTCTCTCAACTTCCCTCTCTTACTCCTATAAGCATCACTTTGGGCAGAAGTCTTCCCAAGGAAGCCTTTGGCTCAAATCAAAAAGAGTTACCCGATTTTAAGGTAAGGTCTTCTCTTATGTTCTTTTGTTTTATTTTGCTTGTCCTACCCCTTAAACTCATTTTATTCCTTTATTTTGTAACAAAACCAGTATATTAAATATACTAAAATGTTTTTATGAGATGTATTTGATTTACACTAACACACTCCTTCGTCTAATGGTTAAAGAACATACTGTTTCTGTGAGTGGAAAATTACTTCCTCATGAAATGATGATTGTTCAATCTTCTTTTAACACCTCTCATGGTGGCCATTAATATGTCACTATATTTATATATTATATATATTATGTTTATGTTTTCCTTGTGCTTCTGTATTTTTCATTTATGGCATACCTTTATGATTTCCATTGTGGGTAAACACAATAATTTCATTTTAGGAAGTGCGGACTACCACCCCCTCCAAGTGGTTTGAATCGTTAATGCCATATGTGGGATGTATAAAGGATGAATTAAATGATATTATATATTATATTATACTTTAATTATAGTATAACTTTATATAATTTTTATTTCATTCCATTAAATATTAAATAGAAATGAAAGTAACATTCATGTGTATGTATGGCTTACCATCTCCATGACCGGTGCATTTCATTTCTTACCTCTAAATGTTATGTAATAATATAAATGCATTTATATAATAGTTATATATGTTATATATGATATCTAAATCATGAATATAATTCTGGATATAATGGATATTTTACCACATAAACAACGTGTAATTATAAGAAGTTTATTTTTGACTCAAGTACCAAAGATCGAAAAAATGGCCATTATTAACTTAAATAATTACATAATGTTCATATCATGGTAATAAGTGATATAAAATTAATAATGAACTTGAAAAAGGTTCTTAATCAAGTATAAATTAACTCTAGATAATTATTCATAAGATTAAAGAATTATCAAGTGATGTCGGACACGAGGTAAGGGACTTCATCTCAATCTCCTTTCATTGAGGCATATTTTGTTTTATACACAACTTTTTTTATGGTGTATAAAACCCTTTGAATTTTATGTTCATTTAAAAGTAATATCCTTATACAAAACATTTTACTAAATGACAAAAAGGAATATTTTTTTGTCATACTTATGCGGAGATAACGAATTCTCCTCCGTCGTGACCATTATTTGAGTTTCGGCTTCCTCTAAAAGCCATAACTTTTTTTAAAATGAAAAATAAAGACCAAGTTTTACTTTTATTATATTTTGGTATCGAAAATGGTTTTATCATATCAATGTGTTGTATTGATATCTTGTGATTGAAATGTGGAAATGTTATGTCGGCATTATCCATGTTTTATGTGATATGATTATGTTATGGTTTATGATATATTTAAACCTTTTCATTTAAGGAATGCATTGGACTTAGTATGTGACAGGTGGAGCCCGCTATAGCTCCTCAATGCATCAGTAGGTCTCATGAGACAAACTAGTGTCTTGGTATAAGGCCTTGACAAAATTTTATTTTTAGTCTTGGCACGAGGCCTTGGCTACGTGGTTATGATAGTCTGGCATTATGCATTCCATCATTATGAAAGTGGTTATTGATATTGCATGTGATTATTCGACTAATAGAATATCTATGTGAATAAGTAAATGACATTATTTCATTTTACTTTTTCCATATTATGCTGAAGTTCGTGTTTAAAAGTCTTTTTTTAGTTATACATTGCCTTAAATATTTATGTTTATTTATGAAATTTTCCGCTATATTGTTATCCTTACTGGGAATTTGAGCTCACCCATTTCTATGTTTTATTTTTCCTATGTTGTGAAGAAATATTTTATGACTGACCTACAAGGATAGTCTGAAGGGGATATAAGCGTGGACAATGAAGACAAGATGTTGTTGTAGTTTAGTTTTACTTTATGATGTAATGTAAAAATTATTAATGTATCTAGTATTTCAAGGCTACTAAACTAATCTGTCTTTTGAGATATGATCTTTGTGATCATCCCAATGTTAAGTAATAATGAACCGACTCTGGGTAACTGGGGTTAGGGAATTACATTTGGTATTAGAGGGAGGGTATTACTAACCTTGGAAGCTATATTTAGAAAAACTTTGATTAGAGCACATAGTCCTAAGATAGACTTTGAGGATTAGTATAGAAGAAATTCAATGAATTTTGATATTATAGAGATATTGTGAGTTTTCCGAGTAATACATCCCTATCTGGATACGAGCGGGTAGAGGTGGATCTGGCACAGATGTACCTAGGGGTAAAACCTGAAAACACCTCTTTGAGCTAGACTCAAATGGGAACTGTTGCATGACAATGGGCCTTGCTTCACTCTTGGTTACGACACTCCCAGGGGATATTCTTAAGATAATTCTCATTTTATTTACAAACAATTATGAAGGGTTTATGAGTATATATTTCTTCAATGAAAACATTTTTATGATTATGGATTATATCCATAAACTATTCAATTTATGGTAAGTGTTTTACAAGTATGGAATTATGTTTTCTGAATCATAAACTGATCTAGTTTATGCCATTGTTTAGAAATGGAACCTAGTGGAAGGAATGGAAACCAAATCAATTCACGCACTCCATGTAGGGATTTCCCTCCTACTCAAGATAATTATAGTGGAGCTAGTGATACAACTGGTGCTGATCAACTTATCACCGTACTGGGGCAACTCACACAGGTAATGAAAAATAACCTTACTCGTATGTAGCACCCTGATCTGCAACGTGGGGGATCAATGTTAGACCGCTTCATGAGGAAACAACCACCAACATTCAATGGGAGTACAAATCCCTTAGTAGCTGAGCGATGGATAAATTCCTTAGAGAAAATATTCCATGCCTTGGGGAGTAGTGAAAGGGAAAAGGTTATCATGGAATTTTACCACCTCACTGGATATGCTGATCAATGGTGGCCATTGATTCAAAATAAAAAGGAAGATTAAGAAGTATCATATATGGAATGGAGAGATTTCAAAGAGCTTTTCTTAGAAAAATACTTTCCTCGTGACCATCGAGCAGATATGGAAAGGAAATTTCTGAGTCTGAGGAAAAAGGAGGATGAGAATGCCACAATGTATGCGTCTAACTTTACAAGGTTATTGAGGCATGCTGCAGAGTATATACATAACCCAAGAAGTAATATTGATCGTTTCTTTTATGGGTTAAAACCATTTATCCGTCGAGTTTTAGAATCAAAATATTTCTCAACGTACGAAGACATTGTCTCATGTGCTATTAAGATGGAAAATGAATTCTCTAAGTCTTAAGACTTTAAAGTAAAGCAAGAGAAGAAGATAATGGTGGAATGAGAGACCTTTTAGAATGTAAAAATAAGATAAACTTTACTTTGTTTGGGGAATCTGATGAATTGATTTTGGAATTTAGACACCTTTTAGAGAAGTTTGGACAGAGTAATTTTGGATAACTATAAAGGTTAGAATGGATTAAGTTGAACATTGGATAGTATTGTTTAAGGTTAAAAAATTTCTGAAGATTATTTTTGGATTATTATAATACTATAGTTTTAGGAAAAGGACAACCTATAGGTCAGGGGATAACCCGTCCTGTCAGACAAAGCTATAGGAATCGAACCCACAACCATAGTGTGAAAGGCCTTTATTACATACCACTAGCCTATAGGAATTCCATGGTTATTACAAAATAGTTTTCCTAATCTTAATGGTATGTGTTAATATTTTGAACATTTTACGATTAGGATAAATATAAAAATTTTGAGTTCTATTATCTTTTGTGTGAAATATGATTTTGTGGTAGAAATTAGTTGAAGGATGGAACTCTACTTGTCAAGCATATATATACCTATCTCTTATTCTATGAATAAGTTAATTCTTAAACTTTATGAAAGGGATATTAAAACAAAAAATGTGTTATCCTAATACCTTATGTTTTGTTGAACTGTTGATATTTTAAGTCAACATAGGTTGAAGTCTTTGAGGCCCTCAATTTTACACTTGTTTTTGATTGATGACTTTAATCACTCCTTACAAATATTTACATTTTTCCTCCAACTATATGTCTCTAATTTCCACCAATGTTCTTCTAATTGAGATCATAATTTGGTGGTGACTTTTTCATTTACCTCTCCCTCTTATTAAGGCTAAATTTTATGAATCTTATTTTTGATGTGAGTTTTCCACAAAGGTATCTTCTATTTTCAACCTCTTATTTTCGAAAAACATTTTCAAATTATGAGGACGTAATTTATTGAAAGAGGGGAGAATGTAACACCCCAAGCTTCCATGGTACGCTTCTCTTTGAATAATATAGCAGCGTGTGTTGTACGCAACCTCGAGTTCTAACACACCGCAACCAATCAAAGTAGTTGTTATGAATAGTAATACCCAGTTTTTGAAATAATATAAATTGTATATTTCAAAATGGACTTCATTTTTGTATTCTAAGTATCGAAATTATCCTAAGTTGAATTTTTTGTAATTTTCAAAGAACTTCTAATTCTTTATGAATAGAAAAAATATTTAAAAACAAATTTTTTAATCAAAATAATTTATAGTGATAAATTATACTATTTAGTGGTTTAAAATTATAATTAGAATATATTTTTACCATTTTATCCAATGGTTGTCATTAAATTAATTTCAGTTTGAAATTAGACATAAACAATTGTCAATATTTTGATATATATTGTTTCTTAAAAATACATTATTTGTTGTAACAGTGGGAATTAATTATTAAATTAATTAATTCAACTTATATTTTTTTTGATTTTTTTAAAATAGACATCATTTTTTAATTAGGAATATCAAATATAGCTTAGAGTGAATTTTTGGTATTTTTCTGAAAAACTTCAATTTTTTATGAATAGTGGAACCACTAAGTGGTAGTTAAAAAATAATTTTTTCATTTAAATGAAACATTACCACTTCTGTGAATTGAATTTCAAAAATATGACATACATTTTTGTCATTAGTAATTAAAATCTTGTTCAATGGGATGAAAATAATATTTGGTGAATAGTAACTTTTAAGTTTTATTAATCGTGATTAAAGGTAATTAGTGTAATTTAAGGAAAATATAATGTTATAATAATATGAAATTACCTTTACACTTGTCCTCCCCTTATTGGATGAGTCATGTCCGACCAAGACAATCCATGGGTCAACTTGGGGACCCCATGGTGCCACTTAGGTAAGAAAATGACATTAATAACTTTTTATTTAAAGAAAAAATAAAATTGTCACAAATATGTGTTGTTTTACTAAGACAATTATTACATGGGGTTATATAAGCTAAATTTTTTACAATAAATATTCATTGGAAAGATAATAATATTTTCTACATCAAGGTAATTTTTTTATAATTTTTAGACATTAAATAAATAAATTTATTTATGACACCATGATGATGTAGTGATTACCTTATTAATGAAAAATTTAAATAAAATGAAAATATAGGGTAACATAGAAGACTTACACTTGTCTAAAACCTATTGGATGGGTGTATTTCGAACCCTTATCACCTTATCCTCGAAATATATCATTTTGGGACCTTTGAAATCTGAAAATAATTTCATAATAATGTAACATTTCATGACTTTCCAAGAGTGCCCCTCCTCTCCTCTTATAAACGGCCCCCACCTCTACCACCTTATTCACACCATAAAAGACATTTGGCTCGACCATCCTCTTCCCAAATACTCTCTAAACTTCCCTATCTTACTCTGAGAATCATCACTTTGTACATAAGTCTTCCCAAGGAAGCCTTTGGCTCAAATCAAAAAGTGTTACCAGATTTTAAGGTAATGTCTTCTCTTATGTTCTTTTGTTTTATTTTGCTTCTCCAACCCCTTAAACTCTTTTTATTCCTTTATTTTGTAACAACACCAGTATATTCAATATAATAGGATGTTTTTATGAGAATTATTTGATTTACACATACACACATCTTTATCTAATGGTTAAAGAACATACTGTTTTTGTGGGTGGCGAATTATTGCCTCACGAAACGATGATTGTTCAATAATCTTTTAACACCTCTCATGGTGGACATTATGATGTCACTGTATTTATATATGATATATATTATGTTTATGTTTTCCTTGTGCTTCTGTATTTTTCATTTATGTAATACATTTATGATTTCCATTATGGGTAAACGCGATAATTTCATTTTAGGAAGTGCGGACTACCGCCGCCTCAAAGTGATTTGAATCGTTAATGTCATATGTGGGACGTATAAAGGATGGAGTAAATGATATTTTATACGATATAATACTGAAATTATAATATACCTTTATATAATTATTATTTCATTCCATCTAATATGAAATAGAAATGAAAGTAGCATTCATGCATACGTACGGCTTACCATCTCCATGAACGATGCATTTCATTTTCTTACCTCTGAATGTTATGTAATATTATAAATACATTTATATACTGGATATATATGATACATATGATATATAAATCATGAATATAATTCTGGATATAATAGATATTTTTCCACATGAACAACTTGTAATTATAATAAGTTTATTATTGACTCAAGTACTAAAGATCGACAAAATGACCGTTATAAACTTAAATAATTACATAATGTTAATAACATTGTAATAAGTGATATAAAAGGAATAATGAACGTGAAAAAGGTTCTTAATCAAGTATAAATTAACTCTAGTTTATTATTGAGGAGATTAAAGAACGATCGAGTGAAGTCGGACACGAGGTAAGGGACTTCGTCTCAGTGTCCTTTCATTGAGGCATATATTGTTTTATACAAAACTTTCTTTTATACGGTGTATAAACCTCTTTGACTTTTACGTTTATTCAAAAAGAATATTTTTATACGAAACATTTTACTAAATGACAAAAAGAATTCTTTTTTTCATACGTATGCGGCGACAATGACTTCTCCACCGCCGTGACCATTATTTGAGTTTCGGCTTCCACTACAAGCCATAACTTTTTTTAAAATGAAAAATAAATTCCATGTTTTAATTTTGTTTTATTTTGTTATTGAAAATGGTTTTATCATATCAATGTGTTGTATTGATATATTTTGATTCAAATGTGGAAATGTTATGTTTCCATTATGCATGTTTTATGTGATATGATTATGTTATGGTTCATGATATGTTTAAACATTTTCATATAAGGAATGAAATGGACTTAGTGTGTGATGGGTGGAGCCCGCTATAGCTCATTGATGCATTGGTAGGTCTCATGAGACAAACTAGTGTCTTGGCACAAGGCCTTGATAAAATCTTTTTTGTAGTCTTGGCACGAGGCCTTGGCTACGTGGTTATGATAGTCTGGATTTATGCATTCCATCATTATGAAAGTGGTTATTGATATTGCATGTGATTATTCGACTAGTAGAATATCCATGTGAATAAGTCAATGGAATTATTTCATTTTATTTTTTCCATATTATGCTGAAGTTCAAGTTTAAAAGGCTTTTATTTTAGTTATACATTGCCTTAAATGTTTATGTTTAATTATGAAAGTTTCCTCTATATTGTTATCCTTACTGAGCATCTGAGCTCACCCCTTTCTATGTTTTATTTTTCCTAGGATGTGAAGAAATATTTTATGAATGACCTGTAGGGATATTCTAAAGGGGATATGAGTATGGACTATGAAGATAAGATGTTTTTTTAGTTTATTTTTACTTAATGATTTAATGTAACACTTAAGAATGTATCTAGTGTTTCAAGGCTACTAAACGAATCGGTCTTTCGAGACTTGATCTTTGTGATCATGCCAATGTTACGTAATAATGGACCTACTCTGGGTAATTGGGGTCGGGGCATTACACATTAAGCAATGTGAAAATCAAATTTTCATAGACATTCTTCTCAATATGCATCACATCAAGATTATGCCGCAACAAATTAAATCCTAACACAAAAGTTTGTAGAATAAAAAATTTTATTCCATTGTTGTGTTCCGATTTTTCTTGACGATGCACTTCAAATCTATTTCCCACTATCATTCAAATAACGAACCTTCCCAAATTATATTTCGTCATTTCTAAGTTGTTTTAATATTTCATAACTAGTTAAAAACTTTGGAGGTGGTCTACGATCAATGAAACCATTAAATTTTGATCTGTTCAGCCGAAATATATGAGATTCATCGAGAAATATTCGATGGAATAAGAAGCCCCATTTTCTACTGTGAGATAGCTGTTTGGTCTCAAAATCAAATTTACAAACAGGACAAGCCAAACCTGTGTATGTTTTACAACCAGATAAATTCCCAAGCCCAGGGAAGTCACTAATTTTCCACATTAATGCAGCCTGAATTTTGAACATTGTCTTAGAAAAAGTATCAAATGTCTCAACACCATTTCTCCACAACTCCTGTAATTCTTCAATTAAAGGATTCAAGTATACATCAATATCATTTCCAGGCATTGTTTTCCTGGAATAATCATCTAAATGAAAAAAGACGTTTTTTCATACACATCCATGGAGGTAGATTGTAAGGTATCAAAACAACTGGCCAAATGCAATAACTGGTACTCAAAGTACCAAATTGGTTGAATCCATCAGTATCCAATCCCAATCAATCATTCCTAGGATAAAATAATAAATCTAGATGTAATGAATCAAATTTCTTCCACGATTGTGAATCTAGTGTATTTATCATTAACCCATCATAGTTATTATCTACAGAATGCCACTTCATGTGTTCAGTGGTTTTCGATGACATGAATAATCTCTACAATCGAGGTTTTAAAGGAAAGTAAAGCAAAACCTTTGTAAGTGTCTTCCATTTATTCTTCTTCATGATATTATGTTGATTCGGACTTCGAAAATCACCCATTTACTGCCATCTAAAAGAAGAACATTTTTTTTCAATCCTGTCTACTTGAATCCTCTCACCAATAAAGCATACAATCATTGGGACACAGAAGTATTTTTTTTATAATTCAAACCAAGCCTATTAACAACTTTTTTCATATCAAAAAAAGTCTCAGGGATGTTTTCTTTAGGAAATTCATCACGCAATAATTCCAATATCATGGAAATATCATTATTTGTAATTCCACATAGAAATTTGATATGGTTCAACTTCAGCATAAAAAAAGTTTTGAATATTTCAAACATCCACTATACAACTCTTGATTTCCGTCGTCAACTAAATCATAGAACATATTTTCCTCAGTGAAGTTTTCTCTTACATTAGTCTCCATAGCATCAAGAGGAAAATCCACTAATATGTTACAATCTTGATACGGTTGTCCTACAGTCTCAAAAACATCACTTGTCTTATTTCTGTTTGTATCACCTTGATTTGGTTATTCTGATATGTTTTATTGTTGATGGTGCTCTATTGCAGTGCCAAATGCATCATTTATAAGGTTTTTCATTTCATTTTCCATTGTCGATGAAGTTTGGAGGTCATTCTGTGGATTGACATCTGTGATTAACCTTTCTGTAATGTTCGATTATCTATGTCAAATCCAATGAAAATATTTACTAGGGAATTTCTTCAATATTAAATGTTCATAAACTTCATCACTCTTCAACCATCTTCTAAATTAACATTTAGGACATGTACATCTTATTCTCCCTTAAACGGATCGATTGGAAATTTCAAAATCTAAAATCTCATTCAAACCCTTAATATACTGAGGTGCGTTCCCCAGTAATGTGATCCAGCTTTTATCCATGTATATCACAATGTACCTACACAATTTTTAAAAAAATTAAAACACATAACTATTACTAAATAGGGAATGATTTTAATATATACTAGTTGAAAAAATATATAAATATGTTACATAAGGTTTTCATATAACAATACATATGGTAAATAACCCACTAGTGGTGTCCTCTAAAGTAGTGCCACCACAAAGGATTAGAATTAAATTGGGAGATTAGGGTGGGTGAACAAAGTCCAACCACATTACTCAACTTAAGAAATTTAGAGGTTCCCCTCTCCCATTAAATTAAATAATTCTAACCATTATTTGAAGTGGCCCAATATTTAGGGGGAGATATGATCCATGGGGTGGATGTTCTAATAAAGTAGATGGTTTTCATCTAAATGAGGATCTGATTAAATCCAAAAAATGCATTAAATAAGTGATGTAATAATTATTTCAAGTTTCATTTGATATAAAATAGGATCAAAACGTTTCATGGCTGATCATGACTCAGCATGTGGTGTTAAGAAACCAATTTTTTTCTTCAAAACTTGATCTATAAGTTTAGTGCTGAAGTAAATTCACTTGTTCAATCTAGAATTACATAAAAATGGGATTATTCTAGAATAAAAAGAGGGTTTCAAGCCTTTACTAAGAGACTCAATGATTTCATATTGAATCTGGTTTATAAAAAGGGATATCAAGAACTGAATTAATAGAATTAGACCACTAATAAGGAAGTGGTAGCATCCATACCATCTCTTAATAATGTTTGAAAATCTCTTTTTATGAAGGGAGTGGGTAGGAAAAAAATTATGTACAAGTATGGATTTTGAAATGTTTGATGGGATATTCCACCTTATATAAGGTGGATAAGGAAATTAAGGATGTTGGTTGCCCTTACAGATCTAAAAAAGTTATAAACAAGACCTAATGTCATTATTCAAATAAAATAATATGATCATGGGTTGTGGATCAATGTTGGTGTTGCGAAAAATTCATTTTTTGTGAATTAGATTATTGGTATAAACCATTATAAAAATTATAGAGGAATCCAATTATAAGGGATTGAAATCTAGATATGAATAACAATCATAAATAGGTTAAGATAAACATGTATACATAAAAAATAATCGGAAATTTTGAAAATGTCTATGTTGTATGAAGAATTAGTATTCATAGGATTGGTCCATGTTCATATCAGCCTATATATTAATCAAATAAGAAAATAAGGCCCCATAAGTTAGTGAATAAATAAAAATCATCCTTAGGAAAAAGTGAAATAATATTGTGAGAAAAAAACCTCCTAATAATATTTCATATAAGGAAGGTAAGAGGCCTTGGAATCTAAATTTGAGAAGATTATGAAAGGTTCATCATCTAAAAGAACTAATAAAAAGTAAGGAAGTAAGAAGTATCCATGTGGAAAGTTAAAACATTCTACCAATGAAAAAACTAACATTTTAGTTATATAAATGGATGTTATAATGAAAATATGGAAAATAAAATAAGCACAAGAAAAGTATAGTCATAAAGTAAAAGAATCAATTCCACATAAAATTAACTTAGTTCAATGTGTGTGGTGAAACATGGATGGACACACTCCTAGATATTGTTATAAAATAATTCCATATTATGAACCACACATAGAAATAAAACATCCTATAATACTATTTTTTAAAGAACCAACATGGGTCCCAAAGAGTAGTCATGATCACCATGGGAAAGCGACAAGCACTTGGGAATCAACACACATAACAATGGGAGTGATTTCACTCTAGAATAAGAAGAAAATATCTCTCATAAAAAACAAGATAAATATAATAAATTAAATTACATCATCAATGAAAAATTACATGACCAAGAGATATAAATAAACCAATCCAGAAAGATAAACATGAAAATAAACTAAAAAAAAGTCTCCATGTAACTATCTGTTACCACTATCCGAACCCACCATTAAAGTGACAACAACCCAGAGATGAATTCAAGCTACATGACACTTTTCTATTTATCTACATACTAAAAGACCATAGCTCCATACACCAAATAAAATATAAAAGGTTTGCGAAAAATTCATAGTAATATACCACCATGAATCTATTCAATGTTTATGACCATGGAAAATTTTGTTCTATCTTAAAAATGATACAAATTTTATTAAGTAATTTATTTTGAAAACAATTCCAACTAAACATCCATTTGTTTGATTTAAAACATTCCATATTCCAATAAATTCATAATATGAAAAAAAAATAATGAAATATAAATAAATTTAAATAAGCATAGCATCCATAAGATAAACATGTGATCATTAAAACATGAAACACTACCATCACAAATGAAACCAAACACAAAGCATGAATGGGATCTAGCCTATTGGAATACATTACTAAAACCCATAAGAAACACTAGACATGAAAATGTGTATCCCAGTGAATCTGATTCCTTCCATATTCTAAAATTATCAAAACCATACCACTTAGTTTTGATACACTCAAAAAGAGTTTCCTATTTATATAACCCTATGCACTGAAGGCTCAAAAAAAATGAAAAACAATACCTACAACTATGTAAACTACCGGTGGTAGAGAAGGGGAGTCGACCTAGGGTAGGAACTCGATGGGGTTGGGGGAGAAGGTAGTGTCACGGGTGTCCGGGGGAGAAGGGGGGACAGCAGCGACGGGCGGCGAGGTCACCTACGACACGAGAGGGGAGAGGAGCTAGGTTTGGGGCTTGTCGGGGGGAGAAGCGTCGCAGGTGGCAGGGGGAGAATATGGTTGGCTTGGGTGGGGGGGAGTGTCTCCACTGTAAAAAAAAACTGGTTTTCATGTTGTTTTTTAATAAATCCCCGGTAAACATTTTTAAGGAAAGGTTTAGCGGCACTTTTGTAAACATTTGCTAAAAGACTACTGCTAAAGGCGATTTATGTTGTAGTAATTCTCAGGCGTAGGAAACATAACTTTGGAAATAAAAAATTTTAAAAATATAACATTCCAGTATCATATTAATTTTTTAGAGAAGGAGTTATTATTACTATAGGTCTATAAGTTATAAAAAACAAATTATAATGTAATTGAAACTATCAATTATAACTTATCCATTTACAAGAACTATATTTTAAGTGAAAAGTGCCTAATAATTGTGTGAATGTTCCTCTGGTAATTCATAAACATGTTCTGGAAGGTCCCCCCTAGTGTTTATGTATCTAAGATATACATAAATATAACTTTTAAAGATCTGTAAGAGTAAACATATGAAACCCAAAATTATAACAATATGAATAGTGGAGGTAGTGAGATCCTTTTACTAAACATAGATATATCCTTAAATATAATATCAACATGTAATCACTCACCATAGACATCATAAAAATATGGAAACTGATTACATTAAATAGATTCTACTATATTTATTAGAAAGTTTTATTTTATCATGGATCATGTTATTTTAATCATCTTATAATTTCTTAATAAGAGAAAACAGCATTCCCCACATAGATTAGGAATCACATCCAAAGCATGAAAAATTACTTATTTTTTATTTTTTTTCCTTTATACTTTTGATCACTACCTTTAAAAATCTTGTGTGGATCACATGGGAGAGGTTATTCATTATATTTTGGTTATTCAGGAATAGTTTCCCCTCTATGTTTCAAATATCATTGCATAATAAAATTCTAGTATATTATTCCTCCCAGTATGTTCTAATGGATATCATTCAGTGACTTAATCAGTATATGGTCTTGATCCCAACAACTAATTTTAGAGATTAATCTTGAGAATTTTAGATTACCAAACACTATTAAATGTTATTAAAATCTTATTTTAGTATCTTAATTCTATTATTTTCCATATGGTAGAGTTATGTTAAGAAGATATTGATCTCACTTCTATGTTCTATATTTTATTGTGAATTTATTATCTCAAAATTTTATATTTTTTGATGATGTTAAGGTTGAGGTTGATATGATCAAGCATCAAATGATAGATTCTATAAAATTTACATATAAAAAAATATTTTGTAAAATGTTCATAAGCTACCATTGAATAATGTTAATTCAAAATCAATGAAGAAGGAAAACTATGAGAGGCCAGATAAGAATATACTGGGATAAGTCCATTTGTCATTTTCCTAGAATGTGTATCACAATATAAAATAGATTAAAAGCCCTTTAAAACATTTAATGACTCTCAA
The DNA here is from genome assembly GCA_963277665.1 of Viscum album. Lineage (NCBI taxonomy): Eukaryota > Viridiplantae > Streptophyta > Magnoliopsida > Santalales > Viscaceae > Viscum > Viscum album. The sequence continues at coordinate 2,023,812,651 of OY728125.1, forward strand.
TAACCTGTATTAGGATACCACTATTGTGAATATGATATTCCATTTGTAGAGGTTTTCAGGATAAAGATGCTAGAAGGTAAACCAATGGAATGTCACCTCAATGACACTAATGTTATCTAGATTAATTTAATGTTATTGAAGGTCGAATTTATAGATCTATAGTGGGATTAATTTTTACTCTAATTACTCTCTGAATAATTGTATGAGATGATTACCACCTTAGAAAACTCAAGTAGAAATGGTACCGTAGTGTTTTTGGATGTTGGAGATCAGATCACGAATAAGGAAATTCATTTGAGGCATATATTAGAACCGTACACAAATTCATACAATGTTGATGTAAAAGGATGTACTTCGGCTCAAAGGTTTCATGGAAATGGAAATAGAAGTTAGATAAGGTGTGTCTTATGAAAAGAAGATCCAATGTATTGGAAATATGTGAAGAATTGATACCTAATGAAGGATTACAAGGAATATAGGGTTAATTATAGAAAATATAGTTATTGAAGTGAATATATGAATGCTATATCAAAATATATGAGATTTTTAATGTTGAGTGATTCCATCTCACTTGGTTCATGTTTTTATACTATCGAGCTTCAGTATACTCAACTTCTAAGAGGGTAAGTAAGAAAAATTATAATTTAAGAAGACACAGAAGGGTTTATCTTGTGGTTGATGGATCAGTCATGATTTTTAGAATGGGTGACACATATATTTGGAAAATAAATAATAAAAAATAGAGTTAAGGGGAATTAAATTCATACCAATATTGAGAAAAAACCCAAACCTCTACTATATTATTGAAGTATGTAGTTTTTTGAATAATTTTAATGAATAGTGCATGGAAAATATCACACAATAAAATGGATGTGGATAAAAGCTTTAAAGTGTGAAATTTTACCCCACGTTATTAATGTAATATGATAGGTGTGATGTAAAATTAAAATTCACAATTCTATGGTATGATCTTATAGGTCACATTAGTGATAAAGGGTTGAAGATCCTCAACACTAAAGTCATACAAATAATCTAAAGCATCGAGTATGGATAATATGAAGATTGTATCATTGGAAATTAGTGGAATGTGTATTACCAAATGAAATTTATGTCATCAAATAACCAAAATTAATATTTAATACTTATATATTAATGGGGGAATATCTAATTCGTTCTCATGTTGGGTCATTGGTTTATACGATAATCATCAGTAATGTGATGTTGAAGTGTGGGTGTTTTTTCATAAGCATGGTTCTAATGTATTCACAATATTTTTCCAATATAGATCCATTGTGGAAAAGGAAACCAAATTCAAAAGATGTGTTTGTGATCTAATAATAATAGGGAGTATATAAGAAGGTATTTATAGAGTTTATTCTCATTGAAAGGAATATGACTTAAAAATATCACATTATGTACTCTTGAACATAATAGAGTCACATAGGGGATGAATCAGACATTATTTGAAAAGGTAAAGAGTAAAATAATTCACAATGTTTTCACTATGGTATTTTAGGTATAAGATGATAATTTTACAACATATTGAATCAATAAGATTCCTTCTTATCCATTAGTGTAGGAACTTTCGAAATCAAATTTATTAAAAATAAATTTTGATCATTCCCATATCAAAATCTTTAGTGAACTCACCTATATCCACATTGGCTCCAAAACGATTTGAAATATTGAAGAAAAATTTTGAGTGTTCTATTTTTCGAGTTATTATAATGAATATTTTTCGTTTAAAATTTGGGACAATAGCCTTCAAAAGGTTGTTAGAAGTGGAAATTTTGTCTTCACTGAAGGCATTCTGTGGAAGAAATAAAACATGGAGAAGAATTATGTTGGGATAAATGTATCATTAGATGATAAATTTCAAATAAATGGAAATCCAAATGTTATATATGTTATATATAATTTAGGAATTACAACAATACTAAAAATACTAGACTTTCCAAATGATGTTTTGGAAGGTAGATATGTATTTTCTAGTTTTGTTGAGGATAGAAGTTATAGAAAGATATAGGACTGAATAATCTTAGGTAAAATTTTAAAAATAAATAAATCTATAAGGTTAATATCTGGATGTTATAGTTTCATAAGGAGTTGATGTAAAGATGGATTTTTAGAGACATGATATAGTTAGGCACCAAGTGAAAAAATGAATTTAGATTTCACTAATTTCTTCTCACATATAATGGAAAAAATATATAAAACTAAATAGAATTATGATGTAATAAAATGAAATACAGTAAAGTCCCAAAAATTCATTCCATACATACATCATTGATTCCCCATTGGGATGATAACATATAAAAAAATAAACAACTACAAAATAAATACATCAGAACCCACTGCCAGCTTTGGGCTATATCACATACCTTGTCTGCAGTACCCTATCGAGCTACTACCACCTGATCCTAAAAATATACATGAGCATCTCTCTCAACCATGAAACCCTAGGCCTCAACCGTATCCACCTTGTATCTATGCTCAACCTAAAATAATAGAAATTAAATGCACACACACAAAGGTGAAAAAATGGGGGTGATAAATAAATCTTCGTAGTCCACCCCTAGTAGTGAACAACTAACCCACTGTCATAAGTGCATTCTCATGAAATATGTTCATTATTTCAAAACATAACTAAAATAGAAATATAAATTAAAGAAATATAAATCCTTAGTTCCAATAAAACAATTGATCACACCTGCTTCAACCATCATCAGTGTGTCATTGAGCATGTTCCCAATACCATGGATCCAAAATTACATGTGAGACCCATATCCATGGAAACCGAAACCAAGCATGATGATCCTGGGGACCCATCCGATGATAGTCCTATCATGTGAGAAAATAATCTATGTCATCTATTACAAATTTCTAATGACCCCAAACATTATCTCATTCTAGGTGCCTATATACTTCTACCCTAGGTACAATAAAATGGTATTACCAAATCCATACCATCTAACTGACATCTAATCTATGTATTGTAAATAATTGTTCTTAGAGAATCTGTCTGCTACCTAAACCATATATCAAATAAATCATGCCTGGAGAATCAGTCTAGTAACTAAACCATGGATGTGCATAATTGGTCATTCATCTATCATAGCTAATATATCATCAATTCCTAGAGCATTAGTCCAGAACAAAAATAACAAAGTAAGCTACATATTTCTAGATCCACAGTCTAACACCTAATTTATATATTATAAGGTTTGTGCCATGTGCCTCAGTCCAAGATATTACTACATACATGTGACATCAAATACATTGTACTCAACTATATCAAATAAAGTTCCCATAACATTGTTACATCACTCAAACTAAAAACAAAATATTTGTACCGATATGATTGTCCTATCAAACATTCTCAATTATGGATATAAAAAATCATGCCTATGAGTCATTTTTCCATCACTCGTTGGCACCATAGCCCTTACCCGAAAACAAAGTCCCAAAATGTGGAATCCCAACCATATCACAACTTCCTTTTAGATGTAAATAAACTCCCTTAATCCACAACCAAAATAATACTTAATAAATTTCGGTTGAACACCCATTCTAATTGAATCATCCTTAAATGGTCCAAAGGTCATAGAAGGAGATGGACATCCTATGAAGGGTCCTATATCTCTTCTAAACACTCTAGAAAATCCCAAAATAAGAAATATACTCAACTATCCCGAAGTGTCCCCCAATTGATCCTTTATAAACAACAAACTATTAAATGAATCTAAAAGAAAACCATGACACATGGGCATTCTGAATAGAAAACTATGGCACCTAAAGATCACTTAATCAGAAACACAACCACTAGGGAAACCTCAATATTCCCTTAGATACAAATCAACACCACAAAAAAAATCCACCCATCACCCTCATCCTACATTTTAAACCAATATTAAAGGCATAAACCAATCTAATCCTCAAACATAGGATCTAAACCAGGATTGTTAAAACCTCAATAAACTAGTCTTGATGCACAAGGAAAAATAAAGATCACCCCAATGACATAACCCAATCCTGCCTTCTGGGATCTATCCCGGGAAACACAAATAGATATTTATGACACAAATAGTCCAGGGAGATCACATAGAACACAAACCTCACCTAGCCTCATAGATCTCAACCCAATCCACTATAGGATTTAGAATCCAAGCCTCGAAGAAATCCCCTAGCTAAACTACCATGGACTATCACACCATCCATAGGACATTTATTTTCTAAAAGTATTCTTCCATCTCAAAATATATAGATAAATTATCATAAGGGACTAATGAGAAGTTTAATTCTAGCTATGGGGAAAAAACCCCCCAAAATCCCCCAATTTGTAAAAAGTACATGGCATGTACTTTTGAGTACATGGAGTGTACTCCCAACTCAACATCTGTACATGTACATATAAATGGATAGAAAAACATGTGTTATTCCCATGTCCCACTACACAGTTAAGGAAAAAATGGTGTCTTACCAGGTACTACTACATGTCCATGTACCTCTCACATAGGGTGTCTGCCCCAGAACATAACCATGTCCAACACTATAGAGTTTACCTAAACTACACTACATGTACTTTTCATAACATGGAATCCCATGTCTTTAACCACATCAACACATACATGGAAATTTAAAAATAAAGATCATATACTTAAATTAAATGATGTTTACTTCTAAAATATACATCTTCCCTGAATGGGAATGATGCACGAATGGTGTTCATAAAACATGGGGTCGTGTCAATGAGGCTTCCAAATGGGAAACCACTTCTAACCTCCAAAGACACCCATTTTCACTAATTTGGTATGGATCGATCCCCATGTGGTCCTTAGAAATCCTAATTGGGATATAATACTTGAAAATAATTAATCTATGTGTATCGAGGCATAAAACTCAAAACCATACTTCCTCGTGGTTTAAACGCTGATATTTTGGGTCCAATTCTACTCCTAAAAGACACTAAATCTCAATTTGGTCTCAATATCCATTATGGATGTTGTACGGTGGCATATCCTCTCCTTATTAATTATTCTAGCTATCACATGTAAGTATAATCTACCATTCTTTTACTACCATGTGTGGGAAGCCCACAAATGGGGGGATGTCTTATTAATTTTCAATTAATTAATTAATTAATTCATTTACCTTTTAACAACAATCCTGATCCTAGAAACCAAATTCATGTTTATAACTTGCCTAAGAAAAACACCATGTTCAATCGAATGCTTCATTTGAAAAATATATCCACCTAAATCTACACGAATAATTTAATATTTCATTTATTGAATATTAAATATTTCTTCAAAACTCGATTGGCTCAGAATTGAACCATATTCAAATACTAAGTAAATTTTTAATTTTAGGACCAATTGAGTGGTCATAAAAAGTATATCAGATAATATACATGGTGAAAATGACTATTTTACCAATCATAAGCACCCTAGAAAAATTCAAATTTCTCCACAAAATCAGTATATATGGAAATGAATGTCTATTTAATCTCCCCATAATAAACATTATAAACCATTAGAAGACTCATTGGTCTTTAAGTCACATATCCAAACCTACCAATTTTGTTAACACATACTCAAATTGATTTATTTTACTCAAGGATTAAATTTGTGCTCCACTGCATAACCCCAAGAGTAAAGCGCACAACCAATCCAAATGCCACGCCATCACTTGCCTCCATTAACAGTGCACTAAGATAGTCACTAACTTCACCCACCTATTTTTATTCTTTATATCATAAATTAAAACTCACGGTTCTCCTCACCACAAAACTCAACACACATCTACCAATTTTGATCCATAGTTCTCCCCCCCCCATCAAAGTCTCGTCTCAAAACACAACCTTATTGGTCAACCAACCTACTTGATGTGGTCCTTAAAGCATCCTCAGCCATACTCTCACAAAAGTTGCATCACCAAAAGCGATTTGGTACTATATTCCATAGAAGTATCCTTACTATTCCATCAAAACAAAACATGATTTCTAGGGTCCATGCCCCAATCAATACCAATCCTCAAAATATATATTGAAATCCTTCTCCCTCAAAGAAACAAAAAGAAACTTTTAGTATAACCCATTCTAGGATTTTGATAACAAAAACCAGGGTATTCATCAACATCGGGTCTATTAATGGGAATACACTCATAGACATACAATTGTGCACGCCCCACCATATAGCTACACATACATTGTTCCATGATTGTAACTTTTTATGAGGCTCCTAATAATCCCAAGTAAACATATATGTATCATTTAATATTATTGATTCTCTTTTAGCATACTCAAGACAATGTTAAGGTATTGTAAATGATATTCTTTATACTAAAAGTGTATTAATATTCCATGGATGAATACCACCACAACCCCATCCATTACAAAACATCATAATTTTATCCCAATGGCCTTTCAAGACCATTCTCACTAGCCTCTCATCATACACATAATGATTCTAATCCTACTCATAGATTCCTTCCCCAATAAATAACCTTGAATGTACACTCCAATAATATCTGACTATAATACAAATGACACTTCGCATAATAGGTGACTAGGTCTCCAAGAATCCACTATCAGATAATTGTTACACTCTCTTGTGTAACCCAACCAAGAAACCTCTCTTGGATCCAATGAATCACAACACATGAAAAATAAGATCAAAAGCCTAAACCACACTACTCCATCACTTCCTATGCATGTGATTCAACTCAAATCATCTTTGAACAACTCTCATTCAAAACCATTTTCTGAGATGGTCACATGAATGATCCTTCCCCTTAAAATACAAACACAAGGCATAAACACCGGAACATAGATTCACCTTGAGAAAAACAAAAGGCATCCAATGAGTCCAAACCTCAAACACAATTGATCCCTTCATGCACCATTCTCAAAATAACCAAAACATCCATATGTTCTACAAGTACCCAAAAACCACTCATAACATGGTCGACCACTATCACAGGTCTCCCTCAATATTTGAACAACTATAACTCCCAAATATGGTGTCACATAAAAAAGTCCAAAAGGCTCTACCACCTAGACATATCGTTCAAGACGTGGGTCATGTCAGTAGGTCAAATAAACTTGGTCTAATCCAACTCACAGAAGGCTAAAACTAATGGGACATTAAACACAACCCTTCCCCACATCAGACAACGTCAACAGGTAAAAAAACCCCATCTATAGGGTCTCATATATGAGTAATACCATCTAACAAACTAACCACCAACAAAAAGGGCACTCTTCCTCTCTCAGAATCTATACATCATACCGCTCCGAGGAGGACCGGGCTACTAAACCTACCTGGAACAAAAAACACCAAAAATGGTCAAACATTCCAATAATTATACCTTATTAACACACTAGAGTCACTTCACCTACATTGTAAAAGGACCACATAACATCATCATCATCAAAAGACTCAACATAGTTCCACAAGACCTTCTATAAAAAGGAGGTCCATAAAATTTCCAACTAGTAGGCCAATAAAATGTAGTTCATATATTCCTATCATGATCAATGAGATACATATTTTCGAACCATGAAAAGAGTAAAAACCCAATAATAGGCCTCTTCCAAATGATCCAAGATCTTAAAATACATAATAAACCATCTATACAAAAAAACATGTGCATTGCCCAAGTCGAAATCATATAAAACGGTCACACCAAATACTGAGATCTTGAATCCTATTACATGGTAAAAAGGACGTCCTATTAGGATAGGAGTTTACGATGCACAAACTGATATCAATCAAAAGATCTGACACATTCCTATATCTTCTATCTACTCAATCTAAAAATAGTAAAATAATATTAAGGTAAACACCTCTGATACTACTTTGTAACATTTCAACCAATATTCTACTAAACTATTTCCCCGATCTGATTCTCCACAAGAGCTCAAGGGTGCCTCATCATATGCCAGAGGCTACCGACTATCAGCAGGGTTCTAAAGTGAAACTTTTAGGAGGATATACCCCCATAATAGAGTGTGTAATGAGAATTAAAAAAGTAATAATCATATTCATTTGAGTATACATAAATGATAAATAAACAGCAATATAAGCATGATGTAATAAAATAAAATACAGAAAAGGCCCGAACAACCATTATATACATAAAAAATCAATATCCCACTGGTATAATCATATATTAAAAAATAAATAATGGAAAAATAAATGCATCAGACTGTACATCCATGTATTGGCCATATCACATACATAGTCTTCGGTACGTAGTCGAGCTATTCTAGCCCGATCATTAAATTACACATGATCATCCCACTCAACCATGAAATCTTGGGCCTTGGAAGTATTCATAATGCATCAATTCTCTACCTAAAAAAGAAATAATTTCTATATTCACACCAAGGTTCATATATAAGGGTGAAAAATAAATATTAGTAGGACACCTCCAACAATGAACCTATAACCCACTTCAATAAGTTCGCGTTCATGTAATATGCTCAATCTTTCTAAAACATATATAAAATAAAAATAAAAAATAACACCACTACCGATAAAAAGCTTAAAGTCCTCAACAAAACATACTTATTTGGAGAATGTTTGATTGTCTCTAAGAATTTCCACATGACCATGCATCTGAAATAACCTACGGTCTCCATATCCATGGTAGTCATAAAAAACCTCATGATCCGGATAAACCACTCTATGACACTCCTTTCATGAAAGAAACTAATATAACCCATCTAATACTGAGACCTCATGACCCTATAAATTATCATAATCATGGTACCTAAACACGTCTTCATTAGGTAAGATAAAAATCTACAACCAAACCCAGACCATGTATCCGAAATCTAGCACGTGTAACATATAGAATAGTGTGCGGGGAATTAGTCCAACTCCTAAACCATATGTAAAATAAATCATGCTAGGATCATAAATACAGAAACTAAACCTTGGATACATAGAATCAGTTTTCCATCCATCCCATCATGTATACCATCAATTCTCAATGCACCATACTTTCATATAAATAAAAAACTATAATAATTGTGTCTTGAAAATGAGTCTATCCACTAATACATATAGTGTACTATCCATTCTCATAGACTCAATCTAATATATAACCACATACATGTGACATCACATACACTATTCTCAGTAGTATCAAACAACATTCCTAGAACATTGTCCAAACACTCATACTATTATGAAACTATCAGTATCGATATGAGTGTCTAGTCAACATTCTCAAAAATAGATATCCAAAACCATAACAACATATCATCTATCTACACTCCCAAACAATGCTTCCCTAACTAGTAAAACATGTCCCAAAATATAGAAAACAAATCATATCAAAATAGTCTCAGAGGTGTAAATAATGTCTCAATATCCACAACCAGATGAAAACATAAAAGGGTTGAATGAACTCCCATTCTCTTTTAAAGCTCCTCAAATGATACAAAGGAAACTGTAAGAGAAGAACACCCTAAAAGGGGTTACCCAATCTCATCTGAGGTCTAGAGAAAATCCCATCACAAGAAACATCCCTAAATATCCCTCAATGACCTCTAACTAATCCTTGATAAACAATGCTCTAACCAAGACATCTAGAAGCAAGACCACACACTGTGGGAATTATCAATAATAAACTGTGGCATTCAAATATTTCTTAATAAGAAATATTCCCCCTAGGGGAATCATCAATAATCCTTTAGACTCAGCTCAACACCATAATGGAACCAGTCCATTACCACCATCCTATGATGTCATCAGAGCATGAAACCTCCATCAACTCAGATCCTCAAACATAAGATCTAAACCACACAGTTCTAAACTTGAGAAAATGGTCCCAATACATCAGTACAAACCAAAATCTCCTCAAATATGCAATATATTCTCACCTTCTAGGTTACATCTAAGGGATCTAAAAAAGATCACCAGAAAACACTCAGGCTAGGTTGATCACTGGGTACACACCCTCTCCTGGCATCATATCTCACAACCCAACCCACTAGCGGAATCAGAATGCAATCCATGAGTAAATCCTCTTGTTAAATTACCTTGGACCAAAATTCCATCCAGAAAACCCTTATATGCGGAAAGAATTATACCATCATTATCTACATGAAAAAAATAATAATGGACAGCTAACAAGTCCAATTCTATCTATGGGGATCAAACCGCACAAAACCCCCTAAATTTGAAAATATACATGGTGTGTACTTATTAGAACATGGTGTGTACACTAAAATCAACACTGGTCCATGTACTTATACGTGGATAGAGAAACATGGGTTCTACCCATGTCGCACTACACGTCTAGGGCGTTCATGTTGTATTCCCTTGTACTAAAACATGGTCACATACCCCTCACATGGGGTGTTCTCCCAAGTACATTTCCATTTACAACTATATGAAGTGTACCAAAAGTACATAGTGTGTACAATTATAAACATTATATTCATAGGTCCTTGACCACATATTTACATACAAAGGACATGTACAACTACAAAGTGTGTACTTAAAGTACACGACATGTAATTATAAAAATTTCATCTTCTATGAATTGTAAGAACACATGGCATGTGTTCTTAAAACCATGTATCATGTATATAGGGTTCATGAATGGGAAACCACTGTTGACCTCCTTAATCCCCTTATTTCCCCCAATTTGGTACATATTTTCCCCCATGGGGTCCTTAGAAATCAAAATAAGGCTATAAAATATAAAAACAATTAATCTATGAGGATTATGGCATAAAACTCAAAAAATTGGCCAACCTCATGGAATAAACATCGATTCTTAAAGTCTAATTCTACACCTGGAAGACTCAACACCACAATATGGTCCTAATCTTCCCCATGGATGATGTCCAGTGGCATATCCTCCACATACTCTCTCGTTCCATCCATCGTGTGTATGGAGAATAAACTCCCCCATTTCTATCATGTGTGGGAATCCCCCAAATGAGGGTGGGATGTTTTATTACTTTAAAATTAATTATTTAGTTATATACTCGTTAACACCCATATTGAGTCCTATATCCCAAATTATATTTATAACTAGCCTAGAAAAAAACATATTACAAACTCAACCACAAAGTGAGAATCTCAAAATGATTCTATTTTCAAAATATAACACTACCGGAACACAAACGAATAATTTCATATTTGATTTATTATATATTAAATATTTCACCAAAACTCAAGAAGCTTATAATTCCACCATACTCATTTCCTAAGGTAAAGGCCGAATTTCAGGTCCAACTGAGTGGTCAAAAAAAATTTCCAAGATAATCTTCTAGGAAAAAATTACGATTTTACCACTTATGAAAACCTAAAAACAAAAATTAAAATTTCTTCTCAAAATTAGTATATAGGGCAATGTGGGACTTTAAAAAGAAAGCATGAAACATCTAAGATAGAAATGGGTGTGGATAAATCTAATGATAAAAGTAATACTCTGTATACTAAACACCATAAATGTTTCACCTCTAATCATCATCTAAATTAACAATTACTTCCATAATAAATGAGAGTGATAAAATAGTTATAGAATTAAATAATAATACGTGGACCATAACAACCTCTCAACAACCACCTTAATAAATTCATCATATAAGGAATAAAATATTCCATATAAAAACCTCATATAATAAAAATACAGAAAACCCACCAAGCCTTACTTTCAACAAATGCTAATAATCTCATCCTCAAAACCACAACATCCACCCAATTAAGCCAAATTATCACCGAAACCTAAAACTTATACAATGGTATCATTAAATCCGTCTACCCTATTTAATCATATCATCCCATATTTGTACCCTATGTAGGCACATCATCAAATTTTTACACCTCATTCATCCACATTATCACATCCTTGTAACTTGTGGGGGAAAATCATCACATCACTACACCATGTGCATACACATCATCACATTCCCCACATCACGACATCAATTCAAGGACTCATGTTGTAACCTCAAGTAATTACAACAAAAACATGAATTACCCTTCTAGGAAACAAAATTATAAGAAATGTGTACATGTTAACCTTAATCCATTATATCTTATAATTGTTACATGAGTAAAAATGGTGAGCCATTATAGTAATAGTAACTATCGATGTGATACCCTAAGACATCACAACCCATTTATAGATTCACATAAATACAATAAATTATAGCTTGTGTAGGTATAAATATTATATTAATCCATTAAATCATGCATGTATAGCATCTAGAAAATACCACCATGAAAACCCTCAATAATAAATCACACAAACAGTCACTCTATTTACTATCAGGAAATAATTGAAATAATAAGCCCCAAAACCCCACAAATAATTATATTTGATATATATTATTAATAAAATACTTAGTAAATAATCCCAACATTCTAGGATCCAACACAACAGAGTCAAATATATTGTTCATATAGATCTCCATGTGGTGGTCATAGATTTTTATCTATTACAAGTTCCAATAGATTTAATTTAATTATTTAATATTCACTACAAAATATTTTTACAATATAATATAAAAAATTTCAATTATTAAATTTAAAATTTTCTTCTTTACTTATTTATCTTTTCATTTTGTTTAAACCTCTAGGTTACAACACATACAAAAAATTCTCAAGTTATTTCACTATAATGTTACTTATTAATCCCAAATTGTTGTCTCTATTTATACCAATCATACTTATGTTATCACCCTTTACATCATTCCCATTGAATCATTGATTTATAAGTTCTATAATTTCATTCTTATTAACCATATTTTCCTCATATTTTCCACTTAATTCTCAATTTATTAACTCTAACACAATGTGGATCAAATTAACATTAATTAATTAATTCTGAAATTAAGTCACAGAAGTTATATCTATATTATATTTTCTTATAAAATTGTCTTGTAGTATCATACATTAATTATAAAATAACATGTTGAATTATAAAAATTGTTAATTAATAAAAAACTTCCTATGAAAATAATTATTCCCTTCGCATATTCAATAGTTCATTATATTATGAAAATATAATCATAACAGTTGATTATATCCCAACCAAAACTAATTCATGAGTAATTAAATTATTCTTAAACATCAATAATTTTATAGAATAAATATTTATCACATTCCTTATTGCCATAAGTAAATTCAAAATAATGTGGACAATATATATTGTGGTGCTTTCTCAATTAATTTAACATATTGATATCATCAAATGTTATAAGAATTAAGAATAAAATTCAACATAATAACACTTACTTATATAAAATGTGAAGGAACTAGGCCTTATGATTTAAAATCTCCATTTCTATTCCATATTTCCACATTTATTTCTTTTTTAGAATATTTCTCAATTTCCATGGGAATCATAAAACATGGAATCATGTAATAAACTTGATCAATTCATGGAATAAAAATAAATCATGTTCATATTTATTTTTCTCATATCTATTCAGGATTAACCCTCCTCATATCCTTTTATTGATTACCTATTCAAATGTAATCCCATAATCAAACATTGACCCAAATCTCTGATTACAATAGAACCATAAATTAATTATCATAATAATAATAATACATTACAAGTAGCAATTAAATGAATGAAGAACATTCAAGGACCCAAGAGAAGTGTTGTATAGAAAACTAAATTACTAAATTTTATTTCAACCCCCCGAACAAATATTCATCATTGATCCTAAAGAGAGTGTCTAATAATAAATTCATAATTATAAAACACCCCCTCTATCCAGACCATATCATCTCCATCGGTCCAAACTGGAGAGTTAAACATTATTCACTCTCTATTGATAGGGAATCACTGATTATAATTTTATATCATTAAATGAATCATTACTCAAGGTGATAAGGGTGTGTTTTGATAAAGTGTTCGAGGATGTTTCTTTTTACTCATTCGAAAGGCTATCAATTGAAAATGAATGATGAAATCTTTATTAATTTTATTATAGGGGTGGTCAATTGAAATGGTTTTACAAGGGTTTAATGTAGTTTATAGAGGAATTAACAACATGTCAAGCACATTTATTCCCTAGACAAAGAAAAATAATAAAACTTTCCAATATCAAATCCTAATGTATTATGTCAAGATAGGAAAACCATGTCCTCTTCCCGAGACACCACCAACAACATATTATGTACTATGAATTTATGGATAATAAATTACACGAATTGAGAAAATTGTGATCCTTAAAGGGATGAATAAATTCTAGAAATCCCCCTAGAGTTTTCTAAGGTTCCAAAAGTATGAATTAGGAGAGAAAAATATTGGGATAATAGAGGATGAGAAAAATAATTCAAAGTAGAAATCCAAATAGATAGACATCTTATTTTAAGACTCACTAACACCCATAAAATATTATAATAATCAAGTATATTTCTTTAGTCATTTAATGCACCACACAAAAGCGTCCAATCATTGTTAGTCAATGAACTTTATGTGAATGGGTAGTATGAATAAGATAATTGATGCAAAAAACACCATTTCTAAAATGATGGACTAAGTCCATGCCACTACTATATAATGTATTCCATCAAAATGGATGTCGTATCCATTAACTAGGCTTCCTAGAGAACACTCCATGACATAAAAACACATCCCTAGCTATTTTGGTGCACCACCACTATCCAGAGATAATGTTCATGACCTAGGGATGAAACCTTAGTTATTTCTATGACACCCTAACACTGAATATATGACTTGACCAAGTGAAACCACACCCATTAACATGGAATGGTGGTCTCATCGTTTCCCACTAGAAAACTGTCCTAGGACCATGCCTTGTGATATATATTTGACCCAGGTATAGTGGCCCCTCATGCTACCAAATCATGAAATAGGGAAGGGACTATACCTGGGTGACCACCATGAGGAGAAAATTGACATATATCTCTTCCCTATGATTCCCAGTTGATTTGTATAGCACACTCTTAGAACCACATCCTTTGAATTGACCAACTATAACTTGAATATACCACACTGGAATCACCAAGCCTGGAAATACCATAAAATACACAAAACATCTACCCCTAGATCCTAAACTAATCCTAATTTCACATAGGTTGGTGCTACATACACTATGACAATCAATACAACCATGATTTTCATCTTAGTGTACCATAACCCATATAAAAGGAAAGATCAAATCCCTCAGCAAAGAAGCATCTAAACTCTATTCCCATAGATACAAAACACCCTAGACCACAACCACCACTATGGTGTAATAGACATCAAGGTGTCCAAAAACCAAAACCAATCATTTAAAATACCCCATGAACTCCCTTGATGACTCTAACACCTAAGAAATACAAGAAAATCCTTATAAAATCCAATGTATTCTATATAATAACTCTCAAATGATTATCACACTTAATTATAAATAACTTGAGAGATAAACCCAAAGCATTATAGTCATGTAAAGATACCACTCAAATAGACTAGAATCTAAATGTAAATTCTTTGGCGGTTTATCAAGAAAAGAATCTCACTTATAAAAAGACAATGAATATCACAAATGATTTCCCAAAAACCCATTTCATTTTAATCATGTTTCAATTATATATTCAATTTTTTTTTAAGAAAATCATTATGAATCATTTAAATTACATTAAAATTTGATAAAACAAATACTAAAAGGATTTTAAATGTTCCTATGGTAAATTTTTTAAAAAATAAATTTATTTATTGAATAAAAATCCACACAAGAAATATTATTTTAAATATATTACATAAGATCAATGTTCAAAATTCAGAACCATTTGGAGTTTTTTGTGACTACATTAAGCCCCTAAATATTTAATAAAAACCATCTTAAAAAATTCATTGTTCTATAATTATTCTTAGTGAGAAAAAAAATTAAGAATCAATGCACACCCTTTACTTTTAAAATTCAAATTCTTAGATTACTAGTAACCATTTTTGTATGAAAAAGTTTCATTTTCCTTCACAGAAATTATCTTACACTTAACTTTTTTAAAAAATATAGATTATCTACTAAATAATTTTATTGTTTAATATGAAAGGTGTAGATAAACAAACATATATTAGACCCCACTATACATACCATAATTAGACAAACCTAAAAACCTACAGAATCACAAAGCCTCAAATATTTAAATTGAAAATGGCCTAATGTACAACAAAATGGAGTAGATAAATTTTGAAGGAATCAAAATGGTTATCATATATCTAAAAAATAATGATGAAAAATAATCATTTATTCAAGGTGCAACATCCCTTTCTTTATAATTTAATTTCTTTCAATAAGATATTAGAAGGATTTAAAAACATAAAAACCCAATTTAAATGTGGATATGGAAGTCATAAATATCAAATTAACTTATTAAAAAGAAAAATTATCACTAGCTATAAAACAATCAACCAGTATCTAGATAGTAAATAGATAAAGTACATCAATCAATCCCTAAATTGATAACCACCAAAACAACCATCCCCCTCAATCCATAAATCAATTACTCAAAAATTATATCTAGTATAACCATTCCTTACCAATATTAACAATATCCTTCACATAATATCCAAATAGATTCTCTCTAGAATATAAAAAAACTCCACAATTATTGACTTTCAAAAGATTTATCTAAAGATAATAAATAAATAACAAAAAAAACATGCTCGAAACTTATAGAAAACGTTTCATACATACGGAATATTACTTTTCACATATTTTATAACTATCTAAAAATTTGAAAACATATATCATGCGCCACATCAAATCATTTATTATTATTAATATTTTTTTTCATTACCCAAACACGATTGTTGGATGTTTCCCTTTATATATTTATGCTTAATCAAACATAGAAGAATGATCTGAGGCCCAATTTCGAATCATGATAAAATTAGTAATGCTCATAATTAAAATCATGATAAAAGTTTTGAATCATTTCATGATGAAAAGAGCATTAAAACCATCAACAGGTCACATAACATAAAAGGCTTGTATAAGACTTTCACTTCACAATCTCAGTAATGTCATCTAGATTAAAAAAATTGGATATAAAATTACCTTTTAATTTGACCAATCATCATTATCTCTTTTTAAGAACAATATATTATAGGAATGACACTCAATATTAAATTAAGTTACACTTGTTATGTAACATGTATATAAAATTACAGAGAAATTAAGTCATGATTATAGATCATATATAATTAAAAAACCTTCTAAATTGCATTATTATATTTTAACCTGAATAAAACATTTCACATAATGAAATGAGATTTTTTTAAGTATGTTTTGAAAAATTTGATTCAAAAATGTTTTATCTTTGTCATCGTTTTTTAATGATATTATTATACAATAATGTTTTAAGAATAATTCTCGAGGAAACCCATTGTTTAGACATGCTTTATCATTCATGGAAACCTATAATCATTTACCTTTAAAATAATATTGTCAAATTATTACATGCTTATAGGATTTTATATGCATTTTCTTACAAGAAATAATCATAACACCACATATAAAAACTTTCATATATTATTTACCAATAATAAAATACCATAATACCACCAAAATATTGATTAAAAATTAACCCTTAAATTTATAACATAAAATTATGTTTTTATTATTTAACATGAATCATTAATTAATGAATTAATTTATCATGGACTCCTATAAAGATATTAAAAAAACTCATCATTTCATGAGTTTTAAGATAGTATGTATTATCAGGATGAATAAATTTACTAGAATTGGATTTCTCATACTTATTAAAGGTATATAATATAAATATATCTTATCACACAAATAAAAATCATGAATCTAGATCCAATTTTTGATAATAATTCATGAATACATCCAAAATTTTCAACCCAAAAATTAATGCATTCACACCTAAACACATTTGGTTAGTGGTCATAATATTTTCGTGAGATCATAGGGGGATTCAACACTTGTTCCCAATATTGTCTCTATGGATTTAAGGATTTAGAATTATTTTTTAAGTGGATAAAAGTTCATGTGTACTAGATCTTTCCCCACCTTCACCACATGTTAGGCTAAATAAAATTGTTTCCCAAAAAACCCATGAAAACATAACTCATTACAAACTCCTGGAATCATCTTTTATCTCAACCTAAAATCCTTGATACCAATTATTCATGTCCCTCCCATATTAAAGATTGTTTTAACCCATGGGACTCACCTCTAATATGCCATAGGTTGGTGTCTAAAAATGTTAGTTTATTTGTTTCTCAAATAGGAGAAATTTCACCCCTAAACCTAGAAAAAATAAAACCAAATCCAATCAATATACATCATAAAAAATTGATGCTTTTAAAATTTGTATACATAACCCACATATAAAAAATAATGAATTCAATATGGTAAAAATTAATGGTGAACTTCAAGATACCACTTCAGCAATTTGAACTAGAGAATCACTAAATTTTCATCGATAAATCCAGAAAAAAAACTATGGATGGGTTAGAACCTTGAAGTATTCATTACGATGATATTTATAATTAATTTAATTTCAATATTAAATAAATAAGACGATATAGATATTCATTAAACTTGTAAGAAATAAAAGAAAGTGGGTGAAGATAATTATAAAAGTAAAACTTTGCATACTAAACACCATAAATGTGTCAACTATAATCATTATTTAGAATAATGATTTCTTTGATAAAAAATGAATGTGATAAAAGAGTTTTGGAATCATATAATAATAACAGGCCTAAAATAAATCACCTCATTTATAACCATCTCAATAAATTCATCATGACACGAATAAAATATAACATATCACTGAAATCTAATATCATAGTATGTTGGAAAAATAGGTAAGTTTGGATATAAACCCATGTAAATCAATAAACCCTCTTCATCACAACTTGTACCACCAAAATCCAAATTATTTCTATAAACTACTCCCAGATAATCCATATCATCCCATACCTACTCCATGTGCAGTTACATCAATTGATTAATACTCCGCATACGTGCACATCATCACAACCATATACCCCGTGCAGCCATATCATCACATCGCTTCCCCTCATGCAAATAAATCATCATATCCGAACACCCTATAAATCCATAGCATTATATCCCCTGTATCACAACATTTCATCCATGACTCTTGCTTTAACCTTGATTCATTACAACCCAAAAATAACATACCCTTCAATCCATCATGACTGGAGAAAATTTTTACACGTTACCCTTAATCTAATATATCCAAAAATAGTTTCATGAGTCCTAAAATCAATACATTACATAAAATTGGAACATTACATAAGATACCTTGTTCCACCATAGCCTGTGTATTGGTTCACTTAAACTCAATCCATCACTTCCCTTATAGGCATACACATCACTATAATATATTACATTCTAAATATATATCATTAAAAAAATACAACCAATAAATAACATAATAAGAAATCACAAAAACATTCATTCTATTCAAAAATAGAAATGAATATAAATAATAAGTCATGAAATCTCATAGGGAATTATAAAAAAGGGATACTATTAATATATAACTTAATATATAACCACATAAATCTAGTAACCAACAAAACACCATCAGAGATATCTAAAATATCAATCTCTATAAAGTTGTCTCTTATTTCAATCTATTATATGTTTCCAATGATTTCATTTAATTCTTTAATCTTTAATACTTAGTATTATTACATGATTATATTAATAATTATCAATCCATAACTTTTCAATTACCTCGATTTCTTATTTATCTAATAAATTAGTTTAGATATAAAGTTTATAAAGCATATATAATATTCTAAATTTATTTCATTGAAATCTTACATATTAATCCAAAATTACCTACTAGATTTATATCCATCATACTTATGTTATCATCCTTATGTAATTACTATTTACTCATTGATTTAAAAATTCTTGAAATTCCATCTTATTTATCATATTTATTTTCTATTTATACAAATATTCTATGTATAATAATTTCAACCCTATATGGAATCAATAGAGAATAATTAATCAACAAGGATAGTGAATAAGGGAATTCATATACATCTTCCATTTTTTATTGGGTTTTATGTAGCATCAGACTTTAATTCTCAATAAGCATGTGGTAGCAAATAAAGGGTTAATTAAACTTATCCACCCTTCCAAATTAATTTTTACCAAACCAGATTCATGAGTTCTTTTTATTATTATAATATAAACATAATTCTAGATTAAATCCCAACCCAAACTCATTCTTGAGTTATTCAGTGATTCTTAGACATATTTACAAATTCTTATAGCATCATGGGATATCTCATTCCCCATTCCATTAATTAAATTAAAAATATCATGGCCAACATATTCAATGGTAAATGATAAATTAATTTTTCATATGGATATCAATAAATGTATCATTATTTACTTATAGAAATATTCATTGAAACATTTCATTATTGAATAATTAGGAAAATATACTTTATTCTTACACATCATCTTCTACATTCCAAATTCCTTCCCTCTTCAATTTCTATAATATTTTACAATTCCTATGGTTATCATATAACATGGAAGCACATAATCCTTGTGGTCAACTCATGGAATAAAAGGAAATAATTTTCATATTTTGTTTCTCTTGACCAATCCAAAATTTCCAATTTCAAATTCATTCCATGGATTTAGATTTCACATGGAATCAAGTAATGACACCATAAACCCATATCTTTGATTATTACAACAGAATAAATCATTTAAAATAATAAACCGTTCATAATAATGAATTAAATGATGGAAGATCATTCATGTAATCTTTCCCTCATACTAAAAAAGATCCCAAGAGAGGAGTAGTATAGAAAATAAAATATTTAAATTTCAGACCCTCCCACTAAACAAAATATCCACTAGTGATGTTGATGAGATATTCAAATAGGAAATTCATAATAACCCCCCCCCCCTCAGACCATATCATCTCTACTGATTCTCGGAGATAGTTAAAATTACATCTCTATCTGAAGTTAAGAAAAGGTATATAATCAAACTATTGTATAATTATTGTAATATTAGGATATGGAAAAAATTTTGTGTCTCAATCATGAAAATGAGGATGTTTTCCTTCACTAATAAAAATGAATAGAAACTAAAAATAAATTATGATTGTTCTAGTCATTATATTTTAGGAGGAATAAATTTAAAGGGATTCTAAAGGGTACAACAGGGTTTCTATATTAATTCATAACTTTCAAAGAACATTTTTTCCTAAGATAAATTAAAATCCTCAAAATTACCTACTTAAAATTGAGTGACGAGATATCTAGAAATGATAACCCATTCATGCACCAAATATTCCATCAATGACCTAAATTATCCCTTACTTCTAGGAATCAAGAAGATTAATATCCTTCAAGGGATAAAGAAATGGCCAAGGAAAACACCTAGAGTGGAACATGGTTTGATAGGAAGGAATAAGGATATCAAAATAAAGGGATAATTGGGTAGATTAATAACCTTAAAAAAAACATGCAGGTATTGGAAAATATTTTTTTAAGACTCACTAAACAAACATAAAATCATAATAAACAAATGAATCCATTTCTTTAATCCACAATAAAACAATATCAAATCCCTGGTAGCTGACACACCTAATGATTAGGGCCAGTGGGAATAAGATAATATAATATTAAACCCCTATTTCTGAAAGGTTAGACTGAGTTTAGGTTGCCACCGTTGCATAGTGGTTTCCAAAATGGTCATAGTGAACTTCGACCAGGCCACCATAGGGAGATTCCACAATATAGTGACTCAACAATGGTCATTTGGGGTTCACTACACCCACCCATGTGGAGAGAACATGGTATTGGGATATAGATCTAATTTTTCATATTCCCCCTTCACAATGTATTCACTCATATACTAAGTGTTTCATGACCACCAAAATGGAATGTTGGTCTCACTATTTCAATAATTTCCTGGCCGAGGATCCACTTCACAGGGCCCCTGTGCCAGTGGGTCACATGACATCAAGCACGCATCCCCATTTGATAATGTATTTCCTCTAGCTTTGAGACTCTACAGTGGTATAGTGTGGAGACAATACCATTATATCAGCATCGCACAATGGAGAAGAAAAATTTACTGATAATAAAAGAATCGTAACATATAAAACGGTGTCATGGAAATAAAACAATATTGTATTTTGGATTAATACATAACCAAGAATTTGTAACAATAATAAAAATCCCAAAGGATAAGGCAAACACAATGATGTCTTTCCATGTTCATATACAATATGGGTAGACAGGGGACAAACATAAATGTCATGCAATGTAAAAAAGAGAAAGGTAAAAATACTACTCGAGGATCCTCACAAGAATATTCATGGTCCTATACTCCCATGCTCTATGATATAAGTTAAATAGATCAACATCTATAGCAGGGTGCTTAAAATAATCTATACCTGCATAAATGAGTTTTACTCAGCTACCAAAGGAGTCCTAAGTAGGGTGTGAAATAATATTAGTAGTTCACTAACAATAGTGTATATAAATAAGCCATTTAATGTACATATGATAGTATTTTACAACTACAATGAATAATAAAGTCTTAAATAAATAAATATAAGTCAACTCAGGTTCCATTAAGATTCCTCGAAGACACTCCATGCTTCAACTTAGGATTGAATTTGTCTGATAAAAATACCATATATATATAAGTAATGATATATATATTTATATACTGTATACATGTTTATTCACAAAGTACATTTGAACATTAGTAAGAATATACATGGATACTAGGTGCTAGATAGACCCAGGTAGTAACTCAAGAATCCATAACTAGTCTAGAGAGATGTATGCTCAAGAAAGGTTATTGTCCCTAAAAGTCTTGATGATTGTGATCCTTAATTCCCATCACTCTAGATAGCTAGGGTGAGACATCATTCCCAACACCTGATATGAAGAAATTTGTAATTTCATGCTCGTTTCCCAAATATAAGTATAACGATATGAGACATCATGCTCAACACTGAATATAAGGGAGCATGAAACATTATGATCTAGAGGTCCATTATCCACCATCCAATGAACAATATCCCTGAATAATAGTAATAATAGTTTTAAAGAGTTATTACCTCTTAAGAATTATAATCATAAAGCCTTGTACAATAAGGTTCTTCATAATAAACAGTTTAGGGCATGTTTATAAACAGAAAACATGAGGTGTGACCTTTCCACCTATTATTGTTCATTTAAATTAATCATTATAATTTAAAATGAAAGGAAATTAAATTCCACTATTAATTAGACCATTAGGAGGTACCATGGTCAACTAAATATTTACATAAAAGAGGGGAAAATATATTTCCAAGATAATCTGAATACATAGGAGGTGTTTAGTTAATTAAATAATAATATAAAATCATGGAATTTCTTTTGGAATTTTCAAAATTTTGGATATAAAAGAGTTTGAAATTATATTACAAGATAACATGGGTATATGGTTGTATTATAACAATTTTATATTAACTAAGGAATGTAAATAAAATTTCAAGGAAGACACTCAATAATGATCAGTGTACAAGACAACAAAGAAGCTGTAGAAACACCTGGACTTTTATGGAACACAACTAGACCACAAACCTTAGGATCACAGATGACTCTACATCCAATATTATCTTTAGGTTTTAATTAGATCAAATTAAAATGGAAGAATAATCCAATTCCCTGAAAAGAGTGGGAATGAGCTCACACCAAAATGACACACGAGATAGAAAGATAAACTAGAAATGAAAGAAATATGATTAATATTTTAACTATATAAATCCAATTATTTCAAAGGCAATTCATTTGAAGTTTGGATTATGGAGTTACCTTTATCCATAGATGATGATGAAGGAGATCCCATAAGAGATGAGAAAGAGCTCACATTCACTAGAAATGAATGGAGGGAAAAGCGATTGAGTTAAAAAAAATTGAGGAATGTGGTAATTTACCCAAAATATCATGGTATGTGTGGTTTGGATACATTATTATAAAAACAATATTCCAACTATCTTCCAGGATCTACCTAAGGAGGAACCTTGCATGGGTTGGGTGCACTGTTTGGATAATAGCTTGAAAGCCATGCGGAAAGCCTCTACCACCAACATATGAACTCTCTCATGGGTCTGAAACTCATCACACATGGTTGTAGAAAAATTGTGTGGCCAATACTACACAATAATTTTCTCACATGGTTAAGGAAAAATGTTAGTACTAACCATGAACTAACCATGCAACCCACTTTGTTTGTCCAATTATTAGAGATACAAGATCTGAAAAATCCTCGGATGTACCTGGAACCTTTCTTAAACCATAGGGTATGTTTTCCAAGATAAAATAATATATTTAATCAATAAATAAAATGATATGTAACTTTTATAAAAATAGGTTTGTTATGAATTCCAATAAAGAAACGATCTAAGAACCATTACTTTAAAATGAGTGTTCTTCCCTAGCTTGGTGACCCGAAGCATTTCTAATCCATGAAATGGATAAGATTTCATACATGGGAGAACATTCGAGGGAACACAATGGGTGTAGATCCCATCCCCATGATTCACAGGTGATCCACCCAAAACCCTTCATCTACTACAGCTTCTGAAATTCTTTGCTCCATATTGTAAACCCCACAATAGCATACACTAGACCTTAAAACATCCAAGATTAGAAAAACAACCAACCCATTGTGACCTAACATACTCTCTATTTCACATAGGTCGGTCTTCCAAACACCAATCTTATCACTGTGGGCATGGGTTTCCCTATGGTTTACATTGAACTACTCAACAGATAGCTCCAATGGCTTATGTAAAGAATGGAAACACTCTATAAAATTATAGTAAACATACCTTATACCATGTCCAACACTGTGGTTATTTGAACTTTAGGTTGAAAAAAACGAAATCAATCTTTAGAAATACACCAGTTACACCCCAAATGAATTGATCACCTAGGGAATTCATGGGGAATTATTTGAAAAATCAGGTAGCTTATATATAATCTTAGATAAATGACTACAAATGATATATTAATTTTTTCAAATTATAGTTAAACTATCAATAAAGAAAAAATATAAAATTTTAAAATAGAAGTTGATAAGGATATTATTTTACTAAATTTAAGGAAAAATAATTTATAATAAGGAAAGGTGTTGGGATATTATTTTTGGGATTCACAAAATGAAATTCACTTGGATAAAAATATAATAATTCATTCTAGAATTATGTATATTTATCTAAAGTATTAGTAAATATATAATTAAATGGATGATAGAGTGTTGGATCTATATATGTCATAAATAGCTTGGAATATGGTGTATATGCTGACAAGGATTACAGTCTGTGATGTGATGAAGTGGAATTACACCTCAATTAGAGGGAAAAGAAGAAGAATTTTGGGTGAACTATGTGTGATAAAATTAATTTTTTGGAATATAAAGAGGTTTGATGAAGATGAAATAGGACCTAGTAGTGATTCCTATAATATCATTCTTGAGTTGTAGATTGTTATGGTTGGCTGTGTGAAAACCATTTATTTGAAAAGGAGTTAGAACATTAAGAAAGGGTTTTTTTGAGATTCTAAATTCAATGTTCTAGATAGATATGGAAGAGAAATAGATATGAGGATCACAATAATAGAATTTACATATACCATATCATGTAATACTTAATATCAAAAAATCAAGACTAATTTAATTACTCAAATAAGAACTCTTGGAATATGTAAACATCATTCTTAAAGGATTACCCTAGGTTTTTTGGAAAAGGGATACAAAATAGAAAATTTCAAGGAACATACTAGTATGATCTTCAAGTTATCATTGTGTAATGATAGGAAGAGATGAGGCAGTTGGAGCCTTTGATAAAATGGAAAGATATCTATAGAGATAGGATCTACATAGAATAACTTTTCATATAGATAAAAAGATAGAACCACTAGTTTAACTAAATATATTATAATATATTTTGAAGGATGTATCATTTTATCACAGATCATACTGTTGTAATCATCATCAAATTCCTTAAAAAAGAAAGTTGATTCCTCCCAAGGAGTGGGACTCATGTCAAAACTATATAAAAAGATTGTGTTGTTATTTTACCTTTAACTCCTCTAATTGTATTCTGAAATCTTATTTGTTGTTCTCATTGGAGGTTATGCACTATGGTAGGAAGATTTAGGTGTGTTCTCTCTTCTATATTCTGGACCCTACATCATATATTAATTCAGTTAAATTATTCCAGACAGCAAGCTATAGTGGTAAAATTGAAAAATATTTGTGATCCCATCATTATTAGTTTTGTGGGGGGATTAGGGGGGTGTGTGTAATTATTTTTTTTTAACTTTTAAACACTATATATATGTGTTTTATTCTATTGATCTCAAGGATTGGACTATTTGAACAATATTTAATTTATAAGAGAGTTAGGAACATATAATGAGAGTCATAAATAGAACCTAGAATGAAGGCATGATCAATACATATTGATGGATGAGTGTCCAAGGGGTGTGGTGGAAACACAATCAAAGATATTGGAGAAAAATCACACCATCCCTTAGAAATAAAAAACATCATGGGACTCTTGAATATAGTAGTAATTCATTGGCTATCACTAGAGGTATGTATTTTTTTTTGATGTATTTTTTTAATCAATTTATATTGTAATTCACTTGGAATGCACAAAAAGGTTTATTGTTATCCTAATTTCCCCATAATTCACATCTTTCATCAAGGAAAATTAATTTTTCATTATCTTATCCATTGAAATTACCGTTATATACTCACATTTTAAATATAAATATTCTAAAAATATTATTTAATTTATTTTATGAAAATACACACAACATAATCCAATTACACTTGAGTTCTCCTTTCATAACACCTAAGTGAATTGGTGGAAGAACCACCTATCCCTTTGTTTAACCCAATTACTCACTAGTACAAATTATATTTATGCCCAAAATAGTTCCAAGTATAAATAAAATTATTTCTAGGGATTGGTACAATTTATTCACTGATTCCAATACCGTTTCATTGAATAAAAAAAATACAAAATCACATATAAATACAATAAAATAATAATAAATTAGAATTATTAATATTCTCTAAATATATTCACATTATATGAAATATTACCTCTTGAAATTATTTCTTCTGATACAATTTTGTAGAATTAAAACGTCACATTCAAGAGAATTGACACACTATTTTTTTTGATTGAAGTTCACATCAATCTGTGAAATATTTTATAACACTTAAAAATGTGAAAGGAAAAATTCCCTAACATATCATGTAAACATAATTGGGTGGAGTGCACCACTACAAAACGTTTGGGAATGTTTTCAATCAATATTTTCCAATAATAAATTACCTAAAAATATCCTATGTGTGAGGAAGTAATTCAAACATTATGCTATCATCAAGGGAAACTGAATATCTTCTCATGAGACTTTATGTGAATTTCATTCCTATTATTCATGGTGTGTCTCAAGAATATTCTTAAATTTTCATATATAAAAATACTTTAATTATGAAAAAATTCCATCTCAAGGGATTATAAGAGGAAGAGTTGGGTTTAAATTACATCCCATGTTTTTTAAATGGAGAAAGGAGATGAAAACACCAATAGGAAAAAGACACAGTTTACCCTTATGAGGCTACATACGGTTCATTTTTTATAAATACTATCTAATAAAAAAAATTAAATTTAGGGAAAAAAATAAACCTCACTTAGGAGAATAAGACAAATTTCATGAAACAAGGGATGGATTAAAGGGACAATACTTACAATAACTAACCCACCAACTTGACTCTCATTACATATCCATTAATTTAATGATAGAATCATACTTGATTAACAAATAATTGTATACATTGTGAAGTGCATTGTGTTGCATTTGTTGTCAATGAGGCATCAGGTTGTCTTGGAATGAATGGATGTCAAGGAGTCAAGATGTGAATGTCAAAGGATGTGATGGTGATGGTGATGAAGGAGAATGGCCATGGTACTAAGATGCATGTCACTTAGGAGATTCACTAAGTGACATAGGAGATGATGGTTGAAACATTCTCTAAGCATATCAGACGATTGTTGAACTGATCTTAATGTTTCAATACTTGTATCAATATGATACTAAGTTACACCACTTGAAGAATGAATGATGATGGAGCATCATTAAATCTGGCGATTGTTGAGCTGATCTTAAAGTTCCAAGAACTTGTATCAACTGGATACAATGTCACAACATGGTTAGAGGACCATGCATTGTATTGACAATGCATGAGGAAGTGAAGGAGAACCATCCACTACTCCTGAGTGGATGAAGTGGATTCAAAGAAGTCCATGTACTAACTCTTAGTGCATGTGAATTGGAAGTGATCCAACTTGATCTCTAATTGGATCAATGAAGCACATTGGAGATTTTATGTTGATTCAAGCGTTCGGTTGATGGAGAACCTTCAAGAATTCACTCCTAAGTAATAAATAAATGTTGAGGATGAATGGAGGAATTATTAAGAAGAAGAAGCATAGAGATGGGAAGAAGAAGGCTTGAATGGCACTTGGTTTGGCAATTTGTATATGGAGTACTTTGTTTTTATACAAAGGATGCATCCTTCCTTTGCCAAAAAATTGGCCACCAAGGAGGCCAGCCGAGGGTCATCACCCAAGGCACTTGTGGGACTCAAGGTCACCACGCCCATGGGGAACCCTCAAGGCCAGGGCAGCAACCTTGAGGCATGGGGCGCACCCAAGGACACCGCATGGGCGCCTGGGGCACGCCCGGAGGAGCGCAGGGGGCCGTGTATAAGCCCCCGAGGGCACGCGGTGGTGAAATCCGCGCACCGGAGGAGCATTGTGGGCGCTAGGAGCGCGCCCGCAGGGAGCATAGTGGGTGCAGAGCGCGCCCGCAGAGAGAACCCGGTGCGGGGCGGCACCGGGAGGGAGGAAGTTCAATTGTGGGGTAGCGGAGAGCGGCAGGGTTATAAACCGCGGAAATTCCGCGAGAGAATTCGATGTGGGACGCGGGATTTTCACCGGGAACAAATCCCAGCCGCACGATTCATCGCGCGCTCGATCTGGACCGATCATCTAATCCGCCGCGCCCCCGATCTGATCCAAGCCGTCGAAGCCTTTTTGATCACCGCATCCGACGGCCGAGAGCTCTTCTCCTTCGTCGAGCTCAGTCGAAGGCCTCCCCGCACATTCCCGCGAGCCTCCTTCGAACCAGGCGCCTCCCGAATGAAGATTTTGAGATCCCGGCCACCATTGCCGAAGATGAAGTGTCTGTTGAGTTCGTCTCCTCAAACCGAATCCATACATGCTTTAAAAAGAGCTTGCATGCTACCAGTGGAGAAATTTGATGTCGGCCGAGGCAAGCAAAGATGCCAAGGCCACGTGGTTCGTGTTTTGCATGGGATGGCCAAAACAGAGGCCATGCATTCGTTCGAAAACGCATGCACGTGGAGAAAACTGAAAAAATAAAGAACCCGCGTGAAACAGAGGATAAAAATAAAGATTTGGAAAGATTTTGAAGATCCGAAGATTTCGGGGTTTTGAAAGATATCTCTCCGCAGAAGACCGAGGCCCTCTTCGCCTATAAAAGAAGAGCCCAAGGCTCCAAAGAAGCTTGCTGAAACCTTGAGGAGTCCCGCGTGCACCTTGTGCCTCGCGAAGCCGAAGCCCCGCGCAAATACCATTTGCGCGGCTGAGTCCCTTTCGCGCACTCCTTGCGTGAAAGAAGAAAGGGGAAGACCCCTGCGCGCTAATCCTTGCGCGGCAGGAAGAACCCGGGGCCGCGACACTCTGCGCGCCCACGGTTGAAGCCCGAGGTGCTTTGCACCCGAGGTCTTGCACGCCCTTGTGCCGTGCTCCTTGCGCGCTCGAAGGCTTGCACACCCGCGGCTTGTGCCTTGCACTTGCGCTCCTTGTGGCTTGCGCGACCCACGGCCAGTGGAATTAGCGCGGCTGTGAAGTGAAGGAGGGCCGCACCCCTTTGCGCAAGTTGGGAAGTAGGTGTGAACAAGAAGACCCGAGGCCTTGCCTCTTGTGTGTGCACAGTAAAGAAGGAAGAAGGCCGAGCCCTTGCACCCTTTGAGTGCCAAGTGAAGAAGAAGAGACCCTACGGGCAGTGTATGTGCAAGAAGAAAGAATATAAGGCCGAGGCCTTTGTGACTTGTGTGCAAAAAGAAGGGAAAGGCCGTAGCCTTGTGCAAACAAGAAGAACTACACCAAGATTTGCTTGTGTGCACCAAGTGAAGACCACAACAAAGAAGAACACATATTGTGTGTGTGTGCAAGAGGAAGAAACAAGTTGTGTGTGCTAGACAAGAAGAGGCCGAACCTTAGTGTGTACAAAGTGATGTGCACACTTTGAAGAAGAACAAGACCCACACTAAAGTAGAACACACTCTAAGTGTGTAAGAAAATTGAATAAAGTGTGTGAAGATTGTGGAGAAGGTGTGTGCTTAAAGTGACTACACCCTTTGTGGGTTTACTGCACCAGGAAGAAAAGAATGGGAGTGCATGCATGCATGCATGCACGTGCACACGTGAACAGTGCTAAATCAGTGGTGTGCATCTGAGGAGTCCAAGACCAGAAGATCTTGAAGATATTGTGATGCCATGCATTCAGTGCATGAAGTTGAAGTGAAACTGAGACTGGACCAGACTGAAGTTAAAGATATTATTTGTCTGAGTATTCAGTAGTTGAAGAGAGAAGCCAGGTCTTCCTGAAGAAGGAGATAAAGCCTGAGCTAGACGAGAAGACTTGTTCACCACAAGTGATCAGAAGAAGAGCAAGGCCAGCAGCCTTTATCCCAGGCTGTTGAAGTTACTTGAAGAACTTGAAGTGAAGAAGAGCTACTCGTGTGACTCGAGGAGCCAGGAGAAGTCCCTGTGGGACTCAGGGAGAAGAAGTCTTCAGTGGGATTCTGGAGCAGGCCAGTGGGACTCTGGTAACACTGTGGGACGCAGTATAAAGACCCTCCTGTGGGACTCAGGAGAGATACGGTGGGAAGCTGTATCGACCATTGTAATACTAACAGATTATAATGGGAGAATCCATGCTTGGAGAGCATGGCAAGGATGTAGGCCTTTGGTGCCGAACCTTGTAAATCCTTGTGTCCTGTGCCTTTTCATTACTGCATTATCCGAGAAAGGTTGAGAGATACAAGAAGAGTGGATCGAGGCTTTAACCAGCCATAGAGGTTTAATTGATAAAGAATCAATTAGTAAAAAGTTTTAAGGGATCACTGATTCACCCCCTCCCCCTCTCAGTGATTCACACTGATCTGGGCACTTCAATTGGTATCAGAGCCAGGTTACCTCTAAAAGATCCAAGGGAGTCTATATGGAGTGCAGATTTGAGGAAATGAAAGAACAGCCTCAAATGGAGATATCTGCCAAGACTCTGAAAAACAGAATGAAGAAACAGGCAAAGAAGATGAGGAAGAAGGTTGCTGCAATCAGAGAAACTCCTTCTATGGAAAGAAATGTGAAAGTCACATCAGATGACAATTCCTTTTATCATTCTTCTGATGAAGCCTGCTCTAGCTGTGATGAAGATGGAAGGAGCAATGATCTTCTAAATGCAATCAAATATCTTCAGAAGAGAGTCCCCAAGGAAGTTGCAATGTGTATAGCTACAGGCCTCCTTGATCTTCAAGAAGAAAAATTACAGCTAGAAGATGAAGCCAATTCTCTAGAAGTCCAATTGGCAAAAAGGGTTGGCATAACCAACACTCTCAGAAAGCTGGTAAATGCCAAAGATGAAACAATATCTCTTTGTAATGAAAGATATGAAGACACTGCTGAAGAATTGCAGAGAAGCCTTTCTGAGAAAGAATTCTTTAAGACTGTGGTCAAAGAAGTTTTCCATGCACTGGAAAAGAGGCACAAAGTGTCAATGGTTGTCAAAGATGCTCAACTAGAAGACAAAGTCAAAAGGGTGAAGGAGCTGGACAATTCATTGCAAGAATTGAAGAAGGTGCATGAAGACCAGATGAAACAGCTGGAAGAGAAATGGGAAGGAAGGCTAAGAACAGTTGAGGATGAGAAGAACTCCCTCAACATGAAGTGTTTAGAATTAGAGGTGATATTGAACAATCAGCAATCACCCAAATCCAAAGCCTCCCAGTCAACTGAAAGGAGAAATGTTGCTACTCAAGTATGCTTTGAGAAGGATGATTCTAAGAGAAGGACATCCTCTAGTAAAAGTGCAACATCTTCTAAGAAGAAGATACCATCCATACCATCTTGTACTGATGCTTCTAATTGTGTTTCCACAAAAAGTGCAGGATGGAAGAATAATACCAAACAAATATGGATGAAGACAGTAAAGAAGCAGAGCTCTCCTGAAACAGCACAACAGGTCAAGAAAAGTATCCAACAATCAGAAGGACTCAAGAGGTCAAGATTTGTGGGTCAATGCTGGTGTTGTAATAAGTATGGGCATTGTGCAAAGGATTGTTGGTACAATCCAATGAATGTCAAAGCACAGAGGAAGCCCATGCCTAGGGGGAGCAAGCCAGAAGGAAAGAAGCAGCATCCACAGGTCCAGAGACATCTGTTTACTGCAAATAGATTTGGATTACTTGATAACATCTAGGATGTGTGCAAAAGTGGTCAAAAAGATACATGTCAGTCTCCAACTGTATCCAGAGCTCAAAGGAAGAAAAGATCACAGAACATGGCTCAAAGAGATTCATTGGGAAGCAAGAAGAAAGTAGAAAATGCTCCCAAGAAGTGCTTGAGAAATAAAGAGAAGTCCTTGAAGTCTGAGTCCAAGAAGGGTGATGCATCCAGTAGGACCACCAAGAAATGCTTCTACTGTGGAAAGAAAGGACATATCATGGATCTTTGTAAAGAAGCCATGAAAATCAATAGAAGCCAACTGAACTCAAACAGACAATCAATCCAGAAGAAGCAGAAGGGATTGATTGAAAACAAGTTGCCTAAGAGAGGTAGCTTGACAGCATCAAAAGAACCATGTGGAATTTCCAAAACTGAGGCCACACTTCCAAATGATATACTTGTCATATGGCCACATCAGTTGCAACTTGCCAGAGAACTAAAAAGAGCTGAAGATGAAGCTCTGGCATTTGCTAAAGCAAAAGGGAAGAAAAAGATTTCACATGAAGATGGGTTGAGAACCACACCAGCACAATCATCAATGAAGATCAAATGTGCAAGTGTGAAGAATGGTGAAAATGGGACATCTCGGTTGAGAGAATCTTATCAACCTTGTTGTTCACATTGATGAACCAAGGAGGTTCCATCTTATTCCCTTATACATTGGTATTTACATATGCTAACAATGCAGGGAATTGAAGATGATGATCATTCTCAACTGGAGGATGGTTTGGAAAGAATCTTGTGCACCCCTTGAGGGGGAGCCAATCTGGAGAAGATGATGTTCTGAGATTAATATCATCTTGAGAAAAGTGAAGGTATTCCAATCATACTTTCATCCCTTGATTCTTAATTGCATTCATCATGACAATTAAGGGGGAGTATTGATTGATGACAAATGGTTGAAAGGGGGAGCTTTATCATTGCACTGAACTTTCTAATGAGTTTTGTGAAGTATGTGCAGGATTTAGCAATTCGTTGTTATATCTGAAAAATTTTCAAACCCCTGAAGCATGATCTCACATGTATAGTGAATGTTGGACAGCATTGAGTACCTTGGTTACATCACTCTTGTTTTCTACACCGGGTTAGCCCAAGTAGACTTAGAGCTGATTTACTAAAGGTTCTTTGCTAAAGAAGAACATGTGGCATCATCCCTCTCTTAGTGTTTTTCAAGAGTATGCTATTCGAAGGGAGGAAGAGATATTTGTGAAAGAGTACCACACCACACCTTTTCATTTTATTGCCAATAAGGGGGAGAAAATATTGGCACACATATTGACCCATTCATATGTGCTAAAGGAGTGTATTGACAACAAATACAAAGGGGGAGATTGAAGTGCATTGTGTTGCATTTGTTGTCAATGAGGCATCAGGTTGTCTTGGAATGAATGGATGTCAAGGAGTCAAGATGTGAATGTCGAAGGATGTGATGGTGATGGTGATGAAGGAGAATGGCCATGGTACTAAGATGCATGTCACTTAGGAGATTCACTAAGTGACATAGGAGATGATGGTTGAAACATTCTCTAAGCATATCAGACGATTGTTGAACTGATCTTAATGTTTCAATACTTGTATCAATATGATACTAAGTTACACCACTTGAAGAATGAATGATGATGGAGCATCATTAAATCTGGCGATTGTTGAGCTGATCTTAAAGTTCCAAGAACTTGTATCAACTGGATACAATGTCACAACATGGTTAGAGGACTATGCATTGTATTGACAATGCATGAGGAAGTGAAGGAGAACCATCCACTACTCCTGAGTGGATGAAGTGGATTCAAAGAAGTCCATGTACTAACTCTTAGTGCATGTGAATTGGAAGTGATCCAACTTGATCTCTAATTGGATCAATGAAGCACATTGGAGATTTTATGTTGATTCAAGCGTTCGGTTGATGGAGAACCTTCAAGAATTCACTCCTAAGTAATAAATAAATGTTGAGGATGAATGGAGGAATTCTTAAGAAGAAGAAGCATAGAGATGGGAAGAAGAAGGCTTGAATGGCACTTGGTTTGGCAATTTGTATATGGAGTACTTTGTTTTTATACAAAGGATGCATCCTTCCTTTGCCAAAAAATTGGCCACCAAGGAGGCCAGCCGAGGGTCATCACCCAAGGCACTTGTGGGACTCAAGGTCACCACGCCCATGGGGAACCCTCAAGGCCAGGGCAGCAACCTTGAGGCATGGGGCACACCCAAGGACACCGCATGGGCGCCTGGGGCACGCCCGGAGGAGCGCAGGGGGCCGTGTATAAGCCCCCGAGGGCACGCGGTGGTGAAATCCGCGCACCGGAGGAGCATTGTGGGCGCTAGGAGCGCGCCCGCAGGGAGCATAGTGGGCGCAGAGCGCGCCCGCAGAGAGAACCCGGTGCGGGGCGGCACCGGGAGGGAGGAAGTTCAATTGTGGGGTAGCGGAGAGCGGCAGGGTTATAAACCGCGGAACTTCCGCGAGAGAATTCGATGTGGGACACGGGATTTTCACCGGGAACAAATCCCAGCCGCACGATTCATCGCGCGCTCGATCTGGACCGATCATCTAATCCGCCGCGCCCCCGATCTGATCCAAGCCGTCGAAGCCTTTTTGATCACCGCATCCGACGGCCGAGAGCTCGTCTCCTTCGTCGAGCTCAGCCGAAGGCCTCCCCGCACATTCCCGCGAGCCTCCTTCGAACCAGGCGCCTCCCGAATGAAGATTTTGAGATCCCGGCCACCATTGCCGAAGATGAAGTGTCCGTTGAGTTCGTCTCCTCAAACCGAATCCATACATGCTTTAAAAAGAGCTTGCATGCTACCAGTGGAGAAATTTGATGTCGGCCGAGGCAAGCAAAGATGCCAAGGCCACGTGGTTCGTGTTTTGCATGGGATGGCCAAAACAGAGGCCATGCATTCGTTCGAAAACGCATGCACGTGGAGAAAACTGAAAAAATAAAGAACCCGCGTGAAACAGAGGATAAAAATAAAGATTTGGAAAGATTTTGAAGATCCGAAGATTTCGGGGTTTTGAAAGATATCTCTCCGCAGAAGACCGAGGCCCTCTTCGCCTATAAAAGAAGAGCCCAAGGCTCCAAAGAAGCTTGCTGAAACCTTGAGGAGTCTCGCGTGCACCTTGTGCCTCGCGAAGCCGAAGCCCCGCGCAAATACCATTTGCGCGGCTGAGTCCCTTTCGCGCACTCCTTGCGTGAAAGAAGAAAGGGGAAGACCCCTGCGCGTTAATCCTTGCGCGGCAGGAAGAACCCGGGGCCGCGACACTCTGCGCGCCCACGGTTGAAGCCCGAGGTGCTTTGCACCCGAGGTCTTGCACGCCCTTGTGTCGTGCTCCTTGCGCGCTCGAAGGCTTGCACACCCGCGGCTTGTGCCTTGCACTTGCGCGCCTTGTGGCTTGCGCGACCCACGGCCAGTGGAATTAGCGCGGCTGTGAAGTGAAGGAGGGCCGCACCCCTTTGCGCAAGTTGGGCAGTAGGTGTTAACAAGAAGACCCGAGGCCTTGCCTCTTGTGTGTGCACAGTAAAGAAGGAAGAAGGCCGAGCCCTTGCACCCTTTGAGTGCCAAGTGAAGAAGAAGAGACCCTACGGGCAGTGTATGTGCAAGAAGAAAGAATAGAAGGCCGAGGCCTTTGTGCCTTGTGTGCAAAAAGAAGGGAAAGGCCGTAGCCTTGTGCAAACAAGAAGAACTACACCAAGATTTTCTTGTGTGCACCAAGTGAAGACCACAACAAAGAAGAACACATATTGTGTGTGTGTGCAAGAGGAAGAAACAAGTTGTGTGTGCTAGACAAGAAGAGGCCGAACCTTAGTGTGTACAAAGTGATGTGCACACTTTGAAGAAGAACAAGACCCACACTAAAGTAGAACACACTCTAAGTGTGTAAGAAAATTGAATAAAGTGTGTGAAGATTGTGGAGAAGGTGTGTGCTTAAAGTGACTACACCCTTTGTGGGTTTACTGCACCAGGAAGAAAAGAAGGGGAGTGCATGCATGCATGCATGCACGTGCACACGTGAACAGTGCTAAATCAGTGGTGTGCATCTGAGGAGTCCAAGACCAGAAGATCTTGAAGATATTGTGATGCCATGCATTCAGTGCATGAAGTTGAAGTGAAACTGAGACTGGACCAGACTGAAGTTAAAGATATTATTTGTCTGAGTATTCAGTAGTTGAAGAGAGAAGCCAGGTCTTCCTGAAGAAGGAGATAAAGCCTGAGCTAGACGAGAAGACTTGTTCACCACAAGTGATCAGAAGAAGAGCAAGGCCAGCAGCCTTTATCCCAGGCTGTTGAAGTTACTTGAAGAACTTGAAGTGAAGAAGAGCTACTCGTGTGACTCGAGGAGCCAGGAGAAGACCCTGTGGGACTCAGGGAGAAGAAGTCTTCAGTGGGATTCTGGAGCAGGCCAGTGGGACTCTGGTAACACTGTGGGACGCAGTATAAAGACCCTCCTGTGGGACTCAGGAGAGATACGGTGGGAAGCTGTATCGACCATTGTAATACTAACAGATTATAATGGGAGAATCCATGCTTGGAGAGCATGGCAAGGATGTAGGCCTTTGGTGCCGAACCTTGTAAATCCTTGTGTCCTGTGCCTTTTCATTACTGCATTATCCGAGAAAGGTTGAGAGATACAAGAAGAGTGGATCGAGGCTTTAACCAGCCATAGAGGTTTAATTGATAAAGAATCAATTAGTAAAAAGTTTTAAGGGATCACTGATTCACCCCCTCCCCCTCTCAGTGATTCACACTGATCTGGGCACTTCACATTGATTATTGAGGAATTTTTGGAAATATGAGTTGTATAGAGAAAAAGAAAATCATAAAAAAGTTTCTTTTGAAATCACATGAAAAATGTCCAAGGTTTAAAATGGTAATGGTACGAAAATATTATTCCAATGTGGAACTACAATTGCATATAGGTATGTTCGAATAAATATTGTAAGAGTTGAATATGATGTAATATTTCTCACTTGAAGTGCTATAGGAAAACTCAACTAAATGTTTGAATTATGATATTTTATCACCTAATTCATGATTTCGGGACGAAATATTCATTTAAACCTTTGGAAATAGTTTTAGAATGAGTAAAAGACACTCTGTTCAAATTAATCAAGGTTCAATAGATCAAAATCATTCATTTTTTTGAGATCAAGTAAAATTATTCTAAGGTATAAATTATATAAATTCATGAATTTAAGAACAACAAATACATATTGAGGTATTATATCAAGATAATTATAGGTAGAAAGTTGTATTCATTAATGATGAAAATTACGGTCTAAAATGGAATTGATAGTAAGTTATTCCTGGTAAAATGATCAGGAACAATCATTTCAAACTGAAAAGGACCGAGGGATTAAGATTATACTTCAAAACATTAAAATTATTCAATTAATTTTTTAAATATATAAAGATAATGTTTAAGCCTTTATACAAAAATCCAATGACAACATCTAATCCACTCAAACTAACTTCTTAAGGGTAGATAAAATAATTGATCATCACTCCATAAAAACCCAAGCTTATCTCTAGAACCTTAAATCTCAATATGAAATGTTGGTTCAAAATAAATGTTAAAGTAATAGGTAAATAAAACCCACAAAATCTGAATCCAATCATTCATTATTTTATTTGTCAATTTCTACAATGGATAAACAATAACTTTATGTCAGAAGAACTCAAAAAGTTAACTATTCATTTTTTTGAGAAGAACCAACTCTTAATAAAACTATCCTATAAGTAGATATTGAGGAAGGAATCCTACTTTAATTTATTTTTTGTGTTGTTAACTGATGAAGAAATTAACAAAATAAAATAAATAAAAAATCATCAAACTAAAATTGATGTTATTGAAATAATTCAATATGAATTTGAGCATAGTTTTATAGTAGATGAAAAAGAAAACTAAATTTATAGATTTTGGAACAATTTATCATATAGAAATTGAAGATGAAAATGGATCTTGGAACTCAATTTCATGAATCTAATAGAAAAAGATTTTTAAGAAAAAATATAACCCAGTAAATGGAAAAAGAACTAGAAATGAAATAAAAAAATTTATGAATGGAACTGAACAGTTTAGACCCCTTCTACCAACACCAAAAATAGGTTATATAATTAGTTACCAAGTGATTAATGAATTTAAGAGTGAACTTTCACTATTAAGGAATCTCTTAAAGTATAGAAAATGGGATATTGAAATAAAACAATTAAGAACATTATGGGAAGTTCCCTACATCTCCATAAATCATGAATTCTAGGGTCAAGGAACACTTATTTAATGATGAAAATATAAAAAAAAATATTTAAAAAATAAATATAATTAAATATGAGAATTAATTCTAGAGATATTTTGATAATTAATATAGAAACATATATACCCTTAAAGTATAAACACTTGATTATATATTTAATGAGGGTGTGAAAAATTTGGAATTCTAATCGATAATTAAAAGTCACACATAAAGAACCAAATGGTTTTCCACTTGGTAAGTACAATCATGGAAGTTATAAAATGAGTAGAACTCTAGATTATACATTAAAAATCACTTTCGGGAGGAAATTATATAACCATTTTATTTTCCTTCTTTTTTCTAGTTTATTGATTATTTTCTATAAAAACCTTATCCACCACAATAAGTATGCTGGTATTTTTAAAAGATTATAATTCAAAATATTGGTGGATAATTTTGGAGTAAAAAACACAAAAACTTCAAGGAATATATATAAAATGGAAGGGGGTATATTAACCTTTAATTTTATTTTTAACTTTCCAAAATTTATTTTTTATGACATTACTAACGCCCTCAACTTCTACATACATTGATTTCACTAAAAATAATGTTTTAAGTAGGTTTTAAAATTTTAATGTGTATTTTATATCATAATTGAACAAACAAGAGAATCGAATTCCATAAACACTCAAGAAGACAAATTTAATACGGAATAAATTGAAACGGAAGATTATTAAACTAGATCATTAAAGGTTTTTAAGATAAAACATTAGTGCAAAATTTTACAGGTATAAATTGGTTTAATCAACATAAGCGTAAATATTAATTTTTAAGGAATATTAGTAACAATTTACTAATTAATCTGAAGAAGCAGCAGAATAAAATATTAGAAATATAGTGGTTTGAGAAACCCAGACCCAAACTTGATTTTCTTATAATGCCTTAGAAAAGTGTGTGTATGTGAAAAATATAATTCTACAAAAATGATTAAATGACTACTTAAGACTTCTCCAAACATAGCTAACTTCTATGAATTTAATTTTATCATTATTCAAGGGGGTGCCTACTTTAAGTGATGGATTATTTCTATTTGGTTTATACTCAGTGAATAAGTTCATTTCATATCTCATGGATAAAAAAGTGGGTAAATAAATTTTCCATTTTATGTTGAAGGTCAATGTTCAACTCATGTGAACAAGAGGAATATTTGATTATTTGATTTCCTTACAGTGATTAATCATTGATTATGTTAAATTGTGATGTTCTATAATGAACATGAGTGAGAGGGAGTATAAATTGTTCTTCATATCCATATTTAGATATAAATAGGCTCGTGGTAATTAAATCTCAAATAATTTGTGTATAAAATTAAGAGAAGATAAAATCATCGTAAATTTTTTTTAGAGGACCTACATAAGGAAATGTAAGGTTTATGTGAG
Organism: Viscum album; assembly: GCA_963277665.1. NCBI lineage: Eukaryota > Viridiplantae > Streptophyta > Magnoliopsida > Santalales > Viscaceae > Viscum > Viscum album. The sequence goes on from OY728125.1 coordinate 2,023,852,965, forward strand.
GGGGGATGAATTTAATATAATTATTTTGTTTTTTTTAAATAATATAATTTTTTATTCAATTATGTTTCTAATTTTATTTGAATAAATATTTTTAGATTTAAAAATTTTAATATTTTTTTGAATATGAAATCATTTTTTATATTTTATACCTTAAAACAATTGAAATGTTCATTTTCATAAAAATATTTATTTAGTTATATTTCATGTGACCAAAGTTGAATTGAAAAATTTAGAATGTTTCAAATGATGAAATTATCTATTATTATTGGGTTGGGTAAGAATAAAATAGTGAAAATTTAAGAAATATATGATTAAATGTAAATTCTATGAACTATTTATTAGTAACATAGTGAATGTAACCACTATATATGATTAACATAATCGATTCCCAACCTTCACCAATGCAATACCACAATCCAATGTATCATTTTCTTCATCCAATGATAACATGTAACCGTATTTTACCTAAAAATCATGCGCCTATATAAGAATAATAAGTTAATATTTTATATGAATATATTGGGACTTCAATCATCCAAGTAATAATAAAACTCAACCATGTAAGAATAAACCATTTCACTTCTTTACTTTTTAAGAGTAACTCCTTATAAAATAAACTTAATTTATAACACATTCTCACTGTCCTATGTAAGCTTGGGTTGGCTTAACAAATTCTTAGGTGTCTGGATGTACAAATAAAAAACTAAATGCACTTAAAATTTTTATTGAATCCAAATTCAAGGGGCGTAATTTTTATGTTAATTATTTTCATTTATTGAATCTCAATTACACATGGTCAACAAGAAATAAATGAGGAATAATTCATACAAGTATTTTTCCAAATTAGTAAATTTGATTGAATACTGTTGAGTGGAAGAAGATGATTGAAGGGAAAGCTTTATGATTACTCAAAATGCTTCCACACTCTTCATGTGTTCCCAAATTTTTTAACATTATAGAATTATATATTCACGGGTTGGCCAAACCCATGCATCATTTCCCATTTCCATTCCATTCTTCTCTCCTCCAAATAAATATATTTTCCAATTACATATAAAGGTTGGGTAGAAATAAATTCTATTTCCTCTATAAATTTCATTATTTATCCTTCCAATTTTGTCATCACTTCTTCTCCCATTCATCACACTTCCATTTACCTAATACCACTCAAGATTCATCATCTTTCCATGGGCAGTGGTTCTATAGTTTTATTCCAAGGTGGAAAATAAGTTCAAAATTCTATTATTATGGTGTATGTATTTAATATTTTATAATTATTTTTATATTTTTTGTTTGTCAATATTGGGGGTGTTGTGCATATGTGTAGGATTCATTTGTTGTATTAATTTTGGATAATGTATTATGAGTGGAAATTAATTTTATATTAATGATTTGACTATCTAACCGATGGTTAATTTATGATAGGGTAAGGGTCATGTAATTAAAGTGAAAATATAAACCTATTACCAAGGTATTATCATTGTATATTGACTGATTAGAGTCTTAAGGGTTTTTTTGAAACACAATCATTAAAATAACAATAAAACCACTACTTACATTGTATATGATAAAACCACTTGGAATCTTGACTGGGGTAGTACGTCCTTAGGAATAATGAGAGGAAAATATTTTTATTTTTTATGAAAAAAATAAATTTATATTGTAATTTCACTTTTCATACTTTTTATGGTTTACCATTAACCCAATTTTCACAAAATTTACCAATTACAAAAGGATTCTTTTTTGTTGATTGTTTTATTTTTACCTATATTATTATACACTAAAACATTATAGATTAAAATAATAAATATATTATTTAATGTATTTTTAAATAACACACTACATTCCAAAAAAACTTTATTTTTTTCATCATTATTTAGTTAATTCTTGTACTAACATCCTATCTATCTGTTTGACCCAGTTACTCCCCATAACCAATAATATTTATGACCAAAATATTTATGTGTTTTTCTTGCCCATATGTTCTATTTAACCTATGAAAATAATCATCTACATTTAAAATTATTTTGTTGGCTTCATCTTGGGGCATCTTTTTTCACTAACCCTTTTTACAATTACATAGAATTCCATAATCAGAAACCTAAACTATTTTATGGTAGAGGGGATGGTGGGTCAGCATTTGGGTCGGTATGGGTCACTAGAGATCAAAATATACTTGTGGAAGATGTTTTGGTATTTTATAAATAGAAAATATAAATTGTGGTCCAAATTTATGGTAATCCTTAATACATATGAAATTTTTAGTGGGAAAACCATAAATACTAATAAAAGTGGTTTTGTAGTCTCTAATAAAATAGCTATCAAGAGAAAGAAACATCTAAAGAGTTTCCTAGGCATTAAGAAAAAATATTTTCACTTCAAATCCTTAGGGATCTAAAAATTCATATACATGTGAGGATTCCTCATTTTTATGGCATTATATCTAAATTATCTCATGGGTATTAAAAATAAAAGAATAATTTAATAGATGTTGTAGTAATGATACCTTGATAAAGAGTGTTATATAATCTATGCTAATTTATTCTATAATGGTCCATTTAAATATTATAAAAGAGGTTATTATATTACATTTGGGATATTTGTGACAATAAACAATTTCATTTGGTTGTTTGGAGAACCATAATTCACTAAGTAGAGGATGGAAGTCAATATTTTCTTTTTCTAGTTGAAAATTTAAATTCCCTATAAGAAAATATTGTATGTAATTATATAGATGGAAAATTATTATGGGAATGGTATACTTGATATAAGATTCATAATTCTTGTTAGGTATTATATGGATGTAAAGGTGGATTAGAATAAAGGATTTCAATAAAATCTATATATATCATAATATTGATTCTAGTGCATGGAACATGGGTGGATAGTAATTTAGATATATCATTCTTAAAGGACTATTGGGTGGTATCACATCTATATTATTCAGTTTTCTGACTTCCAAACATCATTTTTAAGGTGATATTGGTATATCTGATCATTTTAAATATAGTTCTTAATAAATACCAATTAAGAATACAAATGATATTTTTTATAACTATCAAGGATTGGATGGATTTTCTACCAATATCCAACGGTAAATTATTTTTATATTAATTTCACTTATAAAATTGGAGCCCAAATCCAACAATTTGATAGGGTATAAAAAATAAGAAAATTATTCCTAATAAAATGATCTTCGTCATTTGGTGAGTTAGAAGAAATAAAATTTTGGGTGATGCCAAAATAAAAATTCGAGGTATTTAACTCACATATAAGTGTAGGTGTTGTATATATTTATAATTGGGGTCAATTACCATCTATCTATAAAGAAACATGGGAAACTAGGATGGGGACCAACATGAGAAACAATATGGATGTTCATGTTAAGTTGGGTTCCTTTGAGATGCAACTAGATTTTTGGATCATTGGAATATCCATGGATCTTAACAATGCAATAAAACTATTTATTATCAGTTCTACACATCGGATGATCCATATTGAAAAAAACTATATGATTAACGGGTATACTAAAATATTATTTTGTAATTTCTCATAATAGTCTCAAATTTTTTCAGGATCCAGTGTGGGGAATCATAAAAGATGTCAGAGAAAATGTTTTTGATCATATATGGATTGGAATCACATTCCAAGTACATATATATGAATGTGGGTCAATTGGTAACTACCAATTATTGGGTAAGAACTCTACATGTATGGTTCATCTCATAAAAAAATATTTTGGGGGGAGGGTAATTACAGGATCACTAAGGTTTGATCATCTTAGTTTTTTTTGGATCGATTTAAATATGAAATATTTATTTTCACTAAGGTAAAGGTCATACTATTTGGAAAAATACATATTCCGTGAGAGTAATATCACTCTTTTGAGTCATGAATATTTTGTGAAATTCAATATTAAATTCATTAAATACAAATATATGGCCCCCCAGTCGGTCCAATATCAAGTGTGGGCACGTGATTCAAATATAGAAGGGGGATAAATATGAAATAAACCTGAAAAAACGCAATATGTTGGTGGATTCCTTGTACATCCACGGTTAATTGATTATTGATGTGGATATAATTTTAATATCTCAGATTCTACCATTATCATGAAATCATTTCTATTCGGTCGATGCTCTCATCCTGTACTTTTTTTATCCACCTTGATTTTGTGGCATTATATGTTTATTTTACATTCTTATATGTTTATTTTTAAAAATATTTAAAAACTCATTTAAAAAGACAATAATCAGATTCATATTTATAATAACTTATACTTTTACCATATTTGTGTTATCCAAGAATAAGATTCTTTATGATCCATGTTAGAACCAACCTATATCCTAATTCCTGCTCCGAGATATGGAAAATAAATAAATCAATAAATAATTCTTATATACCTATTTCTGATATCTATAATCCAATAACTATTTATAATTCCCATGAAATAACATTTCAAACCTTAGGAACACTTCCTCATAATCCAGAGCCTACAAAATATAAATGAGGGACCGATAATATCATGTGGGGAGATTATACCCTTTGTGTAATGACTTTGAATAATAGATAAATAATAAAAAATGGTAATATATAAAATAACATTAGAGTGATGAGGGAATTATAGTCGAAGGTGTACTATGATATATAAAGAATAACCATGAAATAATGAAATGGATCTAGAATGTTATACCAACATATGACATAAAATAAGTCACTTAAAAGGCCAACCATATATAGGACATCTAATATAATAATAAAATAATATTTAGATGCTAACTCAAAGACCACAACATCTTCATGGTACTGTATCCAACCCCCATTAAGCTACTCAACATCATCCACTAGTACATGGTTTTTTACCCTGACCTCTATGAAAATTAGAGAATTTTGATATCTATAGAGGATTGTAGGTGGGGTGTGAGTACATAACATAATAAGACACCACAAATGGGGTCCTCGATAAAATCCATTATATATATGGATGCAAATTTTTTATGAAAAATTGACTAGTATAACAAAATAATTAGACAACCGTAGAATAACAATAATGTACATATACAATATATTAAAATAATAAAAAATGTATACTTTTTTTATTCTCTCTATATGTTCATACCCATTCAAAATGGGAACCAGTCATACCTAATTCAACTCAAGCTAAAAATACATGCTCGTGGAAAAATAATATTCCCTCTAAAGAAAAAATAAGAAAAACTAATCATGCACTATAATAACATCTATAAATGGAAAAGGGATAAAAATATCATATACCAATATTTAAACTTATAGGTAGCGTGATAAACCTATCATATTCAATCATGAATATCTTATGACGATATGGGAAAATATTTCAAATGTCATTTTCTCCCACCATATATCTCGTTTTAGACCTCTTCATCAAATCCCTGTTCAAAAATGACTACAAGAAACTATAAATACTTAAATATATATTTACATAACACTTACCTATTTAGAATATCAATAAATTATATGAAGAAGAAGAAAAAACACAGACCATTATAATCAATTTATAAAAAGAATTATAATTATAGACTTATTTCTATAAAATTATTATAGTATATATATACAAGGTAAAAATATACAACAACCCATCTTATGAACTTCAATAAACACTGATATATAAATATACAATTCATTGTATGAGACATAATAATTACATTTAATTTATTTCATAATAATATAGTTTTTGAACATATATTTAAAAGATAAATCTATTTCCATTTATATATCAAATTATTCTATGTTTTTATCCACAAAAGAACTAGAAAATGCACAACTATGAATGTCTTAACCTCCATTGATAATTCATTGTGCATGAACACTAAAAATCATCCCTTATTTAGTTAAATAATTTATCCACATATCACATGACACCTTATCAATAGTGGCCTGGCCTTTTCACAAAATTCAACCACATCTGTAACAATTCCCCTTACAGAAATCTATTACAAGAAAGCTACCAATCAAGTCTACCCTTAATGGTATCACCCTTATTAGATAACAAGCATACACTTGATCTATCTCACGTAATATTTGTTAATAACATGATTCATATCCCATATATAATCACCTAATTAATGGAATTTTAACCTACTTTAACCCATTATTAAAGGTTTGATAATGTAACTCAATGGATTGTTGAACATACCTCCATTGAACATCATAATTCACTATAAAACAAAACTAAAATGTGGATACCCTTTGTTGGTTCCAAATTTAATTATCCCTAATGGTCACATATTTTCATTAATGATGAATGCCACTACAATCAAGATTCAAAATATGTTCAACATATTCCATTGTCTTATAAATACTCACCCATGCTAACATGAGCTCCCAAAACATATTAACTCTATTTAGACTCACAGACTTCCACTTACCCCGACTCACCATAATATGATCCAAGAAAATTCATATTAATTGAGGGAGGATGCAAGGTATCACCAACTCATATTATGATGAGAAATATTATCCATTATCATGGGTTGAATATTCCTTGATCACCTAAAATTAAGGAATTAAATTATGTCCCTCAACTTTAAGGCTTTGTAGAGAAGAAGTGGTGTATGGGGAGAAAAACGGAAAATGAAGGGCTAAATGAGGTTATCCTTATCACAAAGAGGAAACTACCATGGATGGGTCACTTATTAGAAAAAAAATGGAGGAGATTTAAGTTGGATAAGAGATAAGGAATGATAAGGGATCATCCCCATTGGCTCTAGTCAGACTAAATTTTTATAAAGGGTGATTTATGTTCTAATTTAAACAAATATATTTTTTAAAATTAAAAAAAATTTAAAAAAATCATCATGGTTCTATCAATTATCAAGTGGCCACTCCCATGCTTTAAATGGAATTACTTGGTCTTACTACCACCTATGTATCTCACTAGGTACCCGATGAGACCCCGTTAGCTTCCTAGTCGAAACTCCCCTTCTTTGTTTTATATGACACCATCTCTTGACATTTACTCTCACACCTAATTACCTATAAAACTTATAAAATACTATAAAACCATCCTAAAAATATATCCACCATCCTCACCAATGAAATTTGTTTCATAAATATAAAACACACCTCTAGATACATTTTCAATAAATAAAAATTTTCTTTAATTCCATTATAATATATAAGCATAATTTGTCACAGGACCTGATCTAGGTTATTTAACCTGTTGATTAAATAACTAAATCTTCTTATATGGATAACGTGGCTTGACCCACATGTTCTAGAACAAGGGGGTGTGATGTGGTACTCTCTATTGATTAAAATCAATCCCCATAAACTCTTTTATACTTATTTTAACTTCTTAAACCCAATACTTCATTGTTCTAGATATTTTGGTGAAGGATATTGGTAAAATGGGATAAATTTACATCTAAGATGACTCTTGACATAGTTTTGGCCTAAATTTAAAGATTACAATGAATAAACATTCTATTTAGTGATATATAAATATTTTATTTATGACTTTAACATCTCATATTATCATTTACTTATGATGAATTGAATAGTTAATGAGGATGATTAAGAAAATTACTCATGAAATCATTTTTGGTTGATGTGATGATGATTTGGACTCTTATTGATAATAAGCACCTCATTATTAAAATAGGTAGAATTATAAACATAATTATGAAGATACTTTATGTTTAAAACAAGTAATTCTCTTAACAAACATGTGTATGACTTCTAATAACATGGAATTAATTTAATGTTGTAGATGTCTTTATTTGTATAACTTTGTTTATATTAGATAAATTTATTAATGATGATGCATTTTCACTAAACAATGATATGTTATATAATATTGTAATTAATATGTTACATTGAAAATTATTTTGTTGTAATTAGTGTAGATAATTCTTATAATGGTATGGATTTCACATATTTTAAAATATTTAATGAAAACACCTAGTTATGGAATGTAAATCTGTCATAACTTATGGAATGATAATCGAATATGTAATGTGACTTGTAAAATTTACTCAATTTTTATTATATGTACAAGATATTTTAGGGGTAATTTTATTCGGATAGTGATGATACATCAATTATTCAATTCTCATTCTCAATTGGAGTCATGGGTTAGAGGTATTTGGATGATATACTAGAGAATAAATTCTTTCTTCACCCACTATCTTGGTTTTGAGGAAGATTAGGATTCACCCTATTGTTTTACCTATTTCTTTACCATATCCCCTAGATTGAGATGGATAATTATACATTGAGTATTTCTATATTTCCCAACCATAGGTCTCAGTTCGAGGTACACTAGCCCTATTGCTCCAATACAAAATAATGGTCTATATTGGTTATTTCATTCAATATAGAACTAATAGTGTGATGTGTGATATGATATGACAATTTTATGTAATTTAATGTATTTTTTGTAGTTATATGACTTGTGTATTGGGGTTTTTAGGTAAATCCTAGTTGAAATAAGGTACATTACCTAACTACAATTGGGATGTGGGTGGGATGAGTTCCAACATCTATGGAGGAGGTAATGAATTTTTATATCTCAATAAATATAAAGATTTATTATTTTTACCTCAATATAGGTGAAAAAATTATGTATTATGGAATGGGGTGAGAGATTGGGTTCCTTATAGCCTTCATTGTTGAGATATTATAAGGTTTGGGTTACATATTTACATAAAGACTTTTTATATTATTGGTGTGATTTCAATGAGTAATGGGTAGCCATGACATGAAATTAATTATAGATAATAATATGATATCATTGATACTGGAACAATATTATGTGGAATTAGTTATTAAATTGTAATTAAAAAACATTGATGAAATGTGGTGGACCTATTTGACTTTGCATAAATAGTTTATATTGACATTTTACATTGGACTAGTAGTTCATCGAAGTTAGATCACTACTTAGTGTAGCCAAATTAAGTATTTCTCACCATTTTATGAGAACATATAATGTTTTTACTTTTTTATTCATATAGATTATAAAGTTTAACTTGGTGATACATTGATATGGCATGATCATAGTTACACATATTATTCATTATGCTCTAGGTAGACACATGGTATTTTTGTGGTTGGGATTATATTTATTTATTTCAGCATAAATAAAATAACAACAATAATAGATTTTTTTATATATTTTATTATTTTATATGTAAACAAGGATATTTATTTATCCATTAAAGTATTCATTTTTGGTACTTTATGTAAATTTTGTTATATGGGTTATGAGTTTCCATTTTATGGAGGAGAAAGGTTCAATATAGTGGTACCAACTCTCATTGTTTATGTGGACACCTTAGTGATAATAAATATAACCTAGATTATTAGATGTATTCTTTTGGAGTTAACTTACCATCATTCAGGTACATGTCTTTAAGAAAAATAATATTGGAATGTTAAATAAATATTTATATCACTTTTCCAATTGGGTTAAAATTTATCTACACCATAAAATAAGATATGGTAAGAATAATAATTAGATATACAATGGTATTAACCACATAGATGCACGAAATGTATATTCATTATTTAAACGATCCCTAAATGATATATTTTTCCAATATAAACAATTAAAAATGGAAAATATAGACAAAAATCATAATGATATTTAGAGAAATGGGAGATATAGAATGAGTACATAAAGTCACTGCACTAGATTCTATATATTATAACCATTTATGGAAGATACATACTCATTAATGAATAAAATGATCATGAATCTTGGATTAATGAAAAGTAGGCTAAGAAAACAAATTTCCCTACATTTTTCAACTAAACCTTATACTAGTAATTTTTTATAACATGAAGAGAAAGAAATTATGAAATTATATTGATGATCATTAATTATATAATAACAAGAAATATATTTACGATCTCAATTATTACAATAAAAAAGGATATGGATTAGTCAAACACTTACATAAGAATCCTTCTATATCATGAATACTTTTTCGATAATCACATTTGCAACCACCCTATAGGGAAAATCATGTTTATACAAAAATTTTGTTATAATGTAAAAATTAAAAAAAAATATAACCTAATAATTATGAAATGTTATGGAAATTTATGATGGATGAATCTGTTGTAAATAATAAATTAAAAATAGAGAGAAATAGTACATGTTCAAATAAATGTATAATACTCCAAACAGGTTAAATAATAAACAAAATACCCAACTTCCCTATAAATTGTTTCCTAATCTCAAGGGGACTATTTATGATATCACATAATGAATTTGAAGAGAAATAGACGGGAAACATAAAGGGGGCATTAAAATATAATTATAAAATATTATTAACAATTATAAAATGTGACGATCCTATTGGAATTTTTTTTATAAAATGTTTTGTATTTGTAATCAACATTGTGTTTTTGAATGATTTTGTTCTTGTTAAAATGAATTACTAAAAAAGGTTATGAAATATATCCTTAAGAATGTAAATAAAATTTCCCCTATGAATATTAGGAAACGATCCCTAATTCACATGATGTCATGTCATTCTATAAATTCCAATATTCATGAAGAAATTCACAATCAATGTAAATTTTTAGAAAATATTGTTGTTTCTAAATGTTAGTGAATGTACTAGAAAAGTTTTTACTGGTTATATATTTTTATAAAATTCATATTGGTTAATTTGTACACACATTTAAAAAGTTAAATAATTATAATGGATTGAAGTAAAAAAAAATTGGATAGACCTGGAGCATGTTTACCAAGAAAATAATAATAATAAGTCTTAAGGGAGATTAAGAACAAATGGTGTGAGAGGATTTCTTATTAAGTAGTTATACAAACATGAAGCTTTAATACCTAATGAAGGATGAATATTTTAATTGGACAAAGGGGTTGAGATCAAATTTTGATCCAACATATCCCAATAGAGAAATTAATTGTGATATAAATTTTAATAATTTAAAACAACTTTTTTGGAAAATCAATATATTGAGATTACCATATAGTGGAAGATAACACTTCAAGATATATAATTATTAATAAGTTCAATTAGAAGAGATCATGTCATAAGTAGTATAAATTTTGATTTTATAAAGCCGAGATTCTTGTTATTAAAGGAATTTCATCAGATCAATTCCATTAGAAGATGTTCCCCCAGAGTAGGTTATTCCTTCTAAAGTTTTGTTAATCTTTCAAAATGTGAATTCATAAAAATCCTCATAAAGATCATTATATGAATAAGACCATGTTTCATTAGATGGATGGGTTCAAGTTCTATTTGATGAATGGACATCTATTAAATAATACCATTTCATAAAATAGAATATCTCATTAATGGGCATTAGATGGAGGCTATAAATTCAAGATTTGTATAAAGTTGAAACATATACTAGATGGACCGGATAAATATATTCTAACTCAACATAGATAAATTTTTTTAGAACTTGAGTGAGTACGCCGATCAGAACAAATATATGAATTGAATCTATTGAATAAGTACCGAATTCGTCAGACTGAGTTAATCAATTAATGAGAATTGGATATAAGGGGGACTGAAACAAAAGAGATAAATGGAATTATATTAGTAATTTCATAAAAAATTATCCCAAATGATATTTTGAGAATCCTTATAATACTTTTAAATCCCTTAAAAAATAAGATGATGAGATGGTCCTTTAATTGTTGTTATCTAGATGAGATAATAAAATATAGTAAAGTTTCTAAATTATTTGGTTACGTAAGTTCAAAGAAGGTTGTATATTTTGAACTTTTCATTAAGCTTTAATAAGGCTCTATAATTTTTGAGAAGCATCCATTGATGTTTAGATCAGTGGGATGTTCGAAATGGGAATTTAAGATGAGAGAGAAAACAATGTTTGTTATTCCCATTTCTCTGGAGGTGTTCCAATATAAAGGCGATTATGTAGAAATCATAGTAACACAATTATCCTATCTGAGAGACAAAATATACTAAATGTTTTTAATAGATTGAGTTTCCAAACATAGTAACTTTCAGGTTAAAGAATAGCTACTGGATAGTGTTTTTCATAAGAGTCATCAAACCGATATTTCAATCTATGGTTTTAGATAGTGGGATCGGGTAGGGATGTAGATCATATATACAAGTTAGTGGTACAATAGTAATAGTTATATAAAAGAGGTGTTGAATAGTTTTTTAGGCATGGTGGAATATTCATTAGATATAATACAGTGTAAATCCACAGTTTTGGGACGTACATCATACGTACTTACACTAGATGAAGGCAGGAGTCACGCAAGATAGGGGATGAGGCATAGAATTTTTTAAAATAAAATTCCTTAACCCGTGGTTGGACTCTTACCAAATAGAAACATCAAACAAACCATCAATGGATGACCTTTTGTGATCATTGAAGAAAAGTCTGTTAGTCTTTTTTTGGCTTGAGAAACATAAAAAAACTTTGTAACTAATAGGTGTCAGTATAGTTACCCTTTTAGAGATAGAAGAAAACCAATGATAGCTATTATAATTATATATTGGGAGATATAAGGAGTCTAATAAGAGTTATTTTGATTTTTTATTCAGTTTTATATTATTGGTAATTTCCATGGACCGATAGGAGTCCCCATGGAAAGTTTTTTTCCCCACACATGTAAGCAGAAAATATAAATATTATATTTCATGATTTATATCCCATATGTTCATACTTCTAAGACCATTAAATAATGTTTAAAAGGAAACAAAACATGAAATAGTTTCAGGGGATGATTTCACACAAATATAAACTTTAAAAATATCAACAGTGATCAAACCCCCCTATCCGGGTTTATCATGATCTTACGAAATGCCAAGTGATATAGGAGTAAAGGTTCCCACTATAATATCTTTATAATGGAAAATCACAACTTAGTGATAGGAATAGTAATCCCCATATTTGAAGAAAACAATTATATTGGATGAAAAACAAACGATGACATATCTTCTACCTCTTTGCTAGTAGGTGACTGATGCAACTATAGAGAGGTTTCCACTTGTTGAGAAAGACTCTCCGATGACATTCGTTGAAAAAATAAACAGAAAGGTACATGAGAAATATAAAAATTAAATTATTTTTTCTTTGTCAGAAAATTTTTATATGTTGGTGTTGGGTCTCCATATATCTATGGAAAACTACGAAAAATTGAATGTATCTTTAAGAGAAATGATAATGTGATGTAAAGTTACAAATATAGAAGACAAATTTTGAAGAAAAAAATATGATAAATGATGAAAATATTAATGAGTAGTTCAACATAGTTGATGATTTTTTTAGAAAACAAAGGATTCAGATATGTATAGGTATAATCTACCAATATTTATAAATCCATCATAAACTTTATAATGTGTTTGATACTAAAATATCTTATTTAGAAGATAAAGATGACTTATCTATGGATGAGTTAAATATAAAAACTATTATGTATGGCATGAGGAAACGTCCAGCATTCAAGGATAATATAAAAGGAATATTTTTTTTTGAATCCATGAATATATTTAAATATGAATATAATATAATTAATTGTAATGATTTATAAGATGTCAAAGTTTATGCTAATGAAAATTAGAGAATAATTTCCCTTATCTCTAAAATATATGAGAAATTTATGGGGCAGTTTAACATAAATTTATCATGTAAATATATTAAGAGTGGAGGATTATACATTTTTATATAAATTTTAAAAAGAATAAAAGTGAAAATATGATAAAGATTCTAAAGAAAACCCTCAATGGAAACAATTATAGAAATACTTCCAAATATGATAAGAAATCCATTGGAAGTAAGAAAATTTTCACTGAAAATAATAATTGATTAATTTAATGTAGGAAAGTGGAATATGAATCTGTAAAAAAATAATAATTCATAAGATGAAAATATATATATTTTTAAAACATTCATTTTTAATGTTCATTTAAAAGATTATTCCTTTAATAGTGAAGGATAAGAATGTTAAGAAACCTAAAGAAAATATCTCATGAGATTAGAACTTGTGGAATGCCTTGGGAACATTAAATCCAAACATGTAGAATAGAGAAAGATAATAGAAAATATTTATAACAAAATTTAAACTAAGAAAGATGAGTTTTGTAAAACTCAATCGATATTTCTTGAGTTTGAAAGTTCATTAAGGAAGATGAATGAAAATATCGGAAAGACCTTACAGGTAATAGATGAAATATATCAAGCTACTGAGAAAATCATTACAAGAATCATGTGACATTCATACCGACTAAACATAATATTTCAAATGACAATTCAATCCATTAAGGTGTTATATATAAAATTAGAAATTTATGTACTGTGAAAGTAGGTGCAACAGATAACAAATCAATAAAATTGAAAAATAACCCCATAAGAAATATGTCCCATGCCATGCGAAACAATGACCAAAATATTTTATGGGTCACATCAAACATCCTTTTCTGAAGGATACTAATTCTATAAAATATCAATTCAGTGGATATTTCTTGTGTAGTGGTACACATAGTAATAATGAAAATAATTCTCAACAGAACATAACTCTTCTGGTAAATAGGATATAACTAATGTGGTGAAATAGTGGATGAAAATAGAATAAATTCATAATTTTATGGGTAGAAAGAAATGAAAAATCATCTTAAGATTGAATATTTCCAAAGAAACCCCAATTTTATTTCATGGAGGTAGTTTTTAGAAGATGTGAATTGAATTTCTACTTTTCTAAATAATATATTATATATATTACCAAAAATGATTCTTATGCTTGAATAGAAAAGAAGGCAAGAAATAAGAATATTGTGGAAATATATTTTTTTATTGAAACTGCATTAAAATATATAAAAAATAAAAAATTATATTCTTTATATTAGTTGTCACTCATATATGAAATTTGATATAAATATCTTCAAATATGGTAGAGAACATGAAGGAGGAGTTGTTACTTTGGGAAATGACAGTTCCTCAAAAATCAAAGGAATGGGAACAGTTGATAGAGAATCTAATATACTAAAATAAAATGGTGTTCCATGTGTTTATTAGAATAAGAAAAATATAGTACAAGTTAACCCACTTTTTGATGAATTTAAGGAATTAATATATTATAATTATTATTTTATAATCAGAAAATTGAAATATATAAAAGTTATTGCTAATGGAGAAAGAACCAATAGAAATATATTTCATATTGGAGATCTTTGTAACTCATGTTACTCATCTAATAATGATGAAAATAAGTTTTAGAATTGTGTTCCTTATAACCAACTCCATAAAAGTATGTGAAAACTTCTTGAGGAATCAACTCTATGAAACATACCAAAACATATAAGGAAAGATGATTTATTTTTTACAACAAATATAAAATGAAAAATAATTAGTGTAAGGAATAATAAAGTTTAAATCCAATCTAAAAAACAACTTGATATCAAACACTATAATATTTTTGGAACAATGAGACATTATTAAATAATTTCATTTTTACTTTATAACTTTCAATAATGATTCCACTCAGATGTCCAATATAATGTTTATAAAATATAATTCAAAGGCTTTTGAAACGTTTAGAGGTTTTGAAAGAGGTATTGTGAATGAAATAGATATTTACATTCTGAAGGTAAGAATGGGAAATTTAAAGGATCACACAATAAATGATTTCAAATCCTATCAAAGAAAACATGGAATCAAACATCAATACAGTGCTCCCTACACTCAAGAAAATATAGTGATAGAATGAAAAAAATACAAGTTTGAATGAAATGAGATGAATTATGCTTTCTATATACAAACATTATAAATAGTTTTAGATATAATCTATAAGTATATTTCTTTCATCTACTAAATGTATTTTTTTCATGACAAAAATCAAAACTGACTCCTTGTGAGTTGTGGAAAAAGGAAAAAAATTGTGAATTACTTTATTTATTTTAGAATTATTTTCTTAATAAATATATAAAATATGGATATTGTAATGTTTTATGAAAATAAAGTAAAATAAATTTTTATGGGTTACTCACTAGATAGAAGAATTAAAAAATTTTGGAATAAGAAAATTCATAATATGGTTGATTACTATGTTGTAAATCATCCTATAATCTTAAATCTTTAATGAATGTAATTGAAGATTTCATTGAAGAACAAATGAAGACGACTAATTAAGATAATAAATGGGATGATGAATATGATCCAAAAAATATAAAATATGATTCTGATGGATCTTGTGATGAAAAAGTTAAACTGGAAGAAAATACCTTAAATTTTCTACCATATAGAAATATTTTGAACCCAACAATATCATTAGAAATAGAAAATATCATCTTCAGATCAAAATTAAATTTAGATTAAAGAATCATTTATCATTTATCTCATAAGTATAACCATAATTATTTTCTTAGGAAATTAAATATAAATAACAGGTAGGTACTTTGAATGATGATATAGGTCAAATTGAGAAAAATTACACCTGGTAAAAAAATTCCCTGGCTAGAATGAGAGAATTTTATAAAGTGGGATCCTAAAAACAACCTGAATGAACAAACCGATCTTTCATGAAACCAATAATGAATTTTTTTGAGAAGGTTAAGGTTTAGATTTTTTGGAAAACTTCTTCACTATTATGAGAATATAAAATATAAGAATATTTTTTCAAGTTTCGATAATCAAAACTTTAATATCTATTAGATGTATGCTAAGTGGGATTTATTAAATGGGGATATTGAGGTATAAGTTTATATTTAGTAGTCTAGTGGGTTCATTCATGAAAATGATGAAACCATGGTGTCAATGTTAAATAAATCATTGTATAATATAAAATAAGCTCTATGTGCACTATACTATAAAAAAATAGTTTCCAGAAATAGTTTAAATTTCATGAAGGAAAAGTTCATGGAAAACTATACATGATGAAAGTAAACATAAATACCTGGGTTTTCATTATTTATGTTGATGAAATAATTTTTTTCATGTGATAAGAATGAACCATATTAACAATTTTATAAGAAAATAAAACATTGAGAAGTCAATTCTTGAAGATTTAACTTTCTCTTTTCATTTAAAATTCAACATAAGGAATGATATATCATTCAATAATAGGAAAAATATTCCAAGTAGTAGTTAAATAATCATGGAATGGATTATTTTAGATATTTTTTGTATATTCATTTCTATTAGAATGGGGATGGGTAAGGATGAAGCTGGGAAAAGGGTGAATAAAATATACTTCTGTAGGTTGATAAGAAGCTTACTCTATCTTACTTCCTCATGACCAGAAATTTTTTATGTTATTACATTATGTGAATGATATCATAGTTATCCTGAAAAATCAAAAAATCATAGATTTAATATTATACTCAAGTATTTTAAAGTAATATCAAACTATGGGTTATTATATAAAAGATGTAATGATATGTCTTACCATAGGTTTACTTAAATTGATTTAGTATGAGACTATAATTTTAGAAAATCGACATCATGAGCAGCTTTATTCTCATGGGAAACTTATGTGAGATATCTTGGTAAGAAATAAATTTAATTCAATTATATTATAATGGAAGTAAAATATGTTGTTTCATCTTATCATTTACACAAATATTTTGGATGAATGTTTAGATAAAATATTTTATGGTAAATATTTTAAAACCATGATGAATATTTGTTATAATCAAAGTCCCATTGATAATTCCAAAAACCCTATAAAAAATTTTTGATTAAAGAAAATTTATATTAAGTATAATTTCATTAAGGATAAAGTAACTGATGAAGATTTTATGTTTAATTTTATTTCCGAAAATTATCAAATCATTGATATTTTAACTAAATCTATGCCAAGAAGAAATATTAGGGGAATTAGTAAAATAACTGCATGGTCATCCTACAACAATGAATTTGTCATTTTTTAACGATTTCCAATCATGATCCATTGGGATATTTTAAATAGTGGAGGAAATTTAAAATTTTGAACAAAAAGTATTTTTGAATTCAAATATAGTATTATCAAAGAAAAAAGTGTACAGTGAGAAAAGATTCTTGGGGTTTATCTAATTAGGGCCATAAAATTTCATTTTGTTGAGTGGTGGAATTCCTTCAAACAAAATTATCTATCTAGTAGTGTGGTTTTAGAACATAATCTATGATAAAAAGTTTGAATTAATTTTTTTTTAAAAAATGAAATGTGAAAACAATTGAGTTGTTAAAGATTTTGTGACTGTTTATATAAAATCTAAATGGTGTGGTTTAACATCCTTAGGATGTTTTTGGAACATGTTTTTTATTTTTTATAAACATCTTTTTACTGTTTTTGTTCAATGGAAAATGAGTTACTAAAAAAGGTTATAAACCCATTCCTTAAGCCTGTTAATAGTTTTTTCTTTAAGAAAGTTAGGCTAATTTCATTAACTAATACTATTATATATCATTATTCACATTTATAACATCATGATGAAAGCAATGAACCAAGATTAATTCATACAAGGGTTTTTACTGCTCAAGGATACAAGATGAACCATGTTTGATCATATAGGTCATAGTTTTGCATGAATTTATCACTAATGAGTTTTTATACACCTGTAATACATGTAAGAAGTATAATAAAAGATAAATACAGTGTCTCTGGACATAGAATTCACATGGTTATAAAAGAAAAAATGATAATAATTCTTAAGGGAGAATAAGTACAATGGTGTGAGAAGAGAGAATTTCAAGTGGAATTCACCTGATACAAATGAAATACTGAATGAAGCATGAATATTATAACACTAAAAAGGGGGAGAGACAAAAGTTCAATCCAATGTAACCAAACAAATAATTATTTTCTTATAGAATTTTTTAGAAGTTGTAAAAATGTAATCGAGCTTTCAATGGCTCGAGATCCCTAGACAATGGAAGATAAGGTTTTCAATATGTAATTTTTATAAGGTTCAAGTAGAAAATATTATGTTACAAGTTGTATGAAGTTCAATGTTATAATGTCAAGATGAATGTTTCTAAAGGAATTACATTGGATCAAGTCCATCAAAATAAGATACACCTGAATAATATTTTCTAACAATATTTTTATCACTCAAAGAAAATGTGAGTTCATATAGATCCTTACAAAGTACATTGGATAGATAGGTTCTAGTAACATTGGATAGAAAAACATCTAAGAATAATGTGATGTAATTATTCATATGATTTCATTAATGTGAATTATACTCTGTTTTGTAAATACAAACACTATATAAAGTTGGAACATATAATGGATGGAAAATAAAAAAATATTCCAACTCATGAAATAAAAAATAATAGAGGACATTATGTCTGGGAATTAGTTTTAAGAAATATATGAAGTTCCCTAGTTGAATAATTAAATAATCCATTCAACCATGTTAATCAGATGATGTAGGCCCAATATAAGGGATTCATATGGCACACAAGCATAAAAAATGTTCTTAGTAAATTAATTAGAAAAAATTATGATGGAATGAATTTTAAGGAGCATTAAAAGACTTTTTAAAGACATCGTTAATGAGGATGATGACGATTTGATCCGTTAATGTTTTTTATCTAGTAAAGATAATGAGGTATGTAAAATTAGCTTAAAACTATGGTTTAGAAAGTTTTAATAATATTGAAGAAACAAGACATTTCCTGAATATTAAATAATATTCTAGAATGTTTTATTTGGGTATAGTGAAGTTTAGATATTCGGGAATCTTGACATTTGAATTTATGTTGATAGGGGAAAAATTTGAGTTTTTTTTCATTTTCCCTTGAGTTGTGCCTATATTAAGGGGCGTAGATACCACATATACTAACATTTTTCAACCATATGATAAAGAAAAAAGACATAATATTTTTGGTAAGTCGAGCTTCCAACCAAGGTAATATTCTCGTTGAAGAAGAGCTATCAGATAGAGTTTATTGTAAGAGACATCATATAGAGATTTCAATCTGATGTATCAGACATTGATATTATATAAAGGCTCTGATTAGCTCTACATATTAGAAGTACATAAGTTAGAGCTATTTAATAGAGGTTTTAAATAGTTTTTGAGGTTTATTTTTTTTCATCGGATATAGCATAGATCAGAGACCCAATTTTTTGAGGCACGTCAAATGAATTTACACCAGATGAATAGAGGGGGCACACCAAAAAGAGCTAAACCAAAAAGTGGTATCGATGTAGAGTTTTTGTGGTGAATATTTCATTGGGGAATTAGATTGAAACATCATATGGTACATTTCTTGATGAAAATTTATTATATTTGAATAAACAATACTTAATTTTTTTTGGATTGGGAAACATAATAAAAATGTTATAACTAATATTATATAGTATAACTACATATCATGTGAAATAAGGATGATTATTGAATTCATTTTTTTATGTATGAGGATACAAAATCAGTTTAATGTAGTTGGATTGTTTTGTTACCTTTTCTATTATAGTGAATTTCAACAGACCAGAGAGAGTTTTCAAGGCTAAGATGTAGTAACCCGGACTGAGGAAGAGCCATGTAAATCTTGTCTTCCATGGTTTACATTCCATATTTACATAATTTTCATATTTTTAAATAAAGTGGATAAGAATTATAAAATTATAACAATATCCAGGGGTCAATTTTAACTGATAATAAATTTTAAAATGATCGTAGTTGATTCACCCCACCATCTCAATGGTTACCATGCTCCTATGTAACTTTAACATGTTTAAACTAATATACGAAATGGTTAATATATATTAGAACCACCTAAGAATAAATAGTTTTTAAAATGGAGAGGGAAATAAAGGTCCATAGATATCAAAAAAATTATACTGTAATTTCCACCCATACCAATTCAATTTTCTCTATATTGTAAGTAGGAGAGTTAAAACCCACAAGAATGGTAGTTTAACTGATAGATCATATCAAAACATAGACTACTAGTGTACTTGGGGATGTATTTTTCAAAGATAGGAATCAAATGTTCCATGTTAATTTTATATCCTACAAATATATTTTTAGAAGTTAAATGAATGTGCACAAGTAATAATCATTAAAACAATACTAGTGATATAAAAATAATTATAAATGTATATAATTATATTTTATCAAAAGGTTTTAGTAAATAGCTGATGGAATTAAAATCCATAACACTATAAATCACCTAACTGAAGAAAACAAGGCAGTGGTTGTTGTTTTGAATAGTTTTTTTATCATTAATTGCCTTTTCAAGATGGCCCTTTTGAATAATTTTATTGACTTATAGAGTAATTGGTTAGAAACCAATTTAAGTATGTTTTATAAGGAATAAAAATTTCTATTCTTGGTAATAAGTTAAAGATTTTTTTATTAAAAGTAAACTATGAATACATAAATAAAGTTGACAAAGGAATCCAAAATAAATATATAGATTTTGAAAAAATTACATGATTTTTTGGATTTTCCTCAACCCTATATCATTGAAACTCGTTATTTGGAGTTAAATCCCCTTCTTTTTCAATTTAATTATTCCAAATTTTAATGTAATATCCAATTTCCAATCTTAACTTATATTGATATTTCAATGGAATATTAGACCCATGTGGTTGTTCTTATATAAAAATGTTAAAATTTTATCAGCTTCACAATTGAAAACATTCCTTATATTATCCTATTTATATGTTCTCATGTAATGATCATTGATTATGAGGAAACACTAGTGAGAATAACTCAACACTAATAATAATAAAATTACCCATATTTATGTGGTTCCAAAAAAAAGTATAATTATTGTAATCTATAGTGATATAAATTAATTAATATCATAACCAAGTGAAAATATAGTGATATTTTTCAATGATTGACAGAAGTTCAATTGGGTTACATGAATTTTTTATTTAATATGGTTACTCACTAATAAAATTTTAGAAATTTTTCAAAAAAAATCATACTTTTATTTCTATGTTGGATAATACAATTATTTCTTAAATAGCACTATAGAATCAAAATAAAATTCCTTTACCTTATCCCTTTACAGAATTTTTATAAAGAGGATATCCCTTTAGAATATGTAACACTCCGAGTAATTTAAAACATCACATGATTAGCATATTATAAAATTTTATTGATCATTCTATAGAGATTTTTATGGTTGAATGAACTATCTATGAGTTATTATTTGATGAAAGTTCATCATGTTGTACATAAGTTATTATTCAATGAATTATGAAATACTGAAACATAAAATACAATAAATTTCACTTTATATTGAAACAACACATTGTTAATTGATTTGTTATTTCAAAAGTTGATATTAATGTAGATAAATTCAATTTTAATATCATAGCATCCCTATATTTCCATGTGTATCCTATAAAAAGAACTCATTCGCATGATACATAGGATTTTCTCAAATATTTTAGTGAAATTTGGAAAACTTTTCTTTATATATCGTTAAAATATTTGATATTCATTTTTCATGAAAAACGTAAATCATCATTTCATTTTTTAATGGAAACAGTTATTTACATACCAATTATTTAACCACCTAATTCAGATATCCAAGTCAATCTTATACATAAGACTTCTGATTATGTTATTGGGATTGTGATTTTTTAAATAGTGGAATAATATTCTCATGATATTGTATATGAATATATATATATATATACCTATATCAAACTACATTACTACTGAGAGGGAATTTGTTCCCTACATGGCTTTCTTGGATAAATTTTGATCATATCTCTTAGAGTTAAATGTCTTTATATTTTTTAATAATGTGATAATAAAATTATTTCTCAAACATTTGATAAAATCCTAGGATTAATTTTATATGTTCTTTTTTTATAATAATATGATCTATATGTTTAAGAAAAAATGGGATCTTAGAATCAAGTTTCTAACCACATAAACCAAATTTCCATTTAATATAGTTATAGTATGTCTAATAAATTTATCATTCAAGAAAAACGTTTTGATCAACACTATTTTGGGATTAATTAAACTACACCATGGTATTCTAGTATGGTTTGTTATTAAAAGTTATCATGGATTCCATCAAAATTAATAAGAATAAATAATGAAAAAATTGAAAATTGTTCTATGAACTATATTTAAGTAGACTATTGCTAATGTAAAATATAAATTAATATAATTAAAATGATATTTATTTCTAGTTAAATGTTTGTGATTTACTTTTCTCGTATGTTTTCATGTGGTGGATAATTTGGTACCCCGATATTAGCATGTAATTTTTTTATTCTCACCTACACTAGGCCATATTATTTTCAGATGCTCATTATTTAATGTTTTCGTATTGATGGGATTTATTGTAAATTTTTATTGGTATTTATAGATTCTATTACCAGTGGATCATGTGTAAAAATGTGTTGAGGGAATTCCACTTAAAATTTATGATATTAATGTAGATAAATTGAATTTTAACATCATAGCATCCCTATATTTCCATGTGTATGCTATAAAAATGAACTCATTCGCATGATACAGAGGATTCTGTCAAATATTTTATTGAAATTTGGAAAACATTTTTTTTATTTATCGTAAAAATAATTGACATTCATTTTTCATGAAAAATGTAAATCATCATTTCATTTTTTAATGGAAACAGTTATTTACATACCAATTATTTAACCACCTAATTCAAATATCCAAATCAATATTATATATAAGACTTCTGATTATGTTATTGGGATTTAGATTTCTTAAAGAGTGGAATAATATTCTCATGATATTGAATATGAATATATATATATATATATACCAATATCAAACTACATTACTACTGAGAGAGAATTTATTCCCTACATGGATTTCTTGGATAAATTTTGATCATATCTCTTAGAGTTAAATGTCTTTATATTTTTTAATAATGTGATAATAAAATGATTTCTCAAACATTGGATAAAATCCTAGGATTAATTTTATATGTTCTTTTTTTATAATAATATGATCTATATGTTTAAGAAAAAATGGCATCTTAGAATGAAGTTTCTAACCACATCAACCAAACTTCCATTGAATATAATTATAGTATGTCTAATAAATATATCATTCAAGAAACATTTTTTGATCAACACTATTTTGGGATTAATTAAACTACACCATGGTATTCTAGTATGGATTGTTATTAAAAAATTTCATGGATTCCATCAAAATCAATAAGAATAAATAATGAAAAAATTGAAAATTGTTCTATGAACTATATTTAAGTAGACTATTGCAAATGTAAAATATAAATTAATATAATTAAAATGAGATTTATTTCTATTTAAATGTTTGTGATTTACTTTTCTCGTATGTTTTCATGTGGTGGATAATATGGTACCCCGATATTAGCATGTATTTTTTTTATTCTCACCTACACGAGGCCATATTTTTTTCAGATGCTCATTAATTTTAATTGTTGAGTAAGAAATTTCAATTCATAAGGAATATAAATTAAACTAAAAGAATAATAAATAAATATATAATATATTATGAGATATTTAATGTTTTCATATTTAAATTTATGGGATTTATTTTAAATTTTTATTGGTATTTATAGATTCTATTACCAGTGGATCATGTGTCAAAATGTGTTGAGGGAATTCCATTTAAAATTTATGATATTAATGTAGATAATTTCAATTTCAATATCATAGCATCCCTATATTTCCATGTGTATTCTATAAAAATGTACTCATTCGCATGATACATAGGATTTTATCAAATATTTTAGTGAAATTTGGAAAACATATTTTTATATATCGTAAAAATATTTGAAATTCATTTTTCATGAAAAACATAAATCATCATTTCATTTTTTAATGGAAACAGTTATTTACATACCAATTATTTAACCACCTACTTCAGATATCCTAGTCAATCTTATACATAAGACTTCTGATTATGTTATTGGGATTGTGATTTCTTAAAGAGTTGAATAATAATATCATGATATTGTATATGAATATATATATATATACCTATATCAAACTACATTACTATTGAGAGGGAATTTGTTCCCTACATGGCATTCTTGGATAAATTTTGATCATATCTCTTAGAGTTAAATGTATTTATATTTTTTTATAATGTGATAATAAAATGATTTCTCAAACATTGGATAAAATCCTAGAGTTAATTTTATATGTTCTTTTTTCATAATAATATGATCTATATGTTTAAGAAAAAATGGGATCTTAGAATCAAGTTTCTAACCACATAAACCAAATTTACATTGAATATAATTATAGTATGTCTAATAAATTTATCATTCAAGAAACATTTTTTGTTCAACACTATTTTGGGATTAATTAAACTACACCATGGTATTCTAGTATGGATTGTTATTAAAAATTATCATGGATTCCATCAAAATCAATAAGAATAAATAATGAAAAAATTGAAAACTGTTCTATGAACTATATTTAAGTAGACTATTGCTAATGTAAAATATAAATTAATATAATTAAAATGAGATTTATTTCTATTTAAATGTTTGTGCTTTACTTTTCTCGTAAGTTTTCATGTGGTGGATAATTTGGTCCCCCGATATTAGCATGTAATTTTTTTATTCTCACCTACACTAGGCCATATTATTTTCAGATGCTCATTAATTTCAATTGTTGAGTAAGAAATGTCAATTCATAAGGAATATAAATTAAACTAAAAGAATAATAAATAAATATATAATCTATTTTGAAATATTTAATGTTTTCATATTTAAATTTATGGGAATTATTTTATATTTTTATTGGTATTTATAGATTCTATTACCAGTGGATCATGTGTCAAAATGTGTTGAGGGAATTCCATTTAAAATTTATGATTCTCACATTGACACAAATTTTGTAAGGAGATATATCATTAATTGGTTTGGATTACCTAGGATAATTATTAGTGATAGGGTCTATCACTTTTTAAACTGTATCATAAAATATGGGGATATAAATAGAATATCCCCACTATATAATCCATAAAACAATGTTCATGATGAAGTAACTAATAGATAGATAAAAATAACTTTATAAATAATATTATAATTCATATGAAAAGTTTTAATTTATAGGTTTGATAATGAATTATAGTTTTATAATTCAATTTTTAAAAGTTTTCTTAGCATGCCTCTATTTAAGATTACTTTCTATAGGAAATTCCATCAGATAATTTAACTAGATCACCATATATTTTATTCTGTTAAACATAATAACATGAGGTTCAATAATGATTCCATTCAATGTATGATTAAAATATACAGAGTAGAAAAATTAATACAATATAATTATGAAAAATCTAGGATATATGGGGCAAATAAAAAGGATGAAGATGAAAAAATGATATTATATTATGAATTTTAATTGGTAGAGAGGGTTCTTCTATTCAATTTGACATTGATATTAATGAAAACTAAGAATCATTACTTTAAGATAGGTACTTATATTATCACACATGTTTATCCCTATGGTTTTTTTGTGGATTATAAATGAATCTAACATGATGAGTTTCATGGTTAAATGATGTTGGATGTAATATTTATAGTAGGGATATACAGAGTACGTGGTGTATAAGTTTTCCCTCCACAAAAAAAAACTACCCATAAGAATATAATATTTATCTCTATATCCTACATATTTATAAAATTATTTTATATTATAATTTATCTTATATTTTCCATTATCATTATAAATTATATGTATAATATGAAATTTAAGTTAGGGAAGGGATATGTGTACTTTAAGATGTAATTTAGATTTATTTAAAATATATATATTATTTATTTATTTTCTCAATAATTGGGTATTAATAATAATTATACTTATTTAGAACCTGACACTTTAATTGTTTTATATTCCAGATGTTTCCAATCATTTCCATACCATTATATCTTTGAAAATTAACTAGTAGTTGGTTAACTATTCAGAATTATTCTATATTATCTTTTCAATCCATATGTTCTCTAATAATTTTGATGACCAAATAATTTATTTTTGAAGAATTATTATTT
This sequence comes from Viscum album, assembly GCA_963277665.1. Lineage (NCBI taxonomy): Eukaryota > Viridiplantae > Streptophyta > Magnoliopsida > Santalales > Viscaceae > Viscum > Viscum album. Next base: position 2,023,879,881 of record OY728125.1, read on the forward strand.
TTAGAAAGATTATTCACATCCATGTTCATTTAGTGACTCTTCAATGTAATAATTCCATTAATCAAGAGGAATTATATATTTTTTATAAATAATAATACTAATTATTTATTTATTGTGGGAATCGCATGATATATATTTTCAATTTTCCTAAATATTTATCAAATTTTAATGATTTTAAAAATATATTTTATAATAGTGGAATTGTTAAATTATATAATCCCCTTTATTATTCTATTCATCCACCTTATCTTACTTTAATTTGATAAAATCCATGGATAATTTTTATTTTGTTGATTCAAATAATTGATTCCTATTACACCTTAATCTTAGATATATTTCATGTTTATATTTGAATGATGTATAAAGGATAAGAGATTTGTGAATGTTATTTATTTATATGGTTTATTAAAAGGGAATAGAAAAATAATTGGTCCTGTCATTACCCAGCCCAAAAGGACTAACCTGGCTTGCGATAACCCAAGTGTGGCCATCCCAATCTCACCATCAAAAAGATAGGGGCTAGCGACTAGTGTCATGTAGTGATATCCCATATATGGGAGGCATATGCCTAATGAACTTTTACACACACAAATATCTCAAATCCCATACAATAGATATATAGTAAAATTAAATGGAACCATAAATTCATATATAACATCTAAACCAAATAAAATTATTAAAATAAGTACTAGGAATTGATAAAGGGACTAAATATTAGCACAAAAAAATGAAAAGGAGTACAACCTACTAATAATAAGGGGAATATTGTCAAATGAAACACTAGTATACACCTCGGTATTTCTAGACAATAATTAAGTTACCCCTACTCTTGTTCCTACTAGGACACCATCAAAAAGTCACTCATCTATATAAGACAAGACATGCAAAGGAAGAGCCCATGAATGGGTGATCATAAAAATACCTCGAAGGACACCCTATTATAAACAAAAATAAAGCATCAAGGATAGTCATCTAATAAAAGAAATACAATAACCAATCCCATATATACTTAAAATAGACAATATAATTTAAGTATTATTAACTAATATTGCTATCCATAGGATTCCGTATAAGAATTCAAGGTAAATTTTATTCAAGAGAATTGAAACCATAATCAATGCTATTATAGATGACTCTCATCCAAGAGGCCACAATTATCAGGCCCCACAAATAAGTATTCTCTGTATCTCAAAAGATCTCATCATCCAAGTAGGGGATCACACACAAGGCCACTACGGGACAGTAAGGACCCTACTCTATCAGGATGTTAAATAGGGGATTGACCACCCAAGCATGTTTTCCATGTTGACATAATAAAACCTACTTAGAAATGATAAAATAACCCACCATAGTCCAATAGGGGATGCACTGAACACTATCTAAAACTGAACTCATTGAGATGATTATAATCCAATGTCAATGAAATAATGACAAATTATACCCTTGAGGGAAGGGAATAAGAAATTGTACTCAACTAATCATGTATAAATTTGGGAAACAAAGGGTTAAAAACACACTTAGAGGGATTAAAAAAAATATATTAATGGTATATGATGTGTCTTTCCTGCATCTGGTCTACCCATGTCTGGTTGTCTCACATAGAATGTAAACCACTATATACACAATGTGTCCCATAGGGGTACACAGAGGGTAGAGTTGGTCGGTACCCTTCTTATACAATCTATTAATGCATATTTACTACTCTTCTGGCTATGTGCTTGGCCTTGTCTGAGTACACACCACTACCAATACACTTATATCAATTTGTGAGTATCTAGATATACTTATGTACTTTGTCCTATCCATGTCCTCGGTCATGTTCATTCCCTTGTATCCTCAGAGGCACATTGGGATCCACCAATCTGGGTTGCATAGTATGTGTTATACCCACATGGAATGTGATCCTCATCTTTCTATAGAAATCCTAGCACTATATCTAGGGGCCCAATTCACATGTCACTTTGAATTAGAGGTCGTGTAATACTAGTTTTCAAGAAAATCGTTCTTCCATATCAATGTATTCCCATCCTACCATCACCACCAGATGCACCATCACCCTCAACCTAGAATCATGGATCTTATTGGGAAAAAATGTTTCATCAAAAGTGGGTTTGATTTCGGTATCACATTATATTAGGAAGACACTACTATCATATGTTTCATAGTTGTGTAACAAACTAGGGAATGATAAATCTATGGACCTATATGATTTACCATCTTTCACCCTCTATTATTTTTTATCCACGATCATTTACTTAGTAAAAACCCAAACCCACTGTACCAATCTTTTTCACCAAAGAATGGGCGTATAGTGATAGAATACAGGGTATTCATTAAAATGTGGGACAATGAAATTTCTTATGATGAACATGAAATGAAATGGGGGAGAAATACATAAAACATAAAATAAAAATAAGACTTGTATTTTTTGGGTTGGCCTAATTTTTTTCACTATAATTATTAAATAAAAGTAACAATCATCCAAAACAATTCCTTATATTCAAAGGACAAACAATCCCAACCCCACAGGCATTTTTGACCTGTAAATTACCCAGTTAGTAGAGTAGATTCATTTTTCTCAGGGAATAATCAAGCGTAAAGACATAAAAAATTAAGTAAATCCAACTGTGAGTTTGTATCAATCACTAATGAAGAATTATACTTCATCATAGTTATTGAAAAAACACATGAACATTATTAAAATGGACAATGCCTTCAGTTTCAATTTAATTCTCTAATATGTATTTTTTTTCTAATGGTATCCTCCAATATCTCTATACAATTATCATGGTTATGTGTCTAACCATACCAATTGGATATAATGGGGTTTAAAATATGGTTGTTCTAGGTCACTTCAACAACACATAATAAAATAAATAACATTAATTAATTAATTAATTAATTTTATTATTTACGCCTATAAAAGAACATTACCAGATGCTGAAAAATTATATATATAACATAGGATAAACCTCATTTTTTGTACTCAACAACGGACTCATATTTCTTCTTCAATTCTTCTTTATAGAGTTACTCCACTTTTACTATAAAATTGCATTCACATGATATTTATATATTTTATATTTTTAAAACAACAATCATAGGAGGACCTGGCCTTGGAATTGTGCACTATCATAATGTCAGACAATTAAAATATTATAATAAATATTTAAAATCATTACATGAAGGGAATATAGATTTTTCACTCTCCTAAACTTTGTGTTTTTAGTCTAAATATAAAAAAGTTTTCTCAAAAAGTTATGGGTTCTGAGTTCACAACTGGGAATTCTACTCCTAGGTGCTCTCTTAAAGACTTTTATGCTACTGACAGAAAAGAACTATAGGAATTAATCGACCACTTATTTTTCTAACCTATTGATCCTTCAAATCCATTAAAATTCACAAAGGTATCTCCGTCATCAATGTTCATCTCACCTCAGTCATTAACATGTGATGGGTCGTACACGTACCTCCTTAATTATGACACATGGAAGACGTAATGTACCCATTATAAAATTAGTGGCATAGCCAAGTAGTAGGCGTCCCTAAAAATTATGTAAAGTATATGAAAGTAAGAATGAAACATAGAGAAAAATTTAAACCCTATACAAAACTCTAAAATCCACATTAAGGTGAGACCCTCAGGAACACACAATCTACCTCCTCAAACATCAAAGGCATATGTCTTCAGTCCACATAGATAATCTGAGTTCTATGTGCATAATTAATCAAAAATCATGACATAGAAATATAATTGTGATCTAAATTGATCATCAAGATAACTCTGTGGATCCAAGATAGCTTTTTAATGTAAAAGCATCCCAAGCTCTGCAATGAACTATTCTCTCATATATGATGGGAGTTGGCCGACTTTGTGTGTCATTCTACAATCACCCAAATGGAATCACGTACACCAGATGTACATGTTAACCCTATCATGAATCCCATATATATCCCATACCACTTCAATCCCAAAACATTAAGGGGTTGTGCCAAACTCACAAGAACTTGGTGTTTAGACAGAAATTACAGACAAATGTATCATTGGAAGACAAACTCTTTCACACATTTATTTGTACATGGAAACCAAAAATAACATCATATATTCTATAAAAAATGTTATTCATCGGGATGTACCTCCAAATAGGGTTTATAAAACTCACTCATCACCTCCTCCCACAATATCAATTGTACCACAATCTATCCTATGAAAAGGTTGGCATACTCTACACATTTATAAAATCCATTAGGGGAAAGTCTAGTAGATATCTAAGTATGCATGGTCTCAGAGCCGGTATCTCCTTGTTGACCCTCCTTAACATGTTATATAATTGGTGGGGGTAACAACAATTTAATGGAGGTATTACACACCTTCCTTGTCTACAAATTATAATAACAATAAGGATAATTTCTCTAAATCCTTGATTAATTACTACAATCAATATATCCTACTGAGATCATCAGATATAACATTCCCCTTCCTATGATTATAAACTATCTAAGAGTCATAAACCTGGAGGAACAATATCAAAATCCTCTATCACAAGATAATATCCTTCCTATAGAAGATATAATTGAGACACTTGTGGCCATATAAGGTGATAAACTGCTCACAAAAAAGGAAGTGTCACTATATATTCATGAGAAATTCTACCATTGATAACTCAAGATCATGGATTACATAGTTATACTAATTTATAATAAATTTTCAAGACCTATAGGAAATAAATTACTACCTCTAAATCAGAAAAAAAAACCGAGTCTAGTATCTAAGACATCACAGAACATAATTTACTTGACACCCTCTTCTATCAATCTCATGATTGGTTCACTCATCAACCTAAGCCCAAACTCCCCCAAAATACTGCTTGAACTAATCCATCATATAGAAAAGATTCCCCTTCCAGGAAAATGATGTCAAGGCTGTAAATATACAAGATAAATTAATCACAAGTATCCTTTAGTATCCTACCAACCTAAGGAATCTCTACACCACCATCATGATCATGGGTGTCTCTGATGATTACACTGCCCCGGCCTTCTCCAGTCCACGTAATACACCATCTTTCAAGATGATATGTCCCATAAAATAGATATCCAAAATCTAAAACTAACACCTATAGATATTACCATAAATTGGGTGATGTTAATATAAGTCTAGAACCATTCTCAAGTGTCTCTCCTGTTCCTCCTCAAAACATAAGTACACTAGTATATCATCAATAAAGACCACCAAAAACTGATCAAAGGAAGGATAAAAGATTCGCTTCATGAGTCCCATGAATACTGATGGGTGATTTGCATATATAAAGGCATCACTATATACTCATACTGATCATAGTAGTATTTGAGTGTATTCTTATGTATATCCTTATCTCATTATTGTAGCTAGTGGTTTCCTGATCTGAGGTCAAACTTCAAGAACCATCACTTCTATCTCAACTAATAGAAGATGTTTTTTATCCTTAGTAGCAAATAGTAATTTTTTATAGTCACCTAGTTCAGGAACCAATAATCCACACACAACATCAAACTCTTGTCTGCCTTCTTGGAGAACAACACTAGGGCTAACCTGGGGGGAACATTGGGTATCAAAAGTCCATTTATATACATGTACTCTAAATATAAGACCAACTATTGGTGATTTATAGGATCCATATGATATTTCTATATAGGTATAGAGTATTTCTTGGGGTGTAGTTCAATGTAGAAGAAAAAATTTTAGTGTGGAGGTACCCTTGGAATATCCTTTGGAAATATGTTGTCATACTCTTTCACCACTATAAGGAATAAAAATTTTTTAGCATCCACAACTCCTAGGTAAACACAAGTCAAATTTTGATTAATTCATTGTCTCCTCATATGCATGATCCTATCAAACTTTTCCTAGATTTCCGTCTCACCCATGATACAAAACCTTGATATGTCTCCACGAATACAATGCATCTTTCCCCTAAAAGAGTCAATGTAGTTAAGAAATTTTGACATCCATTACAAACCTATGATTATGTCATAACACCTAATTTCAACAAAAATAATATCTCATATGGAGCTCTAGCCACCTTGTTTCAGGTCATTTTCGATAATAAGTGTTTGACCAATGAGTCACTTCAAGTTGATATCTTCAAGCATAAGGGTCGATCCAAGGGATTAATTGATATCTCTGGGTCACAAACTCGATATGAGTAAAAGGAAAAGTATCTCACACTAGTGTCTATAAATACTGGAGAAATTCTATAAAAGACATTGATAATGAATGAAATCATCCTAGGTGCCTCATGTCCCTGGGACTCCACTTCCATTAGTTTTTCCCTCCAATGACCATCAACCCCAGGTGCATGGCATAGACCACCTGGGATGGTGGTAGAAGTAAGTGAATTTCCTTCCACCTCATATAGTTATTCCTTATTCTATCCACGTTCATTTCAATATGGACTTATATAATCCTACCTCAATATCTTTGTCTAGGTGTTTCATTAACTATCTCATTATCTGGTATGTGAAGGGTTGGACAATATGGAGTATAATTTCACCAAAAATCACAAGAGAATCACAACCTCTCACTCAGATGACTTGATAAATACTAAGAGACATAAACTATGAATCTTGTATCTTGGGATTGTCTCTAGAAGCATCTCACATTCGTAGATCTCTATGACTAGCATTTGTTTCCTACTTCCGATATCTCAACTCTAGCATTCCCACTACCAACACCTTCTTTTGGTGTCTACTATTCTAGGAAGATTCCCACTACTAAATCAAACTCAAACACTCCCAAATAGTTGGTAATGAAAAGAGATATCACTGAATCCATGATATCGTATCATAATACCTTCCCAAAGGTCTAATCCATGAAGAACATATCTTGCACCATATCCAAAGAGTACCATGAGAGGTAAGTATATATCACAAAATACTCAGCCAGGGTCATACTATCCTACAATAATGGTATATTCTTCTACATGTACAATGATTACAATATGGCCCGATAAAAATACTCCAAAAAGAGATAATAAAAGGATGACAAGGAGAGAGATGTCTCACCGTGTGAATGACTCACCAGTATCCATCATCTCCCAAGAACTCCCTATAGAAGACTCACAATGAGGACTAACATCTCATTTGTAGACATCCTTAGGGGGTGGAAAACATACGTTATGTATTTTATATAGTCCTCAATTATGTAGGGGTTTATCTCACCCCAAAACCATGGATGTCACTACCTATGAAACTTATGTAGTGAACTCATCCTGTGTGAATCCTTAGTAGGTACTTCTCATGCTATCTGATACTCGATGTGTGGTGGAATGACTAGAAAACTATCTGGAGGTACTATCTTTTATATAAGACCATGTGCTAAATCATTATCACTTGTCAAATCATCCTAATGATCACATAGTGAAATCATGGCTGACTATCTACACTGAGGCATCCTAAAAAAATAAAAGACACACCATGGTAAAATCTTTGTTTAAATTCCACAAAATTAAAAAAAAAATAAGAAAACATCCTCTAGATAAAAGATAAAGGGAGGTACACAGGTTTTCTGGGATAAAACAAAACTATGTTATCAATAAATATAACATTAGAGGAAAGTGAAGATATGGGCAAGGGAAAAAATTAAAATAATTATAGAGAGTGATAGAGATAATTAAACAAAATATATTGAGTTATTAATTTAAAGTTAAAGACCTAAAAACCATAAATCAATGATTATTTAAAAGTCCATTTCATTAATTGAATATAATAATAATTGGATGAAATTGTTATGTTAATACCATTTTCTAATACTTGTGGGATCCTTTTACTATATATAATAAAAAAATAAGGATATATACATGACATGTATTTTTTCATTAATTAATTATTTTATTCAAAATAATATCTGTTTTCCAATCAATGAGAATTGAATATTAATTTTTCATGCCTGAAGCACTATAATTAACATTTTACAGACAATAAGATCTATAAAAGAAAAAAAAATATTCATCTAATATTTATTAAAACTAAATTTGTTATAACAAGTTATATAATATAATACATTTATTTCTAAACCTCGTCTATAAAACCATTGTATTAACATTAATATTTTTCTATAAATTCGTTTAAGTAAAAAAAAAATGACATGTTCACCAGAATATCACATACTGCACTTGTAGGAATAACACCCTTTTCACCATTAAATTATAGGTTCAATCCACATGGAATTTTCATATGTGATGTGTTGTCATATGAAATCAAGGATGTTCATTTTTAAAACATTATTAATATAATTATTATATGTTACCAAATTACAATAACCCATAATTACATCATCATCAAAGGTAATACAAACATTAATGGTTTCCAATACCTCTATAAAAACCACTTTATCATTATTCTCATGACATAAAGAATGTATAAATTAATATACACCCTCAATCGTGTGTTTTTTAATAAGCTCATATTTCCATTGAATAACTTTTCTACACCATCATTTCCATTCAATTTATTATCTCAAATCCAAAGAGACAAAATATTTCATTAAAATCCTTATACAATTCATAATTATTTTAACCAAAATACCATTGATAAAATATAACTTTAATTTAATTCTTGAATCTATAAAAATAATAGTAATCATTAAACTTCGTCTATAGTGATATCATAAGCTTAACCCAAATCCCTTAGCTTCTTTTGAGGTATATTCCCTTGATTCATAGGGAATGCATTTTCACAGTGCCCCCTCCCATTTTTGTTGATGGATTACACATTAAAAGATTTATTTTTACATTTTAATAATGATTATGGGGAAATTTCTCTCCACACTTGAAGAAAACTCTCATTCCTGGTAGAAAAGTACTATAGTTTTTCTTTCTAATATTATCACATGGGAGAAAATCATTATTTCCCTTATTATATTTATCCATGTTTTTTTCTTCTATTGTATTATTCAATTTATTCCCTTATAATTTATATAAAATTTAGAATTATACCTCTAAAATTTTACCACATGATATTATCTCCATGTATAACGATAAAGTTTCAAAGACTAGTGCCTTTTGAATATTTTTCATAAACCTATAAAAGAAATGGTAAATATTTTTCTTTGTATTACTTATGTACTTTGTATCATCTATTACTAACAATATAATGTTTTATTCATAATTGAAAATATTTCCATCTTCGTTTTGTCCTAGACTCGCGAATTTTCACTCCATCTCCACTTGTTTCTCAAGAGGAAAATATTTTTCCAAAATAGTACCTTGAAATAATTTCATTAAATGTTTTTTATTTCTTGTTAATCCTCAGTGTTTCGAATCAATGACCACTATTGATCTGTATCAACTGATAGATAATAAATTTCTATGAAAACTCTCTCTCTCTCACTTTTATTTCCTTTCAGAGAGGAATATGTCTTCTATATAGAACTTATCCATTTCTCAGCAACAATGGATTTATACTCTCATTAAAGGAAGCATGTTTATAATGAAAAAATTAGTACAACATTGTTACACCAAATTTTGTATTAGTAGGTTTATCTAAATGGTCAATGTTATTAGACATATCCAGAGTCATTTTCCCAAATATGGTTATAATTTAATCAATTTCAGTTCTTTCTCCATCTCCATATTCATTATCATTCTCATGATGGTAATCCCTACATGGGGTTCATGAACTGATATGATTTCAATTATATCCACTAGGATCCATTTCTAAACAATATAATACATAAGATTAAATCATAACATTGTGAAACATAATCTGTAATCCCAAAACTCGTGAAACCCATAACATAAAATGAAATATTTGTGAATTTCAAATCTTATAATCATAAAAAACATTTATTTTGGATTTTTTTTCAAATAATAAAAAAATTCAGATCCTTCATAATCATTTGTTAAAAAAATTGAATTATCCAAACCATGTCCCCAAGAGTGTCAACTCAGGTGTCCAATAAGACCAATTATCATATACTAGGTAATTATTGAGTCAATAATTATACACCATTTCTAGAGTAGTTACCCATAGGCACATCTATGCTAGAACCACCTCCACTTACAGTATCCTGGTAGGGATTTATTTCTATAAAAATAACATAATATCTACCTTACCAAAAATATAAGATGTTATTATATAATTATAATAAATTTATATCATAGGGTTATTGTCCCTAATCTATGTTTTTCTAAATTTATTTCCCATGTTTTCTGATAAACTTCCATTTATACCAATTGTAATGACCCTAACCCGAATACCCCAGAGTTGATGATTATTTCATTACATAGTAATGTGATAAAATTAATCACATCCCAAAAGACTATATATTTCAGTGGGATTAGTAAACTAGATATATACTATAATATTTCATTATAATTGAAATATAAAAAAACCAATATTTTTTTAGAGTGAAAAATTATTTCCTCTAGAATAATCTTGCATATCTATAATATCACAAACCATGGAATCCTTGGGAAATAAATATAATAAATTGGTGACCTAAAATGATCCATAAGGGTATGTGTACAGTGAAATGTATCCTTAATAAATAAGAATAATCAATGTGGAATGAAAATAACTGAAACACGTAACATTTAATATATTACTTCAGTGTAATATGACAGGTAAAAATTGGGATCAAATAATATCATATAAATAATTAAATAAACTTGAAAACAGCCAAGGATATTCTAAATAATTAAATAATCACATAGAACATCAATAAATAAACTATTAACAAAGTAATTGATAATTTAGAACAATCATAAACATACCATCAAATCCTCTTTCCATGACTTCAAACTATCAAGGCCTCATTCCAAGACATACAACATAAATGTGTATTGCATCATCCAAACACCCAAACATGTTTGGCACATAGTACCTACTGATGTATCTAAGGGGTATAGTGGGACCCACCATGCACATACTAATTCCAAAGTATTCATGATAACTAAGTGTTAGAACATAATCAATATAAACATTCATTTGAAAAACTAGCATACTAAATTTTAATATGTTCCCTAATCAATAAACATAATCATAAACTATTCATAGTAAAATGGTGAATGGTATAAAAATAGTACATACCCTTAAAAATGATCAAAACCCTTCTATATAAATAATAATTATGATATCAATACAATATATCCCCCATGTATGATAATTATAAAAAAAATTTATGTCATTTATAAAAATAAATACCATAAAATGCAATATATAAATTTCCTGAGGAAAAGCATCATTTAACTTTGAAAGTATTTTTTAAAACTAATAGTTGAACAAAATATAAATTAGAATATTTTTATGTGAAAATAACCTTTTAAAAAAATAAATTAATCTATAAAACATTGAATTTCCATGATTGAGGGAAATGTTTTAGATGTATGACATGTTAAAAAAGATTCCTTTCATATTTTCTATTAAATACAAATGAGCATTTCATGGAAATGAACATGAAGGGAGCTTTAAAAAATGAAAAAAGAGTAACATTGGTAAAAATGTATTTAATAAATATTTTTTATAATGATAAAATATTTATGATATATTTTTTAGAAAACAGTTATTTAGAAGAAAAATGATTTTCGACCGAATAGAAAAATGAACTCATATTTTATTAAAAATATTCTCAATAATTTTAAGTATCAAAATGAGTAATATGGTAATATTACATGAAAAATTTAATAGTATACATAGGATAATAATGTTAAATTGGTTTATTATACAATTGTAAAAAAATTCCTTTATTGTAAATTAAAGTATGAACGGCACTATTTAAAATGATATTGAAACATAAATCTGTTTCCACATTGATAACATTTGAATCATATTCCCTCTGAAAGGAATAACTTAAATTTAACTTCAAATACCATATATAAAAATATATTCTTGATGTAACATATAAAAAGGTACATTATATTCACTACATTTAGGAATAAGTGGGGAATATGGAATATGTCTCATGAAAGTAAAAGTGATATGGGAAACTCTTTCCTTAAGTCTGAATTCCATCGTACATTTTTGAAATTACTATAAAATTAAAATAGATTAATTATACATATATTACAGAACAATAATCACATATTTCATAACATATAAAATTTAATTATAGTATTTTAGGATCATTTTATCAACAATTCTTTGTTAAAATAACTATTTCAAGTGATAATTGCTTCATTATTCATGTATGTTTTGGTGTGGTAATTTTGGTCCTTTTACATTGTTCATGGTTACATAATATCCAAAATGTGAAACATGGTATTGATATAATATATATTCATTATATACTTGTTTATAGTAATTAATAAATCTAAAAGATAGAAAATACATCACAACATTCATGGAGATGGTAGGTCCTACGTACGCATGAAGGATGTATTCATTATATCAACAGATAGAATGAAATGAAAATTTATATTCATTCACATTTATAAAATAATAATTATATATATATATATATATATATATATTATATTAATAAAATCCATATTTATTATCATCCATATAAAAATTAAATGAAAAACATTTCGCATCACTGCATAGAGTCGATAGTCTCCAAGTATGCACGAGTGACATTATTTTTGACCAATGGATGGGAAGGTAAAAATTTAGATGTCATATTAAATTTAGATAAGTATTTTTAGGTTATAAATACCATAAATATTTATTAATTTTAACCTTGATACTTTCCATGTAAATTATAAATGAAAAGAAAAATCATTTCACATTGTGAGACTATAGTCCACTATACACACGAGTGATGTTATCGTATTCCCCATGGAACATGAATTATGAACTTTTATTTGATATAATAATTACATAATTTTAATAATTTCATAAATGTAATATTAATATATATATATAAGTTAAATCAATCATTATATTCATTTCAAAATGGTGGTGATGGAAAACATATTGCATTGGTTTGCAAGGATATAGTCTGTTGTACACAGGATCAATAGTTTCATTTCTAATATTATTGAAGTGGATATAGATATAATTTATTCCATTATGATAATTACATATTATTATATAGGATTTAATTTTGTTTTTATATTATCATATTTGAATAATTTTTGAAGGAGGTGGAAGAATAAATAAAACAAATAAGCAGGTTTAGAATTTTACCTCTTCTTTAGAGATCCTCTTTATGTTTATACCTAAAACAATATTAAGAGAGTTTAATAATGAAAAAAGGACTATAGGACATGGTGATTGAATTAATTAATATATTTTCATTGGCATGATCAAAATAATTTTTTTAAATATGTTATGTGTAGAGGATATGAAGTGTCAGTTTTTATGTGGGGGAGATGAAAAAAATGGAATTGTTTTATATGAATAAATTAATTTAACATTTTAATCATTAAAATTACAAAAAAAACTAGTAATTATATAAAATAATTGGTTATATGAACTAAATAATTCCATAAAATGGTTATTTGGAATGTTTTAGGTCATTTTTAACACTTATAATCTTAGTTTAAAAACCTAGAGAATTTGTATTAACCCTAACTGTGGTAATTATTTTTAAATATATTTACTTTTCATTATAAATAATAATAATTTGATGTTATTATATAATTTAAATTACGATTATTTTATATATTGATTCCATGTTTTCAATTTCAATTAATATAAGTAGCATAATTAAGTTTAAAATAAAACACACAAACGTGTCGACAATTGTTTTTCCAAAGAAAACATAAAAAATGTTAAAATGTTTTTATATCATAATTAAATATTAAATTGGTTAAAATTAAATAAATTAGGTAAATTATAATGTAATTTTAATAATTTCAGTTTAAATTAGTTTAAAATATTTTTTATATTTTTAAATTATTTAAATGAAAAGGGTGTTTTCATTAAAAATATGTATTTTCACAATTAATCAATAAAGAATGTTTTTCAAAAAATACAAAAAATAAATCTCAAAAATATTATTTTGACACATATATTTCCAAAATAAATTTCATTTTTTAATATACATTTTATAAAATTGGAAAAAAATAATTTCAAAATATGTGTGCATAATTGTGACTAAACAACCATTTTGAAAAATACAGTATCTTAGAAAAACATTCTCTTCCTTTCAAATTATTCTTATTTTATTTATAATAAATATATTACTATTGAATTTATTTTTTAAATCTTTAAACCATATAATTACATAAGTTATCCATTTATATTCATATATTCTAAATTAATAACTAGGAAATATTAGAAATAATTAAATGATAATTTTTTCAGATAGTATTGTGTTCCATTTAATCATGGTGTTTCATGCATCGCAAGATATTGAAGAGATTGAATTTATTCAAAAAAATATATATATAATAATTCACATGGTGTTACATTCCCTTTTATGATTTTTTTACATGTGATATATACTATCAAACATGATGCTCCTATTTTAAAATCATGACGTATTACACCAGGACATTATTCCATGGGTATTATCATTTAATATGATAATTCCTCATTCATCCTCCATATCCTACTCCATCTATCATTTCATTTTACAAAAATCACGTGATAATTTTTATAATTATCTTAATTAATTACATGAAATTTTAAATATCAAATATTCATTATGGGGATTCAATTCAAACATTACAAAATTTAAAATTCTCAATAATTTTGCGGTAAACTCATTTAATATATAATAAATTTTTTGAGTTCTATACATGTATTTTTAATAGGTTTGGCCCTCATTCATGTGAGGTTCTAGTTAAAACTATTCAAGTTTTTAATAATCTTGTTATAGATTATCTCTATCCTTTAACCAAAGATTCTACTTGACTGTAAATGAAAGATAGATCCAACCAATGAACTAGGTTATTCTCATGATCCATTTATACCTAAATATGAAGGTTTATTTTAAATATTTCTCAGTTATCCCAATAAAATTCTTCTGAAAATATTATGTAGTTCAAATAAATTGGCTCAATGTATGCCGTTAATTCTCATAATATTTAATCATACCAAATTTATAGATATATTATTAGTTTAATATAATTATGTACTATTCTTATTTATCTTTTTAAATATAAAATATCCCTCTGTAACCCAATAATTGTTTCATATAAAATGATAAATAATTAACTAATTACAATGATCTCTCTCACATTAGTAGTGATAAAGTGTATCTCGTTACTCAGAAGATCCCTTATTGATGCAAATAGATTCATAGCCTAAATAGTTAGGGTAATGGAGTGATTTTATTGGTTTGTATGGATGTAAAATTATATGTACTCATAAGAGATATTTAATCACACCCTATAGTGATATCTAAGTCAATATATTAATGTTTGGTTTGATCCTTGAATAAATAAACTAACTAAAAAATGATACTTTCAGAAACTACAACATGGAAAAATAAAAATTAGGGATTTTTATTATTGATTGTGCCATACCATGGAAAAGGGTTCTTGAAAA
Organism: Viscum album; assembly: GCA_963277665.1. NCBI lineage: Eukaryota > Viridiplantae > Streptophyta > Magnoliopsida > Santalales > Viscaceae > Viscum > Viscum album. Next base: position 2,023,895,298 of record OY728125.1, read on the forward strand.
CGGTAATTTTGGTTCATATTTTTTTTTTTGAACATGACATTATGAATTTAAAATCACTTTTTTCAGGCATATCTCAAAAACATAAAAAATATATCCTTGTTTGATGTTTATTTATAGCATGGATAACCATGAATTTTTCAATGGTTTCCATTAAAATAGGATAGACCAACACACAAAATATGGTGACAATCTATTTAATAAAATGGATTGATTTATTGAATCAAGTTTCTTGAATTATCATAGACAACCAAAATGTTAAGCCCAAAAACTCCGACCCTCCGCAAAATACAATAATAAAAATATCATCCATAATGGTCATGGTTAATTGTGTTTCAAAGGACCAAAATTGATTCCACTATTATATAGTGAAGATATTATTGATATAATTTTAAATAAAATTACAATTAATTTTGAATTTCAACAAACCTCATTGGTTTGGGACCGTTAGGGATGTAAAAAATCTAAGGTGGGATTTTAATTGAATAAAAAATGTTTTCTTATATTTCATTTGGTTTTAAAATGAATTTACTTTTAAATAATTTATATTATTTATAAATTAAATAAAATAGGGATACATTATTACACATTCTACAATAAAATGGTGTGGGGACTCAACCCTATGATCGGTGCCCCACACCCAAGCCCCCTACCACCATAGCCACTTTCGGGGGCATTATAAAATTAATATGTCAAAATATAAAAGTGTTAAAATTTATTTATGAATAATTCATAAATATAAATGGAAAATTTTTATATTAAAGTACTATTTGAAAAAAAATATTTTAACCATTCCAAAAGGTGTTTTGGAAATTGATATGATTAATATATTAATTTAAATAAAGTATTTGATATTTAATTTATGAGATGTGTTTATTTAAAATATGAAATATTAATTATTAAATATTAAAAGTGTTTATAAAATATTAATATTTTTAATATGAATGAGTTCATTAAAAATCCAAATAAAGGATAATATGAAATGTTCATATTGGTATAAAGTTTTTTATTTAGTTTATCCATGACTTCATATATTTATTTATTACTTTATTCATTTATATAACTCTTTATATTATGCATTAAAATTTATGATTTAGTTTAAAATCACTATAGGAAAATTCTCAGCTCACGGCGGTTTTTTTCGGCATGGCGGCGGTTTAAACCGCCACTAAAAACGTCATAACTGTCGCGAAATTCATGCGGAAGATGAGCCACTGTAATGGCAGTTTAAAATGACACTAAATATAATATTGTAATGGTGGTTTGAACCACTTTTAATAGAAAAATGATGACATTTAGTTGTGGTTATAACTGCCGCTAATAGAAAAATGTTGACATGTAGCAGTGGTCTAAACTGCCACTAAAACAGATTGACAAAAAAATAGCAGCTTATACAGCTTCTGTACCAGTGCCTGAATAAAAAAACAATTCCAAGAATACAAAAAATATGCATACCACACTCATCTTTTATAACAAATGATTCAAAACTCACTTAGAACCATAGATATCTAGTGTGTACTACCCTCACATAGCATGTATTTTTTTGGAATGAAAAACCAACACACACTCTCTTCTTCCCAATATAGAGTAATACTCTGGGGACTGTCTCACTAGTTATTTCTCGTAATCATACATAATATTTCCAAAGCCTAATGGATACACACTCCCATACTTCATGATAGTAAAACTATAATCATGATCCTATGAAACATGTCTAGTCATATCTGGTTCATGTTCACAACCCACTTTCCATGAACCACTACATATAAATAAATTGAATATCCCAAAGCATCTTAGTCATACAAAGGCTAACCATATGATCACCCACCACATATGAGTCATTCTCATAATGGAGATCGTATACCTATTCTATTCTCAACATTATCCTGAAAACCTAAGATCTCAGTCTATAAGGACTGTTATCCAATTGACCCTACCCTCTCCCCTGAACTAAATTCAAAAACCACTCAGAGTGTTTCTCATCCCATGAACACTAAATTACCATGACATTCCTCAACCCTTTCATGGTTACCAGCATAACCACACTTTTTTTTATGTATAATAACATAATTAATATATATGAGAAAACACTATATAATATGCATACCATGACATTCATCAACCCTTTCATTTCTAATTTTTTCCCTATTCTTCACTATGGTAAAGTTGTTGGAAAGAAAATGGTTGGTTCTGTTAATGCCATGGTAGGGGACTTATGTAGGATATTGTGTCTTAAATATTCATACCACACTAATGAAATCAAGACATAAAAGGAAACATCAGAAACAATAAAATACAAAAAAGGAAACATGAAAAATCAATAAAATGTTAGGTCATGAAAATGTTTGGTGGAAACTATGTGACACACATGATACATATATAGATTGATGATGAACACATATCATCACCCTCTCCACCTCCAACATATCAACAATGCAACTAATCAGTGTATGATGATGAACACATATCATCACCCTCTCCATCTCCATCTCCACTTCCAACTACCACCAGTAAGAACATTATATTGAAAATTAAATAGTGTTGCATATTTATATTTAAAATTAAAACCAATAAAATATTGAAAACTAAATGATTTTGAATTTTGTGATTTACCTACACACCACCAGTCGATAAAGTACCACTGGGGGCATATCTTCTTACATGTTAATGTATTTCAGTTAACTATTTATGCAAAGCGGATAACTGAACCCCCTACTAGTGAACTGTGTTTCCTAGAGAAAAAATCCTTTTCATAGCATCTTCGGGTATGGTTTGAATACGACCAGAAGTAGATACAGCTGCCATCACTATTGGACTGCTAAAAACCTCAGATGGTATGGGTCCCAAACCCATCCCGCACACTCTACCAGGATGCTCCTTCCCAAGGACTTTATCAACCGGGTCATCCTGGGAGACTGAGTAGGACTGCTCAGGATTGACATCCCATAGTTAATTAATTTTTACCTATAAATAAAATATCAATATATATTAACATCATAAAAACTGATAATATGTTATTATTATGAAAAAATGAGTTCATACCCCCAACATCTTTGGTAGGCTCATTAACAAAACTTCCATCAAATTTTTTGTGAACATCCAACCACACTTCAGTTCGGGATGCTTCGTGCCCTAAAATCTATGACTACATTAAACAAAGATAAATCAACAACATAATATATTAAACATATAATATTGTCTTAAAAATATTTAAACTAATGAAAAGATTACCAGAGTCGATTGGCATCTAGAAAACCTTTTTGACCCTGCAGTGTGAGGCATGACTTGCTTTTCCCGGCTTGATGCATTCTTTCTTGAGAGATCCTGAAATAAATAAAATTAAATTTAATAGTAATGTATTCAATGTCATATCCTCTTCATATACATTAATAAATGTGAAATGAGGTTAATATAATAATATATAATTAAATACCATCTTCTTCTCATCACGATGTATGTCAACAAAAACATTGCACTGTTCTTTGGGTTCCCCACTAGGCAGCTTCTCATACATTTGTTGTACAGTCAATGAAGTATCATTGAAATCACCCTGCAATCTCCATTTTAAGTATTTCAATTTCGTACAAAGATTTTTCAATGACCACTTTCGTGCTATCACATCAGCAACTGTAATGTTGAAAAATGTCTGTATACATAAATTCATTTTGAACATATTAATAACATGACATTCAATTACACCCTAATGTATTAAAATTACCTTTATTTGGGAATAAAAAACTATATTTTTCCAACTTGGAGGCATATGTCTCCAATAATCATAATAAATTGGATGGGAAATGGGCTCCTCTGCTAGGTGGCCTAGAATTTGGCCAAGTAATCCTACGGCATCATCCGTAGGGACCCCATATGAATCGAATGGGAAAAATATCTTCTCTCCATTAATATTACACACATTTGATCCTTTAAAATTTTCTAAATAGTTACATTTTTTTATCATTAATGAAAAAACAGTTAGTATAAGAAAATTGCAATAAATTTATTCATATTAAATTTTGTACCTAAAAGAGTGACCCTCCAGTATGTCTGTGATGAAATAGAAGTGGCGCGCTATCGCCCGAATGATGAGGCTTCTGAAGGGGGATTCGGAAACTCATCTTCTAAAGGGATTCTCATTGAGGGTGTGAGAGATGGTGCAGGGGCGGATAGGGCTGGGGGCAGGCAGTTGTTGGCTCAGATGTCGTAGGGAGGGAGAAAGATTGATCATCATCGGTCATAGTAGCGGATGAAACAGTGTATTGCCTCCGCCTTGGAATTCCTCTCATTTAATCAAATAAAATTAAGTTCAGAACATATATTTAAAAAACATATTCATAAAAAAAACTAAAACTGATAATAGATGCCCAGTACTAACAAAAGAAATATACGTAACAATTATAATGAATGACTGCATAAATGAAATAAGTGGTTACTGAGTGAATAAATAATTGTACATACTATCATTTCCCCATTAAATAATGTTTTTTTTATGCTCCATTACATCATCCACTTCATTCATCCTTGCTAGACTAATATTTTCAATATCATGATGGACAAATAATTTTTCTTCCTGTTGTTGATGAGATTAAATTTCAAAGGTCAAATCTTCCACATCATCACCCATGTCATACAAATCTTTTTGTATTGCGTGAGAAACTACACTTTACCATTCATCAACAATATCATTAAAATAATATAACAATTTTGTTTGCAATGATAATATATATATGGATCATGCAGTTCACTATCACCAACATCTATCAAGTGAGAGAAGTTCAAAGAAGTAAATTGCAAGGATTCACTTTTAACACCTCTGACAATATTGACCTAATAGAATTTGAATGAAACAACTGAAAAATGACCAGGGTAGTTAAATTCAATAATATCAGTTAGCTTTCTATAGTATTCCACTTCAGTAAATGTAAATATACCACTATTCTGTGTTTTTAAACCCTCTTCTCGATCGACTGTACGAAATCTAAAGCCATTCACGTTGTAAGAGTCGAACTTTCTAACTTGTTTTAGAGGACCTAGAGCAAGAAACTTCAAATCTTATGACACCTCTGATCCAGTATCAGTATTCATTATCTAAAAAAATAAATATACTTTATTAGATTTACAAAATATATGTTCCAATCTAAAATTCATATTTATTGCAATATTTATGAACTTACACATCGTGCAAACCATTCTACAAGCTCTTTATTAACATCTTTTGTTATATCTTTCTCAATTCGTGTTCATCAACTCATTCATCTCTTTGTTTGTATCCTCAAATCTTTAATAAATGGATCTGCAATTTTACTATTCAGTATTACATATCTATGTGTCTGTAATAATTCCAATTCTACTAGTGTCACATTTGAGGTCCTCCCAACTGATCGGACAATAGTAAGAAATATTTTTTATTTGTGATGTATTTGAGATTGATTAGATTTGTCGTCAACATGTCCAACTCAATTAAATCTTGTCGCAATATCATCAAGGTATCTAGAAGAAAAGGTAAGACACTTCTTAGCAAAATAGCCTTCAGCAATAGAGCCTTCTGGTTGAGCTTTATTTCTCATGTATGATTTCAAATGCCCAAGATATCTGTGAAATAAAATAAACATAATTATGAATTCAATTTAGTGCCAAAAATTGTTTACTTAACTGAAAAACATATAAATAATGTACCTCTCAATTCGATATATCCATCGATAATGAATGGGGCTGCCTAATTTAGCTTTCTCAACCAAATTCATAGTTAAATGCATCATTAAATTAAAAAACAATGGAGGAAAGATCATCTCCATTGCACAAAGTGTCAATAAAAACCTCTCCTTGAGTTTTTAAGCTGAAATGGATGTAGATATTTCTCACATACTTGTCTGAAAAATGTGCAGAATCGGTGTACAAAAGTAGTAATTTTTTCAGGTAATAATGTAGGCAATGCCAATGGTAGTAATTGTTGTAACAAAATAAGTTAATTGTGACTTTTTAATCCATGTAACTTATGATTCTTCAAGTCAACACACCTTGAGATGTTACTTGAATACCCATCAAATACCTTAACATTCTTTAAAATTCGAAAGAATGTATCTTTATCCCAATTTTTCATTGCAAAAATTTGTCGAAGGATACTTTTCAATCTCATCTAGATAGAGATCAAATTTTATGTTCATTTATTGTAAGTATTTGCGAGCATTGAGATGATCCTTTGATATTCCTTTCTCCTTAAGTAATGTAAAAATCGAATTGTCACAGACATTCTTCTCAATATGCATCACATCAAGATTATTCTGCAACAAATTAAATTCCCAATACAGATGTTTGAAGAATATACTTTTTTTCTTCCATTGTTGCATTTCGATTTTTCTTGACGATGCACTTTGAACCCATTTCCCACTATCATTAAAATGATGAACCTTCCCAAATTTTGTTTCATATTTTCCAAGTTGTGTCAATATTTTAAAACCAATTAACAACATTAGAGGTGGTCTACGTTCAATGAAACCATTAAATTTTGATTTATTCAGCTACAATCTATAAGATGCATCAAGAAATGTTTGATGTCACAAGAAGCACCATTTTCTACTATGAGGTAGCCATTTGGGCTAAAAATCAACATTACAAATAGGATAAGAGAAACCCATGTAAGTGTTCCAACAAGATAAATTCTCAAGCCGAGGGAAGTCACTAATTGTCCACATTAAATCAGCATGCATTTTGAACATTGTCTTAGAAGAAGCATCAAATATATCAACATTATTGCTCCACAAATCCTGTAATTATTCAATTAAAGGATGCAAGTATGCATAAATATCTTTTACAGGAATTTGTTTTCTAGGAATAATCATTGAAAAGATAAAAGAAGTTTTTTTCATACACATCCATGGAGGTAGATTGTAAGGGATCAAAACAACTGGCCAAATGCTATAACTGGTACTCAAAGTCCAAAATGGTTTGAATCCATCGGTAGCCAATCCCAATCGAACATTCCTAGGATCAGTTGAGAAATCTGAATGAAATGAATAAAATTTCTTCCATGATTTTGAATCTTGTGGATGTATTATTAACCCATCATTGTTATTATCTACAGAATGCCACTTCATGTGTTCAGCGGTTTTCGATGACCTGAATAATCTTTGCAGTCGAGGATTCAAAGGAAAGTAAAGGAAAACCTTTGTAGGTGTTTTCCTTTTCTTCTTCATCATGAATGAATGTAGATTCAAACTTCCAACATCACCCATTGGATGCCATCTAGAATAAGAACATTTTTTACAATCTTGACTACTTGAATCCTCTCTCCAACAAAGCATATAATCATTTGGACACGCATGAATTTTTGTATAATTTAGACAAACCCTGCTAACAAATTTTTTCATAACATAAAAAGACACGGGGATTTTTTCTTTAATAAATTCATCACGCAAAAATTCCAATATCATGGACATTTCCTTATTTGTAATTCCACATAGACATTTGATATGGTACAACTTCAGCATAAAAGAATGTTTTGAATATTTCAAAGATCCACTATAAAACTCTTGATTTCAATCATCAACTAAATCATGGAACGTATTTTCTTCAGTAATGTTTTCTCTTACATTAGTCTGCACAGAATAAAGAGGATTATCCACTAATATGTTACAATCTTGATATGGTTTTCCTATAGTCTCAAAAAATTCACTTGTCTCATTACTATTTGTAGAACCCTCATATGGTTGTTCTAATATGTTTTGATGTTGATGGTGGTCTCTTGCATTGCCGAATGCATCATTTATAATGTTTTTCATTTCATTTTCCATTATCGATGAATTTGGGAGGTCATTCTGTGGATTGACATCAGTGCTCAACCTTTCTGTAATGTTCGATTCTCCATGCCAAATCCAACGCAAATATTGAACAGGGAATTTCTTAAATATTAAATTTTCATAAACATCATCTATCTTTAACCATCTTCTAAATTGACATTTACGACATGGACATATTATTCACCCTTAAACAGATCTATTGGAAATTTCAAAATCTAAAAACTCATTCAAACACTTAATATACAGATGTGCATTCCTCGATAATGTCATCTAGCTTTTATCCATGTATATCACAATGTTCCTACACAATATTAAATAAAATTAAAACACATAAATATTACTAAATAGGGAAAGATATTCATATATACTAGTTAAAAAATATATAAATATGTTACATAATGTTTTCCTATATCAATACATTTGGTAAATCACCAACTAGTGGTGTCATCTAATGTAGTACCACCATAAAGTATTAGAATTAAATTTGGAGATTAGGGTGACTGAACAAAGTCCAACCACATTACTCAACATAAGAATGTTGGAGGATCCCCTCTCCCATTAAATTAAATAATTCTTACCATTGTTTGAAGGGGCCCAATATTTAGGGGGAGATATGATCCATGGGGTGGATGTGTTAATAATGTACATGTTATTCAGCTAAAGGAATATTTTATTAAATCCAAAAAAATCCATGAAATAAGTTATGTAATAATTATTTCAAGTCTCATTTGATATAAAATATGATCAAAACGTGTCATGGATAATCATGACTCAGCAAGTGGTGTTAAGAAACCACTTTTCTTATTCAAAACTTGATCTAGAAGTTTCACGCTGAAGAAAGGTCACTTGTTGAATCTAGAAAGATATAAAAAATGGATTATTCTAGAATAAAAAGTTGTTTACAAGACTTAACTAAGAGAAAAAATAATGTCATATTGAATCTGGTTTATAACAAGGGATATCAATAACTCAATTTAGTAGAATTATACCACTAATAAGGAAGAGGTACCATCTATACCATCTCATAATAAAGATTGTAAATCTCTTTTTATGAAGGAATTGGGTAGGAAAGAATTATGTACAAGTATGCATTTTGAAATGTTTGATGGAATATTACACCTTATCTAAGGTGGATAAGGAAATTAAGGATGTTGGTTCACTTAAAGATCTATATAATTTATATACAAGACCTTATGTCATTATTCAAATGAAATAATATGATCGTGGGTTGTGGATCAATGTGGGTGTTGTGAAAAAATCATTTATTGTGAATTAGATTATTGGTATAAATCGTTAAATGAAAAATTAGAATGGAATCCAATTCTAAGGGATAGAAATCCAGATATGAAGAAGAAACATCCATTGGTTAAGAGAAACATGTATACATAAAAAATAATTGGAAATTTTTAAAATGACTGTGATGTATGAAAAGGAAGTATTTATAGTATTGGTCCATGTTTGTATCAACCTATATATTAATATAATAAGAAAATAAGGCCACATAAGTTACTTAATAAATAAAAATAATCTTTCAGAAAAACTAAAATAATATTTTAAGAAAAAAACCTTTTAATAATATTTTAAATAGGGAAGGTAAAAGGCCTTGGAATCTAAATTTGAGAAGTTTATAAAAGGTTCATCATCTAAAAGAACTATTAAAAAGGAGGGAAGTTAGAAATATCCATGTTGAAAGTTCAAATATTCTACTAAGGGAAAAACTGACATGTTAGTTATATAGATGGAAGTTATAATGAAAATCTAGAAAATAAAACAAGCACAAGAAAAGTATAGTCAAAAAGTAAAAGAATCAATTCCACATAAAGATAACTTAGTTAAATAGGTGTGGTGAAATGTGGATGGACACAATCCTAGAGATTGTTATAAAATAATTCCATATTAAAAAAAATGCATAGAAATTAAACCTCCTATAATACTATTTTTTTAATGAACCAACATGGGTCCCAAAAAGTACTCCTGATCACCATGGGGAAGAGACAAGGACATGGGTATCAACACACATAACCATCGAAGTAATTTCACACTAAAATAACAAGACAATATCTCTCCTATATAACAAGATAAATATAATCAATCATATTACTTCATTGATGAAAAATTTCATGACAATGAAATATAAATAAACCAATCGAGACAGATAAATTTGAAAAGAAACTAAAACAAAGTCTCCATGTGACGATTTGTTACCACTATCAAAACCCACCATTAAAGTGACAAAAACCTAGAGATGAATTCAAGATACATGACACTATTATATTTATCTACATACTAAAAGTCCATACCTCCATACACCCAATAAATTATAAATGTTTTTCAAAAAAATCATAGTAATATACCACCATGAATCTAGACAATGTTTATGACCATGGAAAATTTTGTTCCATCATAAAAATGAAACAAATTTGACTAAGTAATTTATTTTGAAAACAATTCCAATTAAACATCCATTGGTTTGATTTAAAACATTCCATATTCCAATAAATTCATAATATGAAAAAAAAATAATGAAAAATAAATAAATTGAAATAAATAAAGCATCCATAAGATAAACATGTGATCATTAAAACATGAAACACTGCCATCATTAATGAAACCAAACACAAAGCATCAATGGGATCTAGCCAATAAGAATACATTACTAAAACCCATAAGAAACACTAGACATGAAATTGTGTATCCTAGTGAATCTAATTCCTTCAATATTCTAAAATTATCAAAACCATACCACTTAGTTGTGATGCACTCACAAAGGGTTACATATGTCTATAACCCTATACACAGAAGGCTCCAAAAATATGAAAAACAATACCTACGACTATCCAAACCACTGGAATCATGGGAGGGGAGCCAACCTAAGGTAGGCACTCGACGGTGTCGGGGGAGAAGGCGGCATTGTGGGTGTCGGGGGGAGAAGGGGGTGAGCAGCGATGGGCGACGAGGTCTCCGGTGGCACGGGAGGGGAGCAGAGCTCGGGTTGGGGCTCATCGGGGGGAGAAGTGTCACGAGTGTCAGGGGAGAAGAGGTTTGGCTTGGTTGGGGGGGTGGAGTGTTGCCATTGTAAAATAATAAATGGGTTTCGCAGCAGTTTTGTAAATCGCTGCTAAAAGACCACCGCAAAAGGCGATTTATGTTGTAATGAATGTTAAACTACCTATAAACTATTAAACATGAATCCAATTTGTTACATTCTAGGTATGCTATTAAATTTATAATTATTATACCTTGACATATGATTGTATTAGGTTATGGTCTTGAATTAAGACGTTAATTATGATTTGTAAATATTTTTTCACATAATTATAATGCGATTTTAATATCTCTTGGGTAAAGTATCCTTATGTAGATGGAATTTGGGTCAGATTTCTCCCAAGTTAGGAGACTTGAACCTTTTATAGAAATCTAGGTGTTGGTTTTCTGTCACACATGTCATACTCTTTGAAGGATTTTTGATTTTTTATGACTCTAAAAATTTTCCTAAAAATGGTTTCATATACCCTATGAATTGGATACTTTTAGATATGTATGGATATATTTAACTTTTAATATAGGCTATTAACACAAGAAATGAGTTGTATAAAGGGTTACCCATCAACATGTTTTGAAAATATTGATTAGGTGGAAGGAATAGGATACCAAACTAAATGACTATGATCATTAATACATTTAAAGATAACACATGGGATAATAAGGTAAGATGAAATCTTGGTTAAATAATACATAGTCTTAGATTCCTTCCAAATAATTCAATGGAATGAACTAGAACATTAAACAATGTATATTCTTCCAATGTAGAGTACCGACCATTTATCTTGTGTAATGCATAGTTTTAATGGTTAACCCTAAGATTCAGGTAACCAATACCATTATGATATTTGGGTTACACTAATCCAGGAGACCCTTAGGAAGGATACCATAGGAATGCTATTGAGTTTATCCATATGATGGATAGGACAAAGAGTTTCATACTCAATCATCCAATACTTATATATGATATAATTACAAATTTATCCAACCTAAATAGGTAAGTGTTAAGGGGAATTCTAATCAGGCTCAATTCTTATAAAATATGGTACATTGACCATTAATTGATATGATTAAATTAAAAGGGGTCATGATTTTAGTGGGAGGGTATTTAATAAAGTCCTTATTAAATGGTTATTAATAAAACATAATAGTAATCTTAAAAAATCCAATACTAAAGATATAAAAGAAATCATTATATTATAATATGAATTTTATATCAATCTTTGAAAACGATAAGATAAGTGGTAGAAACTACTTAAAATGGTACAAAAATTTAATAATAGCTCTCAAACTGGAAAATAATTCCCATGTGTTAGATAGACCAATTCCCTAGGAAAGTCCCTACAAAGAATAATTTCAAGAGGTGAATAATTATTCTTATAAAAATAATAATTATTATATTTATGTTTCTATATTTATTGTTTCTTATATTGAGACTAAACACTAGAAGAAACATGAAACCCAAAATTCTTATGGGATGATTGGTAAAATAAAAATTGTGTATCATGAATAAGAAATACATGAATGATGAAAAGTGCATAAAGTAAATTTTCATTCTAAACATGATAGAATATAATTCATAATTAGATCATGTACTTAATATTATTGAGTATGTTAATTGGTTTGGGATATTGGGATCACCTCTTGACCATAAACTGATTATTTATTTCAATTTGTTACCATTATCTGAAAGGATCAATATATTCATTATGAATTATAATATGAATGAAATTAGAACAATATTACTAGAGATAATCAATATATTAAGGAGATTTGAGAAGTACATGCGATGTTCATGCTCTAGAACTGTACTAATAGTGAAAGGTAGAAAACGTTTACATCCAAAGAATAAAAACCCAATTAAAAATTCCAATAATGAATCTTCCAATAAATATTTAATGTCTTCAAAACATATGGGTGGACTCAAGAATAAAGGTCAATTCATTTATTATGATGAGCTTGGGCATTAGAAAAGGAATTGAATAGAGTTCCAGAAGGGCTGTAAGAAACCCATTTGAGAGTCCATGACAAGTTTGATGTTGTAAAAATAAGTTCGTAGATATTCAAAATGTATATGATAAAAATTGTATATTTTAAAATTATTGTACGTATATATAATTTTCACATTGAAAAAGAGTTGGGGATATAATATTGAATCTTACTTCCAAGTAATAGAGTAAGGAGTTTCCACTTTAAGGACTTTGATGATATAATCAATTCAAAGATGGCCTAAATTTTAATAAATTACACGTATATTTAATCTTGTTTTTTTCTGCGGTGTAATAAGAGAAGCTTATAAACAATTTTTATTTAATGAATAAATATGATGTTCATTGTTTAACAAAATATTTAGAATTCATACGATTCTACATCATTTTTGAATATATTATAAGTATAAAATATGTTTTATTCAGTATAAAAGAGTTTTTATAATATATTCAATAAAAAATGAGGAATTTAGATTCTACCACTAATCAGTGGCATATTTTAAATATTAATGTGTTCTTTTTATAATATTACTCTAAACACATAGAATTACTTATATTATATTGGTATAATAGTTTAAAGTTGAATAATACAATTAATGTAAAAATGCTATATTTCCTATATATAAAGGATATTTTCTATCTTAGTATAAAAATTTGAAGAGAATATTTTTTAATAGGTAAGGGGGAGTATATTTTTGAAATAGATTATTTTAATTTTATTAGAAAAAATATTATTCAAATCAATGTTTCATTTCAATTTCACGTGATATTATACAAGAATTTATAGTATAATGTTAAATAAAAATATAGAGTCTCATTTAGTTATTTACCTAATAAAATTTAATGTTATGAAGTAAAGGAATTTCAATAATATGTTCAATTAAATTAATATAATGAATATGATTCATAAGTCCTTACATTATAAAAAATATTTTAATGGGAATGTTTTAGATAATGGTCATACAGAAATGGGATCAAAATTTCATAGAGATGTAACGAGTTAAGAAAACCTAAAAAGTACGCAAAACATATGATGAATCTAGTGGTTTATCATATAACATATGATTAAATGGGTTCTTATTTATATGTTTTTTAATATTAATAATGGTGTTTAAGAATATAAAATGAATCTCGTTAACAAAATATGATGTATTCATTTTTCATATTGGTTGTATATATTTCTTGAATTTAGGTATCAAAGTATGACTTTCATATATCTTTAATCAATGTTCATCATGGATTATTATATATTATTATGAATTTTTTTGGATAAAACAAGTTTTATTTCATATAGATATATAAAATATTTTAATGATTCGCAATAATATGTTTGTGTACTAGACGGGACAAAAAGTTTACTACATGGAGTTTCATACACTATCATTGGTATATTAAGGTGCATGCTATATATTAGGATTTCCCAATACCTATGTTTATAGATATACCTATCATGAGAATATGCATACTTTTATATAATTATAATTAAATATTTATGGCTTATTTAAGTTTGGGTTTTTTGAATATGTTGTGAATCATGTTGACAATATGAGATTAACCTAGATAAGATTTGAAATATTATATAATGTTTCTCACATATGGTTCATTGATTGTGATAAAATGAGAAAATTAATATCTCTACCAGAAAGGTATATATGATATACATATCTTCATGGTTAAAGGAAATTTGATAACCTCATATGGATAACTAAATGATATGTGATATATTTTTCAACCAAGTTAGTTTGTACTGAAATAATTGAGAACAAGTGAGTATGATATATGGGATTGAAATTCATCTTTTCATATGACTACCAGATGATTTTTAAAAAGGTATAATATAAAAATTCATTTGTACATATGTTTTAGCTTTTGGAAATAATAATTTTGATGTGTGTCTTTGATAGACATCTTACCAAATCCATTTTTAGTTCGAGTAACATTGGATCCTTACTAAAAGTTAATCTATAAAGAGATTTATTTAATTAAGAATTCATAATTATCATCAAATTTATAATGGATAATGGAGTAATACGTTTTGGCCATTTGAATGAGGATCATGTTAATGAAACTTTTGGAGCTTCCACAAAAATTTTTTAGAGGATATCAGAAATAAGTTCTAGCTTAATTTTAACAAATTGTTACATATGATGTAATATGTGGTGAAAATGTATAATAAAATATAAAAAATGAGTTTTAGAAATATCCAAAATTATTTTTAGTAGGGTTTCCGAATTTTTTTCATAAGATATGAAATAATGGTAAAATATGTAGTCAATATAATCCATTAGTGAAATTTTTCAATTGATAGATTTTTTCATTAAAGGATCTACCATAACCTGAGATTTTAGAACACTTCCTGATATATCCTTGAGTGCACCATGGAATATATTGAGACTTTACGTCTTGGGGGTTCTTACATTTTTATCATTGTATTGTATTATAATGTTTTATTCAACCTCTATCTTCTCCTTCGTCTATCATTATTGACTATAACCATCAAGAGAAGTTTATTAAGCATAATATGAATGAATAACATGAATTCTTAAACATTAAACATGCATATTAGGGATTATATTTAAACATTATAAAATTTTAAAATGTTTGAGTTTATTGTGAGATTTTCAATTAATATATGTTGAATGTTTTAAGATCCTTGGATGCCAATATATGATGTTTCATTCTCAAGCAAGTAAATTTAGTGTTAGAACACCTACAGGATAATATTTTAAAGCTATTGATTCTATCTATTCTTTAACCAAATGTTCTAGAAGGTTTAGGATGAGTGATAGGTTGTTCCCTATTATTTGGTGATCCACATGATTTTTGGATACCTCTAAAAGATTATTTTGTATTCTTCATTGTGATTCAAATCAAACTATTACAAAAATATTTTTCATTAAGTATTGATTTTTATTATCTAAAATATTATGATTCTTCATTAAAATTAATTCAAATGTATAGATATATTATGGGATTAATTCAATTTTGGAATTCTCTTTTACTTATTTTTAGATGTTGTACTTCACACTAGAATACAACATGACAAATAAATAAATAATATCAGAGAATATATGGAATTCATAAATACTATTCACAACTTCTATCTAATTTTTCACTCTTTTCATACCTTAACAATAACTAGAAAATAGATTATAATGGATATATTTTATCTAGATCAACATTTCATTCAATTGATATATTTGATATATTTAAAAGATAATAAATGACATCCACATTAATTGAAAAGTGTTTGATATCAAAAATAATGATAGAATCCATGAGAACTTAAATGTTAAAATAATAAATGATCACAAGAGAATTCATGTCTACTCCAATGATTATATTACTCAATTTTTATATTCCCACTTCAATGTGATGTTTCAAGAAGATATCATTTAAATCATGTATTAGTATGAATATGAGTGAAGATGTTGTATAGAATAATGTATATAGGATCATCATAGATATTTTGTTATCTTATAAATCTTGAAACCTTTGTTTTATATCTTTATTAATATTTTTTTAAGATAAATATCTTCAATTTTGATATTTATTACCTATATTTTTAGTACCTTAGGACAAATATATCCCTTTATTTATTGAAATTTCAAAATATTATGTGGATCCCCCACATAAAATTTTCATCACACTATAATTTTCTACTTGTAAAATAAGAAGTCCTAGGGATAAGTACATTCCTTCTTCCAACCATTCAAATAATGAAGTAATGGATATAAGGACTGAACCTCTTCTGATATTATTTCGTGAAGAATTTATAAGGATATGGAATTCCCTATTAATTGAAAAATGTTTACTTCTTATAATAATTATTATAAATATTTGGGAATAATATCCTACCACAATGCTGGATTAAAGCTGAATAAGTGTCTAGAGATATGAATTTTTCTTTTATATATAATAGGGTATGTGAGAATTTCTTACCTCAAACCCATTTAACATTTCTTCTTTACTATCCTTTATAACTTTTTAAAATTTATTTAACTATTTTAATTTGTAATTAATATATGTTTACATTAAGTTATGATTTTTTTAAAGTATAACCTAGACTATAGAGTGTGATTAAATTATTTACTCATCATCATATTGATCGTTTTTATAATTTAAATATTTATTTATATTATATTTTGTCAAATTTCAACTTAAAATAACATATAGAATTATAATAAATAAATTAATTTATCTATAAATTATTTTCCTAGACACTCATTTACCTAAAAAATTTTGACTTTAGTTTATTTATCCATTTTTTTCATTTTTGAATACTTTTTTGATTATTAGATTTTTTTACTTGGATTTATTGATTCAATCCTGGATTTTAACAACTAGATTTTTTATAATCTTTTCAATTCCCACACCTCCCTATTTAAGGTCTTATTATAGAGTTAATTTCAAAACTATCTTGGTTATAAATATTAAATTATAGTGGACATATTCATATTTATAGCAAATTCTATATTTTTTAATTTTTTTGGAAAATTTTGACTATTTTTGGCTTATTTTATACATCATTTTATTATAGACTTATGAAAAAAGGTGGAAAAGGAAATTAAAATAATATGTATTTTTATATATATAATTCAATATTACATTTTCAATAATTTCATTTCGAAGCATCATTGTGGACTAAGTGAGATGGTGAATATATTTATATGTTATGACGATACACCTGGTAACATTTATCTTATGATTGTTATTCAGGGACATCATAATTAATAAATGGTCATAAATATATCTAAATTAATTAAAATATTTTCTAAATATTTTTTGTAATATAAACAATGGTATCCCGGCCTTGGAGTAAACCTCATTAAAACATCCTGATTAATAAATTTTTTTTGTGATAAAGTTGAACAAATAAAATATTATTATAAAGCATATGGTAAGTACGCATGCACTTGAAAATGAGAAAAATAATTACACTTGTTAATAATTGATTATAGAAACCTTATGTGGATCAATAAATGATTCATGGGCATTTGGTGATGATTCTGGGAATAATGTGTGAGACTAAGAAGAGATATTTTATAAATAAATTTTAAATGTGTTATAATTATTTTTTTGAAAAAAGGGACAAATATGAACAAGTTTTTAATTATTATATTAACTAAAATGTTTCTAAGTATATTTAATTACTAATTTTATTTATATTATAGATACCCAATAATTTTAAATATATTATTCGGTGATTATAAATATAAACATCCAATGATTACAACCCAGATATCATGAAGCCTAGTGTCTTTTGGATATATGGTTCTTAATGAATAAAAGTGAGAATAAAATAAAACTTCTTTATTTTATTCCCCATAATGAGATCTTAAATCCTTTGGAGCTCTTAAAACTACATGGAATATCCAGGAGAATATATAGGCAAAAGGGGTGATCTAAAATTCACTCTAATAGGATAAATGTGAATACTAAGTAGTACTTGTTAGTCACAAGTACAACATGATATCATAAAAGGGAAGTCTCAATATTAATCACATAGTAGAATAAAATAATTAAAATAGTATAAAAATACCATGGAATCACAATAAATATGAAAGAAACAAATAACATAACATAAACATGAGTCAAAGATAATTTCTTAGAAAATATCACATAGTAGACAAAGGCCCAATATGGATTTGGTTTACACCCTAATCCCAAACATACACTTGTCTCATGTCATAATTAAAATAAATTCAATAATGAAGGAATTTGAGATCTGGACATAAGGCATGTGTTTCTCCCATAAAATTAAGAAAGAATAATCTAGGTATATATGATAGAGACATATGTACATAATTTAGAATATATTCATAACATTAAATTTTGTGTCACTTGATTAAAATGTATTTAAATGATTAGTTGGATTATTTCTTGAAGAATATATCATTTTAAATATGAAATTAATTCAACAAAATCTAATAATTTCAAAAAATTTATATAAAAAATTTTATTTAAAAAAAATTATGAAAATTATAATCGAATATTTATATAATTTATTATTCATGATGGTTAAAAATTTCATACTTGTCATATAGGTAAAAATAAATCTTTCCATTCAAAATTAGTTAAATATTAAAAAAGTACCTTTTTGGAAAATGATAGAAATATTCCCTTTAAACCATTTGGTAAAAATAGAAACATGGGTAAAAATTTATTTTAAAAATAATTGTAGAATAGAAAAAACATCCTTTAAAAGGTTTTAATGAAAATATAGGAATGTAAGAGAAAGATTAATGATTTAAATGAATTCATTGTATCAGTATCACTTAAAAATAAGTTTTTTTATGTTTCCTTATTAAAAAATAGAGAAAATGTAAAAAAATAAACCACATTCATGGATTGAGGAAAATAATAGTGATGTGGTCCAAGAAAATAATTTTATTATATTTCCCCCAATTTATCCTTGAACATAAATAATATAAAAAAGGGAAGAGATTATACCATAAAGTATTTAACAATTTTTTAACATTAAAACAAAATCCCCTTGGATGAGTTAAATTGAATTTTATTATAAAATTACATTGTAACAACCCAAAATTTTATAAATAAAATTGCCTTTGTGATTGAATTAAATGCCCAATAATGGTTATAGAAAACATATAAACTTATTTAGAATACTATATCCAGTCGTATTTATGGTTTGGATAAATCAAATTAATATAGACAAAGCAAGTGTGGGCCTCAACTAATAGGATCATGCCCTATGAAGTCCACTTAACCACCTCCTTGAAAATCTCACCATCACACACTATTACCATATGGATTTTTCAAATGTTATAAAATGATATATATCAAGAACCTAATAATATAAATATGAATATTCTATTTTAAATATAATATGAATATATTTACTTCATATCGTTATTAATTTATTAATTATTTAGATTATGATAAGTTAAAACACTAATATTATTTTTTGTAATATGAAATATCAATTTAAGACATTAATTTTAAAGAACTAATTTTTTTTAAATAAATTATATTTTAATAAAATAGTATTATTAAATAATATTTTCAAAATATAGTTAATAATATAATTTTACTGAGTAAAAAATAATTTATTTTAATGGTTTGATAACTGTTACTATAAAAGAAATAAAAATTTATCAATAAATGTCAATTCTTGTCTCAAAAGTGGAAATTCACATATCTATAAGATTATTTTGATAAAATAAATATTACTTTTGGAATAAAAATTTCTAAATTATAGAATATTTATGTTTTCTTAATTTTTTGAGACTAGAATTTCTAGGTAAAAAATAATTATGGTATAAATATACATTCTATTTTATGACATAATAATAACCCAAAAGTGACGTTATAATAGATATAAAGGATATATAAAAAAATTATATTTCTTCCCTTTAAAATAATGTTTTTTGAGGTTATTTTATGAATTTTATAAAGCCTTTATAAATCCCCAAAAACCTATATTATATTTTAATGTTTTAAAATCAATAACTTATAAACATGACTCACGTACACATCACAAAGGTCAAAATTTAAATGATTCCATACCTTATATATATAAACCTAACCTTACTATCAACTCTTAACCCTAATAATATTGTTCATGCCAGATAGTATTAATAATAAGTAGGGAAACATGCAGCATGCATGACATGATAATTAAACAACTCAAATAAAGTAAAACCATAAATGAAATCATATTAAATCAGTCATATACTAACATTAACTAAGGGATAATGAATAATGAAACAATAATTGATGTGGATGGTAATTGGATTTTATTTGAATGTTGAAATAGAAACACACAAAGAAAGAGTCTCAGAATGGTACGTAGAAGCTAAATAATTCTTCAAAGGGAAATGAAATTAATCAAACTACATTTATAAGAAAAAATTAAGAAGAATGGAAAATGTTATGGCTTCCAATCCAACTCGGTTGTTCGTATGGGTTCCCACATATATATAGATCCAAGCACATCATGATGTATAACTAATTCATGTCATGAAAGATATTTAACTGCCTTCTCTCTTGATATTTAAATGGCATGTAGGTTTCTTTCACTACATTTAAATCAGATCCATAATGATCGCCAAATATATTGGATCTCATATATTTCATGGATTGTATCTTTAAAAGGGTTCATATCTTGTACTTTTTATGTTTTGTACAATGATCACAACATCCACTTCAACCGGTTTCAAACTCTAAATATCTTATATCATGTAATATCTTCATATCGCATAATTTGGATTCACTTCATGTAAATTAGATCCATGTATTGAAAATTGGTTCATGGTATGGCCTTTATCTCAATGAATACATGTTTGAAATATGTGATTCATGGCATGTAATGTTGAATTTTTTGTTTTTCCATAATATCCTCCTTTGAATCTTGAGTTCCTATTCCTTAAAAAAACCAAAACCTGATTTATTATGAAAGAAATCATGATTAAACCTCAATTAAATGTGCCCAATATATATATATATATATATATATTATTTGGGACCTATAGAATATATTCTTTCACTAACTATTGTATATCATGAGCATCAACTTTATCAAATTAAATCTTATTTTAACTATCCTTTAGGAGGATGCACTCCTTCTGAAAAAATTGGCATGTTGTGTGATGGTTTGATTCTTTTAAAATGATTTATATAGATATTATCCCATAATTTCTATGGGATACCCTATAATTATACAATTCATGACTTGGGGTGTTATTTTATTTTCAGAGAGGGCCTTAAAAAATTCCTCACATGCCCGTACATTTAAATTTCACAATATAGATTTCCTTCTATATATTAACTCATATTATATTCCATTTTCTACTTTAGTTTTTTTCTATTATAGTGTGTATTCCATAGTATTTAATACATATCCACAAAATGATAATGGAACATCTACATAAATCATCATCGGCATTTGAATTTCCACAAAGGTATGGTTCCTCCTTTCACCAACATAGTTCCACTATGATGTATATGGAGGAGTTATTTTTAATCAAATATGAAAATACCATAGAAATTTTATGAGATATTTGTTAATATTGTCACCACCTTAATCAAATTGAAGATTCATTATCTTCTTAAAAATTTTATTCTCTACTTCATTCCTTAATTTCATGAATTTTGAAAAATATTACAACATAGTGCTTATAAAGTATACATATCAATATCTACTTAACTAATCAAACAATTATAAAGTAGGAATACCCACCTATAACATTAATTGGAAAAAATCCATACACATCAGTGTGTACAAATTCTATAATCTCCATTACCCACTCACCTCATCCACTAAATGGTGGTATGGACATCTTAACATGTAAACAAGTGTAACATTTTTCATTTGGTTTTACATAAAAACAATCTATGCAACAGTCTTAATAAATCTATATCAAATGCTTCTCATTTATCTGACTAAGACAATGATTCCAAAAATTCATTTAAAATGAGTCATGATAATTTGTTTCATTATAAAGTTTTAATACTATTTTTTAGTCTAATATATAAATAGTGTTATATAAATGTGTTATTCAATTACATTTATTATCATTATAAAATAAGTGTTATTTATTTCTAAAATAGAATAAAAATTAAATCTATATAGGATAAATAATTTTTTGGAGACATAGGTTATATAATAATATTATTTCAAAACCAAGATCACCCATGTTGGAAACATAAGATGGTAGTCTCTTATAGCCAAGGTATCAATTCATACACCATGGGATTCTTGAAAATCCATATCTCTTCTAGAAATATCTTGGAATCTACATGGTTCCTATATTTGAATACATATTTCAGTATTACAAGCTATTTCAAATACCCATCATGTAGATATGAAAATACTTTACTCGATAACAAATGCTCCCAAAACATCCCATTTCCATTTTAGTTGGGTCTAGTTCTTCTTCCAATGGCCATGCATGCCACATGAAAAACATACTGCATCCTTTTCCTTTTTTTATATTTGTTTTTATATTTTATTAGAAGGATGATTTTTGGGATCATTAAACTTGTAGTATTTGTTGGGAACATTTCCCTACACCTCCTTTTATTTATCCTAATGACCACAGGTTTTTCACACCTCATGTACTTGTCGACTAAGTAAATCAAAGTAAGGAGTACTAAAATATTATTTTCACTATTTATTATAATATAATTCACAATCAAATAATTTAATACTTTATAAGGTGAGGATAAAAATAGATCTTTGCATATATAATCTAATATCTTAAAGCTCAAGGTTTTCATATTAGATCACATGAAGGGTGACACACAAAATAGGGGGTGAATCAATGTGTATGACAAATTAAAACCCCTTTAACTCTCATGCTTCTTCGTCACCTCTCTCAAAATTCTCACCGAAGATGTAAATAAATGAACAACATATCTTTTATCAAGGTTCTCCACATTATAGATGACTATGTACCTAGTGTATTATGGTTATTATCCATGCATACATTCCCCTTTTTAGAATTAAAAGGAGCTCAATCAAGGGTTTGACCTTTAACACATAACACTACACTAACCATCTTGTTAAAAACTTGATTCAATAGAATGAGGATCCATGAGGAATGATTTCTTAATTATATGATCCTCCACATGGACTCCAAATAATGACCCCCTTCCTCTTCATTGTATAGTAATCACCTTAGGTTGTTCTCATGTTTCTTCTTTGATACAGTTTTGCATCAGTTATATTCCTCATAATTCTCTACACCATATCTCTTTCATATAATTTTATATTTATATTCAATATTTATTGCATGAATATAATTTTCATAATGTTTACATAAGTCTCATTGAATATTTAGGGAGTGGAATGACTCATTTAATGATCATAAAACAGGGGTCAAAGAATCATTTAAATTATTTATGAAACTATGGATATAGTTTCAACTCTTCCCTTATGATATTTAAAATATCATGAACTTCTTATTTATTTAAATATTTAATAAAATACATGGATTTTATTTTTCTTGATAATTCTATTTAAGAATGGTGATGTAGAATCTACAAATTGTGGCATGAAACACTCATTATTAGATTCATTGATTTTGGTTTATCCCATCAGATATCGATATAGATCATGATCATATGTTGGATCATGGTTTTTGATCTATTAAGATCATCACACTAGAATCATATAATTTATTTATTCCCTTTTTTATTAAGAATATAAATTCTATAATATCAGCTTTTCACTCAAGAGGATCTCCAAAAAATCACTAACTGTTAAAGCCTTATGGCTATCACTAAGTGTTAAGGACTTATGCCCATACTTGTAAAATTTTATAGCACACTTTCAATGACATATGATTTTATAAAATAATTTTCATATAACTAAAGACTTATAATAAATCATTATTATGATGAATTTTTTCAATCAAAGATGCTCATTTTCCCATTTTCTATTTTCATATCTTAGATCAAAGAATTACTATCAACCAAAGATTTATGATAAATAATTATATTCAAGCTTATAGTATTATGATTAGGTTGAGAATTCATACATTCATGGACTTTTGTATTTCTTCTATATTCATCTCCATGTTATATGTATTTTTCAAATGATTTTTGGGATTCTTAAAATAAACTATACACCTTATTAATGTCTTAAAAATATCATCCATGGGGTCTTCAACATGTTCATCAAGAAAAAAAAATACCTTGGATGCATTCTTCATTACCTTCGCTCATTTAACTTCTAGTTAGGATAGCTTTCAAGATTATAACAAGTATCTCACAAAGCTAAACATTAAAGATTAAAATCAAACATCAAACTCTTTCTAGATTGATTAAAATTGTACATCATCAACTCTATAACTATTCATATCTCTTTGAATATCATTACTTCAATCATCCCCATAAAAGTGAGATGTATTTTGGGTTATTGTTTTTTAGGTAGATTCATGATTACAGTTGTAGTTGGATGCAACATATTTTCTCTAAAAAAAATTGATGCTTTTATGAGAATGAGGGGTAGGTTTTCTAGGTTTGAACTATGAAGGATTTCAGTTTGAATATGCAAGATGATTTTTTTAAAACTAGTACAGATTCGTTTTTCTTTGTATATTCCTTTAAAATTTATACATAACCATTGTTTTGAACTAGATGACATAATGTCACGATTTTTTTGGCATCATGGTTTTGAAAATATGGTTTTCGATCCCCTATGATTTCTTCTTCTGGTTTCATTACCATTGGTTTTCATTTTTTTGTATTTTTGTTTAATATTTTTCATTTTTTTTCTTGTGAAAACTTTTTTCATGTCATGTTTATCATTGTTACACTATTCTTTCTTAATAATTTTTTGAGGGAAATGAGTTGGGAAAAAAATTCATAACTCTATTTTTATCATAAAATATTGAATCATCAAGAGGGATAAATAATATCCCTCGGTGGATTTTTTTAGTACCTCGATACTTATCTCCTCCTAATTGATAAAAAAACAAATATAGTTATAGTTAATAGAAAAATATATTCTCTTAAAAGGAAAAAAATATTGAATTGATAATCTCTAATTCTATATGAGCAGTCTAGTTATATAAAATAAGTGTGATTGAATTGATAATTAATTATGCCCATAACATAACTCTAATCAACCCTTTTAGATATTCATGAAAACAAAACATTTCCCAATAGTAAAAAAAGAAGATACTATAATTTACCACTCAAAATAAAAATCCATACCATTCATAATTAATGGAAAAAAAAACTTTCTCCCACTACACATAACATCTTAACAATAATTTTGAACCAGAACGTATAAAGGAGGAAATTCTAAATAAATAACATTACTCAGGGAGAGGGGATGGGTTTCACTTCTATTTGTATCCCTAGCTTTTTGACATATTGTTTTAAAAAAATTAGTTAGGAAATCATCAATATATTCTTTATAAGAATGAATTATATATTTATAATTCAATCGTCAAACATCTCTTTTGAGAAATAGAACTTTAAAGCAATGTTAATTTACACTGAGTGTTGAAATGGATTTTTGGATAAACATAATGGACATTAATCTTCACATCACATTATGAGAAGTTAATTTACTTTAAAACCCAAGTCATTTGACAGTGTCTTCATACATATCATTAGTGTAGTTGCATCTGAAGTGGATGTATACTCAACCTCAGTAGATATTATTATCACTGATGATTTCTTCTTTGAATTCTATGAAAAATAATTCCTTCCTATGAACAAATTACAAAAAATCGCGATTTATGGACATCAACTGCTCTATCCTATAAAGTATCAATAAAACCCTTTAATTCTAACTCACCTATATTCTTTTATATCAGACCAGAATTGTGAGTGTTTGATAAGTATCTTAATATCTGTTTTTAAATAAAAATATATGTTTCCTCAGGATTTCAATGATATTAATTACCAAGGCTGATGAAAAAAAATCATAAGTTCTGGTTGGAGTGAGTATCTCAAGAAGGTGTGAATTTAGTAATCTATAAAAATTTCTATTAAAACATGTTTTAATAAAATTACATAGATAAATTGAAATAGGTCAGTCAACCAAAATAACAGACCGATATAAGTCTTGAAATTTTAAATAAATTATCAAAGACTGATTAGGTATTGTTTAAAACAATATAATATTACATTATCCTTGGAAATAAATTTACTCAATAAAAAACATATATAAACACAAATAAATTTAACTATAAAAATAGGGGTTTTCAGTTTACAACAAATTCAGTTTTATATCTTATAAGTAAAACAAACATAACACATAGTGGAATTGAGTAAAAAAGGGTTAGTCTCAATCTATGACTGAGTCCTATACACTTGGACATAACCTTTGGTGATGAAGTTTATATAAAAAAACTTTTATCCAAAATATACATTGGTCATACAATAACACAACAGTCATTCAGGACACATGGGGGCCTTTTCCACAGTTATTATAGGAGTACATATACAGCAGGCCACAACCAGACCTCCACCGTAGTAATTTTGGGAAAATAGGTAAAAGGGTGTCTAATAAGATATATAGTTTATTCCAGTTTAAAGAAGGATATAAAGTGTGTATTAAAATATATAATATACACACACAGATCATAATGTAAATATAAATGAAAAAATTCAGCATGTAAAAGTGTAGAAATAATAGTGCCTCTCTATCTCATAAGCTCTACAGTTCTTGACTCCTTGAATGTGCTTGAATAGTATCACAAGTTGAGTTTCTAAAATTTGTAGTAGAATATAGTGTTATAAATTTTATTATTTTTTAATTGTAGGAAGTAACTGGAATTTTCTATAAGTTCCACTCTTATTTTTTCAAGGGCTAGAAAGATACAACATATAGGTACTCTTCTATTTCTTTTAATAAGGTTTAACTCACTTCATGTGTGTAGCTCTACATGTATCTTAGTTGTTCAATTTGGTTCCTATACATAAACATAAGGGATTATTCTTGATCTTTAAATAGAATCATACAACAGTGAAGATATTTTTCCGGATATACTACATACTCATTCTCAGAGCGAACACATTCTTTAATTCAAATCTATAAAATAATTATGAAAAATAATTAAAATAATTTGATCTTTAAATTCAATAAAATATCCATTAGATATATTTAATTCAATTATTTTAATTTTTTGTTGAAAATTATAGAAGGAAACATCTTCCCTTTAGGACCAATAATCCATGGGATGCCCTCCCTGAATGTTAAAAAATAGTTCAGGATAGTTGGTTGTCGAATGATTGTAATGCTCATCCTTTAACCTGCATGTCTCAGTTCAAATCACTGAATAAAAAGATGATGTAATAGAGTGAAATCAATTTTATCTCTCTTGATTCATAAATTGATTCCTTTGAGTGATCCTTACATTAAATTCAAGAATCAATTACCATGAACAATTTCACTATGGACACTACTCATGAAGTGGAGAGGACATACAAGCTATAAAACCTCATCAAACATAGAGAAAAAACTAATAAGGATATCTTATAAATCATGTGCCTTGCTGATGAAGATAGTAACACAAAAAATTTCAACCCCATACAAAGGAATAGTTGGGAAAATGGACCCCAGTCATTTCTCAAATATTGATATCAAATCCTTGAGGGAAAGAAAGAGATATCTAATTAAATTTTTCTTTTTATTGGAATCTCATTAATGGGACATCAAGGAATGTGGGGAAATAGAAAAATATTTTCCCCATGTTGATAACTGAGTAGGATAACTCATTACTCATATCTATGCCCTTGGACATTGAAATAAAGGAAGCAATATTTGGCCATAATAAAGAAAGCACACCTATACCTGATGGATTTACTAACATATCCATTCAATATTATTGGGATATTATCTAGAATGATGTGTGTAATCTGGTAAATAATTTTTTAAAGGTATGATCCTTTACTCAAGGTTTCAATTATCAATTAATTATATTAACTACCAAAGTTGATAATGCCACCAATATCACTCAAAACAGACCAGTGTCCCTTGTTAACACAATTCACAAAGTCATTATTATGATCCTTTCCTGTAGACTTCCTCGAGTATTAGATAAACATATATCCTAGAATCAATTAATATTTCTGAAAGGATGGAGTATTCAGGTTTTTGGGATCACTACCTTGGAATTTTTTAACCTCCTTCAAAAATCCACTCGAGGTGGAAATATTGCTCTCAAGCTTGACATTAGAAAATCCTTTGACATAATGGACTGGAGTTTTATAGGTAATGTGATCCACATTTTTGGCTTTAACGTGTAGTATATTCATTGGATCACTACTAATCTGGGATATTCCCACATATCCATTCTTATTAATGGCTCCCCCTAAGGGTACTGTAAATTCCCTAGAGGATGTAAAAAAGGTATCCTATTTCAGCTTTTATTTTTTCAAATGTAGAGGATTATCTTAGCTGGCTCCTACTACACATGATGGACACTGGTGAACTAGAATCTATCAAAGCATCCAAATGTATCTCTTCTCCCTCCCACTTCTTTTTTCTAATTAAAATATATTTTTTACTCATGGAGGAAATATGAATATAAACAACATCAAAAATCCACTCTTGTTCTATGAAAGTGTTTTAGGCCAAGAAACATATTAGAGTAATTCATTTATCTACATTGGAAAGAACATACATGTGTCAAGAAAGAGATTAAATGTCAATAACTTGGGAATAAGAGAAGGCTTTATCCCCTTTATTCACAATGTAGTTCCCATGTTCCAGGGTAAGACTCATGCACCACATTTTTCTAATGTAGTGAGTCATGTTAGAAGGACTCTTTCATCTTGGAAAAGGAAAGTTGATCTTGATGGTAGTACGAATCTGTCTAGTTAAACATATTCTGGTAGCAAAGACTGTATACTCTTTTATTGTATATCTTTGGACCTATTCTATCATTAATTGAATCAATTCAATAATGATTAATTTTTTTGGAGTAGTGATGTGATGGAAAAAATAATCTTAATAGCTTCTTGGAAAGAGTGTTATATTCCATATTCTCTGGGTGGTATTGGTATCAAAAACCTGAATTTTTTTAACCATTCTCTACAAACTCAGTTCATCTGGAGTTCAATCAATAAGAAATAATCCTCCTTGAATTTCCTTAGATCAATATTTCTTTTAATGATTATTTTAGACAATCATAATTACATATATTTTTCTATTTGGAGTGTCTTGAGAACTGTTTTTTAACAAAATACACAAGAACTCTGATTGGATGGTAACCATGAACACCTCTCTTAAATTTTTTCATGCCAACAGGAATGGAGATCCTTTGATTTATTAGGTTAATTCCCCTAGAATCAACCAAAACATCTCAATTAAGGATCAATAGGCTAGTCTGGAATCACTTCCTGATGATATAGCTTCAACTGTTGCAAGCCATGATTTTATCAACCAAGATGACATACTGATTTGGGATTAGTCTTATAATATTTTTCTTTACTCTAATAATTTATACAATCATATTATTCAATGATATCAAAAATGTATTGGACTCTTCAACAAAAAATGGATTCCTCCTTCAATATTTACACTTCTTTGGAGGCTCTCTCTTGACAAGATTGCATTTGATTTGAATATCCAACAACTAGGTATTTTAGGGTACTCCAAATGTGTTCTTTTTTCATCATCATTAGGAAAAAGTCGATCATCTATCCTTGTCTTTTGAAACTTCCAAATCACTATGGAGGGATTTATTTTATATCTTGGAGATAGAAAAATCACAATATGCTTTGCTGCAACAATTTTTGCATGATATACTGCTATTCCGGTTTTCTAAGAAGCTTGTGATTCTATTAAAAGTGTCAGGACTAAAATAATTCACACAATATAGATATGTAGAAATATATCCATCCACTCTCATATCATCTTCAACACCACACATGTTATGGATGTTGTCATCACTAAAATTCAGAAGGGAAACTTGATGCACGCAGAATGTTGCAGCAATTCGGTAAACGATTTCACTATCCTAAAACATTTGATCCGAGAAAGAAACTACCCACAACCTTCTGGAACATTTGATGTATCCTTCCACCCTTGTTGGTTGGTTAAAATTTAATATTAATGGTTCTGTAAGGTTAAATCTAGGCCTTTTTCATTGTGGGTCCATTTTCAGATGTCACAAAAATTATGATGTGGAATTTCATTATGGATCTTGTATCCATGTCACCACTATGGAAGGTAAAATTGTGGGTTTTATTAGGGTAGTTGACCTTTACATTCAAATAATTTGGTATGACATATGGTCCAAGTGCAACTCCACCACCATTGTTTAAGAACATAGAATAGGAAAGATTCTTCTTTCAAGTAAGCTGACAACAAAGTGGGATACTTTTCTTGACAAACATTCTTCTATGAGCTAAATCATCAATCAAAATTTTCAGGAAACCAACTACCTTATTGATGGAGTTTAAAAAAAAGGTATTTCTGAATAGGATTTCATATACTCAAGTTCTCTCCCTTGGGTCATGTTTCTTAATTTCATCAAGACAAATGTATAATTCCTTATTTCAGGATCTTATTATTTTTTCCACTTAAAAAAGGACTCTAAGATAACCTTTCTCAAAACAATATTTAATTTAAAATAAATTGATACAATGGTGGTTATTATTAAAAATAATGAATCTATGATGGTCTCTGAGTCTGGTGGTGACAAGGGTCAGTGGTGTGCTAAGATGGAGTTGACTCTTCTCAACTATAGGTGACTCCAACACATAGCTGCATTTTGTTTCTTAAAGTGACTTAGAGAATATAGTAGATAAATCCAGTATTTATCAGAATTTGGATCTCATAGGTGACTCATCCATGTAGGTGATTCATTCTATACAGTTTCAAGCCAATTGGTGATTTTTTCCAACACTTTTCCATATTTCAGTTCATCAATGAGTTAGCCTCTACTAGTGACTCAACATTAAGAGTGAGTCTTCCTTGTGGTGAGACTTTCTTGATAGTGAAACTTATTTGGTGGTGAGACTTCCTTTATGGCGAGTCTTTTCCATACATAACCAATTTACAAGTCAAATTTACTTATAATATAAAATGATATCATATAATATTAACCTCATTAATAGCACATTTAATATGCTTTGTGATTATTAAAACAAGGAGTCCAACATCCTACCCCTTTTATTATAAAAAATACTATCATTTTATATTCATGCTATTAAAGATAAATAAAAGCATGAAAGGTAAAGAGGATACATAGGATATCAAAATTATTAATAAGATGGTATCAAAAATAAATAAATGACACATTGTAATAAAGAAAATGAAATATAATAGTATCAAAGGAACAATATAGTAAGAATAAATAAATAAATTCCCTATAATATTTCTCCCCCTTTTGGGATTATCAAAAAAACATAATAAAGTAAGAAATTCATAAAAAAAATATAGGAAGAGATACTTTTCATTAGAAACCACTTGAAGGATAGTCACAGAATGTTACAATAAAATTTTGGGTAAAAAAATTCTCATCAAAGGAAAAATTCTAATGATCAATTTCTCTCAGGCTGAGATAAGCGATAAGGATTTGTTTTTCACTTCCATTTATCTAAATCATAAGGTGATAAGGGTCTAAGGTAGCTTAAGGGATGGATTTTCGAACATCAGTCATATAATGATGCTCCTTGATGATAAATGGCTGAAGTTGTTGCATGGTTTCTCTAGGAGAGAGATAGAGAGACAAAAAGGGTAGGATTTGGTTGGAAAAGGATCAAGAGTATCTCTAGTCTCACTAGGTCTGAAATACTATGGAGCAGTGGTAGGAGGGGTCAAGTGTGTTGTAACTAGTGTGGCCTCATGAGCCACAATAAAAATTCCATGAACATGCAATTCATAGGTTTTCATCCAAAAACATAATGTGAAAATTCACCTCAATCTTGGTAAAAATACAAGATATATTGTACCTGATATATATTTGTATGGTCTCTCAATAAAACATCATTTCCTTCGCAAACTATTTAATAAACCTGAGTAAATAATCACTATTAATTCTATTTTTTCTTAAATTATCTTGAGGATGATCTGGTACACAACCTAAAGTAACAGCAGTACTAATCTCTTCTATGAAAATTTATTTTATTAGATATGCATCACTAGGAGGTGAAATTGAAGAAGAATCCACTAAAGTGAGATTCTCAATACTTTCCAACAAGGAATAAAAAATATATAATAAAGGCTAATTGCATCTCCTCTAATGTGGATTTTAAGGATCCCAAAATATTTTCCAATCATCTCTTTTCTATTTAAAAATCATGGATATGATGCATCATTTTTACTTAAATATGTTCAATTTCAGGATAAAAAAATATACAGAATCTTATTCACATAATATAGTAACTAGGGCAAGTTTATTCCTCAACAGAAAATAAAACTCAGATAAAAACCTTTAATAAAAAGCATCCAGATCATCCCAGGTGACCATATCCACTACAACAAGTGGGACAACATGAGTATGCAAAGGAGTGGTGGCCTCGGACCTGGTGGGCACATCAGATTCAAATCACTAAAACTCACCAGCAGCATCAGTTTGACAAATTAAGGGTTGATAAAGATCCCTTTAATCTCTAAGATCATGTCCACAATTCATTGGTGGACTCTCAAATTTTCCATAAAACTCTTAACATTCTTCATACATAGGGTCCATCCAACTTTCATAAGAATTAACAACAATCTCAAAACCCTAAAGAAACATAAATTGGAGATACCACCACATTATGTATAACCCTAGAGGTATCAATAGATATTTGTTTATAAAAAATCTTTCTCAATATTCTCAAATTCTATAATCTCATCCAAGGACTTCTAAACAGTCACAACTACTTTCATCTACTCAAAAAAAACTTTATCTAAAACTGTCTAATCAGCAGAAACCACTTGATAAATCTCTAAAATTAGTGATTTATCCCCATTAATGGATGTTTATTTTTCTTCTTCAACATCCAAGTCCACATCCTTAGTAATTTTGAGTCTCTCTTATGATCAATAGTAAGATACTCCTAGATAAGGAACAAGATCTTGAAGAATTTTCACATACATGACTCTAACTCTTTAACTAGGACTATTCGGGTCAGATTCTATATCAACATAACATATATCACCATCACCATCTTTAATTCCATTCTAATTTTCTTCACCTTTTCCTTTTTCTAATTGCATTACTATTTTTATCATATTTTTCTTCCTCTTCATCCTCACTAATTTCATTTTCTAAAAAGGATTTAGAAAAAATAATATTCGCCTAAATTTATGGTTTCATCCTTATCTCTTCTTTTCTTTAAAAGATTATCTTTTTTATAAAGAGCTCTAGGAATACTATTTACTCGACAATAAATATAAGGAGAATCTCATGACAAATCAATGTCACTTTCTTCATCCACTGAAAATTCATAATCTGTATTTCCATAAACAGAATCCTTTTCCAATTCATTGAAATCAGAGTACTCAATAATTTCATTAGGTTCTAGACCAGGATAAATAAGTCCTTTCAATCATAAAGTATAGTCAAATATATTTAAATCAACATATAATTCTTCATCATTAACCACCCATGTTTTTAAATGGATTCCAAATTAACTTCATCTTTCTGCATATTATTCTAGTGATGTGGTAACCAACACAATCCACAACAACTTCATCATATTTACTAACCAGGCCTTTGTCTTTTAACATAAGAGAAATGAACTTATGGTAGATTATAGAATTTGATCTTGAGTTAGTCCTACACATCTTCATCATGTGAAGCAAAATATATCTATAAATCTTTATCTTTTGTCATGTTTTCATAAAACATAAAAAAATAGACATCTTAATAAAATAAAGTCGAAAAATTACTTTTTCTTGAACACAGTATGAGCTTGAAAAACATGAAAATAAACCTACGCTCACCGTCAAACATTGAATCAGTTGTCCTTTTTAAAACTCCATCTCTTATTAACTCATTAAGAGACTCTTCAAAAATTTAATCATCATTGGATTCTGGAATTTTCCCTTGATAATCATTAAACACACCTTAATGTGTAACATTCAACCATCCAGAACACTTCCTTGAAAAAAATTCTATACTATGTCTATTAACACAGCTTATAACTTAGTGTTAAATATAATCAAAGATGAACTCCACATACAAATAAAATCGATGTGTCATCCTAGGATAAAAATGTCTCCCATTTGAAGAAAACCACTCTATCCATTCATGGTTTTATAGAACATGACTTGCTAAATATTTAATTGAATGAATATAATTTTCATGTACTTCTTTTTTTTTGTTACAACCCTCTTCTAATGATCAGGATTTACTATATCAACTACAGAAGGATGACTTAGTTCAGATTTTTTCTTCTTTGTAGGATGTGATTTGTTCGGTGAAGGAATTAAAGGACGCTTCAATTTTTCCATGGACATCAACTCAATTGGTTAAGGATAAATAGAAGTAAGGAAAATGTTCAGGAGGGGAAAGGGTCCCAATATGTATTAAAAAAATTAAATAGAGAGGTGAATATTGGAATTAGAAGAGTATTTAAATTTATATCATTTATGATTTTGGGATTACATCAATTGAAATAGAAAAACGTTTCAATTTAATCATTAATTAAATAAACCGTAAAAAATAAAAATTTTGGTTTAGAAACATATAAGATAAAAAATGAAAATGGAATGTGAACTTCAATGGTGATACATTTTTAATGGTGGGAAGTATTAATGAAGAGAAATTGTAATGCTGAGAAATCACAATGGTGAGAAATCACAACCCTGAGAATCCACAACGGTGAGAAATCATTGTGGGGAGAAATCACAGTGGTGAGAAATCAAAATGGTGAGAAATAACAATAGTAATAAATTAATAATGCGGAGAAATCACAATATTGAGACATTAACAATAGTGAGAATGCAAAATTATGAGACATTCAAAATGGTGATACATCCACAATAGTGAGACATTCACAATGTTGAGTCCTTGAAAAAATAAACTTAACCAAAATTAATCATAACCAACTCATGCTGGATTTAATTAATTCTCTCAAAATTCAAAGGCTTAGTGAAGATATCACCAACCTGATGTTATGTACCAATGTATTCAATAGTTATATCACCATTTTGAAAATGATTTCCAAAAAATTGAGGTCTTAAATCAATATCCTTTTTTCTATAATGTGACACATGACTATTTGAAATATTTATAGAACTTATGTTATCATAATTTATAGGGAAACATTATAATTGATATCCATAGTCTAGTAAAGTCTGATTCATCGAAAAAAGTTATTCACAGCTACTACCTGCAACTTTTTTTTGATCTTCAGTATTAGACAGTGTAATAAATTTCTATTACTACATCAAGAAACTAGATACTTTTCTAAAATGTAACTTGTTTCAGTGGTGACTTTTCTATCTAACTTAGATCTACCCAAATTAGAATAAAAATATCTAACTAAGTTAAATTATTATCCTCTTAGATATAACAATACAAGATTATTAATATGATTGGGGTGTTTAAAATTATTTTTATAACAAGTGAGACTCTCTTGGGTTTACTTGAAAAAAATCACACATACACACACTAAACATAATATTAGATCAGCTAGTATAAAAGTTGAGCATACATACAATCATAAGTCTATAACTAT
This sequence comes from Viscum album, assembly GCA_963277665.1. Classification (NCBI taxonomy): domain Eukaryota; kingdom Viridiplantae; phylum Streptophyta; class Magnoliopsida; order Santalales; family Viscaceae; genus Viscum; species Viscum album. The sequence continues at coordinate 2,023,931,224 of OY728125.1, forward strand.
TTTGATTTACTAACTTCTTAGATTCATTAAGATCCAACTTATAGGTGGTACTCATATGAGTATCACTACTCTTATTGTTATCAAAGGTAAACTATTTTGAAATATTTGTTTTATATTTACTTTGATTTGAAATAATTTCTTCTTTATTTTAAAAAAATATAAAAACTAAGAAATAACATTAGTTCACACATCAAAAAAATTTAAAATTTATTTGGAACCATTTTTTAAAAATCAGTGTATAAATAATTTTTATAAAATTCCAAAATAATATCATTGACATACATTTTTACAGCTAAAACATCTTTTCAAATACATTTTATTTTAAGAGTGGGATTGTCTGTACATTTTGAAAAACATTTTGAAATAAGAAAATTGTTGAGTCTATCATACTAAGATCTGGGGGATTATTTCAAACCATATAATGATTTTTCTAATTCGATAACACAATTTGGAAAATTGTGAATTTGAAAACCAAGGGTGGTTCAAAAAAATAATCATCTATATACCCATTTAAGAATTCACTTTTGACATCCATTTGATAAAGATTTAAATACATATATTATTCATAGTCAATAAGTATTATAATTTGTTCAATTATATCTATAGGCGCAAAGGTCTCCTCAGAGTCTACTCCTTCTTCTTGACTATACCCTTGTGCAATTAGTCCATCATTATTTCTTACTATAGATCCTAATTCATCGACCTTGTTTCTAAACACCCTTTTAGTTTCTATAGTCATGGTGTCCTTAGGTCTATCAAAAAGTTACCAAACATTATTTCATTACAATTGATTTAGTTTTTCTAGAATTTCCATTACACAAAAATTCATCATTAAGTTCATCATTGATATTATTGGGTTTAATTTGTAAAAATAATGCTTGATGTTCAACATGATTTCTTAGAGAAGAACTATTCTGAGTACCTCTATCTAGTTCTCCAACTAAAATATCTAAAGGATGGAACTTAAGGTTCCTAAAACTTCATAAAAAGAAGGGTTTGTCACTTCAGGTTCCTCTATAGGTTTACATATGAGTTTTGGAAGTTTATTAGAACTAGTTGATTTTATTCTTACTTTTTAGTATAATCTGTAGGTTTAGTATTTAAGTATAGAGAAGATAAATCTTCCCCAAGGATTTATTAATAGGATTTAGAATCATATGGATCTATCTCATCAAATTCAATATTAATATACTCCTCCATAGTCTTAGTACTTTTAATAAAAACACTATAAGATTTACTATAGGTTGAATAACCAAGGAAAACTACTTCATCGCTTTTAGAAACAAATTTATCAATATTATCAGTGTTAAAAATAATGATTTTGAAACCAAAAATACTAATATAATTAACCTTGATATTTTTACTATTCCAAAGATCATAAGGGTTATTCTTTAAGACATGTTTAATTAAAGATCTATTGATTATATAATATATTGTGTTCACAACATTTTCCCAAATGTAGACAGGCAAGACATATTCAATAAGAATATTACGTAATACCTCTTGAATTGTTCTATTTATCCTTTATAAAAATCCTTTCTGATGTGGGGTCCTAGGATCATAGAATTTATGATTATAGTATTTTTGGGTTAAAAAACCATTAAATATCAAGATTTTCAAACTCATGTTCATGGTCACTTATTGGGGTCTTAATTCTAAGAACACTTTATTTTTATATAGTTCTTGCATACTTGGTAAAATAAGTACATGATTCACTATTTTCAACTAAAAATAAAACCCAAATATTCCTAGAAAGGTTATATACTATTAAATAAACATATTGCTTACTATTTATAATAGAAACCTTAAATGGTACAAATAAATCCACATGAATAAACTCATGAGGTTGAGAAGTTGAAACTACTTTCTTTGATTTAAAAAAATATTGTAATGTTTCCATTTTTCATAAGTTTCAAAGACATTATCATTTTCGAACTCATGTTGTATTTCCTTGACATAACCTACACTAGTAAGATACCAAATTGAGAGAATATTACAGTGGCCTAGTCTCCATACCAAATCTAAGATTCTTTTTTAAATGTACTCATATAGGAATCGTTTTGATAAATTAATGAATTAAGATCAATTGAATAAAAATTTTCATTTCATGAAGAAGTAAAAAATAAATCAAAATTAGAATAAAAAACATCACATGCATTATTTTCAAATTTAACATGAAAACCATCATTAAATAATTGTGAGATTCTATGAAAATTATACTTCAAACTATAATTAAATAGTACTTAGGAAACTAAAATAGAATTAGCATAACCAATCTGGATAAGGCTGGTGATTTTTCCATTCAAAATGGTCACCAAAGGTGATGTGACCACTATAAACCTTTATTAGGATATTGAAACTTGAGTACACTCCTATAATAATTGATAAACATCCGTTTTTCATGTACTATAGATATTTACTAGTGTTCTTTCAAAACAATTCCTACAAAAAAATTTAATCGTGGAATGATTTTGGTACCAAAATTTTCTTAGGTCAATATATTTTAGTAATCACGGATTTTGGAACCCACGTTTGTCTAATAGGTCTCTTATAAAAAGAATCTAAGCATCCGGAAATAAACACTTTGTTTTATCCCTCTATAATAATAACTGGTATGGATTTTTCATAATTAGATTTATGAAAAAATGTGATCTTAACAATTTTCCATTGGTGAGGTTGATAACCTATAACAATAATAGAATTTAGAGATTTTTTCCCTATAATCCAAGTTAGGGTTTCTCATACATTGGTAAATATTTCTAAATCCTTATTATGTTGTTCATTAGAAAATTTATGTTCTGTATTCTCTTTTAATAACAAATACTTTTTTCATATCACTATAGCAAGATCAGATTTAGTATTTTAAGATAAAACATATTGTTTTTTAGGACTATATTTAACTGAATGTTCATTGAAAGTGTCCTTAATAAAATTACAACACTCAAAAAATTTATACTGGGACATTTCATAGGAGTTTATTTCATTTTCAGAGCTATCATCATTAAGAAAAGATAAGTTAGTAGATAACTCATAGACTTCATTCATAGGTCACATGTTGGCTCGGTCAAATGTCCCTTCGGGGGTAGATTTAAACTCACTAGAGCTATCCCCATAGGAACTCTAAGTTTATTTAATGTTTTTCTTTAAATTTTTATCCTTTAACTAATAATTCTTTTGTATTTAAAGTTTGGATTGTCTAATTATAAATTTCATTTACAATTTCATTCATAGAATATTATATCATTTGTATTTTCATCCCCTTTCCAATCTTTCTTCCAGTTTACTTTACTATGATACATTCCATTATAACTAGGCCTTATGAATAATTTCATCTTCCTTTAAAACTTCTTGATTCTTATGGCCAGATTGGTTATTTCCTCATCGCTTTTTAGTGGTGACTCATTGTCACTGCAACTTCCAGCTTTTATTTTTTCTTTTTATTTATCTTTTTGTTTAAAATCAGTATACTTGAATGCTAAATATTTTCTTTTGGGTTCATCATCATCTAATCCATTGAATTTAAGTTCTTCTTAGTATATTATCAATATTCCAATTAATTCCATAACTATAATTTTTTAATGTCAAAAGGTTTTATAATTAACACTGATTTACCTCTCCATAATTTAAGAAGACATATGTGTAACCTCATGATTAGATCTTTATCAGTTACTAGATTTCCCTGAGAACTACTGGACTTCACTATTTAGTTGAACATGATATACATATCATAAATCAATTCATCATGTATCATCATAAAATTATCATATTTAATAGTATATGTGTTCATTATCATTTCTTTGACATTGGTTGTTCCCTCATGTGAAACCGGAATAATATCACATATTCCAAATTCTATTTTACAAGAACAAATTCTATTTAATTCCTCATCTACTAATGAAAAATATTGAACATTCATAGATTTGAAATTTTTATTATAAGCATGATTATAAGCTTCATCCCATGGGACTCTATGAGTTACAGGTAATTAATATATGTCTTCTTTAATAGTCCAATTTTAATAACCCATACATTCTGTATGAATTCTCATTTTGAATTTCCACTAAGAATAATTATTTTTATTGAAAAAATGATTTTTGTTAGTGGGGTAACCTTATTTTAAATTATGCATTTAAAGTATTTAATTTATACCTAACAAACATTTAATATCATTAAATCACAACTAAAATCAATGTTTAAGGTTTTTTGAAAAAACATTGAGAGAATTTATTATACCTCTGATAGTAAATGTTGGTCAGAGTGAGTATCTCAAGAGGGGGTGAATTTTTTATAAAATAGAAATTAATGTTAACATAGGGGGAAATAAAACCTTCCATTAATTATAAAAGTATCCAATCATCCAAAATAGTAGATTGATATAAGTCTTAGACTTTTAAAATAATTCTCAATGATTTCTTAGGTATTAGTTAAAATAATATAATATTACATTAAACTTTTAAATCAATTTACTCAGTTAAAAAAATATATATACACTAATTAAAATTAACTATGAAATTAGTGGATGTACTTATAGTTTAAAACAAATTTATTTTTAAAGCATAGAAATGACATAAAAACCACACCACAGAATTGAATATAAGTGGTTCAGTCCAAAGCTGAGACATAGTACTCTACACATGGAAATCACCTACTACAAAGTAGTTATATAAAAATAAACATTGATCCACAACCTGGACTAGTTATTCAATAATACAATAGCAATCCAGACCACATTGGTGCCTCTTCCAATGTTATCATGGGAGTACAGATAAAATAGGTTACAACCAGAACTCTACCATGGATATCCTAGGAATACATGTCAAATAGTGTTTGAGAAGATATCTAGTATCTTCTAGTTTAAAGTAGGATACAATGTGTGTATTAAAATACTAAGTATACACAAAATTCTCATAATGTAAACATAAATGAAAAAACATATCAAGTAAACGTGTAGAAATAATTGTGTTCATTTTTATGATAATTGTTATAGCTTATCACTCTTTTATTGTAGCATTAATGGCTACTCAATTTGAGTTTCTAATGTTTTCTATAGAATAGTGTGATGTGATATCTTTTCTTTTCTGACACTAAGAATGAACTAAATATTTTTGTTAACTCCATACTTCCTTTTTGTGTGAAAGAACTATACAGTGTGTAGGAACTCTTATCATTCTACAACAAGGTTCATATAACTTTATGTATTCAGATATATTTGTATCTATGTTTTCCAGCATTGTTCCCAGTCATATTCCTGAAGGATTCTGATTCTTATTTGAATAGTTTTACAAAAAAACAGAATCATCTGAAAATCCCATATATTTGTACTCAGAACTAATATATTCTTTAATTAATCTCAATAGAACAATTATGGGAAATAATTATAACATATTTTAGCATTAAATTTTTTAAACTATACATTAGATATATTTAATACAAAATAAATTTTAACAGTGGACTTTTTCCTTTAGAATGGTGAATCTATGGTGGCGTCTGAGTCTAGAGGTGACATCGACTAGTAGTGTATCAGTATAGATATGACCCTTCTCGGTGATAGGTGACTCCATTGCTTAGTCGCATTTTTTTCTAGTGATGACCCAGAGCTAATGGTAGATAATTTTAGTAAATATCTATATTTAGATCTCAGTGGTGACTCATCTTATACAGTGTCAAGTATGATGATGAGTGTTTCCAAAACATTTCAATATTTTGGTTCATCGATAAGTTATCCTCTGGCGATAACTCAACCATTATAGTGATACTTCTTTAAAGGGGATTCTTCCTGGTGGTGAGATACCTTGAGGTCAAGACTTCTTTGGCGGCGAGACATCCTTGATGGTGAATCATTTTTGTACTTAATGAGATTACATACAAATATTCCTTATAATATAAAATTCTATTATAGAACAAAGAACTCATTAATAGATAAATAATCATTGTTTTTTATCATTAAAATAAGGATTCCAATAGATAGGTCTTGAATCTATGAAGTATAAAAGACATCCGATCAGACATCTTAATTTTTTCTCACTAACAAATTTTCCTTCATCATCATTGCTTATATTCATGCCCACTATAATTATTGTGGGAACTTCTCTATCTTATTTAATGTAACACATAATCCATATATCTATTGCATATTTTTTATATGAGGAAAAAATATTACTTATTTTTTACACAGCTTTTAGACCCACGATTAATCTCACCTCTCCCATTATTGGTATTCCAAACCTTTAATTCATGGGCCTTGATAATTCCTCTCATAATAATTATTCATTACTTCAAAATATTATATCATCAACATACATAATCACTATGAGTGATCTGATTTATTAATTTTTTATTGACAAATTTTTTCTCACTATTATAAATCTCAAATGATTGTTTTATATTTACTAACAATAGTGAAATATGTGTGTTGTAATCTTGATAAATCCAGTTAGTTTTTCTTAAAATATCAATATTGAAAACATTTTTTAAATGTGGATAAAAAGATGAAGTGGTTCTTGGGATATTAGTTGATACCAATAGTGATGGCCAAAGTGAGTTGCTGGAATTTAGAAAAAAATTATATTTATATTGGATTTGTTGACAAAGATGAGACTAGCCAAGTTGATGGAGTTCAGATGAAAACCAGAAGTAAACCACTAATAATAGAATTCCAATCCCATTTTTGATAGCATGTTGATGTGAATATGGCATAATATAATCATGACCACACCATAATGGTTCTTGTTGTAGTTGTCTGGTGCACCTGTAAAAATGGGTAGTGGTGGGAGCCCACACCCATGGTGCATTTGACAATGGTCAAAAGGTGAATGTGAAAGCCTCCTTAGCCAAGATGGACATAGTTCAAGTTATGATTCCAATAATGTTGAGGAATGTAGGAAATATCATATGAATTACTATGTGGGTATTAATTCTCGTTTGATACATTGTTCAGTATTAAATTGTTTTTGGTCAATGTAGATTGAAATGGTATGAACCATGTTTTAGAGGTTGGTGTGGTGTTTTGAGATTATCCTTGTGAAAAACAATCAATACGAAAATTTGTATAGTGGTGTCAGAAGGAAGTATCAGTTTATAGGAGGAGTATCATTCCAAAATGGCTAGAGGCAGAGGACCATGCCTTTGGTGGTAAGTGTTTTGTAGTAAAAAATCCAATCTTTTTGCATCATGACATGGTGTTGGGAATGTCAAGAAATGGAAAACAAAATGAAGAGGAAACAGCTCATGAAATGAATGGAATAGTATTTAATTATTCACATTTCATGTATCTCAATTTTATATCATATCATAGAATAATGGTGAAGGTAATAACAGCATTCAATTTGGAGAATAAATTTGGAATTAATTCATATTAAAAATTATTTTTTCAATACTCCCACAAATTAGTTATGGTTGTAGTTATGGGGGTGTATAATATAGGTTTGATGAATGAGTTATGGGAAACATAATGTCCAAGTTATATGCTGATAATTTTCCAAGATATGGACACATGATCTCCCTATTTAAAGATGGGTAGATCGGTTGGCATCAGGACATAGAGAGAGGAATAACTAAGCCTACACTAAATATCTGAGTCACTATGAAGTTGAATGTTATATTCCAATGAGGGGAAATAATTCTTGAATATTTTGTAACCATTGAAGATCCTATCAAGATAATATTGATTTATGTTCCTATATAGAAGTGATTTTTTGTAATTTTTCTAAAAATAAGAATATTTTTTCAATGGATATTTTCATAGGAAGTGAAGGAGAATCAAAGTGGAAATTGAGTAGAGAAAATATCCTTGAATGAAGATGAATTAAGATATGATATAAAATTTTTTGCATTTATATAAATTGTTTTTGTATTCATCTTGGATTAGTGAATAAAGGATAAGAAATAAAATTTATTGAACCAGTAGTGAGCCTTAGGAGAAAGTGAATTGACCCAAAACATTATAAGGCATTGAGCTTGGTTAAGGAGTGAATAGTATTGACCCTTTTTAAGGGAGTGAAAAAAAGGAAGAATGAATGTTGTGCCCATGTTCAGGGTAATTATCATATCTCATATCTCGGTGGTGTTGTTTATCATGGAGTACATAAAGAGAAGCAGGCATCTATGGTGCTTAAGACAGTGTCCCCAAGCTGATGGGATCCTGATTCATGCATTGATGAAAAACCTATTTTAATTCACAAATTCTTCTCATATATGAATGAGGGGAAGAAAAATGTCAATCCTAAGGGTTTGAAAACTTCTATTCCAAGATATGAGTGCAAGAAGGTCAAAAGACACTCGAATGATGAGGAGACCAGTGATCTTGATGGGGTCTCCAAGCGATGTTCGGAATATGAGCAGAAGTCTTTGGTTAGACCTAGATTGAGGAAAGGTAAATATGGGATTCTCTTGATTGGAATCCTTATTGTTCCCAAGGAGTGGAGAAACCAAGACCTCGTAAAGAGTATTCAAATACTCCAAAAACAATAATAACTAGATCGTTAGGTAAGGAAAGGTTCAATGGATCAGAGGTTAAAATCGGGAAAGCATCTATGTATTAAGGAGTGGAATTGGTTTCAAATAAGAAGAGAAAAAAGTATCCTTTAGAGGGTTTAAAATCTCTCGTGTCTAGTATTGTGGTGAAGGATAATCCTATGTTGGACTCAACTTTAGTCACGATGGAAGGGAATTTGGGTGTGGGGTTTGAGGAACTCTTTAGCTGGCTCTTTACCCCAAGGAGGAGAATCTTTGAATATCTAGTCATGACACTAGAATAGTTGATGGTCTATTGGAGATCTTGGTTGATCTATATCATTATGTTTAGGCTATGACCATGGAGAAATCATGGGATCTTCTCTTGCACACTACGGAAGAGATGCTGATAAAGTTATTGATCATTAATGCTTCTAATGAGGATGTGGAAAGGATGAGTGGGAGACCAATCTAAGTGGACACTAACAGGGAGCAGGGAGAGTGGATCAAAAATAAACATATTATTGTGACTAGAGAATTCAATGATAATAATAGATCAATGGACTAGTTCATAAAAAAATGAGACAATATGGCTTCTCAATTTGAAGAGACTATCAAAGATGAAACAATTAAAAAGGTACCAGATTTCTCATGGAAACTATTTAGAAAGGGTGCATCTAGTTGTTTGAAGCTGTTCATTAATAATGTTTGTTTTTTCTATAGTCTTTGATTTCTTTTTGAACATTAGGTTTCTCAATTTTTTTCCTAATAGTGTTTCCTTATAAATATTTTAATTTGAGGAAAAAATATTACTGGTGAACCAAGTAAAATATTTTGTCCATAATTTATTTATGTATGCAAACCAAAATATATCAAGAAAACTTATAGAAATCTGGTTAAAAATAATTACAAGTGAGCCTCAATTTTTAGAGGTCAGGATCCTTCATGAAATGTTATATATTAAAATATTGGGAGTTTTAATCATTAGATATATTGTATACCCTAATTCATCCCTCTTCCCTCCCCACATTCATTGTGATTGTCACACCCATCCCCTACTGAAGGACTAACAACTAGTATAAAAAGGAGGTTCATTTTTATTGGATTTTTTATTTCTATAACTTTTTATGAAGTAATTGAAGAAAAATTAGTTCTTCCCAACTTCTAATTACATAAAATTTCATTACATGGGATAAAACAAATGATACTTTAATGTTTAGTTTCTCGTAAATTAGTAACATAATAAATGAAACCATAAAATGCTCCTCTAATACACCTGAGAAACATCTTCATGGGTTCAACCTATATTAATTTTACTACATCTCATATCATGGATATATACATCAAAGGATAGGGGTGAGCTTGAGCCTGATAAGGGAAAAAGAAATAGAGATATTTAGCCTGTGATCATAAATAATATAAATAAGAATATGATGTGTAATAATAATGCACGAAACAGAGGCATATCATAATAAGAATAACATGTTTAAAAACATGGAAATGTGGATATAACATAATAATTACGAATTTATAATCATATGAACAGGTTTTATAACCAAAGTGTCATAAAAATTACCAATTTTATTCACCAAGTTATCATAAAACATATCATCTCTAAAGTCTGAATTCATTACCTAACTGATGTTATTAATATTTTCACAACTTATTATATTCCCCCTTTACTTATTTTATATGAAATGTGCATAATTTGTGTGAAATATTAATGTTTTAATATTAAGTATAATATTTGAGCATTTTTAGAAGTAGTCAAATTGAGTCAGTTTAATGTTTTAATTATAACTATCACTATACTGATCCAAATTGTGTGGTTCTTGTTTTGTAGGATTCTACGTTCAATATACAACATTTCATTAGAAGGAACCATGATCCAATTCTTCCATTTGAAGGGTCATATGGTCCTCACAAACAAGACCAAAGAATCTGTGAACAAACTGGACCATCCTTGAAGTTTGATTTACTGGGTTCAATCGAGAAGTCCAAAGACCTTAAATCTCCACCATAATTCGGGGGACACTACATTGCATCTTGGATAAAAATTGCATGGCCCAAATCCAAGTACAAGGGGCCCAAATAAACCTTTGAAGTCCAGCCCACCATTCTGGCCGAGAATTAAAATCAGTATAGTATGCATGACATATCTCCTGATGTAAGCATCCAATCGAGCTGAGATTTTGCAGTGTGAAAGAGGAGATATAGGTGGCCGACTTTGTTGAAGAAGTCATTCAAATTTGAAGGCATATTCCTGTTCAAAAATCCATTCACATTTTGGCCATCGAAAAAGAATGGATAGAAATGGACAGTTTACCTTTGTTTAATCAACCGGCCATAACTTTGGCTCCAATTGTCCAAATGCCTCCAAATTTTGAGAGTAGTCGGCCAACATTATTGGCTACAACTTTGAAGAAGGATTTATTTGAAGATTCGGCTGTCTGTATAGCTCAATTGGCGAAGCAAGTGGAGGGACAGATTGGGAATGCAAACAGTCCACTCCTTGGGCTATAAATACTCTCCCCTTCTCTCCTTGAGAGGGGTTGGCATTTCAGAAGAGAGGAGATCACATTGGCACGACCAAAGCTTTGCCAAAGGCTTGGGAGGACCTGCCATACTCAAGTTTTCACTTGAGAGACCTTTCCTCCTCTCTTTCTTTTCACTTACTTTTGTGTTCTTCATTTTTGTAATCTTGTAATTCCCTTTCTTTGTAATTCTGTTTTAATGCAAGTTACTTCTTCAATATCTCTTATTCTCTTCCACCTTCTGTATTTTAATATTAATGTTATTAAAATAGTTTAAATTCAGTTCAATCCCCTTCCCTTCTTAAGCTTCCTCATTCAATCGAAATTCCATTTTTGATTCTTAAATTATTTCGTGTGTGTGTTCGGCACACTACTCTTATCTTGTCCCTTTCTTTTTCTTCTCTTTATAATTCATCACCATAAACATATATTACCAGATTATTAAACATCCAAATGGCTGAGTAAATCTCTCATTGGGGTGAGTTATAATTTGGGGATGTTAATTGATTGAGAGTTTTGCTCGATGAGTATTCTTTAAATTAATATTGTGTATGTTAAACTTAATATGTCATGGATTAATGATATGTTTTGTTTAACAAGTGGTTTCCATGGATTATTGGAACCATAAATACACTACCATAAATAAGTTTTGATTGAGATTAGAACCCTAAGTTAAGTTAAGGCTTGGATTAAAGCCTTCACACTTAGGAATTCCAATCAACGTCAACTTATGACATGGGTGTTAATTTAATGCAATACAAAGTAAGGCTCAAGGATATCACATGCTTAACTCCCCAATGATGAACTCACCCCAATCTTTATCAATTTGGTAAATCAAACATCATCCATAAATCATTTCAATTAAGCTCTGCAAACAAACCCCCCTAATCAAAATACAATCAACTAAAAACAATCGACTATTACGAAGTACCATCACCGAGGATTCGACCCGAGTGCTGCTATACACATTAGCAGAGCACCAGAACTTTGACCGGTCGATAGGAGACAATCGGCCGTGCGTCTCAAATGGCGCCGTTGCCGGGGATGGTGCTTTAAGTAGTCATTAGTTTCTGGTTATTGTCAAGAAAACACAAAAAAAAACAAATTTTTAAAAAAAAAATTGAAAAAAAAACACAAAGAAAAACCCGTCTTCTCATAAAAATCATAAACTGAAAAAATACAAAGAAAAAACCCGTCTTCCTCTTTCTTCCAAAATCTCTCTGAATGCCCCGTAGCCTTCCAAACAATCCCTCGGATTTGTTTGACCCTGAAATTGAGCGAACACTTCGCCAACTTAGGAGGAACATAAGAGATACTCAAATAATTCAAGAACCAATCATTGCCCTACCAATTGAATTAGATATGGCCAATCCTAGGGAACAAACATTGAAAGAACTTGCTGCCCCTGATATGAATTACCAACCTCTTGGTATTCAATATCCAAACATTGAAGCTGACTTCGAACTCAAATCGGGTTTGATTCATCTTCTACCTCATTTTCACGGGCTAGCCGGTGAGGATCCTCATCTCCACCTCAAAGAGTTCCAAGTGGTCTGCTCAACCATGAAACCTCAAGGGGTTTCTGAAGAACAAATCAAGCTTAGAGCTTTCCCCTTTTCCCTAGCGGATTCTGCCAAGTCTTGGCTCTACTACCTCCCACCTGGTTCCATAAACTCATGGGTTGACATGAAGAGACTTTTCCTTGAGAAGTTCTTTCCCGCTTCCCGAACAGCTTCTATCCGAAAGGAAATAAGCGGCATCCGTCAATTCCCTAATGAATCACTCCATGAGTATTGGGAGAGGTTCAAAAAGCTTGTGGCAACTTGTCCACACCATCAAATCCCTGACCAACTCCTGATCCAATACTTCTATGAGGGGTTATTGGCTATGGAGCGAACTCTCATTGATGCCGCAAGTGGCGGTGCTCTTGTTGACAAAACTCCTGCAGCTGCAAGAGATCTCATAAGTAACATGGCTGAAAACACGCAGCAATTCCATACTCGAGCACATGCTCAAGTGAAACAAGCCCAAGATAATCAATCCATAGAGCCCAACAAGATGACTGAGTGGATGAGTGAACTTACAGGTCTTGTGCGTCAACTAGCGGTGGCTACCAAAGCCCCAACCTCATCTTCTCCACAGTCACTATTCCCTGGACCTATCAAGAATTGTGGAATCTGCAACTCTCCATCTCATCCGACTGACACATGTCCACAACTTCAAGATGATCCATCTGATTCATCTAGTCCAATGGAGCTCAATGCGGCATATGCTCAGCGAAACTTCAACCCTCAACAATCAGGTCAGTTTATTAGAAACTTCAACCAACCCCACTCTGAGCCCTTCTCTTCTACCTTTAACCCACCTCTGAGGTATGGTAATCCCATTTCTCATCCTCCGCAGTTCCCTCCTCAAAACCCAAACCAGTTTCAATACAGTCAAGGTGTTGGTAACTTCCAACAACCTTATCCTTTTGTTCCTCAACCCCAAAGGAACAATCCTCCTCCTGGATTCCACTATCCTAACGAGCCTTCCCAATTCCCCACCCAATACAATCGCTTTCCCAAGAACCAAAATCAAGGCCAACCCAATTTGGGACATGCCTCTTCTTCTAAACAACCATGGGAAATGCTTGACATGTTTAGACGTGTTGAAGTGAACATCCCCCTCTTAGATGCCATCAAACAAATCCCTAAGTATGCCAAGTTTCTTAAGGAATTGTGCACCCATAAGAGGCAACTTAGGAACATTGAAAATGTTTCAACTCAACAGTCCATTCCCATGAAGTGCAAAGATCCAGGGACCTTCACGGTTCCATGTCAAATAGGGAGTTCCAACTTTGATGATGCACTCATAGACCTTGGAGCCTCAATAAATGTCATGCCCAAATCCATTTTCTCCAACCTTGGTCTAGGTCCCTTGCACCCAACAGGTATTGTCATTCAATTAGCCAATCGAAGCACTGCCAGTCCTGAGGGGATAATTGAGGATGTTCTTGTTCGGGTCAATGATCTTATCTTCCCAGCTGATTTCTATGTCCTTGACATGGAAGGTGAGACGACCTCTTCTCGATCTCCCCTAATTCTAGGAAGACCATTCCTCATGACTGCGAGAACCAAGATTGATGTCCACTCAGGCATCTTATCCATGGAATTCGGTGACCAACTGGTCAAGTTCAACATTTTCCAAGCCATGCGATATCCATCTGAGGATCACTCTGCATTCTCAATCCATGCTTTTGAGGACACTTCTAAGATTCAATCGAACCCCAATCCACCATGTTCTTCATGTTCTAATGATAAAGGATCTTGTGAAATCTGCACCATGATTAACAAAGTCATAAATGGTGAAGTTGATGTGGACCTCTCATTAATAGACTCCATCAATCTAGAGGAACTTGAAAACTCTCTTGAATCCCACATCAACTCTGATCTCTACTGCTCCACCTTGGACAGTGTTGAGGAAAATGATCCAAACCCATCTAGAATCCCTTATCCTACTCCTAACTTGTCTAGCTCTCCAATAAAGGCTGAAACTGATCTAAAACCACTTCCTTCACACCTCAAGTATGCATTCCTTTTCCATGATCCCTCCTACCCTGTCATTATCTCTGCTGCACTTTCTGAAACTGAGGAGTCCCAACTTGTTCAAGTGTTAGAGGAAAACAAAAATGCCTTAGGTTGGACCCTAGATGATATTCCAGGAATCAACCCTGCCCTTTGCATGCATCACATCCATCTAGAGGAATCATCCAAACCAATTAGGCAACCTCAAAGAAGACTCAATCCACTCATACTTGAGGTAGTTAGGGAAGAGATTACCAAGCTTCTTAAAGCTGGTATTATCTACCCAATTTCTGATAGTGAATGGGTTAGTCCAATTCAAGTCGTTCCTAAGAAGGGCGGGATAACAGTTGTCACAAATGAACATGGAGAAGTGGTCACAACTCGGGTGAAAAACAAATGGCGTGTGTGCATCGATTATCGCAAATTGAATGCTGAAACACGAAAAGATCACTACCCACTTCCTTTCCTTGACCAAATGCTTGAGAGATTGGCCGGAAAGTCACCCTATTGCTTTCTTGATGGTTACACCGGCTACTTCCAAATTCCAATCGCACCTCGAGACCAAGAAAAGACCACATTCACTTGCCCCTTTGGAACCTATGCCTATAGGCGAATGCCTTTTGGCCTTTGTAATGCTCCTGCAACATTCCAGCGGTGTATGATGAGTATTTTTTCTGAATTCATTGAGAATTGCATGGAGGTCTTCATGGATGACTTTACCATTTATGGCGAGTCATTTGAATCTTGCTTACATTCACTCTCTTTGGTCCTTCAAAAGTGTGTCAAGTGCAACCTTGTGCTGAATTTTGAAAAATGTCACTTCATGGTTTCAAATGGGATTGTTCTAGGGCACATAATTTCTCAAGAGGGTATCCAAGTTGATCCAGCCAAAATTGAGGTGATCCAATCACTTCCAGAACCCAAATCAGTTCGAGACATTCGGTCCTTCCTTGGTCATGCCGGTTTCTATCGGCGATTCATTCAGAACTTCAGCAAGATTTCCCTCCCACTCACTCGTTTACTTCAAAATGATGTCACATTCAATTTTGATGAGGCTTGCAAGAGAGCCTTCATTGAACTCAAATCTGCTCTCACATCTGCTCCAATAATCCAACCCCCAGATTGGTCCTTACCATTTGAATTGATGTGTGATGCTTCTGATAGGGCCATTGGGGCTGTTCTTGGTCAAAGAAGAGAAAACATTCCTCATGTCATCTTTTATGCCTCAAAAACATTGGATGAAACTCAATCACACTACACTGTGCCTGAAAAAGAACTTTTAGCTGTGGTTTTTTCCTTGGATAAATTCCGGCCCTATCTCTTAGGTGCCAAAATCATCATCTTCACGGACCACTCAGCATTAAAGTTCTTACTTAAGAAAAGTGATTCCAAACCAAGGCTAATAAGATGGATTTTAATGCTCCAAGAGTTTGACCTTGTGATAAAAGATAAACCTGGAAAAGAAAACCCTGTGGCTGATCACCTGAGTAGAATTTCTAATTCTTCTCATTCTGAAATAATTGATCCTGAATTTCCAACTGAACACCTCTCATCTCTCACTCCAAAGTTACCATGGTATGCCCCAATTGTCAATTACTTGGTTTCTGGTGTTTTCCCTGAATATTTTTCAAAAGAACAAAAAGAAAAGATGAAAAGTGATTCAAAGCATTATTTTTGGGAAGATAATAAACTTTGGAAAACTGGGGCTGACATGGTGATTAGGAGATGTGTTGATGAACCTGAACAATCCTCCATCTTGGAATTCTGCCACTCAATGCCTGGAGGTGGCCACTTTGGACCACAAAGGACTTCTCGAAAGGTCCTAGATTCTGGATTCTTTTGGCCTTCACTCTTCAAGGACTCACACGAGTTTTGTCAATCATGTCCCACTTGCCAAAAGTTTGGCACACTTTCCAAAAGAAACGAAATGCCTCAAAAGCCATTAATCTTCTGTGAGCTTTTCGATGTTTGGGGCATCGATTTCATGGGACCTTTTCCCCCTTCCAATGGATTATCCTACATTCTCCTTGCTGTTGACTATGTTTCTAGGTGGGTCGAGGCCAAACCCACTAGGAAAGATGATGCTCAAACTGTGATTGAGTTCCTCAAAACCCATATCTTCCATCGATTCGGAACACCACGTGCTTTGATAAGTGACTTAGGAACTCATTTCTGTAATAGAACCATGGAGTCACTTTTGAAAAAGAATGGGGTTGTACATAAAACATCCACTGCATATCACCCTCAAACAAATGGAATGGCTGAACTTTCTAATAGAGAAGTGAAAAGAGTGCTTGAAAGAATTGTTAAGCCCACAAGAAAAGACTGGCCCGATAGACTTGGTGAAGAACTTTGGGCCTATCGAACAGCCTATAAGACACCCATTGGGATGTCTCCATTTAGGCTAGTCTTTGGTAAAGCCTGTCATTTACCAGTTGAAATCCAACATAAGTCATTTTGGGCTGTCAAAACATGTAATTTTGATTGTGAAAAATCTGGTGAAGAAAGATTGTTGCAGTTGACTGAATTGGAGGAGCTTCGACTCGATTCGTATGAGAACTCCATTCTCTACAAAGAAAAGGCAAAGTCACTCCATGACAAGTACATTCTTCGAAAGGTATTTCATGAAGGTGAAAAGGTAATGCTCTTCAATTCTCGATTTCGACTTCACCCAGGTAAGCTCAATTCTCGTTGGGATGGACCTTTTATTATTACTAATGTTTACCCATTTGGTGCAGTGCAAGTCGAAGACCCTTCTTCAAAAAGAACATTCACGGTAAATGGACACCGGTTAAAGCATCACCATGAGAGGCCATTCACTTCAGGTTCCACATCGACTTCCATTGACCCACCACTAGATGGAAATGGCGACCCACCAAATCCAAACCAGGGGGCACCTCTTTCCCTTTAACTCTCTCTCTATCTCTTCCTCTCTCTACCTCTTTCTTCTTCTTCCTCTCTCTTTCATTTTGTTACCACTTTATTCATCAAACCCTTTCTTTTTATCTTTCTTGTGTGGGTGTGTATTTTAAAAAAAACCTTAAAAACTAAAAAAAAACAAAAAAACACAATTACTTAAAAAAATTACAAAAAAAGAGTCATGCTTACTCACCATCTAGTTTTGAAATTTTGTCCAACCATTTTGGGGAGTCAAAAGGCTTGTTTTAAACTCAAATATATTGAATTTTTATCTCAAACTTGGGTAAACAATTTTGTGTCAATAACAAACATTTTGAATGAACAATTTTTGGTGGAAAATGATTCTCCCCTACCGTGAGGAATAACATTAGCCTTCATGCCAAGGTCATCTATGGCCATCTTTTTTCATTGTGTGTCTTCACCACTGATTGTGAGTCTTGCGTTTGTGGACCTTCGAGCTGAATTTCCATCTTTTGTGTGCATTAATATGATAGAGGCATTTTCTAAGCCACATGAGAATCAGAATAGCCAAATAGCCTCCCGTTACCCTTACATTGATCCTACTTTTGAAAGCCCCTTTGAGCCTATGAAACCTTTTCTTTTGATAGCCACATTACAAGCCTAATACCTTGTCCCACCCAACATCTTCATGGATTTTCATTGTACAATTTATTGAAATTTAAGTGTGGGGGGAATGGACTTCATTTTTGGGCGTACTTTCATTGATTTCCAATGTGTCATCATATGCTTGAGGGCAAGCTTCCATTCAAGTGTGGGGGAGAGGTTGTAATTCTGTGAGCTTTGGGTTGTATATGTGTAATTGTCATTTGTACAAAAGTCATTGAAAAGTGTTCAAAAAAAAAGAAAAAAAATTATAAAAAAAATGAAAAATAAAAAAAAAGAAATGGGTTGTGTCTTGGGTGGGTCAAAAATCATTCATCATCAACCTTTTATCATGTTATAACTACTAAAATTAGTTCCATGAGGAGATCAAGCATGGTTTGGGAGATGACTGTGAGACTTGTTTCAAGCACAACTTTCGAAAGAAAAAAAAAGAGCAAAAAAAAAAGAAAAAAAAGAACACTTGACTCATCTTGTATTGTGTCATTATTGGAAGTCTTCCATGTTGTACATATTCCATCATCTCAACCTATTCCATTTTCTATCTCCCTCACTTTTCATTCATCACACATTCATTCCCTTGTAAATATGTGTTTCTATTTCCTTTCAAATCAAATTTCAAAAAAAAATGTGCATTGATTTTTCCATGTTGGTGTTTTTAACCCCTCTTTTCCTTTGGACATTATATACCTACCGTCCCATAGCCACTGAAAAACCCCTTAAAAGACCTCTTGATTATTGTACACATTAGATTTGGGAATGGAAGCTGAGAGCTCTTACAAACTCTTGATTTTCACTTTTTGTTGGTGAATGAGTGAACCTCCTAAAATACATTTTTATCATCTTGAGAGGAGTAAGTTTGGAGTGCCTACATTTTCCAATTCAAACCTTGAACATGAAAAAATGAATTGTTTATGATGCATTATTGTGAACCAAATTTGTGATGGAATTCAATATGGATGAGTGAAATAGTCTAAACCTCCCCTGATTGGAGAAAACAAAATTTTAATATTTGTTGGTGAGTGAAAATGATTTTGTCATGTTTTTATATTTGTTGCACATGAGGACACGCGCAAATCTAAGTGTGGGGGAGTTGATGTTATTAATATTTTCACAACTTATTATATTCCCCCTTTACTTATTTTATATGAAATGTGCATAATTTGTGTGAAATATTAATGTTTTAATATTAAGTATAATATTTGAGCATTTTTAGAAGTAGTCAAATTGAGTCAGTTTAATGTTTTAATTATAACTATCACTATACTGATCCAAATTGTGTGGTTCTTGTTTTGTAGGATTCTACGTTCAATATACAACATTTCATTAGAAGGAACCATGATCCAATTCTTCCATTTGAAGGGTCATATGGTCCTCACAAACAAGACCAAAGAATCTGTGAACAAACTGGACCATCCTTGAAGTTTGATTTACTGGGTTCAATCGAGAAGTCCAAAGACCTTAAATCTCCACCATAATTCGGGGGACACTACATTGCATCTTGGATAAAAATTGCATGGCCCAAATCCAAGTACAAGGGGCCCAAATAAACCTTTGAAGTCCAGCCCACCATTCTGGCCGAGAATTAAAATCAGTATAGTATGCATGACATATCTCCTGATGTAAGCATCCAATCGAGCTGAGATTTTGCAGTGTGAAAGAGGAGATATAGGTGGCCGACTTTGTTGAAGAAGTCATTCAAATTTGAAGGCATATTCCTGTTCAAAAATCCATTCACATTTTGGCCATCGAAAAAGAATGGATAGAAATGGACAGTTTACCTTTGTTTAATCAACCGGCCATAACTTTGGCTCCAATTGTCCAAATGCCTCCAAATTTTGAGAGTAGTCGGCCAACATTATTGGCTACAACTTTGAAGAAGGATTTATTTGAAGATTCGGCTGTCTGTATAGCTCAATTGGCGAAGCAAGTGGAGGGACAGATTGGGAATGCAAACAGTCCACTCCTTGGGCTATAAATACTCTCCCCTTCTCTCCTTGAGAGGGGTTGGCATTTCAGAAGAGAGGAGATCACATTGGCACGACCAAAGCTTTGCCAAAGGCTTGGGAGGACCTGCCATACTCAAGTTTTCACTTGAGAGACCTTTCCTCCTCTCTTTCTTTTCACTTACTTTTGTGTTCTTCATTTTTGTAATCTTGTAATTCCCTTTCTTTGTAATTCTGTTTTAATGCAAGTTACTTCTTCAATATCTCTTATTCTCTTCCACCTTCTGTATTTTAATATTAATGTTATTAAAATAGTTTAAATTCAGTTCAATCCCCTTCCCTTCTTAAGCTTCCTCATTCAATCGAAATTCCATTTTTGATTCTTAAATTATTTCGTGTGTGTGTTCGGCACACTACTCTTATCTTGTCCCTTTCTTTTTCTTCTCTTTATAATTCATCACCATAAACATATATTACCAGATTATTAAACATCCAAATGGCTGAGTAAATCTCTCATTGGGGTGAGTTATAATTTGGGGATGTTAATTGATTGAGAGTTTTGCTCGATGAGTATTCTTTAAATTAATATTGTGTATGTTAAACTTAATATGTCATGGATTAATGATATGTTTTGTTTAACAAGTGGTTTCCATGGATTATTGGAACCATAAATACACTACCATAAATAAGTTTTGATTGAGATTAGAACCCTAAGTTAAGTTAAGGCTTGGATTAAAGCCTTCACACTTAGGAATTCCAATCAACGTCAACTTATGACATGGGTGTTAATTTAATGCAATACAAAGTAAGGCTCAAGGATATCACATGCTTAACTCCCCAATGATGAACTCACCCCAATCTTTATCAATTTGGTAAATCAAACATCATCCATAAATCATTTCAATTAAGCTCTGCAAACAAACCCCCCTAATCAAAATACAATCAACTAAAAACAATCGACTATTACGAAGTACCATCACCGAGGATTCGACCCGAGTGCTGCTATACACATTAGCAGAGCACCAGAACTTTGACCGGTCGATAGGCGACAATCGGCCGTGCGTCTCTAACACATTGGAGAAATATCATATCGCACCCTCTATATGACATAATTTCTTGTGACCCTCATAGACCATAATAAATCATTTGATTAAGAACCCATGAAAAATAAAGAAGAGGTTTCTTATCAAAATCATCGCATAGAAAAGTACTTAAAGGAATGATCATTATATCATTATTAACCCACAAAAAATGGAATTTGGGTTTTATATATACAAATCCCTGAATCAGTTAATCATTTTAAATATAGGTGAATACCCATGGAAAAGGAGGAGGTGTGGGTACTCACAAAAGAAAAATAAATTAGAGTTTCTCAAGTAATGTAGAGAAATAAAAGTATCATCATGAAAATTGTTAAACATGGATAAAAAATTGGAAAATGAGAAGGAGAAAAGGGTATAGAATTTTAAAAAATAATATTTTTACATTAATGGGATAATACATGGTGGAAAAAAATGTAATAGTCTAGAATTTAGAATATAATACACAAAAAAGAAACTTCAAAAGAAAAGAGAAGTAGATATTTCCCTTATCATTAAGAGTTGTTTCTAAAACATGAGGACGGAACCTTGGTGAATAAGGACACCTTAGGGGGTCTCTAGGAAGAAATTTGTACATAAAATCATGGATTGTTAACTTTTAGTGATGGGAAATGGTGAAATGGGTGTGTATTTATAGAAAAAGTGGAGGACTTTTTTAATAATTTTCAAATATTGGTTTTGGAAGTCCAGGTTGTGAAAAATGAAAAACCAATGGTTTTCCATTGATCATGTTTTATGAAATTAGAGTCAAATTTTATGATATTTTTATCCACAAGAACCGAATACCATTATTTAATACTTTATTTGTAAGGAAAATTAAATTTTCTACAATGTAATGTTTTTTAAATCACATTTTCCATTTTAGACTTCGCAAACTAACTTATAGTTTTCTAAATTGATTAAAATATATTGAAATAATTAATATTAATAAAATAAAATATTTTAGGTTTTTTATTTTTGTTAATTAATTATTAAATCATTGTGACATGAATATGAAGTCATAAAACATTCCAAAAACCCAAAACTGTATTTCTACTATTTTCAAAAAAATAATGTATTTTTGAAAATTATCATAAATTCAAGATAACCTAATTTAGACATGATTGTATAACATATAAATTTTATTTTTTCATAATAATTCTCAAAATATGATAATTTTATCTTTTAAATATAAACATCTTTATTTTTTGAGAATTGTAGTTTTTAAGGGAGTCAAATTTCAGAAACATATAAAAATATTTCTAGTTTATTATATAATTATTTTATCACTTATATTTATATAAATTTTTAATAAAATTATATTTAATTAAAACAATATTATTCAAAATACCATATTTTATTATAAAAATTTAAATATTTTAAAAAAACTACAATTATTCTTTATTTGTGTTTAGAAATTAATTTGTCAAATTCTTCTCAATTAAAAATATCTTTTATTAAGAAAAAATATTCCTAAAATGTAATTGATGGAATAAAAATTTTATTTTTTAGAAGTAATTAATCTTTAAGTTACTATAAAATGTACATGTAACCCCTTATTACACTTGTGTACACCCATATGGTAAGGTGTGTGATCTTGGTAGTTACATGGGGTGGTTCATCTAACATCGACTAAGTGATAATATACACTAACTTGAACTTATCCCATACTAAATTATGTTTATTATTTAGTTTTTAAATCTCATCTTTGTCTTGGTCAAGTGAGATAATTATTTATGCTACCACCCACCCATTTTTTGACAAATGGTCTTCAAACAATATGAGTCTACTTGTTGAGGTCATCATTTATCCTTTCTGATTAAATTATCCTTTTTCATTACTACTTGTAAACTCTAATTATTATTATAAAATTATCACAAATGGGTATAATTTTCAATGGTAAAGTTGACCAATAGTTATATTGATCAATAGTCATATTGGACCAATGGTCATATAACAGTCCAATATCAACAATCACATTTCTCTTATACCCTAAAAATATTGCATCATTATTTCACTCAATATTAATAATAATTTATAAAATGGTTATATATTTTCCTTTTCTCAGATTTAAAATGTTTTACTAATATTTTTCTTTATTTATATAGTTTCTGTTGTGTAGGTGATGATTCTAATGGATTGGGGTGATCCATATTTTACCATTATAGATTTTCTATTCTATATATTTTTTATTGTCATAATGTGTTTCATTTTAATTGGTTTCATAGCTGACTAATTTAATGATCGTTATTAATGGGATATGATTTTTTGGTTCCTCTATTTACATATGTGTATAATATAAAA
The DNA here is from genome assembly GCA_963277665.1 of Viscum album. Classification (NCBI taxonomy): domain Eukaryota; kingdom Viridiplantae; phylum Streptophyta; class Magnoliopsida; order Santalales; family Viscaceae; genus Viscum; species Viscum album. The sequence continues at coordinate 2,023,954,644 of OY728125.1, forward strand.
CAATATAATATAACACATATATCTTCAGGAACCAAATATCAATTAAAAATCCTTGTTTTTTACATTATTTCCCACTTTCAATTTTTTTCCCTAAAATGTAAACTCATATTCTTGGATGAAAATAGGTGTATGTACTTATATTTCATTGATTCCTCAGGTTCCTATGTCACATATTCATACTTATAGTTCCTTCAAAACACATTGACAAGGTGGGTAGTCTTGTTCTGTATAACATTATCTCTATAGTTCAAGATCTTCACTAGTTTCTCCTCATATGAGAGGTCATGTTCCAGTTTCACCACCTCCATACTCAGGACATGAGAGGGACAAAGTATATACTTCCTCAAGAGAGATATGGGGAAAACATCATAGACATGATCCATATTTTGTGGAACTTATAGTGAATAGGCCACTATTCCAATGAGCTCAAGGATTTTAAAGGAGCCAATGTACCACAACATAAAATTCCATCTCTTTTTGAATCACTTGACTCTCTTCCACGGTGATATCCAAAGGAAAACTTTATTTCCAATATAAAACCCCAAGTCCCTTCAAATACTTTTAGAAGAGATCCACTACTAGATCTGAGAATCTTTTATAAGTTGTTGGATTCATGAACATTTTCTATCATCTTCTACACAAGATTTTTCCCAAGAAAATTTCTCTCAAAAAATTCATCCCAACAAGCAAGGGAACTGAATTGATTCCCAAATAGAGCATCATAAGCTGACATTTGAATACTTGAGTGGAATTTGATGCTATATGAGAATTAAACGAATGGTATGTGTCGATCTCATCCACCATTAAATTCAATTGATCATCTTTTCATCATGTCCTTGATTGTCTAAATAGACCGTTAATATTGGCCAATATTTAGGGGCTAATAGGCCATACTGAAATTCAATTCAGTATTTAGAGTAGGTTAAAGACTTATTGTCCCACATCCATGTTTTTATGGGTATTATTTGTAAATCCCCTTAGTAATTTTTCCCTCCACCTACACTTGTTGACACACCAATAACATTATAGTGTAGTTAGAAATATTTCTCTTCATATAATCCCAAAAAAACGATAATAAAGGTCCCTATACATTTTAGTTCTTCCATTGTGTATAGAGAATGTGGAGATAAGAGATTCATCTATCATCTTCTTCTTTTTCTCAGGGATAGATGATACACGTATCCTTGTATGAAATTTTATTATACCTTCTTGATCAATATTGAACAATATAAACATCCCATTCTTCATAGCCTCTATCTTCTTTTGAATCAAATGATCATCTCTTTGAGGTCTTTTGATCTACTCTATCAATGTTGGTTGGTAAAACATTTGGGATATGATTGATGATGTACCTTCCCTCATTATTCCCATGTCCAACCTTAATATGTCTTTAATCAATGGACCTCCTTGAATCCTTATCATTTCTAGCATAATAGGTTATTTTATACTTAGTAAATAAGTTAATTTTTTCTCTTCCAGTGTGATAACAAATTGAATGGTCACTAATTTTAAGAAGTTATAACAATCTCATTTGTCTCAACTTCTATTCATTTAATGTTAATATATACTTACAACTTTGGTGGTCTATGTATTTATTACATTTATCATCATAAAGACAGTGCCTCTATATTTTCAGAGCAAAAAAATAACATCGGCTAACTCCAAGTCATATTTAGGATAATTATTCTCATGAATAATTAATTTTTTAGATTCATAAGATCTTGCCTTGTTATTTTCCCTTAGTACACACTCAATACCTTTTATAATTTAATCACTGTAAATGAAAAATACTTCTTGGATGGAGGGTAGAGTCAACACAGGTGTAGTAACCAATCTGTTCTTTAGTTCTTTGAAACATTCTTCAAACTCTTTTTTCCAGATGAAAATTTCTTATTTTTGTGTTAACATGGTTAGTGGATTATAATTTCCTGAATTTTTTTTCATAATATCTATTATTATCATGAAAAACCAAGAAAACTATGAATCTCAGTTACAATTTTTGAATGAGACCACTCCACTATAGACACTTTTTTAGTAGCACCAATTGAACATCCTTCATTGGTAATAATTTTTCCCATGAATCAAACATGTTGTATCAATAATTCACATTATCTAAATTTTCCAATTAGCTGGTCCATCATCATAGTTTTCAATATAACTCTTAGATGATCCTTGTGTTTCTGAATACTTTTGGAATATATCAAAATTGCATCAATAAAAACTATAATGAATCTATCAAAGTAGTCGTCAAAGACTATATTCACAAAATCCATAAAAATAATAAGATCATTAGTCAATTTAATGGTCATAAAAATAAACTCATAATTCCAATATCTTATTCAAAAGGAGATATTTGGAATATATTCTTTCTTCATCCACAAGTAAAGATACCCTCATTAGAGGTCAATCTTTGAGTATAATTGATCCCCATGTAGTTGGTCAAATAAAACTTCAATACTTGTGATAGGGTATTTATTCTTCATAGTGATCAAGTAAATTTATCTATAAAAAATTAATATCTTCATTGATCTATCCTTCTTCTTCATAAAGAGAACATGTTCACCCCATTGTGATACACTTGGTCTAATTAATAACTTCTCTATAACAACATAATTTTTTTTATTTAATTCATTTTTCATTTTATATGGTATCTTTGATACTCTCTTGGATCCAATTATGAGTTATATGGATAACTTTAATTATCTTTTTGGGGGAGATCTAGGTATCTCTTTATAAAATATTCTTAAGTATTCCTGAATGATAGGGACATTTTCTAACCTTATACTTTCATTTCATTCTCTCAATTCACTTATCGTTTCCATAAAGAAGGCTATAGGAGGTGATTCTAGATAAATATTAGTCCAAGATATCTCTCCATTGAAATTAACTATAGGTTGTACATTCAAGACATAAATTTCCTCAATCCTATAGTTTATCTTATCATTTTATTTTGAGGGCCATCCCATCCCGAGTATACTTTTGAATTCTACCATGGGAATGACTACTAGATTTGAGATGAAATTTTACTCTAAAAATTTAATACTACAGTTTATATACACTATTGATGCTATGATAATCCCTATAAGATTCTTGATTGATAACTATACTTTTAGAACTTTTGGTACTGATTCTATGTTCATTTCAGACACAGATAAAATAATGGAATGCATAGAATGATAATTAGAAAAAGTTTTTTATGGCTTTGAGGGAACAACTAGTGTACCTTCTAGCACATCATTTGGAGACACTGCTTTAGGTTTTTTGGTAGAAAATAAATGAAATTTCTCCCTTTTACTATGCTAATATTAATGGTGGTTTAATTCCATTATCTTCTTATTTGGACATTGATTAGAAAGTTGCCCATATTTTCCACCCATGAATCATTAAACTTCATGGTGGTCTTGCACCATCTTCACATTATTTTTAGTGTTGAGAATTTGAGGCATCACCAAACCATGAATATTTTGAGCCATATTATCATATCTTCCTCACTTATAGAACCTTCAACTCCCATACATTCAATTCCCTTAATTCTTCTTCCCACATTTGTTCTAATGACCCAAACATTTATTAATAGAAATTCTTCTTGATCTAATTAAATGTCTCATTATGTAAAATGGTTATATAACATATTCACTTTGTTGGTTTTATGTTTTTATATTTGAACATACCATTAAGAATTGTTATCGTTTCTAATATAGTCACTGAACAATGATCCTGTGATTAGTATAAATATAGGGGTTTAAAAAATCGAATTTACTCAGACAAAGGAAGTGATGTCCTCATTCATAAGAAATTATCACTACGAAGCCCATTTTTAGAGCATGGAAAGGAGGTGAAATCATTAGGCTTCTCTCTTGACCGAGACCAAGTCGAGATTCAATATATTAAGTTCAAACAGAACTGCCTACATGAGAAGTAGAAGTTAATAGAGATTACCACCCGAGTGATGTTATCTCATCCACTCCAAGAGTTTATCACCATCGCACACCATACCCTTAGGTCTTATGAGGGTTTTATAAGGGGATATGTAACAAGACCTTATCACTATGACTATGTGAATTATTCTTGTATATAATAATAAATATACATTCATTTTTTTATTGTTACATTGAAAATAATTTTTTAAATCACAAATAGTATCTTTAGTTAATATTCAATTAAGAAATATATTTTTATGAATTAATGGATTTTTCAATTAGATAATATTTTAATAAAACATTATTAATAAATTTATTTTTATTAAATATAAATTATCTTATGATTTTTATGAATACAATTGTAATTTTTATTAAGGTTCGAAAGCTTTTTTATTAAAACCCATGAATTTTTTATAAACATCGATTTTTAATTTAAAATTAAAAAAATCAAATATTTAGAAAATTATTTAGATAAAATGAATATAATTTTTCGAATTAGGATGTCAAAATTATCCAATGGTGAATTTTTCATAATTTTTCGAGGCAGACGATTTTTTAGGTAAAATTCAAATACCATTTAATTATATAATGTGTTTTATGACATCATAATGACCAAATAGTGATATAATAAAATACTATAAATGGGTTTTCAGAAAATATATGTTTTACCATTAAAATTATTTTATTATATTTTTTTTTGATTTATTTTACAAATCCATAGTGGACCCTCCAAGACTTATAAAACATTTTGTCAATTTAAAATAATTTCCTTGGGAGTGTGACTCACCTCCACATAAGCAAGCCTAATATTTTATGAAGTTTGTCCATTTTCCTTATAAAATAATTTTTTACACTCCCCTTTGGAAAAAACCATTCACAAAAACCATGGGTTGGTTTGTGGTTTTGATAAGTTTAATGTGTGGTGGCCAACACCTAAATAATAAATAATTCCCTCTCATTTCCTATATAAACCCACCCATGCTCCCACTACCTCTTCACTAAAAGCCTTTTTAGCTCGACCAAACTCTTCCCTCATCTCTCTGAAATCCTCTCAAGGTGCTCCAATCTCCCAATAAGCCTCTCTCACACCTCTTCCAAGCCTTTGGGGTCACACTTCCTTGTAAGTGATTTCTTCCTTTCTCATTTTGTTGCAATTTCATTATGTTGTTATACCCTTTTACTTTCAATTAAAAATATTTTGGTATGATTTAGAACCTCCATTATACTTCCCTAATTATGTTTGAATGATGAGATACCACTTTCTCTCTCATTAATTCCTCTCATGTTCTCCAGTTACCATGCCGAAATTTCATAAGGAGTTTCTCTCTTCTCATTTACATTCAAGAAATTATTTTTTTTATTATGAATATAAATTCCATTAAATATGTAGGGAAATGTCTCTATATGACCCCCTTACTGTCCATTTAATTTACATATTATGATACACCCCTTTCTCTCTCATCAATCATTTTGAAGAATACTTATGTTACGCTGTTATGCAACCGAAACTACACCACGGTTTTCCAAGCAAAAGTCATTGTGTAGTGAATACAATGCCCATTTGTATATCAAGAGTATTCCCATTTATAAACATTTACTTATTTATTATATAGTTTCATGTAATAATTCCACACTCCTTTATTTAAGAATAAATAATGATTTTTTATAAATCCACATTATATGATCCATGTGCCACACTTATGCATGAAATGAAATAATTAAGAAGGGTGCACCCAGATAGTGCTCCAATGCATTGGGTAAAGATTAGTATCATGATACGTGAAGTGAAATGAGGGTTTACTCATTATAATTAAAGTTAAATGTGGTTTTACCCATGCTCCATGTGCAATGAGACTGGTATCATCATAATATCATGTTAAATGTTGTTTCCACATTTCTATGTTATGTTAATCATGTTATATCATGTCTTTATGATCATGTCTCTCTTTTTCTCCATTGATATGCATATTGCATAACATGTAATTTATTCTTTATTTTATGCCTTATTTACTCCCTTATTGGGCTTTATAGCTCACCCTTTTCTTATGCATGTCCTCAGGTTATCTCATTCATTGCTAAGTACCATATAATGTGTGTGGTCATATAAATGAAGTTTTCAATAAAGATGTATTTTGATGTTTTATGTTTTTATATAATGATCCTAAGCCCCAAAGACACTAGACATATAAATATTATGTATTTTATCACATTAAAATTTTATATAATAAATCATCTTCAAGTGTGTAATAAAGAGCAGGGTTGATATATTTGTTTCATTTGGGAAGTTTCACATTCATTTCTCCTTTTTGTGCTAAAATTTCTTCCCCGAGTTTGGATCCATTTCTCTCTTATTTTGATTTGACCTATGTAACCATTTTGTCTCTTCAAGATCCATTTAAACCATTATATTAATCCACACTATCTCCTCATTGTATTCATAATCTCAATTTTCCAAATTCCTCTGCATATGTGTTCTAAGTTCATAAAAGAATCTATTTACCTTTCTCTAAGTATCCATAACAAATCTAGAGGTCTATGGAGTAAGTATTTTAAAGTTAATTTCCAAGATTCCCATTAATTTCATTTCCTAATTATTTATCTCTATGAACTCCATATCTATTTTTATTATCATTGAATGGATAAAATATTTATTGAAAATTATTCCTCTAAACACTTCCCACTCCACAGAATCAATATTTATTTTGGTATTCATGTTTTTAATCAGTATCTACCACTAATCATCTTATCCTTTGATATAGTATACTTATATGGTGAATTTATCTAGCTCTGAACAATGGAGTATACAAAATATCTATTTTATAGAGCTGATCCATTATCCAGCGATCAATGGATTGGTAGACCCACTAAAAGAATGTGGTCTTTGATGTAAGAAGGACTGAAAATCAAGATATTCACTTTAAGGAAAATCTAGTATCTAAACATTATTTAAGTAATTATTGAAAAATCAAAATAGTTTGTTAATCATCCTCATTAATTTTTAGATTCCATCTTACATCGAATTCAGAAGGTCATTGGTGCATCACATGTTGCACTCATCATTTACATGGTTCAACCTATTTCCCTTAATTTTTCTAAAAGAACAAAACCATAGTGGGAAAATAAATTCCTTTACAAATATTATAATTTAAAACAAAGTTTCATTCTTAAAACATCATTACAAAATATTTTATTATTTAATAATAATTACATTTTCTATATTTATTTTTAATAATGGTTCATAAAAAAATGTGATTAACCAAACATATCCCACATGAGTGTCAAATAAAGCGTGTAGTAAGGCTAGTTGTATTTTACTATTTATTCATAGATTCTAACTCAATTTATTTTTTTCGAGTGTTTCCCCTAGGTACATCTTTTCCAGAACCACATCCAGTTATAGTATCCAAACGTGGATTCATTTTATTAGAACAAAACTTACTTAATACTCACCAAAATAACATGATGTTTTCCTATATGTAGACTTATCCTAATGGTTCATAATAAAGTGTTAAAATTTTAATTTCCAAAAATAAATAAACTACCCTCTAATACAAACTACGATATCATGCCTTTTTTTACATACCTTTTCACTATATGGTACAAAATAAATGGTCTTTTCATGTTTTTTTCTTCGAAATAAGGTTAATAAAACCTAATAACATAAATAAATCACCTAATTCACATAAAATACATATTCATGTGTTCACCCTAAGTTAATTTTACTATATCTCACATCCTGGGGACATAAATCAAAAGATATGGTTGAGGATGATCCCAATGAGGAGATAAGTGAGAGAGATATTTAGCATGTGATCACTAGGCACATCAAAAAGCAAAATGATGATTAAAAAAGGCATAAACAATCAGTATATAATAACAATAAAAATAATTTGAATCATAACATGGAAATGTGGCTAAAATTAGAAATTATGCATTCATAATCATATCACTAAGTGTTATCACCAAACTATCATAAAAGAAAACTATCAGGGTTATTAGTCAAGGTAATATAGAACTTTTCATTTCAAAAGATTAAATTATTTACCAAATGTATCATAGTGATATTAGGTTAAACCCTTAATATTTAAAAATTTCATGTAATTTACAAAGATCATAATAAATAATTTCATCAATAACCCCCTAAGAAAATAACGGGTTTCTAATCAAAATCATGGCAGAGAAAAATTCTTAAAGGCATGATCATTATATCATTCTAAACTCGTGAAAACGGAATGTGGGTAACATGTTTAAAAATCTTGAAATAAATATATCATTTTACATCTTGGTGAATAATTATGTAAAAGGATTATGTTTGGGTATTCACAAAAAAAATGACAATTTCTCAAGTAAAAGAGAGGTATGAATTCAGCAGTATGATAGGTATAAAATGTGGATTAAGGAAATGAAAAATGAGAGGAGACAAGGGTATCCACTGGATAGAAGACTATTCTTATTATAATCGGATAATAAAGGGTGTAAAAAATTTAATTAGTTTGTAAATTAGAATATATAACACAAAAAAAGAAACATTAATTGAAAAGAGAAGTGGAGATTTCCCTTACCCAAAATATTTCTTACTAAAAATTAGGATTAATCCTTGGGGAATTAATGAAGCCTTGGGAGGGATATTAGGGAGGATAATTGAGTATAAATTAATGAATAATGAACTTTAAATGAATATTAATGGTGTAATGTGTGGGTATTTATAGAAAATGTGGAGAAATTTTTTAATAGTTTCCAAATATAGGTCTCTGAAATCTAGGTTGTGGAAAATGAAAACCCATTGTCTTTCCCATTGTTTCTTCTCATGTTTTTAGAAATTTGAGTCACATTTTATGTTATTTTAATCCACATTTACCTCAAACCATTTTTTATTACTTTATTTGGCATGAAAGAGTAAAGTTTTGAGAAAGTAATGTTTTTAAAATCAATGTTTCCATTTTAGACATTAAAAAGTCACTTATAGTCTTGGAAATTGATTAAAATATATTAAAATACATAATATTTTTGATATAAAATATTTTATGTTGTTAATTTTATTTAATTAGTTATTAAATATTTATGACATAAATATGAATCCATTAAACAAATTGAAAACTGAAAACTATATTTTTACTATTCAGTGAAAAATAAAGTATTCTAGAATATTCTCATAAATTAAAACTAAACTAATTTCAACATTTTGATTTGAAATATAATTTTTATTTTTTATACTGATTTTTTAAATATTTGAATTTTAACTTTTCAATTTAGAAATCATTATTTTTTTAAAAATATCAGTTTTAATGCAATGTCAAATTTATGACAATTATTAAAATTTTCCTAGAACATTATAAAATTATTTTTTATTATATATTTATATAAGAGTATTTAAAATACTATTTTATATAAAAAGTATTCTTCATAACACCTTATTTTATTATGAGAACGTATATATTTTTTTTAAAAATATAAATGTCTTATATTTTTGTCAAGAAATTAATATAGAAAAATTTATAATTTAAGCAAATATTTTATTCAGAAAAAAAATTTTAAAATTGAATTGATGGACTAAAAAAATTATTTTTACAAATGAATTTCAATTTAGGTAACTAAGACCTAGACACATAACCCCATATTACAGTCATGGATGCTCTAGGTATAAGGTGTGTTATGGTCATAGTTTCATGGGATGGATTGAGTAACAACAATTGAGTCGTAATCTCCACCAACTTGAACTTATCCTGTTGGAAATTGTATTCATAATTCACTTTTTTAATCTCATCTTGGGCTTGATCAAGGGTGAATCCCAGTGACGCTACTTCCCTCCCAAGTTATGAAAAATGGGCTTCAAATTGAATGACTCTACAGGTTGAGGCCATTTTCTCCTTTGTACATCAATTATACATTGTCATTACTACTTATAAACACTAATTATAATGTTAAAATTATCACCAATGGGTATAGCTCCCAATTTTCATTTTATCCAATGGTTATGTTTACCAAAAGTCATATAACGCCAGAATCACAACAGTCACAATTCTATTAAACCTAAAAATACCACATAATTATTTTATTAAATATTTAATACAATTTTCCCAATGGTTATATATTTTAATTTTCAAAGATATTGATTGGTTTAATAATACTAAGATTCATTTTTTAATTTTTGGTCATGGGGTAGATGCTTCTAATGGATTAGGTGATCCATATTTTCCCATTTTAGTGTTTCTAATTTATATTTTTTGTCGAGTTGTAATGTTTCGTATTTTAATTGGTCTTAGAGAAAAATAATGTAATGATAATTATTAATGAGAAATGTTTTTTTTATTTCTCTATATTTTCTGGTATTATAAGATAATGTAAAATAATACACATTTTCTCAGGAAACAAATATCATTTGAAATGCCTAGCTCTTTACAAAAATGGATTCGATAATAAAGCCTCCTTTATTGGATAGGGAAAATTTCAAATCATATAACATGAATATAGTCAATTTCATAGAATAATATCTCAGAGTTCCATTAAGGGTGGTTGATGATAGGATTATTTTGCTAAGAAAACATAAAGTTATATTTGAGATAGGTCAAAGAAATATTTTAATTGATGCTTCTATCAAAGAAGATTTATAGGAGGATCTTAAAAAAAATATGTACAAAAAGGAAAATCATTGAATGTTCTATAAATACATTTCAATGAAAGTTGTATTTTTTTTGAAATGAATGAAGGAAAAAAATTACTTTTTCTTAAAAAGAAAATAAAAAAATGAATGCATCCCAATGGTTTTTTTCTCCATATGAGGTAAAGTCTATCCTTATAATATTTCTAATTATAATACTTATATGGGGAAAGGATGTGAAATTTTAGAATCTTTCTTATATATGAATAGGATATGTAATTCTAGTGGTTAAGAGGAAACAAAATCAAGTAGTCATTCTAAGGGATTCTCATTCAATGGTAATTAATTAATGTAGGAAATCATGCATATAGTATACTACTTAATGATTGGAGATCCTTCCCTAGAAAAAAAGATATTTAAAAGGGAGGAAGTGGACTTATATTTTAATATTATGAAAACAAGAACAAATATGAAAGAGTTAAGTGACATTATTGAATATCATTCCTAGGATATGGTGAATAAAATGGCCATGAAGAATGATTTGAATGACATAATCATGTATCTCAATACCTAAATTGATTAATTGGGAAATCATTTATGGATGAATCTTTAAGTTTTAAGGTAATGGATAATAATTTGAATATAAAATAGGATAATATTAAAGAAATCCAGTGGGGGAAAAGAGAAAAATGATAAGAATAAACTCCTCAAACATCAGCCTCAAAATAAAATAATGGTAATAAAAATATAATTACTATAGGAAAATAGTTGTTACATGAACAATCTAGAAGTGTGATTCCAATAAATATATAATCAAAAAATTGATTAATCTGTGGATTAATGTATCACAACATGAGTATAATATTTAAGGCCAAAAAGTCTAAAGACAATAGAAGAATGCGAGTAGTATCGATGTCTCAATTAAGGAGAGATAAATTGAGGTATGATTCTTATGGTAAGTCTTTAATTTGTTTTAAACACATTCCTGTGGAAATTTATTCAATTTGAGGAATTCATCACAGGATAAATAATCAATACAGATACACTCCACTCTAATGAATTACAATGAGAATTATTATTCTAGAAAAAGTCACATTAAGCTAGAAAATAGGTTTAATGTTTTGAAGGATGAAATTATTCCTTAAAAAGGATTTATCAAGAACCAAAATATAGATCATCATAATAACTTTCATGGAAGGATCATGTAAAAATATTGAAGAAAAAGAAATAGGTTTTTCTAGATATTAGTAAGTTTTAATAGAATTTGAAGTTAACTCTATTAAGGAATTAGTATTCCAATATGGAACTCATAGCTATCAGGGAATATTTTTACCAAAGTGGTTCCACACAAACCACCAAATTCAAAAAATATGATTATTTAATAGAGAATAATGATAGAGGTGAGATCTACTATTTTCAAAAATTTGGAAAACATTTTTTCAAGTGTGATTAATTCCATAATTACGAAAAAATCCAAGTCCAAGGAAGTATGGTAATTATCGTATCCTAGTGGAAAAGTGGGATAGTGTTTTCATGAAAGTGAAATCCTTTGGAAATATTTCATGTTATTTGGATATAAGTAATGATAAATTAACTGAAGATGTTTTGTGGTTCCCTTCTTGAAATATAAAAAGGGGAAAAGGAAAGGTTTATGGTTATGGTTTTGTTCATAATAACATTCCATATTCCTCAACTTGGGGAACTTTAGGATACCCCTATCCCCAAATTATTTGTTTTTTTATAATTTTTGTTTAAAGTGGTATATGATTAATGGGGAGAAACTATCTATGAGTTGATTATGCTATAAGATAAAATTTGATGGGAGATGAAAAGAATATCTATTATAAATAAAAATTTGGGATGATTCTAGCCTCATGAAAACAATAAAATTTGAAGTATCATCAGCTATAAAAATTAAAATCATATATTGTTTCAATAAAATTGTTTGGTGTTTAGTATATTCAGATGTTCTCTGAATCTCCAAAAGTTTATAAGAATATATATTTTTTACCAAAAGTGAAATTTAAAATTTTAGTTTCAATAATTATTGTCTTGAACATAACACTTGGGGGAAGTTACAATAAACAATAAAGGTTATTAAGACTTATCAAAAAAACTAAAAGGTGTGAAGAACTGAAGGGCATGGATTTCAGGGGATATCATTTGTTCAAATTGAAATTCTCTTATAAAAAGTGGTATAATTTTTATGAAAAGTTTTATTAATTACTTAATCATATTTTATGATACTCATAACAATGTTTTTAATGTTTTATACTAGCAGTTTGGTGTGAAAGTGTTATGGTTATCAGTAAATTTGTTTTTGAGAGAAAGTCCAAAGTTGTTGTGATTTTTTCATAGTAATCATGAGTGGCATGGAAATAAATTTTTATAAATAATAGTTTCTACACATAAAATGGTCTTATTAGTCATAGATTATTTTTTAAAATACTATGATTCAAGTAGTAAATTAATTCATTGAATTTCTAGAGAAAATGTTATAGGTTTTCTATTTGAATAAAAGGAGATTATGGAGTTAGAAAATCAAACCATAATTTTGGTTTCATGTGGTTTCAAAGGGTTTGGATAATAAATATAGGTATTATAAAAAAGGGAAATGTTTCAAGGGGATATGAATTGAGATGAGGAAGTTCTCCCTATCCTCATAGAGTGGGGGGTTATATCCCTTGAGAAATCACTCTTTGAAGATAAACACTAAGGGGGAGTTGAGATTTCACAAAATCACATATTCTATTGATGGGATGATTTGAAGATGATTATATTCCGTTCAAAAAGGGGGAGAAATAATAAAGTATTATATACACATATGAAAGTGGATTTTGAAAAGAACCTTTGTATTTGAACATCCCTTTTTGATTTATTAACAATATGGGGATAAAATACCTTAAGAGAACAAATTTTCTAGAACAGATGATATCTTTAAGAGGGAAAAGATGCGTTATTGGGAGTGAACTTAATGATAATATATATTTAAGGGAGATAATTTTGAGTAGAAAGTTTATTTTAAACACGTTCTATCCTAATTTTGATGATCACATATGACATACTGAAAAATTATTATTTTATTTACTTTTATACATCCCTAGTTCTAGGTATGTATGTATAGAAAATATGTTTTACCTAATATATAAAAACTTATCATCAGATGGTTTTCTTCTTAGTAATTGAATAACCATGTATATTTTACATCATACTAATTATTACTTATTTTATTAGATAAATATTAATAAAATTATATAAGTCAAATTATAACAAATTTCATATGAAAAATTTATACAAAGACCATTGAATAAATATCATTACATGGAGGAAGACATGCTTTTTAGATGAAAATTTATTAAATCAGTCAGATAAATAAAATCCTTCCACTGAATGAACAATCATTATTCTATCTGATATTATCTGAAGACACTGTAGTGGTGTATAAATATCATGACCATTGAAAGAAGATATTGTGATGAATATTCCAAGTAAAGGAAGATTTTATTCAAAGAAATTTCAACTACCACCAAGATATATGGATATTTCAATTAGATTAAAGATTATAAATAAAATTTATATACAAGGAGGATTAAGTTTTTTGCATCACTAGTGATCTAATACTTGTTGTAAAGTTTTTTGTATAACCCTATTAATTTGAGTGATCGTATAATTGTAATTAATTTTTAATTCTTTATCTTAAGGAATACATTTGAGGATTGTAAGTGGAAAAATATATTTTGATTTTTTTTTATATTTTTCTATTCTAGTGTGATCAAGGTATTTTTAAGATGGGGTGATAAATATTTTTAGATATTTTTTATTGAGGGTTCTTGTTGCAAGGGAAACAATGTTCTTCCAAAAATTGTATCAATGGATTCCATGCTTATGTATGAAATACCCTTATGTTTTGGTGAAAAATATTTATTCCCAAATTCATTGTTTCTTAATTCCTTAACAATGATGGTAAAATTGTTTTTATTATTTTCTAATGTTTCTATAATTATTTTTAATAACTTCATAAAGTTTCATGTTGCTTTATTTTACATGTTTATTTTTCCATTATTCATTATTTAAGCAATGATTATATTTTTTATAAATATTTATTGGCTATGAAAATATATATTAGATGGATTTTTACCTGATTAACCTATATAAGGCAGTTATTAAAATTTAGAGTTTTATTTTATAAACTATAATTCACCCTAATCTTAAAATATTCGTGGATACTTTTATTATATCTCATGTAGTATCACAAAATTTTTATAATTTTATACTTTGTTATATAGTACTACATTTTTTATCATAGTAGGTTTCTACTTTATTATAAATTTTTTACACTATTATGTATTATATAAAATGACTCTATCTATTTTCAGATATGGTTGTCTTAAACATTATGACTCTTTAGAATATAAATCCTAGTAGAATGTTAATTTTTTATGGTGTTGACTATGAAAATTGAAGAAATAGAATGATGGATTTTTTATCAATAGATCCTACCCTTTTGTGTTGGAGTTGATGATAATAGAAAAATATGTGTATTTGAATCATTGTGAAGAAATTTGGATTTGATTACAATAGTACAAGGTTTGTATAGGAATATTGATGAAAAAATAAGGATTTTTTTACAATGGAATTGTTGAAAACATATCTTGAATATGACCAAAATGATCATGTGATTCTTAGAATATTGATTGATATCAATAGTGATGGGCAACATGATTTTTTTAAAATAATATTAATTTATATTCATGTGGGATTTTTTGGTAATGATGTTATTGGTCAACTGGATGGTTTTTATAAAGGAAAATAAAAAATGAATAACTAAGCAAGTAGGAGAACACCCATGGTACTGGGTGTGATCATGTCAAGATGACCCAAAATGGGAATTACCAAACCATATCAGTCCCTTTGGTGTATTTTTAATGAACGATGACAAAATATATAGAGAAATGAGCCTACGCTTTGGGTACATGTGACCATGGTCAACAGGTGAATGTACAAGGCATCATGGCAAGGATGACTATGGTGCATCTCATGGTTATTAAAGTGATGAGTCAAAATTTCTAGAATTTATGCACTAGGTTGTGGTAAATAAGTTATGGTTGAGCCATTATTCTTCATCAAAGGCTTGTAGTTCAAAGGAGGAAAACATGGTATGGGCCACATAGTAGAGGTGGGCGTGGGGGTGGAAGATGATACCTATGAAACACTAGGCATCCCAAAATGGGTGAAGTGGTGCACATGAGCCTCAGCCCAGTTTGTGAGGACTCCTTAAGTGCATCCAGGAGACCCGAGATCAAATCCAAGAAGAGGTTAATTTCTGGTACGGTAGCAATACTGTAGCAGTACTGTAGCGGGTGATGTAGCAGGAACTGTGCAGAAATGTAGCAGGTACTATAGCGGGAACTGTATCATGCACTATTTTGAACTGTAGCACTCAAGAATATTTCCCTGTTTGGGCCTTCGGGCCACCGATTTGGTCCATGAGTCCTTTAAGGACTTCGGGCCACCCAAGCCTTCGGTTTAGTATGGCCTTCAAGCCACCTTAACTGTAGATGCAAACCAGAAAACCTATAAAGGAACAAACTTTGAAAGGAGGAGAAGAAAGTAGTTTTCACCATAGAAGAAGCTAAATTTATTGGAATAATGAAAGGGTATAGAACTTACCATCGGTACAAGCTTGTTCGTGCACGAGAAAGCCTAGCTGAACAGACATGAGAAGGTGGAGAGCTGATTTCACGATGAAGATGTTGGGGAGGAGCAGTTCCAAGTAGTTAGTATGGGTTGTATATAATGTTTGAAGCCTATGGGAAATGAATTCCTCTAAGGCCTGTGGGCCATGTAATACTTATGCCCATGAGTATTTTATGGGTTCCACCTCACCCCTTGAAAGGTGGATTATCAAAATCAATAAAAAAATGAAGCCCTTCGGGCCATTGGAGGTGGTGCAGTGGTGTCTAAAAGTGGTTTTGTGTGATAAGAAGAGAATTACAACAAAATGGTCTGAGGTTGAGGACTACACCCATGGTGGTTGGTATTTGGAGTAAAATAGCCAAGTTGGTTAGACTAGGTCATAGTGTTAAGTGTTTTATACTATGGTGTGGGAAATCTTGACAAAATTACTCAGGTGATGTATAAACCTATCTTAGTGTTTTATATATCATTATTGTTATTTTTAGACAATGACACCATAAGAAGTAAAATGTGGTTTTAGAACTCAATTTGGTGACTTAATATGGAATTAATTCACACTCTAAATGAGTTTTTCTAGGTTCCCAAGAAGCAGTTATTAATTCAGTTATAAGAGGATATTGTGGAGGTTTAATTAAGAAATTATAGTAAAATTAAATAGACCAATTTGATCATTATAGGTGTATAATTTAGGGATCAATGAGCTCCCTATTTGAACTAGGGTACGTCGATGGGTAGTTTGATTCCAAGAGAGACAAACTTGAGCCTTCGTTGAATATCTAGACATCTACGAAGAAAAAGATTTTCTCTAGTAAGGAGATATATCTCTTGATGATTTGTAAACAATTAAATATCCCACCAAGACAAGATTTATTGTTTTTTCTAGAGTAAAGTGAGTTTGTTCTAGAAAATTTCTTGAAAGATAAGAGTTATATCAAGGGTGTTTTAAAAATAGGTAAATGATAAACTCAATGGAACTTCAACAGAGATTCTATCCTTGATTAACAATATTTTAAGGGATGCTCTAAAAGAACCCATATATCCTTAAAAATTTTGTGGATCCATTCCAGTGTAGGGAAAAAATAAGGGGGAAGAAATATTAGTGAGTCGTCAATGAGCCTTGGGTGATAGTGAATCAACCCTAAACTCTGTAAGAAAATTATATTAGTTAAGGAGTGAAATATGAAAAACTATGTAAGGGGAGTGAACCCTATTAAGGAAAGTAGTCTCAATTGTGATTTTTTTGTATGGAATATCTCTAATGCATGATCTTTGTATGATGTTGGGTGAGAGTGATCTAAGTAAATTCTAATGATCATATTTTATTTATGCATTCACTTCCAAATAGATAAATAAAACCTATATAATATCATGTAAAAGAGCATAAAAAGTGACCCTCATTCTTAGAAAAAAAAAATTAATTTATTCAATTTGGACATTAAAAGATCAAGTGTTTTAATCATTAAATATATTTCGTACCCTAATTCACCCCCCCCCCCATCAGGGTGATATCACACTAATCCTCTAATGAGTGACTAAAATCCAACTAACTATTCTAAAACTTCATGCCTTCTAAATACTCATAATCTTTAAAATACTAAACTCTTATATTCTTCTTTAACCCATAGACATTTTTCTTCGATAAATATACCTAAATTACATTTCAAATGAGCATAAAACATTCAGGTTTCTCCATATACACTTCCTCATCAAGATCTCCATTTAGAAATGATGATTTAATATCCAATAGAAATATCTTGAATATCATTTGAGATTTTATATTTCTTCATTCATGAATTTGATTCTAGTAACTTCACCATTCTAATTATTCTTGTTTCTAAAAACACATTTGGATCCAATAACTTTAATTTCTTTGGTTCTAGAAATTGGTTCCAAAGTTTTATTTTTTTATTCAATATTTCATATTTCTTCATTCATGGCATGAACCCACACCTCATTTTCAAAGGATTTACCAAATGTGTAAGATTGTTCCATTGATTAAATACTAGTATGAAAAATTTCCATGGTATTACTTATTTTATGTACACCTTGATTCTAATACCCAATAATTTTATCAGCATCAACATCCTTTCTTATTATTGAATTTTTATTTTTAGGATTCTCTTTTCTACCTTCATTACTTGAAAATACAGAATTTGTATCTTTGATTGGAATCTATGTTTTTTATATTTTTTTCCTTGTTTTTGAAATGAGAACTTTTTCCTCATTATCTATAAAGATAGTATGTCTCATTCCTTCCTCATTTTCCAATACTATGACATCATCACTATCAAAATATTCTCTTATATTTCTTGTTGTCACAATTATAAGATATTATATTTTATGTGTACCCAAGAAACAATCCATCTTGAACCTTATCATAAAAACATTTTACAATTTTACCCATTATCTTGATCAAACATGGAATTCCAAACACCCATAAATATTTAATGATTGGATTACTTTTAAACCAAATATGAGGATGAGTAACATATGAGTTTGAAAAAAGTAAAACCTATTTCGAATTACTCTTATAGTTTTGATGGCCTAAAGCCAATAGAACCTTGAGTTATCATGCTCTACCAGGATAATATAGGCCAAGTTAACTAGGATAATATTCTATCCTTCAAGCACTCCATTATATTTAGGAGTATATAGAGTACTAAATTCATGTTTGATGTCATGCATGATTAAATATTCAGTAAACTGCTTTTTGGAATATTTAGTTCCATTATCTGACTATAGTATCTTTATGTAAAAGCTTGTTTGTTTTTCTATAAATCCTCTAAAGTTATTTAATATATCCTAGTCCTTTGATTTATGGGATAATAACATAATTAAAGTCATCCTTATGAATCCATATATGAGTTTTATAAAAAACACTTCTCTATATGTTTAATTCATAGTGATATATCCAAAAACATCAAAATGAAACACTTCAAGAGGCTTTGAGGTTTGAATTTAATCTCCCTTATGAGTTATATTCACTATTTCCCCATTTTCATGATTTATAATTAATAAAATATTCTAATTTTAATGGGGTGAAATTTCATACAACTTCTTATTAAATCAATCTGTTCATATTATTTTTCCCATGGTGACCCAACCTTTGGTGTCATAACACATTTTTTTGACTATTTTCTCAAGAAACATCCTTAATTTTCTTCCATAAATTTAAATAAATTCCATGGGGTCCTCAAAAACCTTTTAACCACAACACCATATTTCATACTCTGGAATATGATTCTATTTTTTCTAAATACAAACTCATTTATTTAATCACATGTTTGTGATACACTAAAAATGTTCTGCTTTAGGCCATCCATGAAAACTATATTATCTGAACATATTTTTCTATTACTAATTTGGTTGTCCTAAATCATTTAATCTTTAGAAAATTGTCATAAAAAAATTCAAATATCCAACTTCATATTTCCAAATATTTTTGTGATTTTTCAAATCAACAATAAAGTGAGATGATAATCCACTAACCATTATTTTACATTTTTTCATATTTAATATATTTAAATGAAAATTAAAAAACCTTTTCCTACTTCCTAAAATACCATTGATCTTATCTCTTTCCAAACCACTAAATGAAACTCAAAACATATAAATTATGTAATTATTGATCAAATCTTCCATAATGATTCGTCAATCTTTTTAAACAATTTTTCACTTCAATGTTCTTTTCAAACTATTGATGTCTTAGTTGAGTTATCACATGTGCTTATAGCCTCACCCATGATCCCTAATATATTATAAGACTAAAAAAATATATATTATACCAGTAGTTATATTCTCTAACCAATAAAAATATTTCATAAAAAATGAATCTACTTTAAGAATGATCACTTTATTAGGATATAAGCTTTCAAATAGGTTCAAAATTATGATCTCCTTTCTTTACCCAATAAAAAAATTCCATCTAGTATTTCTCTTATCTTCTTCTCCAATGTAGCAGCGCACATGTTCTTCCTCACCAAATTCTAAACATATTATCTCTATTAAATAAACATAGATTTATATCCAATATATATTGTTTGAATATCAGTTTAATGATTTTTAATTAAGTCTCCTCGAATATTGGTTCCATAGCATAACTCATTCTGAGAACACAAACCATGAGTCAAGTAATCCTTCAAATTCTTCTTAAAATTCAGTCTATATAATCAGAATTTACCTTCATTTTAAAATTTTAAATATATTTGGATTATTTTTTATTTAAATATTCATTAAATATATGTATTTACATTAGATTCGTATTTCCCATTAATCATAATGATGTGTCATCTTCATACAAATTTGTGCAACAATCATTCTAAGATTCTTCTTCTGCTTCATCCTCCGTGATCTCGGACTATATCATTTTCATATGGTTGAACATGATTTTTTATCCATCAATAACATCACACAATAATAATATAATTTTATTATTCTTTTACTTCTTCAGAATATAAAATTTTCAATCTTGGATTTTCACTCAGTAGGATATAAAAAATCTATTAAGTATTGAAACCTTATAATTAGAAAAAATTATTTGTTCAGTGAAATTTATTATAATCCTAAGTCTTATTCATAGTGATAAAGATTTACACTCATGACTATCTTAAATTTCGGTGCACTTTCAAATTCATATTATCAACTCAATGTCTAATGATGGAAACTAATGGTTTAAGATGAAGCCTTATGTTGATGAAGATTTATGATCTATCATGCTTCCTTCTCAATTTTCCTTTCACGACTCAAAGCATTATTGTAACTCAAAATTTATACTAAAGCATTACATTTAGGATCATAGTCCTATGCTCAATTTAGAAAGTCTTACATTAATTAACTTTTCCATTTTTTTCTAGATTAAGCACCAAGTTGAAGTATTCTACAAATAAATTTGGGGATTAATCAATGTGCCTCAGTCCTTCTGAATCACTTCAAAACATCATCCAATGAAATTTTAAAAATATATTTTTGATCAAAATACCTTGCTTGTATTCTTCATTGATTCATCTCATTCATCATCTAGTCAAGATAGATTTCAAAACTATAATAAATAACTCTCAAAGTGGTACATAGTCGATACATTATAGACACAAAACTCTTTAAAGACTCTTATAGATAGTTCTTCATTAACTCTATCAAATATAAAATCTCTATGAAGATGGTTAAATCTATCATCACAACCAATATATATTGGAAAAAAATATAACACCATCCTCAAGAGAGTTCAATAGCCCAAGTTCTCTATAAATATAATAATCTTGACTATATGAGGGTCATCCTATTCTAACTCTCTAATCTTGAATGTTTAAAGTAAATTAGTGATCACATATCCCTATTTTATATACTTATTTTGAAGAATATCATGAAGGTAAGGCTTCCTGATATTTAAATCCATATATTTATATTGCTTCTTGATATCACTAGGCATTGATGATGGCATGAATAATTAAAAATATGTATCATCATTCAAATGTTCAAGGTAGAGAAATACCTCATCCTAATAAGCCTCTTATGATAGTGAATTGGGAACTAAGGACTCCAGTATATATAATTTCCATTCATGGAATAAAATAACATACAAGAATCTATACAATTCTTAGAAATATGAGCTAGTGAGAAGATTATCCTTCTCAATTATAGATCACAGTGATATAGTCACAATTTTATGGTTTTTTCTTTCTATAATAAGTGAATATTATTTTAGTAATTTATCTAGATTAAAAAATAGATAATAAATATTTATTAATTTATTAATCTCTCACAATTATATTAAATCACAATATATATTTCCATTGATTTTGGAATATCTATTCATATGGATGTCCTAGTGTAAATGATACATATTTACCTTCTCATAACCCAAGTGAAGGTTTGGTCAATACCCAAAGGTATTTATGTTGGAAATTATTTTCCAAAGAAATCAAATCATATTTTCTTGATCTATTGAGTGGACTCCCCAATTCTAAAACACTATACTTGGTTTTCCATAACTATAATCTCAAAATTTACTCAATTAACTTCAGATTTTTTTTTCTCAACCTCATCGTCTAGTCCCTTAGATCACATAGTCATATTAAATCTTCTTTACTCTCATAAACATTTTTAGTGAATCTCCCATTTATTTACCTATCATCAAAGTCCCATTGTGGCATAAGAGTGCCTTAAACTCTCCTAAAATATGTCATTTTTATCATATCAATATGATAATGAATTTTTCATATCTCTCATAGATCTTTCACTCTATCTTTTAAAAACATCTAGAAGAAGTAATACTTCATTAGAATATGTTTTATCCTTGAGTGAAATTCCACATTCTTTGCAAGAAATATATCACCATGTCTATCAAAAAATAACATTGTTCCCCTACTTCCTTCTATGTTCTTCCAATAAACCATTTAATCATATCATATCCTTTTCTAATTTTACTTCCAAAAAATACTCTACTTACATAGTAACTACTAGATATAGTCTTAACAACCAAATTATAAATGTTACTCTATATATAAACACAAAGTTTGGGGTACTTATCCATATGTCTACATATCCTTTAAATACTTCATCCAAATACCCTTTTTATCAAGTATACATTCAGAAACATAATTCAAGACCTTTTGTCCCATTAATATATTATAGTATCCATTCTAATAATTCCTAGTGATCCTTTTTGATATTTTACATGAAATTACCAACATCTCACACTACTTAGGCAATACTAACCTTTTATAAATCATAGAATACTTCAAACTTCTAGTCATTGATACTTAAGGAACCATTATCATGTATTTATCCTCATAGTTCTTTAATGTTTCATTCTCTTTATATTTTTTAAATATCAAGTTAATTTGGTAGATATAAGTTTTTTTTATTTACATTTAGGACCTTTCCATTATCTTTTATATGTAATCCGACTATGGTAACATTAATGTTACTTCTATTCTATACAAATCCAAAACCCCAAAATTCATTTGGTTTCCTCAATATCCTTCATCATGAACCTTTCTAAAAATTTAGCCTCCATATCTTCAATCAATTTACATTCTATAATTACTCAGAGTATACCATCCACATATAAAGAAATTATGTTGAAACACCCTTCAATAGATACATTTTGGAAGCAGTAATGATCTTATTTTCAGAAAGAAAACTTATATTCTTACATGAATTTATTTTACTTTAGATTCCATGGCATGGGTTCTTGAATCAACCCATACAAACTTCATTTGATCTTGTACACAAACATACTCCATGATTCCTTGAATACTTCTAGTTGATCTATGTATATTTTAACCTCTAAATATCTATGAAGGAATGTCATATTCACATCTAATTGTTCATGGTGTATAAATTTCTCTAAAAATATTATTGTATTCTTAAAAATAGATAAAATATTTCCCTATAATTTACTCCTTATTTTTATTTAAATCTGTTCACAAATACCCATTCAATAAACATTTTCTTACCATATTCTTCTTTATTTGACCAATAGACCCATTTTTTTGTAGTACCTTCTTTATTATTATATGTTCTAAATTATCCCATATTCCAAAATCATGAAAGGATTACATTTCTTATATCATATCAAACTCCAAAAAAATTATTTATAACACTTTCAAACTCTTCTGGGAATGGATGTTCCCCACCATCCTGAAAATTTAGATCACAAAAATTATATCTAAACATTTTCACTAGTCTTTTATCCCTATTAGGCCACCTTAAATCATGACTTAGTTCTCTTTTCATACCTACATCTTCAAGGACTCTTCTATCAGTCTCATAATTCCTTTTCCTTTTTGGTACTTATAATCTTGGATAGACCTCTATCATCTAATATTCAACTGAATCCCTACCTTCTAATCTATCTGGTTCTTTTGTAACTTGTGTACATTCTAATGTTTATAGAATTATGTTCAAATAAAGATTACCATTCTTCATCAATTACTTATTCTTAGTTTCATATTCTGATAGGTTTAGATCCTTCCATAAGATCCCATCATTATAGAGAAAATTTCAAATTCAAATGAACTTCCAAATATCCTTATCCCATTACTAGAATCCAAATAATTCATTAACCTAATCGATAAAGAAACAAAATTTGGACTTTACTTCTAATTTTTCCCTCTCTCTAAAATTGACATAAACATAGAAAATTTTTATAAAGACATTAATTTGGGAAACATTGAACATATTAGAGTCCAAGAGCTTCTAAAATCTCTTAACCAACGGTGTAAAAGGAATAATATTCATTAGTTATGTCACGCAATTCATTATTCTACCTACAACTCCTTTTGAAACCTAGAGTAGATGATCATGATTTTGGATCTCTCACATAGAATCTGATTAATCTCCACTTCTATACTGTTTTATTTTATATTTCTTGGAACTTTCTTGTCGAATTTTTTTCCTCTAAATTAGAAAAACCATTGGAACTCCCTACTTCTATATTCCCCAGTATTATCAGACTTCAACCAGTTACTCTTTTATCCAGCATCACTCTCCACCACGGATCGCTATTGAATAATGGTTCAAAAAATATTGGACGTATGATTTAAAAAATAAAACTCCCACCTTTTATGTCACATATTTAATGACATTAAGAAAGTATCATGACCCTATGTGATATTAAACTAGAGTTGGCCCCATATATAAGTATATACTAATACTATATTATAACTCATAGATTACATTCCTTTGGTATTACATTTCACCTTCAGGTTTATCACAAGGAAGAAATATTTTTTGTTATTTAACCCACCTAATATTGTTTATAAATACCCTTTATAGATAGGTCTTTCATCCCATTCTCACTGGTGTGACATATATGTTCATTCCATAACTTCTAGGATACTAATGTTTTAATTCCAGCTGTTTTGGTGTCTTCAAATATGTATACTTACTAAATTATTCATCCATTCCACTCTTAGTTTCCAAGGCATTGTTCTTATTTTATATTATATATTTTCCATAATTCTTTCTCAAGTAATATTGATCTTACACATTATAAGTTTTCTTTGTATATTACGGATCCTAAAGTTTGAATAAGATCTAGTAGATTTCCTAGTCATGGATATTTTTTATTTTCTATCTATTTTTCACTATTGATTTATTCACTTTTAATAGATTTACATCATCTGTGGTGAGTAAAAACAATGATGTGCAGTACTTCCTTTTATTAAATTTTATTTTAATTTCCTACTTATAATAAATAAAGTGTCTTTATTTTGGTTTATATATTTTAGGGAACGTTTTCTAATCATGTTCCAATCCTTTTGAAAGAATATAGAAATATTCTTTAAAATTTTATACCTAAATTATAATAATAATAATAATAATATCATCCATGTGAATAATAATGATGATGATAATGGATTTTAAAACCTGATGCATTACATAAGAGTTTCCTAATACTATGTAAAAACACATATATAAGTGAAGGGATAAAGTTGATTGTCATCGATAACTCTAAGGAATCTTTACTAGTGTTGCGTGGAATGAATCATAGGAATATTTAATTTCATTCTAAAGCATTATAAATTATAGATGGAACTTCATATGAATCCTCTATATGATCTATCATGTATTAAATGTTTTTTACTCAACCCGATATCTCTTATGCCTTCATCATAATAAGTAGACACCAATATAATCCTTGTGAGAATCATTAGGAAACTATGATGAACATTATTAAGTATGTGAAGGACTAAGGATATGTTCTTGGTCTCTAGATAAGATAAAGAACTTTATTTAAAGGGTTACACATATAGTAGTTTCCATTATGGAAAAATAATATTAAATCTCGGTATGGATTATTGTTTTTTATAAATTGTAGAGCTACCAGTTGGAAGAGTTACAAAAAATCCATTATATCAAGATCAGTAATAGAGGTAGAATACATCTTTGCATTAGTTTCTATGAAATAATATATTTGGATCAAATAAGTTTGTCATTGAAAAAGGAGTGGTTCCAAGAATATAAGGATCAATTAAGCTATATTGTGACAACAGTGGTGTTTTTGATAAGGTTAACAAACATCGATATCACCAAAGGATAAAACAATTTTTATCAAAAACCATATCCT
Source organism: Viscum album (assembly GCA_963277665.1). NCBI lineage: Eukaryota > Viridiplantae > Streptophyta > Magnoliopsida > Santalales > Viscaceae > Viscum > Viscum album. Next base: position 2,023,980,931 of record OY728125.1, read on the forward strand.
ATAATGAATCATTTGTAGAAGTTATGTAAATATAGATTAGGTGGATATAGATGAGAATTTAGTAGTTCTTTGGATGAACCAATTACCAAAACAACAACATTTGGGTCATCTATAATTTTTTGGGTAATACACAAGATATATTGGTTGTAATTTTTGTAAATATTTCTCATTACCATGATAAAGTCAATATCTAATTATCATTCTTTCATATGTGCTGAAATTTATTTACCATGAATAGAAAAATGATAATAATACCTCAGATTATGACATTGATTTACCCCTAACTGATGATAATCATGGATTATTTTGGGTTGTGATTATATAATAAGGAAACATTAAATAAATTTGTTTAATCATTACAATGAGTTGTATTTATAGATATAAATAATGGATTCATGAAGTAATAAGTAGATTTTTATTCTTTCAATTGACCCGCTAAATTATATCTCTTTTAATGTTATGCAATCATCAATATAAATAGGAGTCCATGCTTATTAGCATTCCATATTACCTATGGTTTAAAACATAAATTTTAATAGAACCTTTATATTTTTATACCCTATATATGAAAGTTAATATATAAACTTAGATAATATAGGTGTGGTTGGGTATATTGTATATCAAGTCATCATTTGAAGCATAACTGAAATGTTATTTTTTCACATGTATAGAAATATAATAAATTTGTCCCTTAATTGAATTAGACTAATGAAATTAATGGCTATAATTAGTTTATTAACAAATTATGTGTTTAGATACTTAGATAAGTGGAAAGTTATGTACTATTCTTTAAGATAAATGTCATGTGATGTATTTATAGACTTATTCATCCTTTTTATATAATAAATAATATGTGAGAGGCCTATACTAGATAAAAATCTTCCATAAATAGTTTTCAATTGATTCCATGGATAAATAAATTAAATAGGTATACATTTAATGTATATGAAATATCTTGGGGGTGCATGTTCATATAGAAATATGTATATGTTTACTATATATCACACTAGACCCTTTAGTATCTTGAGTAGCACTAATAATTTTTTTTAGTTCCTACTCTTTGGTTACATCTATGAAATATGGATTTCATATTTTTTTAATTCCATTAAGTCCCACAGGTCACAAAGTTTGACACTATGATAAGGATTTGGTTTTTGATAAAGTGTTTTTTCCAAAATTAATAAAACTAGAGAAAACCATTTTCAAAGGAGTTTGGATAGATTCAAAAAGAGTTGTGAAGTTTATTTTATAAAGTCCATTTTTTGATTTTAGTGAAGTAAGATATTGTTGTATATTCACTAAAACAGCCAGCACTACATCATGGTGGTACTTTTAAATTCTTAGTTGATTATTTCCCTTGTATGAGCATGCATGTGATGAAAAATATTTCCATGTCTCTCTCTCTCAAATAGTTAATCATCAGTTAATAATGAAGGAGTTGTTTCATTCATGGTTGGTTCACCTAGTTCATTGAAGTGTTCAATGAATGAACTATCCAACATGTGTAATACTTGATTTTCATGTGATGAAAATCAAACCTTTTCACAGGTACAATGATATTTATTCAATAAAGATAATAAAGGATACCTATAAGGGGACATGATCATCTCATGTTGTCTTGCGGCTGGAAACTCTAATGACGGAATGCTATCTAAGACTCTATTCTATTCACAAATCCCATTAATCACATGGAAAAGGTACTACCACCTCTTCAATAATTTGGGAACCTCAAAATCATTCATGGGTCCATTAGTCAATTCCCCCCACCATGGAGGTATTGTTCATTTTTCTTATGTTTCTCAAGAACTTAATCAAGCTAAATCAGTTGAATAGTAGGGATGAAATCTACTGATGTTCATTAATTTTATGTACACTGGTGTATGCTCTAATTTTTAAATTTGTTTTCATGTTTAATTACTTTTATATAGATATGTCTATATTTGGGTTCGATATCTCTACCAAGGGTCATATGATTGTCTAATTAAACCCATCATCTCAACCTGCAAATCTTTATGGGAATCATTCCATTTAGTCAAATCCAACTTTAGCTACATCAACAGAACTTTTGATTCATTATGAATAGTATAATTTATCTTTTTTACTCTAATATTATCTTATAAATAATCTTACTTAGACCTTGAAAAATACTTAGTTATTTTTATATATCCAAAAGAGTTATACTTACACAAGACCAATCACCTATTCCACACTTATATCATCCATAGTAAATTTTCCCCATTACTCCCACATATTTTTTAATACAAAACTCAATTCTTTCATTTTACTACTATTATATAATATCCAAAATATAACTTTTGAAAATTGATATTCTAGAATATTTCTATAATTAGTTCAAAAAATTATAGAAACTAATCCAAAACCTCCCCTCCCCCATATTAATCTCTTACTTGTGCCACAAACATTGTTACCTTGTAATAAATCTCCCACCTATGGTATCCCCCACCACAAAAACAAACCCACTTTTAATTTCTATCCATCTATTTTATTAAATATTCCAATATATTTATTTATTTTTTACTCTTCAAATATGAAAAATTAATTGAAGTGATGTGGGTTGGAATTTTGACATGGGCCTTTGTGGAGGCCATTTTAGTAATTTTTTTAGGTCAATCCAAAATAAAACGCCTTAAGTCCTTCAAATAACCCCATGGGTCCAAATTTTTTAAGAAATGTTTAGGTTCGGACTGCTCAATATTTTGGTATAATCAAGTATTGTTTCAAACCATTTTCACACCTATCTTAGCCACCCCTCCACTTTCCATCTACCCCTCTACCACTACCAATAACCATATATATCCCCTCTTTCCCATATACTTCTTATGCCCATAACTTGATCACCAAAAGGTATCTCTCTGTCTAACCTCATCTATTCTACCTCTGAACCTATTCTTATTCACTTCATCACTCTATCATCACTCATAGTATATATGAACACATATCAAAGTGGGTTTATAATTATTAGAGATGGTGTATTTTGGTTATTTTCTTCCTCCACTTAGTCATGGAAATAGAGACGTACTATATTAATTGTTTATTATTTTTTATGTGTTGGTTTAATAAAAATTATTCATAGTATTTATACATTTCTATTTATTTTTATTTAATTATTATTTATATAATTTAATCATGTATAGTTAAATTCCCCAGTGGTCAATTTGATAAAATACTCATTATTTAGAATGATATTTCTAGTGTTTAAAATTTTTTTGTATTAAATTAATACTAAGAATGATATATTAGTTGTTTTTAGGGTGATTGTATATTTTATTTTGTCCAATATGTTTATAATCTAAATTTATTATTTTTTTGATTTTATTCAGAAATAAATGTAATTTTTTAATAATTAAATTATTTAGTTTAATGGATTAGTTAAATTTAATAAATAACATGTCACTATAATTTTAAAAAAAAAATATCATAATAATATAAAAGAAATTGTTCTCGTGTCAAAATTATGCACATTCAAACATTCCTAACCAACTGAATTAAGAAAGATTAAGTGGAATTGTGAAACAAATCCTTGAATTTTTTATTGAAAAATTGTGGTTTGGATTGAGAGGTTTTCACCCAAATTGACCTCAATTTCTCATATTAAAATTTAAATTTAAATTTAAATTCCACTTTTTAGATTTTAGTGTTTATTAATGTTATTTATTATATTAAATATATCATAAAATTTCCTGAGAGTCAATTAAATTACATTAATACTATTTTGAATCCTTACAATATGATCCAGGGTCCAGTTATACTATAGTTTTTGAGACTCAAAAATTTAGTTATTTCAATGACTTGAGGTATTATTATTGAATCATAATAAAAAAGGTGTTTAATTTAGATTAAGTGATCCCACTCAACATGAAATAAAGAAAAATCCTTTTTACCTCAAATCCCATACACATTAAAATCTGAGAATGTTTCCATTAGATAAATTAAAAATAAAATTTCACAAATATGAATTTATATAAGATTTAATAATTAACACAAAAATGATAGAATAAGGTGAAAAATATTTCTATTGGGGACTGTAAAGTCCCATTAAAGTTTGACAACTAAAATCATGACCCCTTAGGAACAACATTTAAACCCATAGTCATTCATCTTTCTTAGAGGTGTAAAAATATCAATAAAATAATAAATTAAATTAATTTAAAAATATAACTAGTCAATAACTCTAAAAGAGATCAAGGAATATGGAGAATCTATATGGAATAAAGAAAAATCCATCGATTATGTAACGATAGAAACACATCTAATTAAAATAAGTCAAGATTTTGATTTTATTAATGAATTTTTCTTCACAAATATATATATAGATTTAGTATTACCTTTATATTTCACTCCATATTTAGATCTTATAAATTCAAACTCTTCCCATTAGAATTTGTATTCATATATTTACCACTTTTGGAACTAGGACCTAGTTTCCTTTGACCCATAAAATTAAGTTACACCCCACCATCATTACATTAGAAATTTATTATTGTTATATTGATAATTATTTTTAAAATATATTTATAGATATCCCAATTAAAATACATGTAATTATTTTAATTAATTTGGTCAATTTTATTTAATATATAATTGTTTTCACATTGGTAATAAACAATATATTTCTTCTCTAAGGATTAGGAGAACACTGGATTAGGGGGTGATCTTCTACTTGTACTTCCTCCTTTATTAAAAACATCTGACTTACTTTTATGCTTGGAGAAGATAATTTTATTAAAACATATTTATAATTACATACTCCTAGTTCCCTTCATTCTCAATATGACCATATATTACAGGAAAAATTTATTTTCATACCCCCATATATGACCTCAAAAAAATATAAGTTTATTATATCTCACATTTGAACAAAGATCTATTTTAAAAACATTATCATTAATGTGATCATTAGTAATCATATATTCTATCAATTTATCCAATTTATAAAATTAGATATCATATTCCACCACTAAAATATTTCCTTATTAGAAATTAAGTTATTATGAAAACTTTTCCTATTTAATATTATTATGAGAATAATTTTGATTAAATAAATCCCATAATCCTTTACAAGATAAATTCATATATAGATTCACATTTAGAATGGGACTCAACTAATTAAGTATCCAAAATTATAACATATAAGTATTTTATTTTAATTTTGATGATTAAGCTATTTGAAGGACATCAAATATTCTTTAAATATTTTTTGGGCCCACTTTACTTCCATGTGTCCCTTTATATCCTCTAGTGGTAGGAGGATTATACTTATGAAAGTCATAAGTATGATCCATAACCTAAGTAACATCTCGACCATTCTTCCTTCACAAAACATAAATAACTTGAAATTTTTATTCCAAATTTTTTATTTCATATGATAATTATAAAAAGGATAATTATTCATAGATCTAAACTATTAGTTAACTGGTTCCCTTATAGGATAAATCTTTCCACACACCTATTACAAATAAATCCCATTAGGACATATCAAAATAAAATAATACAATTCAAACATATTAATAAATTACACTTTAACCCCAAAAAATTATTCATTATTTTATTTATTCAAGTGTCCTTAAAATTTTACCTAAGAATGATAAAAAACCTAAAGATAAAATTAAAAAAAAATTGATTAATTTCAATAAATTACTACATGTACTATATGATTATTTAACCATGTATAACTCATACAAACCTTACACGTTATAGATTCATGATTTCCATAACTATACAAAGACCACACAAGGCCAGTGCATTTTATAATTTTTTAAATTTACCTTTACATACTCAAGAAATTTCAAGGATTCTTATATAAAACCTCAAATATATTAATATAATTGTTATTTCAAACATTGTCAAATAAAAAATTAAATATAATATAATATATACCATTAAATCATATACACAAACTATACTAGTAACTCGAGGCTCATTAATAAAAACATTATCTGTACATTTACTATAATATCCCAACCTCATATTCCCATATTCCACTCTCCACCACCACTAAAAAATCTAATAATACATGATCCAAAGAATTGATATCAATTTAAAACATTCTTATCATAGTTACCATCCAATATAAATAAGTTGATCATGACCAAAAAAAATAAAGTAGGTTTTCCAATCATCATAGGCATACAACTAGAGCCAAGGATATCAAATTATAAATTTTTAAGAATGGTTTATCCTAAAAAAAATTAAAAAATAATTATTTAACCTATAAATTTGGCATGCTGGATCCACACATTAGACCATTATAATTCTATAAACTATATGAGTTTTAAAAAAAATTACCAAACAACTCTAAAACATTTATTCAAAACATTTTCAATAAAATATGAAACACATTTTATTCCATAGATGAAATCTAAAATAGGGGTGAATTAAATTTTTTCTAAAATTTAAATTTTATCCACCTCAAGATAATAAACAATCATGAAGTTGTAAATTCCAAAAATATAATAGTATATTGAATAATAAAGATATCATGATTTAAATCACTGAAAAGTTAATACATAACTAAGATTAAAAAACAATCAGAATAAGAATAATAATAAATGAAAATAATACAATAGATTTAGGATAACAATAAAAAAAATCTTCTAAAGAAAATATTGAAGGTATATTACTAGTTTAAAATAATAGAACTCTTCGCATTTAGTCCAAAATAGTTTGTAATTTTTTATCCAAAGCCAAGGAATATTATTTATGATACCCCTAACATTATCGACATAACTAACTGAAATAATCAAGTTTATAACTCAATCTTCTTTTCCTTATGTCGACTACATATTCTCACCCTCTAATCTCCCCTTTGATAGACCTAATCAACATCAATTCCTTCCATGTACTTATTTGAACTATATGTTCAAGAGAAATAATATTTTGGTCTTCAGAGTCTATTCAGTAATGAAGGATTAGAAATATAATGATTACAATAAAAATATGTAAAACATTTATAATGAATAATCTCACAAAATAAATATCAAATAAATAAACTAAAAAACAAATATAAAATCTCTCAAACACCCATATAGTGTACAAATCATTGATATATCTATTTCAACATGTAATTATCTTTTGATCATTGGATCTATAGTATCCATTTATATAAATTGGAATAAAAACATCCAATGGTAAATAAAGAGATCTAAAGGACTTGTAAAAAGCATGAAATATTCAGTATATCTATAATTTTATGTAATTTTGATGAATTCAAAAATCTATAAAAATTATGTATGTCAAAATCAGAACTCAATAAATTTTTATTGGGAAGATAAGTGGGAACAAGAATAAAAATAACAAAACTTAATGTAAGTGAATGTGAAATTAAGAGTGTGTTATAATTCATTAAAATAATAAATCTCAATTAATTCATATTAAAAAATTATTCACAATATTTATAGGAAAAATATCCTATAACATATGTGTATAATAGTTTAAAAAATGAGAAATAAAAAAAGTATATACATGTTGGGTTTTTGTGGTAAATTTTTTTATGAAAAGGATTATAGATTTAAAAATTATTATTTCAAGAAGATATATTTCAAAACTATATATGGAAACAATATTAGAACTAGGGAAGTATAGAACCAAAGTGGAAGTTAGAGTGTTGTAAGTGATGGAGAAAACATAATAAGATTGATGGGAATTGTGGAACAGGATGATAAATTGCAAAGGATCAACTATTTAATATTATATAATAATAAAATAAAATTAATAAAATTATATATAATATTCTTTAATAGGTATGTATAAGAGAAATATAGATATCTTACACATTTCATCAAAAAATATGAGTTTAGGGGGTGTATGTTTCAGTGGATTTTACTGAGTAGAAAATCACCCATAATGATCAAAAGTAAGTAAAATTGATACCACTAGTTGGGACATGATATAAATAGTGGGTTAATGATCACTTTATTTCTTTCCTTGCAATCTAGTATTCCTATTTTATTTTTATAAAAAAGTACTATTTATCCAAAGGAGTTAGAATACATCTAATTCATGTAAATATTTATGTTTTTTGTGTGATTTTGTGTTAATTATTTCCTATAATTATATGTGTTCGTGAGGTTTTGTAGGAGTTAAATTAAATTTGGCTTGGTATGTTTAAAAATAGTTCCTTTTCTAGAACACTGTTATTGGGTGATGACATTTTTAGAACATATAGGCATTGTTATGCAAGTGAGGTTTTAGAAGGGATTTCCAAAATTAATGTTCACAAAAAATGTTGTACCTAAGATAGTTTGTATAATTTAAGAGGTTATTTTTCATGTCATATTTTTATCTTAGTGAGAGTTTACAGTTTCATAAGGAATGATGTTCAAAGAAGGAAACATCTAAAATGATAGTATAATGATAAAGGCTTTGGATTTTGCAGGATGTGGATTTAATATTATTTTTTAAAAAATAAATTTATATTTCATTATGAGGGACTAAACCATAAGAACAAAACCATTCATATTGATAAAGACTCAATTGGAAATAACTCTATGTGGTTTGGGTGACATTGGCTAGTAACTTGGACTTCATTATCCTGTAGGTTAAGAAAACTACTAAATTAATGGTGAGATTTTAAATATATATAATAATACTTCCATAATAAATAAATATTTCATGTTTTATTGAATTTTAAATATGATAATGTCAAAATCGAGACCATCAAATGGTCATCAAAATGAGTTCAAGGAGATCTGATGTCATCCAATGTCCATTATTTTGAATTTTTTTGAAGGTATGTGGGTTTCAATTCTTTTATCATGTCTTCCATAAACAATTGAAATGATATTTACCACTATGAGTAATTCCAATGGTAAAAACTACTTGGTATTTAGATAAAATATGATATCTTGTTTGGAAGGAGGAGATCTGAGATTAGAAATTCAAGGGAGCTAGTAAAATATCTTGTATCAAGAAAAGTAGAGGATGTTCTGGTCAAACTGAAAACAAATGTTAGAAGAAGGGTGAGGGAAAATATATAAGAGGCTAGGAAAATTGACAATTCCAAGACTCTTATTCTAGAATTATGAAAACAAAACGGTACTTAAAGAGATTTTATAGATATTGAACGGTAAATTTAATAACGTTAACTTATGGAATCACTTCCATAAATATCATATTTGGGGTGGAAATAAATATATTTCTATGTGTATATGGTTTATTATATTCATGTATCATTAATTCTAAGGATTCATTTCACCCAACATCCAAGAGGTAAAGAATAAAAAATTATTTATAAAAATATTTTTCAAGGTACAACTTACATATGATCAAACTCTTGAGATAGTTAATAAGGGTGATTTGAACATCAAAAATAAGATTAACATGGATGGTGTATTTTTAATAGGTGTTACATACTATGGGATTAAGGATGAATAAAATCATAGTTGATTATCTAAATGATTTTGTATTTTTTAAAAGTTTAATGGAAGGAACATAAAAAATAACACATGGTTCCACTGTAGTATTCAAAGGAGTGAAAGATGGAATTCTGTAACTTATTGGGAGATTACTATATACAACACGTTATAAAATAACTTCTATAATTTCAAATTTCTGTTGTGATTATATATTAAACATGGATGAGAAAGGGATAAATTTATTAGCAAAAATGAAATTAGAAAACATAATTATGTAGAGTGCATAACATGTAAAGAGTGAATCCTTGGGAATAATTAAAGGGTTTATTTCAATATGGAATGAGAAAAACCAAAAAAATATAAGGGAAGATAAATTACATATTAATGTAAGGTGGTAAGATATTATTTGGTCTCATAGAGAAATATTATACTTTCTTACCTCCATTGATGTTATGAAATAGACGTTGTGGGTTTTTTTTTAATAAAAAATTTAAAAATTTATATCATTCATTTTATTTAGAGACATGATTCATGTATAGACTAGTATAAATAAAAAATTATTGAGTTATCATAATGGTATGGAATACAAAATTTGGGATTTTCGATTTGTCTTGGAAAAATGATTTTATTTTAGAAGATAGTGCCTGGAACACTGGCCAAATATTGTGTAGGGAGAGAATTAATAAATTGTTATATGAGAGATGCAAGATAATGATATCCAATTTGGGTTTACCAAGTATTCGTGGGGAAAATATATGAATTTTATAATATAACTTATTAATAGAAGTATTTATACACCACTATTGTAGAATCTTCTAGAGGAAATTTTTACTAAAATAAAATTATATTTACCCACCACAAAGTTACTAAGATCATTCAATATGTCCATTTTAATGATAGAGAGTCGAAAAAATAAAAACCAAAGGCCCAACCATGTTTCTTATTGGGTTACAAAATTAAAGGAATCAGATTTTGGTTACTGGTTAATGATATTATGAAGTGTATAAGAAGATAAAATATTTTTTTCAATGAAGGTATCCTATGTAAAATTTTAAACCTAGTAGAACCTGAAACATCAAAAAAAGAATTAGTGCAATATAGAAAGGTTGATCAGAAAGGATTTTCACAAAGTTCAAAATTTTTATGATCAGCACAAGTTCCAAAATAATCTAAAATTCTATAAGGTTTAGTTTTAGATAGATTTTATATTAAATTGGTTCATCTAATCGCAAAAGTTCCAAAAATTTTGTTGATTGTGGAATATTTGGGAAGAGTTTTGAAAAATGAAGTTCTAAAAGGAGTATAACCTCATGAGATAAGGTGGTTTATTATAGTCAAAATACTAGTTCAAATATTTTTTTATGACATTAATTATCTAATTATTGGTGGAGGATAAATAAAATCCCGAAAGGAGATGGAAATTATCATTGATTAAAAATAGTGGGAGCTATTTATGAAAGAGAATATGGACTCCTTATATGCTTTATGAAATTTGAAATTTTCATAACTTCCATTGGGAAATGAGGCATTGAAAAATAAAGTATTCTAAAAATATAATGGAATAAATGTATAGTAATAGGTATAAAAGGCAAGGTTATTTGTGAAATCCTTTCCAAGAATATAAAAATTTTAATTAAGTTAAATTTTATCTCCAGTTATTAGTCATAAAAAAATATGTGGTTCTTTGAATGGTTATAGGATAACGTATACATCTTGAAAAATTAATTATGAATCTAAATTTAATTTATATAGATTTATTTGATTATGTTTATAAAGAGAATACATAATGATTAGAAAAAAATTGAACATAAAATAGTTTGTGAGATTAAAAAAATTAAAAGTTAATGCAGGCACACAGATAGTGAAATTGAATTTTTGATGCTTTATGGAATAAAAAATGTTTTTATAGTTTAATATGGATAATTTTTACTATCTGAAAGTTTTTAATGATGGAATATTTATCATACTTATACTACACATGGATTACATGCCGATGATAGGCCCATAAAATAAATTAATTGAAGATATGGAAGCTAATTTATCTAGATGTATCGAGATGACGGATCTCAATGAAGCGACAATGGATATTAGGGATGAGGATCCATAGGGATTAGGACTACAGAACATTAATTTTATTATAGTCAGAGTACATTTGGAATATATTTAATATAATTGGAATGTCTAAATCTAAGTTCGTATCTTCCTTATTAGGTATAAATATAAAACTATCTAAATTAAATTCACCATGAATTAAATATAATGCTATGTATATGAAAAATGAACTTATGCATAAACACTTGAATGTTATATGTACATCATGATTTTTACAAGTCTTTACATTACATAAGAAGTAGTATTTGTTTGTAATTTTATGAAAAATTCAATAAAATAGCATTACAAAGTGGAAGAGTGGATACTTTGGTATTAAGAAGAATTTTAAGCACTAGATTTATGTATCAACATAGATGATTCATTACAAGGGTATGTGGGAATGGAAATTGGATGAGAACTATAATTTCAAAGTAGTTCTAAGACATTGTGTGTATTAATAGAGGAACCATCATAGGGTGGATTTAAAGACTACAGTCAGTATCTTCACTCTCTTACTAGGATGTAGAGTGTTTTTTAGCAATAGAATAAGTTAAAGAGATGATATAGTTGAATATTTTTTAGGGATCATGATAGGATTATATGGAATGGAGTTTTATTCTGTGATAGTTGGAGTACATTCCATATTTAAAAGAAACAATTATTTTACTCAAGTAAAAAAATACATTGAACTGAAATATCGCTTCATCCAGAATCTTCTAGATAAAGGTGTGTTTGATCTATAGAAGATCGGAAGAAGTTACAAATTGGTAGATATTTTAATGAAGGTTTTAGTATGGTAAAGTCAGAGGCAATGTTGTGCCATTGTGAGACTTGGGTTACCTATAAGAAAAATTAATAGGTACTCACTGACTATTATTGAGGAAGATAAAGGAAGAAAGGGTAAAATACCTAAGCGATCAAAAGGACTTGGTGGAGAATCCAAGAAAATAATTCTTAAGTGGTATATTTTTGGTTTGTTGTGATAAGTTTTTTACAATAAAGGAAATATATCTTTTAGGAGGTATGTTTCTTGAGGATGTATTTTGAAATTAGATAAGGAATTATATCTAAACCAAGGAAATACTAAAATGGAACCAAAATTTTAATAAGACACTAGAGTGGCAGCAGTAGTATAAAAAACTGAATTTGGATAATAATAAGTGTGGAATAAGTAGAGGACTCATGTAGGATTAACTTTGTTGGATTAAATAATGATTTCTCAACACTTATCATTAGTTATATAATATTATCTAAAAGGATTATATAATAGTAAACTTGTAAGCTTGAATTGTTCAATGGGAATATTGATTTTAGGTACTACATCTTTTAGTGGATTTGACTCAATATAGGGTCATTTGTAAAGATTTAAAGGTGGTTACACTGGAACCACCGACTATGCCCTCCTTTATATAGTGGGTTGAGGATCACTTATTTACTAACACTATAATATTTTAATCAATTCTTGAAATAAGAATTAATTTTTTTCATCCATGGATTAGGAATAAGTCTGAACCATTCAAATCCCCATGTTATTTTTTGAAAGTGTGAGTTCATTATTTCTTCAATTTCTATGTGTTCCAAAAATTTTAAAAGAGATAAATGTAATTCAATGTGAATTATTAGAGAATATATACCTCATATATATATTAACATTAGATATTTCTAGTTTTAGAACATCCACACCATGTTCAGTAACTATGGTTCCAAAAGGTAATTTTGTAACTTTGGCTTCTCAATATAATAATATGGCTATTTCAAAATAACACAAGGTCCATAACTTATAAGGACATAATTTCTTTCATAAAAAATGGCATAGGAAAAAATATCTATATCCACACCATTAGTATGCATTATGGAGTGTGTACGTTTACTCGATAACATATCATTAAACAATTATATATCAAATCTAGACATTTATAAATCATAATATTACAATAGATTTTAACATAATATATTCAATGAGAGACATAGAATCATGCATATTATTATATTTCACTTTTGATAATAATAAACCACGTTTCTAACCAAGTTGTTACTATGGGTAAAATATTGATTCAGTATACTCAAGGAATGGTTACATACCTTTCCCCATCATCCATATTTTTTGGTACACTATGATTAAGTCATAATAAATATTTTTTATAAGTATCGATAATTTAATATGTCAAAAACAAATTTAATTTAAAATAACATTATCAATCTAATGCTATTTCCCTTTAAAACAATGATATCTACCCAAATTTATCCAAACACGATTTATTCAGTTAAAAAAATAAAATTTCTATAAATATATATATAGATATAGATATATATTTAATTAGTCTATTAGAATAGTTTAACACTATTGGAAAAATACCCTATACCAACGGTTTGGAACCTTTGGTGTAGCCTATAACAACGGTTTAGAGAACCGTTGCCAAGTAAGCTGTGGGGATAGGTCGATACCAATGGTTTTGGGAAAACCATTGGTATGGACCTATACCAGCAGTTTTGAAAACCCTTAGTATAATTAATCTGAAAATATATACTAACGATTCCATAAAACTGTTGGTATATCTAATGCAAAAAATAATCATTTGGTTGGTTTTGATCCCAGCACCTCTCGTTTGTGATTGAACGACCTAACCACTAACCTAACTTACTTTTTTGAACATAATCTCATAAATATATATATATATCTATTATCATAAGTATTGAAAATTTTGATTTATATAATGTCCCCTGTAAGAAGATTCCACTAAAAATACATGTATATATACCAACGGTTCTCAAAACCGTTGGTATAGATCTATACAAATGGTTTTGAGAACCGTTGGTACAGGTTCATTGATTTTGGGACCTATACCAAAGGTTTTGGACAAACCGTTGGTATAGGGGGGACCTATACCAATGTTTTGGCCAAACCGTTGGTATAGGGTCTCTATACTGGACCTACACCAATGGTTTTGGCCAAACCGTTTGTCTATGTCCACTATAGACACCCTCTACCAACTGTTTGGACAAACTTTTGGAATAGGACCCCCCCCTATACCAATAGTTTGTCCAAAACCGTTGGCACAGGTCCATATAAGTGACCTATACAAACGATTTTGGCCAAACTGTTGGTATAGGTCCAAATTAATGAACTATACCAAAGGTTTGCCAAAAACCGTTGGTATAGATCATATTTCTAGAAGTGTAATATAACTCAACCATATAATCCCCAATTTTCGTTAATTTCGAACAAAACATGGTCTTATTCCCATGAAAACAAATTAAATTATAATAAAAGTACCCTATCCTTAAAGGTTTCAACCAAACATTGCCTAATGTACAGAGTTGCATTCATTCCCATTTATCAAAATAACATGATTTGATTTGAATAACAATTAACATGAAAATTTATATATTATATGTACGATCCGGAGAGCAGTGAAACAAAACTTTTAAATATCATAATATGTTAATTAAGAAACTTGAAAACATTACTTATGTCAATTAATAGAGAGATATTTCGAACCATTTTATGATAAATAATGAATATTCAATAATTTTTCTAAATATAAATGGGAAATATATATAACTAACCACTTTAATGAGTCAAATAATTTAAAACCATTAGTACTGAGAATATTGGGAATCCTATGTCTATTCTAAAACCTTAGAATCCAAAACCCCCATGTTTTTAATAACCCTGACTTTTAAAATAGAAATTCACACTTTTTTAATGTTCCTTGAGTAAGTAAATAGTGGTTGTAAAAGAAATATAAGGAATATTAAGACAAAGAATACTAAATAGCTTTCAATTTTTCCTTGATATGAAACCATAAGAAGATGAGGTCATCTAATAGAGAATAAATTTCCTAAAAAGACGTGTCTATGGAAATAGAGTTGAAAATTGGAAATTTTAGTTTAGGAATGTTTTAAAAGGTATTTGAAAATTTATATTTATTAAAATTATAAAATTATTCATGATTACATAAAATGATTATTTTTCAATGAAAATACTGCAATAGTCATAGCCTATCCATTATAGAAATTCATCATTGATACAAGTTTTTACAAGAAACTACTTGCATCTCATGCATTCTAGAAAATTCTAAAATTGTTCACCCTTTTTAGCAAAACCATTAATGAAATAAATTACTCAAATTTTTAGAGTAATCTATGAGTTATAATTACATTATAGTCAAAAATATTTTCTTCTTATTACTTTAAAAATTGAGGTCATAGTTTAAAATAATAGTGAGATAAAGAGGATATTTTCAAAACAATTTATAGATTTCATAATTGGTGGATATCTTTTAAAGGAAAAAATAAAGAGTTTGTTTTAAATTGATTATATCCAAAAATACAAGATAACCCAACTTTATGGAGGTGTATTATTTATGATCTTTATTCTATTATTTCATCATATATACTAAACTAAATTAGATTAAGAGGTATTGATTTTCTAATGAATTTAGACAAGTTTTATATCATAAAATCCCTGAAAAGAAAATATCATATATTGTATATCATAAAACTAGTTTGAAAAATTATAGTATTATATAGATTAATTATGTAATATAATATAAAAGATATATATCATAAAATAGTTAATTAAATATTTCCAACACATGAATTTTATAGAAATAATACATTAAGCATCATCTTGGAACTTTTTTTTCAACCTTTTCTATATGACTTCTAATGGTCTTCTCAAAACAACATAGTAAGATTTTGAATTCATATATTCTGGAGCATCAATCATCTATATAAACATTAAATTCCTACTATTTGGTTTTATGTTTCCTAGAACATTAATTTTTCTAATTTTATGTATTTAAAACTCTAGTTTAAAAAAAAATTGAAATAGGATCTCATCTTCTGGAGTACATAAAATTTGGGTCATGTTTTTATAACTTGAAACATACAATTTTAAATTCACCTATTCTTAAGAATTAGATTTTGGAATTTTCATCACTCCTCGAGGACAATAATAATAGACAATTATAATGGATACAATTCCCTAAATCTAGATAGGATTATGATTTTTTTGGTTTATAAGATATAGTATGTTATATAAATGTTATATTGTATGGAATCCTTTAGGGTATATCATTGGATATGATATACGATATCATATTAATGCATCCTAATCCTAATAATAATGCATGATTTGGATATATCATAATGTGGTGGTGTGGTTTAATGATATGGTATTATTAATATAGAATATTATGATTGATAAAATGTAATTTAATGTTATGTGTTAATCTTTGGATATATTCCACGTAAATTATATCATTAAAATTTCATGTGAAGAAACATAGGGAAGAATCTTGATTGTATTTTTATGATAAATTCATATCATTTGAAGCATTATAATTTACGGTACTAAATGAATTTACTCATATCTTTCATAATATAAGATTATATTGATTGATGATGTCAGGAATAAACATGGGACCTATATAAAATGGCTAAAACAATTGAGATTGTCTGTGATTTTCCTATTTAATCTCCGAAAAAATATCTTTTTTATTTTCCATTACAATGAAATATACTATCATATTATTATGTGAAAGATAATATAACCTATAAAATAGGAGATTCATGTTATTCAGTGGATACATCTTAGGGGGGAAATGTTAATGGTTTCCTTTTAGTGATATTGATCAAAACGTGTGATTGGAGGTTGTAGATCTAACCAACATTAGTGTTAATTACAAATGATTTCTTCATTTAAAGATTACATGGTTTTAATTTGTTGGGAAGGTAAATATTATTTGGGGGTTTCTTGATGAATTTTTTTACTTGAATAAGTGCCATTCAATAGGGAGAAACCTAATTGTTTGAGATTTTAAGGAGTTAAATGATTCATGTAATCATATTTAAAAATAAATAAATAGATATCATTGTTTTTATTGTAAAGTATGATAAAGAATTAAAATTATGGATCATATTATGATAATTAATATCATAAACTTTAATTGGACTATTTCATATGATATATTATGTCCTAATAGGTAATACATCATAAATCTTTAGGTCTTGTAATATTATAACATATAATATGGTTAATCTTAAGTATTGATAGAAAAAAATCACTATTTTGATATATAAAAAAGGGAATTGCCTCTTATTTGTGATATTTTATATACCTTTAATTATAATTTCATGGTGTTGAAGGGTGATATCAATATCCACCACAAACTAATCACAATAAGTGATAATAGTTTTAAAAAACATTTTGGTTTATAATATGAGGATATTGTAAAATAAAACTATTCGAAGCTAAATTAATTATCAAAAGTCATAAGAACCTATCATAATGAAAAATATAGGTTTTGTATTATATCGTAACTTATGATACAAGTGATTTTTCGAATATGATATACAGAAAATTGGGATTTATCAATTTTTTCATTTTTAATTGGAACATAAAATTTAAAATTTTAAAAAAATTACAGAAAAATTTTAATTTGGGATATTTATTTAAATATAATGTGTTTAAAAATTATTTTATTATAAATTTTTTATAATTAATTTTTAAAATTTTATAAAAAATGTATTATATATATATATAATATTAATTGTTGATATTAATATATCCTTGAGTTAATAAAGCATGGATTATAATTTTGATATAAATTGTTCAAATAAAAATTATAAGGAAAATAATAAATTATTTATAAATAAAAATGATAAGAATAAATATAGAAAAGTTTTATATTGAATTATAAATTTTTCATAATTAAAATTTAGAAAATTTTCAAATTAAAATTCATTATATGAGAAATTATATGAACTATATAAAAAGGAGACTTAATAAATAAATATTATTTGGGTTTAAATGTGACATGACCCGACCCACCAGGGTTCCACCTAGACCAGCATTATGCCAAGTGCTCCTCCCCAAGATCTCCTCTAATAGGTAGGGAGCTAGTAACTAGCACCATCTATCCATGTCACACACATGGGAAGACTTAGACTATAACAACATACAATAAACCTGTATTTGTAATTTACAAGGTAATAAATAACACCAGCATGATATACATAGATGAAATCAACTAAACTATATATAAATCATGCATGAGGCATCTAATTAGATCCACATATATAACCAGTGTGAGGATAAAATAAAATAAGGGGAAAAATACACACCCAACATCAGTTATTGATGATTCACATCAAATCCTCCACGACAAGATGATCTCTGACCTGTATAACATCTTCATTAATACAACAAGTGTGGTAATAAGGCCTATGTAGAGGTGAGTATAAACATACTCAACAATATTCCTTGAAATCCATAAATGGGTCACAAAATATGCTCAATTCTATGAAACTATGGAGTAGCCAAATTTTTTTCATAATGAATAATATATATATTGTCAAATAGAAAGAAGTATCAAGGAAGTTTATAAGTCCTGATAATCAGAGCTATAAACCTCAAAAACCACCTCACCCTGGTAGTTGGAGGTGTTTGGGAAATTGAAGAGTCCATAAAGCCTGAATCCAGTAGTTAGTTGCATCATCACACCGGAACAAAAATACATAGGGTACTAGGGAATTAAAATTCTTAATGGATTTAGGACTGCATAATCTTCTAGTATCCACATGGCCAATAGAATCCAAGAAGGGGGATCCCACTCAACCCTAAACCATGCTAGCTTACCAACATATCATTCGCTAATTGAGGGTAAACATTAAGCAATTGTATACTCAAAGAGATGACCTATGTAGATTACAAATGCATCTAAACTTCTTCATGAAATATGAACATTAAACCCATGTAACCTCTTTATTCCTGTAATAGATGATCTTATTCCCTTAATTGTGTTGAGGGGATGTTGAACCTAGTAAAGGATCTTGTCCCCACCTGTGCTCAGTATATAGTGGTAATGGAAACCTAATTGGTAGTGGATTCCATTCTATATAGTACTAGGTGGAATACATACCCTCTCTAATCAGTAGGTAGAGGATCTAACACCTCAATCCACTATGGTTAATTAATTACCCAACCTAGGAATGGTAAGAGAATAATTATTTCTAAGTAACTTATCTTTATGGGTTTCCACTCACTAATACTGTATGAAAGTAAAACCTGATATCTTAAATATTGATGCAGTTGATCATGATTTCTCTTTCTTAAATACCATTTATTTCTTCAAATAATAATTACATCATAACATTACAAATGGAATTCAACTCAGAAAGTTCATCTCGAAGGTTTAATTCTAGGATATAGAAAAGTAAACAGTGTGTCACAGGGGGTACATACAGTGTTACCCTATATCACCTTCCTGATTGTGTGTTTCCATTCTACATATAATGTCCAAAATCAGCTACACCAAGTTTAGGGGTTGGTATATGGCATGTAACAGCTATGTATGTGCATGTCATGTACCTCATCTGTCTAAGCCATGTTCCACTAAGGGTACAAGACATTTGACCTTGTAGAAAAGGAATATTAGGTCAAATGGGATCTTCAGAATGCACTAAGAGTATATTATAAGAATTAAGGAAAGGGTTTTTAGTGTGTACGACTCTACCAAATGGCATTTTATTTTTATTTCTATCTAGAAACCCTATTGTTGCACCAAGGTGGAAAATAGTGTGCGTTCCTCTGAACAAAATTTCGTGTAGTTGGGTTTTATATAGAATATATACCACATCAACATGCATTTGAAAATATTATATGTTTCCTTTATTATGAAACTAATCCTACCCATAAATATTTTCGATTGTATCATTCATGGATCCACCATCATCATAAATCTATCCATGTCCACTAATCATCGAAATCCACAGCTCTTATTGAGGCCCATCATTGTGCATGCCCTATCTCAAAAAAGGAATGATCTCTATTCCTACCCAATTTCCTATTATAGTCCACCATAAAACATTATTTTCTAATTCATAAATAAAAATTTTCTACAACCATCCACGGAACCAACACTTGATTTCCCAAAATATCATTTCATCAGGAAGATTTGAGTTACCAGCCAAACTAAATATCGATGATGAATTCATGATGAAAGGAAGGGGAAATCCATAATACATCAAGGTTAATTATTTATGATGGTGGTAAGAAAAACTAACAATGATAATGGGTTATAAAATGATGTAATAAATGGTTTTAGATAATCATTCTGATAACATTAGATATCATGTTCACAATTCTATATAGAACCCATAAATTAATGATGACATGATAGGGTATCCATAGAATCAATTCAAAATGAATTAATCTATGATTTTGATGATATAAAAGGTGTGGTAAACCCCATAATAACAATTCCCAGCCTCTTAGAATAATGTTCATCAATTCTACTCATAGTATAAGAATTAATCGGCATCGCATCAATTATTATATTCATCACTTTTCGGCAACCTAATCCTTTATTTCATTTTGGTTCTAATCCTAATACATGGAGCTCCATTTATTTTGCTTCCAACTCCTAATCTCCCAACCATAGACTCTTGTCTCAATAATCTCTCTATGTTATTTGGATAAACCTAGAGGATTCACTAATTAGGGATATTAAGAGATATAAAATTTATTTTATGGTAAATCAAATAATTTACATCAATTGTCTAATCAATTTATTTTATCTATCACACGACTGAGTCCTATTACAGAGCCCAAGGAAATCAAAACTTATGTCTCACCTAGGGTAAAACCTATACTCAAGATGCAACTGTGATCTCAGTTTCCCCAAATGATACTCTTCCCAAGAGATATAATAATCTCTCCCAAAATTTTCTTACACAAGCTAAAAATAATATGTTATTTTTATTATATAATTTCCAAGGCTATGATGAATTCTCTTTTCCACAATATCATATCCATGGTGTAAAAACCATATTTTAGAACCAATAGAACACCCAAAAAAATTATTAGGTCCAATTATATGTTAAAATTATCATTTTACAACTAGTCATCCCCATGTGTTCAAAACTACGAAAATTGAGCTGAGTTCGTCTCAAGAAAAAAACTCAGGTCACTACATCCTCTCCACCTAAAGAAATTAATTATAAAAAAGGAAACAATTTGAGCTATAAAATAATAAATTTCATGTCATCTCCATATGGAGAGCTTCACATCATCACATTAAAACCTTCTCCCATTAGATATGAAAGCTCTAAGAGAACTCAACACATCACTATCTATTAAGGTGAATACATTATTTCTTTAATAAAGTTACCATATCTAGTCTATATTGAATCTATAAGAAAATATAAACCTGAAACTTCACTTATCATGCCTTACTCAAACTCTGCACTCCATTCGAGATTCATCCCAACTCTCAAGACAAGATAAGCCCCACAAGTTATTGATTGTCACCCCAAAGTTGTTCACCTTCATGGAAATATGTAGTGGGAAGACCCCAATTCCCAACTAAAATAAAATGTTCTATAGGGTTAACATAAATATATCAATTCATATATATCATTCAGTAACACTGGTCACAAAACTGATTTCCCGTGCCGACATCGAAGAAGCTGAAAGGTTGAAAACTTCTCAAAATTAAAGTTGGTGAACTCTACCATCATAATCCACATGTAATAGCTTCCATTATCACTAGATTATGGAAAAAGAGAAACATTATATTCAATATTAAGATCAAAAATTGTATCCCTGTGGTTTTTCGTTTTGCATCTCAGCCCTTCCCAGATTCTCAAACTTGGTTGAAGATATCCTAATAGTGTTGTCCCAACTCATTTACGAAATCTATTGATAAGAACATCTGTTTCAATAACTACCTCATCTGTTATTCAATGCCACACCACTACTCATTAGGTGACCCAATCCTCCATAATACAAAGTTGATGGTTCTCAACTTTTAGATAAATTTTCTCTACCAGCACCAAAACCAAAGAAAGAACCTGCTTGAGAAACAAACATTAACAATATCTTGAGATATCCTCGTCCACCATCATCAAAAAATATTCTCCCTAAGACGGGTACTATTAAAAACCATTGGGAAAGGTATACTAAGGACTGTTATATACTAGAGTGGTCTCCAATTAGGATTCCCATATGGCATCCCGCCTTTATATTACATAAATGTTCATTACATTTTACTAACATAGGATCTTTAAAGTCTAGTGTCTTGGAAATCAGGAACCTAAAACATATAAAAAACATATAAAATTATTTTAATTCACTTTTAAGGCTTCATAATAAGTTCATCCTAAGTACAATTTTTTATCTCATAACCTAGAGACATACATTAAAGGAAAGGGTTATCATAAGGCCTAGTAAAGAAATCATGGGAATAAGTTTACTTGTGATATCTATAAGAACTTGATGAAAACCACAAGACATGAGCAACAGAAATAGAGGAATATCATAATAAAAATAACATGAATCACAACATGAATATGTGGCTACAACATTTCATTAATACATTCATGAACATATCACCAAGGTTTGTTCCCAAGGTTTCATAAAACCATTACCAAGGTTATTCACCAAGGTATCATGAAACTTGTCATCTTTAGAGATTAATTATTTACCCAATGAATTGGAGTGATCTCAAGGAGCACCCTTAAAATGTATTTATTTTCATGAGATCCAAATTGATCATAATCAAACATTTCATAAATAACCCAAATAGAATCAAAGAAATGGGTTTCATGTCAAAATCGTGACCTTTAAGAAGTACTTAAAATAATATCATTATGACATTTATAACCCATGTAAAGGGAGTGAGGGTTAAATTTATGTCAATTAAATTATAAAATAAATCAATTTTATGTATTGATGAATACCCCTGGAAATAAATATAGATTTGGGTATCCATGTAAATAATACCAGACAATTTCTTGAGAAAAGGAGATGGATTTTGAGATGAAAATTCTGCAGCATAACGACTACATAACATTGTCTTAGAAAACATTAAAAAGAGAGGGTACAAGGGTAAACCACTCATAAATAATTATTAATACATTATGGTTACAAAATAAGTTCATGGTATGGATATTTTAATGACATGACACATGAAAAGAAAGCATGAATGAAAAGAGAATACGCTATTTCTTTTATGAAATATTTGGCAGCCTAACGACGTCACAAAAAAATTCAGAAAATAAATGGATGATAGCCGAAAGGGTCTCTATTTATTTGAACATGAAATGTAATGTAATAAGATTATATAATAACATACCCCCACATAATAAGATTGACACTAGAATACATAACATAAAGGAAATCATGACTAAAAAGAGGAGGGTGAAAGGTTCCCCTGCCTTGAAGAGTATCATCGAAAGCTCAAACATTGGGAACTTGGGGGGCTTGAGGGAACCTTGGGAGAAATCCTTGGGAGGTAGAAAGACCATAGCTTCGTGAGGAGAAATTATTAATGAAATTAATGCGGGAATGTCTTGGTACTTATAGGAAAAGTGAGGGAATATTTAATTAATTTTCAAGGGAAACCTCATCGGTGGTATTTCCAAAACCATGGGCTTTCCCATTGTATTTTCCCATGTTATTGGCCACTTGGGACACCTAATAAAATATATTACTATTAAAAAGTTGACCAAATTTATTAAATCATGATTACATCATCAATGTTGTCATTAAACACCCGAAACTCAAAACTGTATTTTTACTATTCACTAAAAATTCAAATGTTTCAGAAAAATCCAAAAATTTCACCATATTCTAATATCAATGCTCTAAATTCAAAAAGGAACTACATTTTATGAAAATATTTTTTAAAATATTTTTAATTTAAATTTTAAATAAAATCATTATTTACTCAAAAAAATAGCACTTAAACTATAACTTAATTGGTAAAACCTTGAAAAAGTATTCAAGGTCCCATAAAATTATCGTATAACCATAAGAAAATAAAGTAACAATTTTTTATTACATTTTCTGAAAATAAATTTTTATTTTAAATTATTAATTTCCTTATAAAATTGTAATTACAATATTTATGACATATAAAAATACAAATACTTATATTATGACCATTTTTCACTTTTAAGATGTCTAAATTATGTTTATACCTTCATGGGTGAAGATTTTATTTTTTGGCTGATTTACTATTCATTACTATTCATTTCTATTCATATGGGTATATTACTATTCATATTTTACTATTCACCAAAAATTAAGTAGATCATATTAGACTCTAAATTTCTGACTGGTCACAATTGTAGAAAACCAATTTCTGAAAATCATTTCACATTATTAATTATTTAAAGTTTAAAAAAATATATTAAAATACCCCTTTTTCAAAATTAATCAATAATATAGAAATTCATCCTACATATATCCAGACATTTGAAATTCAAAAATTTAACAAAATAAGAAATAAAAATTTTATTCATACTAAAAGATTACACGATGTAACTAAGTTTTCGTTACATAGGACCTTATAACACCTGCATAGGACTTAACCATAAGATGTGCTATGGTGATAGAATCTTGGGGTGTCTTGGACAACATTTCCCAATTAGTGATTTCTATCAGCTTGAACTTCTCCCTTAGGCGATTTTGTTCAAGCTTCACATGTTGAAGCTCAGTTTGGGCTTGGTCTAGAGCAAAGCCCAGAGATACTACCTTTTTCCCAAGCTCTGACAGATGGGCTTCATACGGCCCGAGTCTACTGTATGAGGCCATCGACTATTATTTATATAATTATTAACCAAGATCAATTGTATTTTTAAACAATAATTATAATGTTAAGACTCTATTTTCCAATGGTCATATTGACTGTTGGTCATAAAATAGTCGAAAACCAATGGTATCACTTCATTACGTAATGGATATAGTTCTGTGGAGTATAAAATGAAATAACACACAAATTCAGGAAACAAATATTATTAAAAAGTTCAGATTGTTACAACCCATCATGACACCCACCACATACTCCAAGGAATAACCACTATCCACAATGAAATTCTCCCCACCATTAGGAAACACTCTAGTTTTGTAAGATATCTAAGTTGACATCATAACCACACCATATATCACATTGAACAAAGGGGTGAGGACACAACCATCGATGGAAGGAAATAAATCACTCCCTTTCTAGGCATGAATCAATAGCCCAAATACAAACACTTATATTCTCCCACCACATTCTAGACAAAGGTTCCTTTATTTGAGAATTCCAATCCATGTACCATGGTTGTACTACTCTATTCTCCTCATCATCCATGGTCTCTATTTTGTGATACCCAAGCATTCTCACAAATTCATTTTCCATACTACATGATCATGAAGGCCAAATAGGTTCCTGCATGAATTGTCTCAATGATATATTTAATTCAATACACATTAACTATACAATGATGTTATTCACCACCAGAATTTGAATCAATGCATACATGAGATCGTCACCGATAGTCAACCAAATTTTACCCTTCTAAGATATCAATTCATTCCATAACATTCACCAAAAAAATCTTATTCATACACAATGTGCATGAACCCTTACTAACCAACTGATGGGAAACTAACATAACATCTAAATGGTATGCACTTCTAGCCAAAACTAAGGGGTCTTCCTCACAACAACAGATTGAACCACCCTCGTATATAATAATTATAACTCATCATGATACCCACAATGGGTAACCAATTCACACTATGATGGGAACGATCATACCTAAACTCTACCACGACGGTATTTTTTTAAATCCCTCATTACCTATAAGAAGTAAAATCTATCCACTACATGGATGAGTGGATAACACTCATCGTCAATAAAATATTTCCAGCTGAATAGGTTCTAGCTATACGTTTCACTAGAATCTCAAACTTCTAGACACATGAAATTAGGTAAAAAACAAATGACTGTGTAGAACTGTATAAGGGTTCATGGTGAAATGAAAACAAGTCAAACATGTTAGATTTGGTATCCTAGAACCTCCTATTTATTCATTGATTACATGAATATTTGGTGCATTAAATATTAAAGTAAACATCTTTTTACATATTGTTCATTGTTCTACATTACCATATTGTAATAATGTCCAAGAGTATTTGAAAAATTGATAAGGTCATAGTAGTAACCCAGTATGATGAGAACCATGAAGTGCTATGAAAATATTCTTAATAATGTTCTATGGTTGGATAATATACTATGATGGGAAACATAGTATATAGACCATCAGGTGTGAGTACTCATAAGCATATGATACTTTTTCTCATGAAGATCACACTTGGTAATCTCCAAGATGGGATATTATGATAACAGACCCACGAGTAAGAATTATGCATCTTTTGGTGTAATCTGATATTCATATCTATGAGCATGTGTATTGGCCCTTAGAATTTAATATTATCAATAATGAATGTCGCGAATCATGTAATTATATTTTCTTATGAAAACCACCACCAAATATGTCGGTGGGAATTATGGTATATTGGGTGCATCATGAATGACATGTTATTAGTGGATAATTCAAGAAAATATTTTTCCCTTCCATATTTATGGAAGATGATATCTCAATCATTTTATTGAAATAGAACTGCCCCCATAAATTCCATGGCTATGGTGTAACAACGAGTTTATTTCAAATAGTCAAAGAATGATATATCAAGCATATAGGTTGATGACACTTTCATGCAACCTTATTGATGATATTATGTGACAAATGGACTATATGACATAGTGAGAATTCATATTTGGTTTTTTTCTCTGTGACATTAAGTTATTTATCTTAGGTGCCTTGACTTATTTTTAGATAGTAATCTTGTAATTTAGGCATGACCACCTAATGCTAATGAGAAATAATTCTAGAGGGTCACACACTAAGTTCATTTGGTGGTCTCGATTAAATTCTATTTCAATTTAATTATTAGAATAAATATAATTATCAAGACTGAGAAATAATTTCATTTAACTTATAATGATCTTATAAATTAAATAAATATTTATTCATTTAATTATGAATAAAAAATATTTATTTATTTTATTGAATATTTAATAAATATTTAATTACTAGTTTTTGAATAAAATATTTATTTAAGAGAATAAAATATTTATTCGGGTATTCAGTAAATACAAGAAGAGTTCAAAGAGAAAAACATTGTTTCCAGTGATAAAATAAGTATTTATGAGTTGGTAAATATTATTTATCCATTTTTTCAAAATTGGAGCACCAAAAAATAATAATACTATTATTATTATATGGCATGGGAATTCATTAATGGTTATAAATATATTTAATATATGTTATGAAATTTAATTTTTCAACCAAAATATTAACTCTATAAATTGATAGCCACCTCTATTATTTAATTCATTTCTAAACCAATTCCAAGTTTTCAAATAGATAATTTCAGTACAAAATTAATTCTATCAAGATTCATCCTCCTCTCTCCGTCTCAAAAATGAGAAACCCAAGAGATAATTTCTTTAATACTGAAGAATGAGAAATCAAGAACGAACAACACAAGTCACTCAATTATCAATGCTAGTACCTAGAGAATGAGTGGCATTTCTTGGAGAAAATTGAAGCATGTTTGTATCACCATAAGAGGGATTCTAACCTTGGATCCTCACAGGTGAAATGAAAGAAATCTAGAAGGGCCTTTTCAGATGATAAATAATCGTCAATGAAGAATCTTCTAAAGTGCATGTATTTATTTTTTTAGACATTAAATAAATTAATTATAAATTACACATGAAATATTGTTGCTCTTTGTTTCAGTTAATTATTATTAGAAGAAATGTTAATATATCTCCCACACTACAAGCTTCTGTTATGCCCAGAACCAACTATTAGTATCAGAGAGATCACGTTTAAGTTTATAATTATTTATTTTATTGTTGATCTATGTGAAATTGTGGTTAGATTTTATTTCATGTTATTCATTATTTAATCCAGTTTTAATTAACAAGTTATCGATATATTAATCCAGTTCATTTATTGTTTCATTTTCTTAATGGTTTAAGAAAAAAATAAGAATGGTTATAGATGCCATATGGAAGTTCCAAATCAATGTCCAATAAAACTAGGTTACACAATGTGTGGCTGAAGCATGCGTTTTATATCCATATACAATGTATTTAGATATGATGAGTAATTAATTTCACATGGTGCTTTTATTACACACTTCATGTTTACCAGGAAAACCTAGAACATGGAAATCAGATATAGGGTGTGTAATTGGAATGTATATACCATGTAGTTTGGTTGAGTCCACACACTGAAGCCTGAGGCGTGTGACTGGGATATACAAAAACTGGGGTACATGGAATGTATCTGCATGTACACACTATGTAGTCTCCCATTAGTGGACAAAATTTCAATGGCATTAAATTTTAAATTTTAGGATTAAAACCATATTTATTAATTATCAAACCGTTGTGTGTTTGAAAATTTAAAAATCATTTTAAAGAATTTTAAAATACTGAATTAATTTATTTTAAATAATATGTTATTATTGGTTCTGCTTTTTTTATTTTCCATGAATTTCATTAATGATAGGTATCTAAAAATAAGGTCAGATTATAATTAAGATGAATGATAATTAATTAATTAATTAATTAAGTCATGTTTATCTTAAATAAAAAAAAGAACAAATAAATGAATTCTATACATTTACTATTTCATATCTGTTGCATATGTGACCATTAATGTGCTTTACCAAGACCTATGTATTTGTTGGAATTTATTTAATAAAATATATTACATTGTTTTTCAACTATTTAATATTAAATTAAATGATAGAATGTGAGTCACCCACTCTCCATTATTATACAGGACATGTGTGTCCAAGGATATTTATGTAATTTAATTTAATTTGTCTTATAGTTCCCCTCACCTACATGTGATTAATAAATATTTTTAATTATAGAAGAATCCCAAGGAATGTGGGGATAGTTCAGGATAAAACCACTATGACTCCAATTCAGTGATACATTACTGGACACATGGAATATTGTAGCTCATGCCAAGTCCATCATAAAGAGTTTTTTTCCTTAGGTTATAGTTTTATTTAATGTCCCGTAATTAAATCAAACATTAGATAAGTTGATGAAATACCAAAATCACATAAATAAATGAATTAATATTCAAAGATAGAATTTAAATAAAATTTATTATGCAAAAAAAAATCCAAACATGGTTATCTAATTAAGTAAACATCCACTTATATATAAAAAATAAATGTAAAGATAAAAGAAGAAAAAAATTTATACATAATAAAATAAAATACCTCAATCTAATATTATGTTAGACTAAGACTTATATTACTTTATTATGAACAAAACTCAATAGAACTATAGGTTTGACCAAACCTTTTTGGAAATCATACATTTCTGAGGGGAGTTCTTATAAAAGTTTCGGGTTAACTTAACCATTTTATATCAAGAGGAGTTTTCCTTGATAGATATGGTTTGATTTGGAGGAAAGTGTAGAGAAAATTGAAACCTGGATTTTTGAATTGGGGAGTCCGCTCAACAGATCAAGCAGCAACAAGCCTATAGTTGGAAAAGACTTTCCTACCAAAATACATTCAAAATATCTTGACCAACACCTGTTGTGGTTATGGAAAAGGAAACATGGATCTTTTCCACTAGAATTTCCTAGTAACTAGGCATTCAAGTTCAATGGTGAGGGATATTGGGACTGGATAAAATAGTGTGAGATTTAATAAAACCAATTAATTATTTCTCAAAAAATATGTAATCAATGAAAGTACTGATAATATGCTATTTTTATTGTAGAATAAAATGAAAAAATCACTATACCTATGATCAATATTGAACAAAGACAATCTCTTCACTAGAACTAACATCCAAGAGTGGTTTAGATTCCTTCAGGTTATTCTACACCGTGAATGGAAATCTTATATGCTATAATCCATAATTCCAAATATGCCTACTCAAGAGGTGAGTGAAGGAGACTTCTTACTCTACGAAAAACATATGAATGACACGGTCGACATTAAATGTTTGATGCTTTTATCTATTTCTACTAAACTCATGATGTCTCATGAAAACATGGATGTCTATTATATTCTTGAGCACCTTTGGAGTCATTACCAGGAGAGACCTGGAAAGGAACAGTTTGAGATTTCCAAGGCACTATTTTATAGAATGATTAGAGACGGTTCCCTAGCTGGGCCTCACTTAGTTTAGCTCAAGGGATACATTGAGTTCCTAGAGGTTCTATAGTTTAAACTCCCTGAAGAACTAGGAACTGATCTCATTTTGGAATAACTCCCTTAGAGCTTCTCCAGTTTTTTTGTGAATTTTATTATCAACAACATTAAGAAGTCACTTCCATATCTTCTTATCCTCCTTCACAAATTAGATAATGATATGAAGCGCTAAAATCCTTATGTTATTATTGAGAAAAAATGGAAGGGGAAAGAAAAGATCAATAAGACCAAAGATTCTTCACACCCTTCCATGAAGAAGAAGAAAAAAGGGGAAGCAAAGGAATAGGATGTTGTATGTTTCACATATGGCAAGAAGGTCCACTGGTAGAATAAATACACCGAACTAAAGAATAAAGGGAAAGATTCTGGTACATTTTTTACCAAGTGCAATTTATTTATTTCTAAAAATTGGATATTAGATAAATCTTGTGGTTCTCACGTATGTATTCAAATACAGGAACCAAGTAGATTCAAGAAAATTGACTGATGGGAGAAAGATCTACAAGTAGCCAATACATATAAATGTGTTGTTGTAACTATCGGGGAATACCACCTCACAATACTGACCAGAATGATATTGGTTTTAAATGGAAGTTATTAAGTGCCTTCTGTTAACAAAAACCTTATTTCTGTATCCATACTAGATATATATTGATTCATTTTAAAATTTGGAATTAATGTTGCTTATTTTATAATGATAGAATTTTTTATGGTAAGGAATATTTACGTAACGGTCTTTATGTGTAGGATTTCATGAACCATGTAATGGAAATTGATAAGGAACATACATCACATGACGCATATCACACCCAACAGTGGTATCACCGGATAGGACATGTAAATGAAAAACACATGATGAAATTACATCAATATGGATATATAAATTATTTTGAACTAAAACCACATGGTGTATGTCACACATCTTTACAAGGAAAAATGGCCAAATCCCTATTTTGTGGGAAAGCTTAAAGGGCTAAAAAGATTATTGAATTAGTTAATACTGATGTGTGTGGACGATTTCTTGTTTAAGCCAGGGGTGGGTACTCATACTTAATAACATTTTCTGATGATTTTAGTAGATATGGTTATATTTACTTAATGATTTATATAAGTCATGTTTTTTTGATAAATTCAAGGAATACCATAATTAAGTTTAGAACCATCTTGGTAGGAATATTAAGAAACTATTCTCATACTGAAGAGGATAATATCTTTGTCAAGAATTAATTGATTACTTATGGTATTTTGGGATCCTATCTTAAATCAATCCTCCTTACACACCTCAGTGTAATGGTGTAAGCAAAAAGAGGAACCATAGCTTGTTGGACATGGTGAGATCAATGATGAGTCATGAAAGTATTCCATTATCCTTTTTGGGATATGTGTTAAAAAAATGGCATTCTTACTAAACCAATTACCAACTAAATCGATAAATGGTATTTCATACAAATTTCAGAGTGGAAGAAAATCTATGTTATTGAATTTACATGTGTGGGGAAGCAAAGAATTTGTTTAGGACTCTTTAGGTAACAAACTTTCACCCCAATTAACAAACTGTAACTTTATAAAATACCCTAAAGAAATAAAGGGATATTACATATATGACCCCTTTGGAAAAAGGGTTATAGTGGAAAAACACTCCATATTCATTTAGAGGGAGTATATCTCTAAAAGGGATAGTTGGATCAATATAAACATTGATGAAGTTAAGGGTCAAGGAACAAAAGATTTTGTACTAGATCAGATTCCACAAATCCCCATGGAAGAATAAATTGTTCTAGAGTCATAAGAACTACGTAGGAGAAAAATAGAGGTTAAAGACATGTAATGGTATTATTTTCTAGTCACCAAGGATGGTAACTCATTATTAGTTGATAATAATGATCCTCTAACCTGTAGGGAATCCATGTAAGTGGACCAGATGTTTCCAAGTGGAAAGAATCCATAAATTCTAAAATGTGTTCCAAGTACCAAAACCCAGTTTGTATTTTTGTAGATCCTATAGTGGATGTAAATACTATTAGTTTCAAATGGGTATTCAAAACATAACTGGACATTGAAGGAAATGTTAGTACCAGTAATGCATGATAGGTTACAAAAGGTTTTAAATAGTGTTAAGGTATTGAATATGATGAAACATTTTCACCATTTGAAATGATAAAATCAATAATAATTATACTTGTCATTGTGGATTACCATGACTATGAGATTTGGAAAATGGATGTCAAAATAGCCTTCTTTAATGGGAACCTTCAAGAAGATGTCTACAATACCCAACCTGAAGGTTTTGTGACTCCAATGGATGGAAATAAGATATGCGGGTTAAAAAAATCCATTTGTGTATTAAAGAAAAAATCCATGTCATGGAACATTTTTTTTTGATGAATCCATAATGGAATTTGGTTTTATAAAGAATTAATGTGAGCCTTGTGTCTAAAAATGGTTTAGTGGGAGTTAATCCATTTTCTTAATAGTATATTTTGATGACATGTTACTTTTTGGAAATGAAGTACCAGTATTATAGTTTGTAATCCATGGTTGAATAAATGATTTTCCATGGAAGACATGGGGAGGTAGTATATATTCTTGACATCAAGATCCATCAAGATAGATCCAAGAGGTTTCTCAGCATAACTCAATGTACATACATTGACACGATACAGAAGATATTTAGTGTGGATCAATCCATGATGGCATGGTTACCAGTGTCACATGGCATTCATGTTTCCCATAAAATGTTTTCTCAGACCCCTAAGGAAAGAAAGAGAATGGAAAGTATTCCATACTCATCAGTGATTGGGTCAGTCATGTATATTATGCTATATACTGGGCTAGATTTTCCTTATGCATCAAGTGTGGTAGGCAGATATCAAGCCAATCCATGTGACCACTATTGGATGGCAGTCAACCCTAGCCTTAAGTATTTGAGGCTTACAAAGGATATTCTTTTGGTTTAGGGGGGATTTGAGGAACTATTCATCTTAAGATATGCATATTATTCTTTCCAGACTGATTAATATGACATGAGGTTCCAAATGGTATACATCTTCTCTTTGAATTGTGGTGTTATGAGCTGCAAGAGATCAAAGTAGGTTGTGGTCCCATATTCTATAGCATAGTCTGAGTATATTGCAGCTTCTGAGGAATCTAAATAAGTAGTTTGGATTCTCAATTTTGTCTCTGATATTGATGTGGTACCTAGTAGTAATGATTTCATAACACTCTATTGTGATAATATTGCATTTGTGGATCTTACAAAATAGCCAAGGTCGCATATGTGGACAAAACACATACTTCAAAAGTATCATCTATGGAGGAATTTTTCATATATAAGTGATGTTTTAGAGATATTTATTTCCCTAGAAGACAATATGGTGGACACCTTGAAAAAATCCTTGACTCTCCAGAGACAAGATAATAATGTGACATTTACCAGACTAAAAGTCATAGGTAGTTAACTCTAGTCTAGGTGGGAGTTCGTTAGAGTTGGTGTCTTAGAACCAGTTATTTGTACTTTGACTACATTAATATTTGATTATTAAATATAAATTAAACATCTTATAACATATTTTTCATTGTTCTGTATGACTATAAGGTAATAATGACCTAAAGTATTTATCACATTGATAAGTTCATAGTAGTTCCCTGCTATGATGACAAATTTAAGTGCTATGGAAATATTCTTAATATATTTATGAGGTTGGATATCAGACTATGATAGGAAACATAGTATATAGCCCGTTAGGTGTGAGTACTCATAAGAAGATAAGAATTCTTCTCATGAATTTCACACATAGTAATCTACATTATGGGATATTATGAGAATTGAACCGCGAGTAGAAATTCCACATGTTTTGGTATCATCATATATTCTTATTGATGAGCGTGTTTAATGGTCCTTAGAATTTAATATTATCATTAATGAATGTCATGACTCACACACTTATATTTGATGATGAAAAATGTCTCATCATATGTTAGTGGGAGGTAGGGTATGTGGGGTGCATCACAAATTAAATGTTATTAATGGATAAGTAAAGAAAAGATTTGTCTCTTCCATATTTATGGAATTTAATATCTCGACCCTTTGATTGAAACAGAACTATCACCCTAAATTTCATTTACATAGTGTAACGGCGTGTTTATTTTAGATATTTATTGAATGGTGTATCAAGAATATAGGTTTATAACATTTTCATGCAGTCTTCTTGATGATATTATGTGACAATGGGATTATATTACACAGTGAGTGTTTCTATGTGGTTATCATCATTGTGACTTTAAGTTCTTTCTCTTGTGTTCCTTGACCCATTCCTAGATAGTAATCTGGAATTTAGGCAATCCCCCCTAATGCCAATGAAAAATAATCCTATAGGTTCACACACTAATAAATATTTATTTACTAGTTTGTGAATAAAATATTTATTTAAGAGAATAAAATATTCATTCATGTGTTCAATAAATATAAGAGGATTTCGATCGGACCAAGATCGTGTCTGGTGATAAAATAATTATTTACGGGTTGGTAAATATTATCTATCCAATTTTAGAAAGTTTGAGCATCATAAAATAATAATATTTTATTATTATTATGTGTTATGGGATTTCATTAATAGTTATAATTATATTTAATGGTTTTTATGAAATTAAATTTTGTAACTGAAATCCCTTCACTATAAATAGATGACTTTGTCTATTATGTAATTTATTTCAAAACCAATTCTAAGTTTAGAAATTGAGAATTGTTGAACACAACCAATTCTCTCTCGACTCCTCTTTATATATCCCTCCTAAGAACAAGAAATCCAAAAGATAATTTCTTTAAGGTTAAAGAATGAGTAATTAAGAACGAACAATGTAAGACATTTGATTTTCCACACTATCACTGAGAGAATGAGTGGTGTGGCTCAGAGACCATTAAGGCATGTTTGGATCACCACTAGAGGGATTATACCCTTGGATACACACTATAAACACAAAGTAAATCTAGAAGGGCCATTTTTTATGATTAAAAATCATCAACAAAGAATGTTCCTAAGATCATGTATTATTTTTTCAGATATTAAATACATTAATTATAAATTTAACAAGAAATATCTTCTCTCTTGGTTCAGGACAACAATTATTAAAAGAAATTTTAATATATCACCCACCATCACACACGTTTTCTCTTCCCAAAACCAAAAAAACATTGGTTCACATCAATTTATTCCAAATAATTGCCATCCACTACAAGTGACATCCCACAAATAATTTCATCATCCGTTCTTGTTGGTCAGGATCCTACCCAAAGGTGGTGATCATGGGAGATAATC
Organism: Viscum album; assembly: GCA_963277665.1. Classification (NCBI taxonomy): domain Eukaryota; kingdom Viridiplantae; phylum Streptophyta; class Magnoliopsida; order Santalales; family Viscaceae; genus Viscum; species Viscum album. The sequence continues at coordinate 2,024,016,816 of OY728125.1, forward strand.
AATGCCTATCCCAATCCCAATGACTCTCACATAACTGGTTCTATATCAAAAACCCTATATAAAATCTATGTATATAGTAAGAATATAACCAGATCTATCATCTATAATGGTGTAATCTATATATAGAACTACTCTATCCATCACTATCTATAATTATAACCTCCTCCAACAATTAGGGTTCACTTAATCTAATATTTACAATCTACCAAGAATATATTAGGTGACTCTATAACAAGTGGAATAGCATAAAAACTCAACCATATCCAAAAAAAATATATTTATCTAGGGTATTATTGAATCACTAATATAAAATAATAACATCATAAAATTCATTTGGAACTCACCATACAAATATATTGTGCCCATAGTGTACTTAAACAAGACCATTCCTCCCTATGAAAGGTTCTATGTTCTCTGTTAGAAATTCCATCTCTATTAAGGAATCAACCTCCAATAGTGGTATAACAGTCCCATTATATGTTCAAGAAACAAATAATATCCTGTCAACTTGTAGGTCTATATAAGAGGCTAAAAACCTGAACCATAATTTGAACATAAAAAATTGGAACTAGATGGAAATAAATTCACAGGCTCTGACTCGCCCCTATCACCAAAGGATTAGTGTCGCCTTAAAAATTTATGATGCCTCTACCATCAAATGCCTATAGCATAACTGGTCTATTAGTAGTATCATCTATCCTAGTGTGGGATACCATTTTCTCTGTGAGAAATATATATACTGAGCACAAGGAAAGAGAGGTTGGTTCAAATCATGGTGTTATAAATCCTCTCAACTATGTCATAGAAAATTAATCCTAATTTCTCATTATCCAATAGGGATATGACCATACACAGGAATGGTCTTTTCATAGACATTCTTATATATAAAATATGACTATCAGTAGGTAGAACCCTAAAATCAATTGGATGCATACACAATGGTTAAGTTATATCTAGATTAGATAACACATGAAATGCATTATAAATCAAAACTAACAACTATATGATGAATGTACCGACTTATTTATACCTTACAATCAATTTCATAGTTTTTTGTGTTGAATATCTAGTTATTAGAGTCCTTGTTAAAGGATATATCAATAACCACTCCGAAACTAGTTTCCCAAGTATTTATCCTCACCCAATACACCCTTATGAAAATTTCTCTAAGTTCCTAATCCAATACTAACATAAACAGTAACTCCAATCATTATCTTTAGGAAAGGCCCCCTCTGAAGCCACTATGACATGACTCGCACCAGCAGGTTACCATTTAGACTAGCAGTAATCTATGTGAACCAACCCAAGACCACAATCCAAAGGTTGTGGGATAGTGATTAGTACTGAGTAGGCATATCTCATACATAGGTGGCCTTGACCTATAAAAACCTACAATAGTCTCATGTCTCCAATGTAAAAGTAATAATACATGTAAGATACAAATAAATTTAGTTAATTGAACTCTATATAACATATTCATGAGAGATATATTTAGATATACATAAATAATTACATTGAGGATAAAACAAAAGAAGGAGAAAAATTCAATACCAGGATCCCAATAAAGTAAAATTGAAATCCATCCAACACAAAGATATCCTCTCTATAAGATGGATCTAAACACAAACATCATCAATGTCCAACATCTCTGAGTACTCCCAAGATCTGACTATAATATATCCCCCAAATTTTCCCAATATCATCACCAAACAAGAAACATCAAATACACATCCATGAGACCATCTTGGACTTGTACATTATATGCAATGACACAACAAGTGTGTTCACAAGGTCTATGCAGGGGTGAGTATAAACATACATTGTTGGACACCCAAAAATCCATAAAGGTAACACAAATTCAACTCATGTTCTTGGAAAGAAGGAAAAGTTGAAATAGAGTCAAAAAGAATATCTAGATATGTTAAAATACATATAATTCTCGGGTATTTTGATATTTCTGGTTCATCATAGAACCATTCCTCAAAAATAACCTCTTCTGAGTAGTTTTAGGTGATCAAAAAATATATGTGTCCATAAAACCTGAAACCAACAATCGGATGCATCATCACACCTTAAAGGTAACCCAATGGGTGTTGACAAATTATAAATCCAATATAATTCAATACTGCATCAGTTTTCAGTATCCATATCACCATTGTAATCCATGAAGGGGGCTCCCAATAAACCCTAAATCTCGATCTCCTATTGAGGTGGCATGTGCTACCCATGGATAAAGGATAAGCCATTATATACTCACAGACAAGGCTTATGAGGATTCTTAATACCTATTAAGTACTCTTTTCTAACTAAAACATCATCCCATGTAACCACTAAATACCTAAAATGTAGGATCTTTTCCCTATACTACTAAAACAGTGGATTCTAACACCATTAGAGGATCTTGCGCCCCTCCCTTGCTCACTTAGCAATGTGAATACTGACCCTATGGATAAAGGGTATCCCTCCCTATAGTAATAGGGGAAATACTATACCTATATGCTCCACTAGTTGAATATAACACTCCCCAATCCCATTAGAAGAATTTCCAATCCTTCTTATGGATGGTAAGAGAATATTGTTCCCTAACTAACCTATTAGGGTGGGTGGTGACTCACTAAGAGTGTTCGAAATCCCATCTTGATATTTGATATGTTGAAGCTATTGATCATGATCATTTGTTAAATTGCATTTATATATTATGATAGTTAATCCAAAATCATGTTCCTCATAAAATTAAACTCATAAAGATCCTTTTGGATGCCTAATTATAGGGAAAGGAAAAATACATAGTGTGTCATATGGGGTACACAGCATGTTACCACAAGTCGTCATACTAGTCATGTTCTATTATTCTATATGGAATGTAGAAAATAAACTATATGGTATATAGAGGAGGTTACATGATGTGTATTGTATTTAGAAGAAATTAAAATTCACATCATCTTCTCGATCCATGTGATACTAAGGGTGCGCAACATGAAACTAGGTACACATTGTGTGTGGAGTCTCATCAGTTCCTGGGTGCCTGCTTAGAGTGAACATTGAGCGGGATGGTAAGGGGTTAAGTGACCTGTGATTTTATGACATAATTTGTAATATTTAATTATAAATATAAAACCTGGTGTCCCACCTAAATAACTAATTTTCTATGTTCTTCCAAACGATACATTGAGTAGTCATGTTTTCTAAAAAATATTCACCCTATAAACATGTATCCAAAACTATCATTGTTTCCCATTATTTTTTCACCAATACCACCTATAAAACTCTTAAATCATGTCATACATGGATATAAAATCATCAAAAATCCATTTCAATCCATTTATCACTAAAATTACCATCTCTCATTGAGGTTTGTCATTGAAAATGACCTAACTCATGAAAACCATGATCTTCATTCTTCCCCGAATTCTATTTGTTATCCATGATCCTCCATTAATCCATTATTCAGAAATATAAATATATAATAATGATATTCTATACTAACACATGATCATGCAATGAATTGGTCCATAGGGAATAGTCAATAACTGACTAAATCGAATGTTTATGATTAATTCTTGAAGAATGGGGGAATCCATAAAACATCAAAGGGAATGATTTAAAATAATAGTATGTGAATAATTTATCTATCACTAGTTATAAAATTAATGATGAAATTGCGTTATGTAATCATTATAATAATGTTAGATATCAATTTCATATTTCTAGATGAAAACAATAAATTAATAAGTTCATGCAAATGTTGTCATAAGTTCAATTCAAAAGGAATTAATTCATGAATGTTCTGATTTCAAAGTCTGGGTAAAACCATAAAAAAACTCACACCTATTTGAACAATGTTATTCACATTGATCTATTAAAGAATAATTAATTTATGTCACAAATTGGTTCTAATCATATCGGTTGTGCAACCCAATCATTGATGTTTTCATGATTCAGATCCCATTTCAGGTATTCATATCAATTTAATTACTAATGCCCTATATCTCCACCACAAGATCTCCTCTCAAGAATTTCTCTAGGTTATGAGTATATCCCTATAGGAGTTTCCAACTAGGGATATTTAAAAATAGAAAATTATTTGAAGGTTAAAATAAATAATTAAATTTAATTATTTCATTATTTTATTTTTACCTACCCATGACAGCATCCTATCATGAGGCAAGATGCGATCAAAACTTATATCATACATAGTGTAAAACTTGCACTTTGAATTCAAGAATTATCTTAGTTTCCCCAAACAAAAATCCACTTATGAGATATAACAATCTCTGAAAAAACACTCATACACAAACAGAAAATAAGATAATATTTTTATTTATATTATTTCCAAGGTTCTATGGTACTTTCTTTTCCACACCGGATCAAACAAGGAATTAACCCCATATATTAAAACAAATAGACCCCTTAAAAGACTATGAGGACTTATTTAAGGATAAAATTATGCTCCACACTTGGTTGGTATTGGGAATTAAAAAGTTTAAAATTTATAGGAGACTAACTCAAGTAAAAACTTGGGTAACTAAGAAATAATATTAAATATGTGATATTTTGAATCTATAATTTTTTTACATAATATATATATAATGTAATATTTTTAAATAATACATACAAAATTGAAATTGATTATATTTAAAATATAATATATTTCATTAATTTTTAAAAATGAAAAAATAAAGGATTTCATGTTGGAAATAAATATAAAGATATTATATTTATTTAATTATTGAATTTCCATCAAGTATAAGTAAAATATTAAGGTTTTATAATATATTTACATATAAATTGTCCATAAATTTATATGTCATGACTAAATTAATGAAATATTAATTTTTTTATAATTATTCTATGTTTTATTGATATATATAAATAATGTTTGTTGAGAATATCTTAGTTATTCGGTTTGAAGTGTTAAACTGCTTCGAAATATTATCATACAAGAAATTAAGAAGACACGTTATTGGTATAAAAATTGATTTAGTATTCTTATACCTTGACATTGGTTGGTATTGGGTTATGGGATTGAATTAAGATGTTAATTATAGTTTATACAGAATTAGTGTTATAATTATTATGGAATTTACTCTTGTAGGGATTTTATGTTTATAATATTATAATCCTTTAAAGAAGTGGTTTTCTATATGTTTTATATATTATTCAAATGGATAATTTTGAGTATAGATGTATTTTAATTTGGGGATGTAAAACAAACTATTGGTTGTGTAAAGGGTTACACATCAATGGGGTCTAAACATAATGAATTGATAGAAGGAATGGGGATTAAAAAAATAAATCACAAGAAAAATGAATGCATATAAAGTTAATGCATTACATATCATTTTGATTATTAAAACCACTTAGAAATACTAAGTGTTTCATTCCTTTTAAAGAAAACTTGTATCTAGACAATGATCATCAAACCAGGTAGGTCATGATAAAACTGGGTGCCCATGATTTATCTTAAAAATAACAAGAGGGTTATGGGTTACCCTAAAATTATTATGTTGTCATATCTAGCATGATATTTGGGTGACACTTAGGTGGAAAACCCTAATTGGATTAGAATACCTAATGAATAATTATGATTGAATCGATAATATGGATTATAATAAGTAGGTATATGTTCATCTATCCAAGTTTCACATCTAATATGATTGTAAATATTGTCTAAAAAATAGATAATTTATAGGATAAATTTTAAATTGGCAGAAAGGTTAATAAAATTTATACCATAATACACTAATTTTTGTGAAGGATTTTAAAAATCAATTTTTATTTTTCTAGTTGTACATTGAAAAAATTCCTTATTAAATTATTATAGAACATGTTACTCATCTTATAAAAGATTATATTTTAGATAAATATAATAATTTTCATAAAACATGTAAAACCAATATATTTTAAAATAACACTATGTTCGATTTTGTATATAAAACACAACACTGAGCCTAAACAGACCATAACATATTATTTTTTAAATATAGCCATTGTTACATAGTAATTGATTTAGCAGGTATGAATAGTATTAACTAAATTATAAAATATATATAAATTACCTAATCAATACAAATGAATTGATTTATTCTTCAAAAATAATCACTCAACTTTAAGTAAAGTAATTTTATGATTTATAAATACATTTTTCTCAAAAAAAGTTTAATTATTTTTTAGTATATAATATTAAAAAACATCGAACTTAAATAAATTATATTTTGTAAAAATAATATGATATGTTAAATCTGTATATAAAAATTTTATTAGTGTTAAATTTTTATATTTTCCTAAACAGATTCATTTTCCAGTTAATAGTGAAAAATACATATTTGTATTGAGAACTATATCTTTGTTTTAAGGATTTACAAAGTTTCATTTTATTTTAAAATTATTTAAAAGTTAATTTAGTAATATTATATTTTAAATAATCCAATTATGTTCATTTTAATTAATTATATGTTTAAATTTGGTATAAAAACACTTTTATATGTAAAAAAACTTTTTTCCTGAAAAATTTTATTTATGAATGCAATGTATTTTTATCTTAATTAATTAATTTAATAAATATTGTTAAATAATTTTAATGAAATTTATATATAATATATTCAATAAATAAAATTAAATTCACTTAGTTTTTCTTTAAGAATGGTATAAAAATAAACATGTTTTTATGATTAAATTTATATTTTTTGAAAAAGCGATTTCCCTCACGTTTTACACATTTAATTTTAAATTAATTTATGCCACATAAAGATATTAAATTTTAAAAAAATAAGTTCATATTTGTAATAAAGAGGTCCAAATTTGGTAAATATGTCACATTTATTTTATTCAATTTGAATAATAATCGTTGTGAAACGTTTCACCTCACAAAAGAGTAAATCGAGATAATCATGGTTAAAACCAAGTGATAAGGCCATGATTTTCCATAATAATTATTATTGGATGAATTTAATTCTAAATTTATTATCTTAGGCAAAAAATATATTTATTTTATTAAATATTTTCCATAAAATGAAATATTAAATATTTAAAGCAAAGAAAGATACAAAATTTCACCCTCTTAATTTTAAATATCTCCTATATGCCTAAAAAGGAAAAAAATAAGATTATAAATTTATATAAATGCATATTTTGAGATTAATGAAAAAAAATCACGATATAAATTATTTTATAATTTTTTTAAATTATATAATTATCATAAATTCTTGTAGAACTTTAATATAGTTTTTATTTAATTAACATAAAAATTAAATAAATGATTTTAAAAATATTAAAATTGATATAATTTGAATAAGTTAAAGTGTATGAAAACTTTTATAAATATATGTGAAATAATATAGAGGTAATAAATAATTAAATTCAAATTATATATTTGTATTTATTTATTTAAAGTTAAATTAAATTACTAGGGTTAAAAATGGAAATAATTATATTTTATTATAAATAATATTTTATTAAGTGATTTAAAATTCATAAAAATCTTATTTTCAAAAAAATGAAAGGGATATGGTTTTAAACATCAATTATTGTCCATTTATGGGTCTTTTTTTATTTTATAGTAACACTGTCAATGTTTATAGGGTATGAAACTTTTACATTATGCACACTATAAAAAGGGTTAACTCGGTGTTAAAAATAAAAGATAAGGGTAAACAACATACCAAAAACTTGTAAAAAATAACAGATGATAGGATATATAAAAATTATCATCTTGAATTCATATTTTATTAACCTTTTCCAATTAATATATAAAAATTAATTTATATTTATTAATTATTTTAAGAAATTCCAATAATGCCCATCCCCTCAATTATAAAAGGGCACCTCTCCTTTCTATTCCTCAATCCACTTAGAGTATCATAGATCGACCATAACCTAATGAAATATCTTCCAAAATTCCATATCCATATTATATAGAATCTAGTATTCCAAAAATACCATCCCTAGGATCCTTAAAAGGATATCGAAATGAGTTCTTCCAAATAAGAGTTAATTACCTTAACCAATCACTTTCTTATTAATTATTCATTTTCTTCCTATAAATTTCTATTATTTACCATTGATTTAAAAAATAAGTATCCTAAATATATAAAAATTATATAAAAATTATGAAAACACTATTATCCACCCACTTTCCCATCAAATGGGAAGTGAAAGTATCGCTAATGTGTACGTACAGCTTATTGTGTCTATGTAGCAATACAATTCATTTTAAATTAACATATTTTATGTATTGGAATTATGATAGGTTTAATATTTATTAATTATATTTATAAAATAAATATAATTCATGAATTTTAATGTCATTTATACCATCTTTCCTTCCAACCCATTGGGAAATAATAACATCGCTCATACGTTCGTGTAGACTACTACCTCTACAAAGAAATGTGTTTTATTTTCATTTTCATTCTACATTGATGGTAAATATGATGGATTTAATTAACATATATGATATATATTATATATTAATTATTTTTTAATGGTTGTTTGTTATTTAATTTTCTTCTGTTCTATCTGTGGAAAAATAAAATCAGTGTTCATACGTAGGTACGACCTAACATCTCCATGAACAGTGTAATTTGTTTTCGATATCTACATTTATGGGTTAAAATAAATATATATATAATGAATATATTTTATTTTTATATCATTATTAACATTATTTAGATGATATGAACTCAATCAAAGAACAAATACCAAAACAACTAAACTAAAATATACATGAAAAATAAAGTAGTTATTACCTAAAATAGTGATTTAAACAAAAAGAATTAATAAAATGGTGATAAAATATTATAAGTAATATATAGTATAATATATTTTATTATGGTTATTTAATATATTTATAATAAAAATAAATTTATTATACCAGAGTTTCCAAAATGTATGGTGGAATTTTGACCTAACGTAGTGGTTTCTCCTCACACCTTAACTTCTGTGAGACATGGGTTATATTGACCACTTATTTATTTGTGTAGTGTATATACTACCCCATTGATATGATATATCATTAATATATTTATCTCCAAGGTATTTAACATTTTTTGTTTTATTTTATTCATATGTTCTATGATTCCAAAATCACTTCAATGGTAAGTGTTTATTTTAAAATCTCGTCATTATTAAGGATTATTTATTTTCGAGACTCCCTTTTAGGAATTGTTTGATATTTCTATAATAAACCCAATCCATTTTCCTATAATATAGTTATTCATGAAATTTCATGTAGTATTATAATTTTTCTCTCTTTGGTTCATAAAATAAATGAGAAAAAAATTAAATAATGGCAGACCTCATTTCTTACTTTGGTAGAATATCATTTTTCTTCCATATCCATGTTTTCTAAGAAAATCAAGATTATTTTAAAATTATAAAAATGATTTATCAAATACATTTTTACCAATGTTTTACATTTCACAAAATGGTTTTAAAGGAATCTCCTAATCAATTTCTAAATGAGGGACTTTATGACCTTTTACAACAGAGTGAAATTGGTGTTTTTTGACTTATACAACATAAATGGAATTTCACTCTATCATGACTGATCAATGATTTGAAGATTATTTTAGAAGTTTTAAAGGTTATTTTCAAAGAAAATGTTTTCATAATATTCATAAAATTTTTTTGTTTTTTAAGATTGAATTTTTAAATTTAAAATGTTATTTTCCTAAATAGTGTTTTTAATGACATTTTATGGTATTTATATTCATCAATAAAAACAACCCTTGTTTTAACTATTATCCATTGGGGATATGTTTTAATGATACCATACTTATTATTTCACTAGATGGTTTTTGATCAGTTTAATAGGTTAAAGTATTGATATTCTATATTTTATTTCATTCAATATGAATAGTTATTAATTTTTATGGTATGTTAATTTAGATATGTTGTTCATTCTTATGACAAATTAAATGGACCTATTATGTGAGTTTGGGGCCCAGAAATATATATAACCTTGATAAATCAGTGTGTTTCATGAGACAAGATGGAATGGGTATTTGCATGATCCATTATCAATTTATGTAAGATGTCTTGGCATGGGGACTTGATGGAATAGATGTCTTCATACGATTCATCAATGATATGTTTTAGATGTCTGACCTTATGCATTCCATCATTATTAAATAAATTATATATTACCATGTGATTATTTTATTAGTAATGATACCCATGTTAAATTTTGGAACACATCTGATTATTTATATAGAATGATTATAATTTAATATCTTCCATAATATTCATGATTTATTTAGATTCCATTATATGCATAACCTTATTGAGCATCTAAGATCACCTATTCATTATGTCTCCTTTCCCTAGGATTTCAAGAAATGTATTATCATTGATATGTAGGGTTATGAAAAAATAATAATGATTTCCTAAAATAAAATACTACTATTTATTTTATTCTTTCAAATATAATGTCAGAAGTAAGTATGTATCATGTTTACCAATACTATTAAACTATTTGGTCCTTTGGGGAATGGTTTCTTATATCTATTACCAAGGTATTAAATTAACCATCATCCCTCTTATATTATAATTTGGGTCTTTATAGTTGGTATTAGAGAACATTTAGTATAAACCTTGGGAATTTAATCTAGGAAAACATAGATTATGGAACATAACCCTATAACTTACTTGGGAATAATATCAAAGAAACCACGATTATGATTCTGAGATTATATATACAAAAACAATCAATTTATGTTGAATGTTTCACTAGATTATAAATTATACATTATGATTTATAATGCTATGATCTAATCTAGTGTATTCTTTTATCTATTAATGGATCCTGGTTGAAGGAATGGAAACTGTATCAATGCACGTAATCCATGTAGTGATTTCTCTTTAAGTAAAGTTAATGAATCTAAGGTTGTACTTATAGATGGATCTGAACAAATTATAACTAAATTGGTGAAATTGAATTGGGTTATGGGAAATAATCTTTCCTAAATAGAGTATCATATTGATCCATAATTTGGTGTAAAAATATTAGAACATTTCATGCATCGTCAACCTCCATCATTCAATAAGAAAACAAATCCATTCATATTTGAGAAATGGATATGTTTCAAATAAAATATATTTTGAATATTTTGTAAGTATTTGAATGGATAAGGTTTTCATTGAATTTTATCACCTCTCAGGGGATGCAGATCAATGGTGGTCATTGATACAAAACACTAAAGATGAGTTGGAAATAGTGAACAATGAATACAATGATTTTAAGGAAATTTCCTTGGAAAATATTTTTCCCATTAATAATGAGGATATATGGAGAGAAAATTTTTGAATCTAAGATAAAAGGAAGAGGAAATGGTTTTTATGTATTAATCAAACATTACAATGTTTGTTAGGCATGTTGTAAACCATGTATGTAATCCAAAGGGAATGATTTGTCATTTCATTGATAGTCTTAATCAAATAATTCAAAAGGAAATATTATCCAAAACAATCTCATAATATGATAATATAGAATCATGTGGTAAAAATGAAAAGAAACAATTCTCTAAGTCCTACATCCTCAAAGGAAACATAGTGGATAAAGGGACGACAGAGAAAAAAATGGATAAGGGAAGAAGGGAAAGAAGGATTTCCCCACATGAGATAACTGCTCAATGAAACACACATGTTATTTCTTTAAGTAAATGGGAGTTTGATTCAAGTGTATAAAAAAAGGAAACCAGGAATTTGAATGAAACTATAAGAAAGAATCCCCTGTTGTTTAATGTTTCAACTTGTTGAGCCTAGGTTTTTTTTGTTATCAAACAGTCAATATGTGGATGAAGTGGTAATGCCCACAGAATTTGTATGGATTCATATCAAGGCATTATATGTCATGGTTAGATAATTCTACTTGTAAATATGATATCTCTTGAAGTGGTCTTAAATGATTAACAATTGTGCTAAGACATTTTCACAATGCTTACAACAAGATGATAACCAAGAAAATTGTTTTATTTAATGAGGATGTTTAGAAGAATGCTATGAAAATGTGAATTATGTATTATAATAGGAAATAAGTGAAGGATGTGAAATTTTATATTTTTATGATGAATTGAAGATAAAGTGAAAACATTATAAATTCTATGCAGTGTTATTTGAATAAAAAATTGTTTTTCTTGAAGAATAAATGCATTAAGAAAAGGATTTTAATTTGAATTGGCATTAGTTTGGTATTTGAAATGTTCGGGCATGTCAAAATGGAATTATATTTTTAACAAGGTAAGTTGTATTGAGTTTTATTTCATATACATTTTCTAATTATTTTATATTGAGTTCAATTAATAAAATTCCAACCACTATAAAGATTTCCTACGGCACCCAAGTGCGGGTACTACTAAGGTGGGAACTTGGATCAACCCCAGGCCATCCTAGAGGTAGAATGAGAGAGAGCACAGACAAAGGTGAACAAGGATGAGACTATGTCTAGGGATTGTGAAGGTTGATAGGTTAGTGACGCATGTGAGGCAACATGGCAAGGCAAGGGGGTTCATGAGAACACCTCGCTAGTCACTTATGGCCACCAAAAAGAAGTTTTTGACTAATATACCATGGTGAAAAAGTATTTAAATACTGATATAGAAATTCATATAGGTGAGCGAATTGTTCATATTCTAAAAACATAAATAGATCCATGACCTTCAAATTGAGATGATATGTGTTTTTCAATCAATTCGAGATCTTCTTCTTTTTCCACCCTTGCTCAAGGGATCTATGTAGTGTGGTTTAATTTCATTGATGTGTTGTGGGTAATGGATCCAATCTCTTGGAAAAAGTAAACACTGGATTTAAAAGCACATGATTTAATATGATGGTCATGAATATAGATACACATTGTATTCATGACAATAAAATGTGGATATCATGATGACAAGCTACATGTATTTTAAATATCCCATGTAATGAATTTTGAGGTGTAGTGACATGAAATCTAGAACTGAGCATATGAGATATACGTTCATATTTTTTCTTGAGGAATCCTAAGTATTTAGTTATTTTTTATAGTCTTAAAAATAAATTATGATGTACTATATTTAAATAGATAATGATCATGCCAGAGGAATAAATGATCAAAGTCACCAAAAATTCACTATGTAAATAAAAATTAATGGGTTGAGTGGTGTATATTCTCATAGCTATGTGAATAATATTTAATAACCCAACACCATGGTTATCGGTAATACTACCTAAAAAATGGAAATATTGTGTGAAGAAGATGTTTACCAAGCCTTTGAGTATCTATTTTGAGATAAATTATTAAACATATTTCAACTTCATATTGTGATTTGTATGAATCGGAATAAAGGTATGGGAAACCACAACTGATGACTAATTTGTTTAAAAAGAATAGGATACCACACTCAGGTTTTCATTTGAATGAGATGGAGTGCACCCCTCTTCCTAAATATTTACTTAATAAATAGAAATTAAATATTCAAGTTAATGGGGTATTTAAAGGGAAGAAATTAATTTTCCATAATTAAATGGTGTATTTCATAATGAACATAAAATAATAATACCCATGGTCATTTGGGTATTAATATTTGAATGAAGAAATTAAATTTATTTTATTATTCACACATTTAGTAACCTGATTTAAATGGAGGAATTTAAATCATTGAAAAATTGAGATCCCAATGCACCACATCTGTGTATGAATATGTAAATATAGGTGTTGAGAAAATAGTTCACAACTATTACAATATCCATTGAGAATCATTGTATACATTATGAAATAAGTATTATTATAGTGATTCAAAAATAGATAATTCTTAAAGAATATGATCACATGATCACAATAATATGAAAACAAGTTTCAAGACAACATCACTGTATATCTTGAATAATTTCACAATGAACAAGAAATTATCATTCTTTTGTAGAAATACTATCTTACAGAACTAGTGGGATGCCAGTATAAGAAAATAGATCTTTTCAAGAGATTACTCAACTTGTTGGAGTCTGTATAAAGAAAATCGGTGGGATTCCAGTATAAATATCTCATTGTAAGATGGTCTATTATAATCATTTGTTATTGTATAATATTGATGTTTCTCTATTAGGAATTTCAGGTGATTTACTATACTTGTAATCATATTTTTTTTACTAGTGTAGAGTCCGTGTTGGTAAATCTAACCAACATGGAAAAGAAATAGTCACCCAATATATCATGGGTAAACCCTGTAAAAACCTCTTGTGACTTTTAGTGATATTTTTTGTTTTTATATGGGATATATGATACTTTTAGGAATGACATATCAATATCTTAATTGATCAAATAAATTTATTTAATATTATTAAACTATAAAATGTTCCCACTAATTCACCCCTCCCCCTCTCTATGATATATCCAAGTCATCTCTCTTCACGTTTTATTAGATCACAAATTTTCCACTATAAAGATCCAAAATTTACTATAGAACAAATGATGGAGAATTTAAATTCATTCGACAATAGAGTATTTATTTTCTTCAATGGTAAGAACTATTGTGGATGGATGAAATCAATGCTTCCATATCATATTTCACAGGGCCTAAAAGTTATATATGTTTTAAAAGTTTCTTTTATTTCACATGGAATTAATTTCCCTATGAAATATTTTCAAAATAGAAATATTTAAGTATATGTAAAAGTAATAAATTCTTTTTTCAACCTTATTTGATAATTCTTTCACTAAAGTGATGGGAATAAAACAAGCAAGAAGATGTGGTGTAAACATGATAATTTGTAAGAAGGGAATGTGAAGATCAAATAAAACAAATAAATATAGGGACATAAGTTTGAAGTTATCTAAATGTACAATGATGAGATTTTTTATGACTACTTTACCAAGGTAAATTAGATATTAAGTCATAACATGTGTTTTTGAGATACATTGTAAGATTCATTTATTGAAAATAAATTGATGCAAAACTTTATAGATAGATTTTATTTAAATATTTATTCCTTATAAGTATTTTAAGACTTTTCACATCATGAGTTTCATAATAAACATCTTAATTATGAGATATTATAATCTCATATGTTCAAAAATAAAGAAAATTTGGAAATGGATTTTAAATCAATGATAAATTTCAAGATGTAGGAAAAGAAAGATGAATCGTCCTCAAATTCTAATAATGATGAGGTAAGTGACAAAAATTATAAAAGAATCATGGAATTTATTTCCAAAAATTTTTTAAGAGGAAAAGAAAAATATAACGGGTTAATTCCTTTAAA
Source organism: Viscum album (assembly GCA_963277665.1). Classification (NCBI taxonomy): domain Eukaryota; kingdom Viridiplantae; phylum Streptophyta; class Magnoliopsida; order Santalales; family Viscaceae; genus Viscum; species Viscum album. Next base: position 2,024,032,050 of record OY728125.1, read on the forward strand.
GTACGTTAATTATGGACAAATTAGACATTTTGAAAATGCTTTTTTTAAGAAATAATTTGATGATTCTGGGATTGATTATAAATATAAAGACTCCACTAAAAGAAAATTTAAAAAAGGTGATATGGAAATAAAAATAAATTATTAAGGAAGTGTAGGAGAAATATTATGAGTAAGAGAGTTGATAAAGACTCTGATGAATGGATTTAATAAGAAGATGAAAGTTCAAATAAAATAATAATAAAATTAATAGAACATGTTAAGAGGAACATATATTATTCAAGTGGTGATGAGAAAGAAGAAGATAGAGGATAGGATTACGTGAAAAGATCTAAACTTGAATCATGTCTTGATAAAAACACTTATCTCAAGATAGAAAAAAAATGAAACATTTAAATAAAACAAGAAATTAACTATAGATAAAAATTGGGAATAAATAGTTATTATTGATGAATAAAAGGATGAACTGATCAAAAGAGAGGTATCCTTTATCCCCGCCTGAATGGAATGAAGGCCTTCTTTTTATTAATTTTGATAATCCTCATTTCAAGGGATGAGGGGGGACCCTTAAAAGGCCTATAGTATTAGATAATACTGGAACTATAGGTCTTAGAGGAAATATCTATACTATAACTACTTGGAATTGATCCTCCCCAGCTTCTATATTGTGATGTCACCTCTCCACCTTCGCATGGCTATTTGGCTAGGCTTCTCGTACACGCACCAGCTGGTCCTAATGGTTGTGCCAGACCCTCTCTCTCTTCCAAACCTATTAGCTTCTACACTAGTGAATGCACCTACTTTGAATCCTCATCTAGATTCCAGTCCTTGTAGAGTCTTCCTGGTCTATTAGGCACAATTTTAGGTGGCCCATAATCCTTGTGGTGGCCCAAAGGCCTTGAGTTGGACCGAAGGCATTGAGGTGGCCCAAAATCCTTACTGGACTAAAGTGCATGAGTGGCCTCAAGTCCATGAATGACTTGAGGGCTAAACCACAGGCCTGAAATCCCAAATGTATGAATAATTCCTAGATGCTATTGTACTAAATGGTACCTGCTTCAGTTCCTAGTACAATTCACTACAGTACCCATAAATTATATCTCTACTCAGATTTGAACTTAGGTCTCATGGATTCACTTGTAGAGTCCTCTCCAATTTGGTTGAGGCTCTTGTGTGGTATCATTTATCAATGAGATCAAAAACATAAATATAAAAATTTCCATTCAAGATAATATGATATGTGATCTTGAAGAGAATTTGGTTTTGGAGAAGTAGAGTTGTTTGAGACACAATCCATATGTTTCACAGTTCAACATGATTTGAATAAGTCTAGTAAATATTTAAACAAATATATTGAAAATAAGGTAAAACTTCTCAAGTTGGAGGTAGGAAAGGTACAATTTCACTTAATAGTTTTAAAGGATATACTAGTTCTAATAGTGAATTTGTGAAAGTTAAAATTTAGGAAGAGAAAAATTATCCATGAAATTCACAACCCCCAATAAAAGAGAGGCTCAGTTTGAAATTATAAAATAATAACATAGATCTAGATTAATCTAGAATAAATTTTGGGGAATAATGTTTCAAATTTTTTATTGGTGTTGGGGAAATCATGGTCACAAAGCCAATTCTTGTTGGTGAAACATGTATTCACCAGAAAATATGAAAAAATCAACAGGTAGTTTTAATGAGTATCGATGGAAAACATTTCATAGAAAATAACATGTGAATTGATATTCACCACAACTAACTACAAAAAAATCATAATCTAAAAGAATTTTTTTGTAGCTTCATGTTAGAAGGTCATGAGGTTTTTGTACACATGAAAAAAAATAGAAAGAGAGGTTTCCTATGTTATGAAATGGAATTTATTTCAAAATCAAAAAAGTGAACGTATATATGAAATGGTTGAGAAGATTGAAATTTACATGAAAGGTTATTTACTTATTTATCCAAACCAATTAAAATTGGATAAAAATTTAGAGGAGGTTGACAAACATGATAAAACTAATGAAAATGAAGATAATGATGATGTGAAATTATCTATAATTGGAAACTTAAATATTTAGAAGATTGAGGATGAAAATTTTATTCAAAACATTTAAGAAGATGTTAATAAAGATGATAGTCGAATAAATGAGGCTAAAAAATACGAGTCCAAAAAAATCATCCCATGGTGAGACTGGAATAAAAGAAAAGGCTAGATAAAGAGGAATTTCTTAGTATAAATGTTCTTTCTAAGAAATTAAGAGATTATTCATTGTTACCCATTATTTTATATGTTATAAGACAACATGAAGGGAATTTGAGGATAAGTTTTTTCCATCATGAAGTTCATTAATTTCCAAGATGATGTAGGTGTCAATTCCCTAAGGGGATAAACATTTATATTGAATCTGAAAATCATGGGATAGATTCAAAGTTTAAGGTAAAGGTATACCAATCACACATTTATCCTTTATTATTAATGGTACAATCAATTAAGGGGGTGTACTTTATTGATGTCTATATAAGACAACAGGAGAGTTATATCTTTTTTACTTAAAATGTATAATTTTTTTGTTGAAATTTGTGTAGGATTTATCACTTTATTGATAAATATATTTTCCTAAAACACCTAATTTTAGAATTGAGAATTTCTCAGCATCATTTCACATTCATGGTTGTTTATGGACATCTTAGACAACCTTGGTTTTATCACTCCAATTTTCTACACCAAGACATCCCATGTAGACTTAGATTTTATTAACTAAAATTACTCTTTTAATATAATCATTTGATATCACACCTCTCTTATAAGTTATCAAGAAAATTTCAAAAACGGATAAGATCATGTTTTGGAGATAAAAAGTGATATGATAAGACCCCCACCCCGCCCCCCACACATCTCTTTTTCATTTGATTTCTAATAAGGGGAGAATATTTTTGTAAAACTTTTACTTGAATGATATGTGTTGATGTTGATAACAAAATAAAAATTGGGATATTATTAAACATAGGTTACACTTTTTTACAATCACTAAATATGTGGTTGAATTGTTGATTCCAAGATAATTGTTATGGATTCATCTAATGGAAATTGATGTTATTATTGGATAGTTATCTTTTTAATTATGATGTTTTTTGAAGTGATATTAAATGTTTAACAAATGTACTAAAGAGTTTTTACATTGTTTACAATAATAGGATATCCATTAAAGTTGTTTAATTTCATGAGGTTGTAATGATTTTTTCCATGCAAAATGAAATTATATATTTCCTGAGAAAAGAAGTAAAGATTGTGAAATATTTCATTTTAATAATGAATTAATGAATTCATGAAAAAATGATAAAATTTTTTAATATTATTTAAATAAAATATATTTTTTTTCTTTGAAGAAGAAATGCATGAAGAGTTGGTTTTTATGTTAGCTTAGCATTGGTTTGGTATTTGAGAAGTTAGTCCACATAAAGATAAATTATATTTTTTTATAATCTATATTGGCTTGAGGTTCAATTATTATATATTCTCTAAGTATTTTGTATTTATTTCAATTAAAAAATATTTTCCAACCACTAAAAATCCACCATAAGGGACCCAAGTGTATCTACTACTGAGTTGGATAGTAAGATCAACCATAGACAAGCACGGAGGGGGAATAAGATAGAGCACCCAAAGAGGTTCATGCATATGGGATTGCGTATAGGGCCTGTGAAGGTTTACAAGGCCAAGATACATATGAGGATGCATAGCATGGAAAGGGGTGATAAGAACACCCCATTATTCCCTTATGACCACCTAAAAGAATATGTCAATTGATATACTAAATCGTAGAAGTATTGAAAAAATGATATGGGACTGTGGGGAGGCGGGTTACTATTCATCTTCTAAAAAAACAGACCAAACTATCACTTCCTGATTAATTTGAATTGTTCCATTTGATCAAGCTGATATTGTCTTATTTTTTTCCCTCGCTTGAGAGATATTCATATCACAGTTAAATATAATTGATGAGCCATAGGTAATGGAGATACCCTCCAGGATAAAGTAAATGCTAGATTTAAATGAATAGGATTGATCATGATGTCCATTCATGCATCATCACATTACATCTATGATAATTGAATAAGGATATCATGATGATGATCTATGGGTATTTTCAATATCATGCCTGATGAAGATTGAGGTGCAGTGTCCTGAAATCTATAACAGAGTGCGTGAGATATTCATGCATGACAATATTGAGTCTTCAGGTATTTTTATGAGGAATAAAAATATATTGGGAGATAACGCATTTAAACATAGAGTGATCCCATGAGAAGAATAAATTATTTGAGTCTCTGGCTATTCACTATGTGGATAAACATTAAAGGGTGATCTATGGTTGTTCTCATAGCCACATTAAGAAGAGTTGATACCCAAAAATATTAAGTATTATTGATACTACCTAAATCAAGGTTATGTCATGTGAAAAATATAATTCCAGAGCCTTCGGGTATCTATTATGAGATGCATTATTAAACATGTTTCAATTTTTATGTTGCGAGATGCATGAATATGCATGAAGGTAAGAGAATCAATGGGTGATGACTAATATGTGTGAGAAAAAGATGATACCCCTCTCAAGTATTAATTTATTTGAGATGAGGTTCACCCCGCTTGTTGAATCTGCACTATGATAAGAGAAATGAAATACCCATGTTAAATGTATATTCATATGGATTAAATTAAATACCCACGGTTTAATGGGGTTTTTTATAATGATCATAAAATAATAATACATATGGTCATTCATGTATTATTAATTAAAGAATGTAATTGAATGTGTTTAATTCATAACACATTTAATATATGGTTTTAAATGAAGGAATTTAAATCATTGTATAATTGAGATCCCTAGGCACCACATTTTTGTATAAATATGTGCATGTTGGTGTTAAGAAAATAGTACAAAACTATTGAAATATCCATTGATAATAATTTCATTAATTGTGTTTGAAGTATTTTGAGTGTGATCCAAAGATAGGTAAATAGTAAAAAATGTTATCACATGATCCTGATAATTGGAAACGATGTTTTAAGACCATAATCACTAGTGTTATTGAAGAAGTACACAAGGAATAAAAAACAATCTTTCTTATGGATAAAGATTCACATAAAGAACTGGCGGGATGCTATTGTAAACAACTATATATTTTTGGGAGATACCTAAACTATTAGGAGTCTATATAAAAAAACTAATGAGATTCTAGTTTAAATATATTATTGGGATATGGTCTGTAGTGGACATTTGTGACCATATATTACAGGAGTTTTTATGTAAATAATTTTGGGATATTTCATATACTAGTAATCACATTGCTTTAAAAGTGGAGAATCCAATTTGGTAAATCTAAAAAATATGGAAAGTATAAATTCACCAACTCTATTTAGGGAAATCCTTGTAAAAATATCATGTTCCTTTTATTTCTTTTAGTTTTTTTCATAAGGGAGAAGTGAGGCTTTTAAGAATGGGTGATCGATATCTTAACTGATCATATATGATGATTATAAAACACTAAATTTTAAAAATTAAATCAACGATTCAACCCCTCACCCTCTCAGGGATATATGTGAACCTAGGATCTTCACCAATATAAATTTATAGGGAATTATTAAAATGAATACCCCAATTTTAATGGGAATATACCTCCGAAGAAATAGAGGGATAATGGAAAATATTATTCTATTACTACTACCAAAGTGGAATGATTAATGTTCTTCTGTATTTTAATTCAAGAATTATGTTCTCAAATTATTTTATCAAATATATTTTGGTTGTAAAAATCATGAAACATGTGAAGATTTTTATACAATGTTTTTTCATTATTGATTTGAAATAATATGTTTAATGGAACCACTATCCCTAAAAATTTATTAGTTGTCAGGTGATATTTTTTAGAATTAATGAAAAATAGAAAGGTGACCCTTAATATGATCATGATTTTGAGTTTAGTTGGGATGATGAGAATATTTAAAATGAGGAACTAAATGGGATAGTATAGGTATCCTTAAAAATAATTTTCCATTTAATTACATTGTGATAAAGTTTACTATATTTTTTTATTTATTGGATATATTGGAGAGTTTATTTTACCAAATAATGATTGAGTAAATTCCTTAAAGCATGCATTTTTTCATTAATTTTTTATTGTGATTCAAGTTATTCCTCTATTTTAGAAGAAAATTTGACCAAGGTATCTAAATTTCAAATTAAGAGAAACTTTATGTTGTTTGAGGAAACTAATGTTAAATTTTTTTAACTTTTGTGACCTTCATTCTAAATTATTAGGTCTTTGGTCAAACATATTTTAGAAGGGGATTTAAGTTAACTAATTATAGGATGGATTAAGTTGACATTTAGATATTATTCTTTGAGGTTAATATTTGAAAACCTATTCAAAAAAATGTATTTGGTAAATATTTAGAGGATAAAGGAATGACTTATGGATCTTATGATTCAATGTTCTTCAGGCATGAGAAAATCATATCGAATATCTATTTCCCAAGGTAAGTTATGATGTGGAAATGGATTAAATCATAGACAATGGATGATATTATTCATTTGTAATGGAAATAAATCATGTAAATTTATTTCCTCAAGATATTTACATTGAGAGTAAAAGAATCCCTCAACTTTCAGAGAGGAACCTTGAAATAAAATTCATATTCATTTAATTTTCTTCCTAAGAAAAAAAAAGGCTATTTTAACCCATCACACATATATAGTTTTGTGTTGGTTAACTATATCATGAACATGTTCTATATCACTCCATATTAATCCTTGGTAATATTTTTTCTCTTCCATGTCCATATTTTCACTTCCCAGTGATGTTATCTTATTTGGAATCCTAGTTTTTTGGTGATCATCATTATAACCTTTTCCCTATTTTTAAAAAGAATTTTTATTCACCATTTTTACAATGTGGGATTCACACAAAGAAATTTTAAAATGAAAAACTTTTGATAAAAATTTCAAATTTTGAGGAAAAGTTTATTTAATGGGGTATAATGTAGCACCCTGAGATTTTAAAAGAACAATATCTTTGATTATGTATACAACATGCAACATCGAGCCTAAACAAAAAATAAATTATTATTATTTAAATGTGATCATTATAACCCATAAATTGAATTGTAAGGTAAGGATATTATTAACTATATTATAAAATATATATAATGGACCTAATCAATAAAATTTAATGATTAATACTAATGAAATAAGTGCTAAATTTTTAGTAAAGTTATTTTTTTCTTTAAAAATATGTTTTCTTAAAAAAAATTATATTTATTTATTTATATTATTAAATATTTCAATAAATTTATGGAAATTATATTATTTTTATTTTAAAAAATATATATAATTTTATAAATTATTATATCAAAATCATCTTAGTATAAAATTTTCATATTTTTCTAAAAGGATTAATTTTTCATCGAATAGTGAAAATACCAATATTTATAGAAAACTATATTTTTGTTTCAAGGATTTAAAAAGTTACATTTTAAGTTTATAAAATTTTAATGTGAAATTATTTTTCATATATTTTATATAATCCAATTATGTTCATTATAATCAATTACATATTTAAATTTGATATAAAAACATTTAATATGTGAAAATATAATTTTCTAAAAAATATTTCAATCTGTGCAATGTATTTTTATCTTAAAAAATTAAATTAATAAATATTAGTGAATAAAATTAATTAAATTAATATATTATATATTCAATAAAAAATTTAACATTCATGTAGTATTTTTCTAAAATTGGGATAAAAATAAATTGTATTTTATGTAAAATTCTAGGTTTTTGGAACGGGTATTCTTTACTCATTTTGAATTTTTAGAGTTCGGTTGGTGTACCAACTATTTAATAGAACTTCAGAACTAAATTTTTAGAGATTTCATATCCCAATGCCTTATTTCTGGTGGGTTTAGAGGCTTGGAAAATGCCTTAGTGTTTTCTTTTAGTTTGGGGTGCATCGAACACTGAAAACCCAGGTTTTCAAAGTGTGCAGACTAAGGATCACAGTTAAGACAAACTATGTGTCCTCCAAGGAGAAACAGTGTTCCCTCTAAATGCACTAGTCCTGGTTTTCTAACCTATGTTGGAGGGTATGCACGACCATGTGAGGACCTCTTCCATTTTAATTGGAGAGATCTGCACAGCTCGCACACAGTTTGAGAAAAATATTCACTTTTTGCACACTTGTTTCCACTTAACCAGTGGCTACGCATGGAATTAGTATGTTTTAAACAAATTGTGTGAGCTAACCATATGAGATATGGATCTTAAGAAGTAGGATCCACATGGTTTGTGCATGGTTTTCCAAATAGTTTTTTCAAACTGCACAGGCTCTTTAAAAGTGTGAAAAGTCCATTTTATCTTGTATCATATTAAGGTTATTCCTCCTCTTTTCTACTCCAAGCCTCAATCACATCAATGACATTCTTCCATTTTCTTCATCCCTTATATTTTTAGTAATCTCCCTCATCTGATCTATTATTATTGAACATTCTATGGCATTGGATGTGTATCGGTAAGGCTCCAACTCCTCTTTCTTTTCTTTTTTATTCCTCACACCATATGTTATATTGAATCTATGTGAGCCAATTTACCCAATTTATAGTATGTTCATAAAAATTTCAATTTCTTACAAATTGGATCAAGTCACAAGAAAGATCGTACAATCATACGTCTACCAACATGTGGAAGGTGGTACCAATATTTCTTCGTGATTTCATGATTGTTTTAGGGGTGTGGCATTGAGTGTTCCATTGGGTAGATTGAGAGATACCCAAATTAATTAACTCCTTTCCTTTAAATTTAATATGAGACCATGTGGGGTGCTTTTAAGGATTCATTATCCATTGTTCTATGACCAGTTTGGGTAAGGTACTTGAGACACTTGGGAATTTTAGTTGAGTGAGTTTATTTAATTAAATTGAAATATATTAATTTGTTGTTATGAATTACTAAGTTCCAAGGGAATGTGATGGGATGAGCCTGAGGATTGAGATGGTGTTTTACATATGTTATGTGGTGGTGTAATCATCATGTTATGAGTGGCCCTAATTATATGAGTGATGATGTTCATGGGTTGGGGGAAATGGTCTTCTAATTGAGAAGAAGTGGTCATTAGGTAAAAGGCACGACCTGAGTTATATTGGATGGTAAAAACCATCAGATTGAGTGACATGGTCACAGGGGAATGATGTGAAATATTATGTGGATTAGGGTATTTTCGGTGTTTTTCACTCACCCGTGCTTTTCATTGATATGTTTAGAGTTGTGTACATATAGTTGAAATTAGATGATTAGGTTTTATTGACCTCATGTGTGGTTATAGGCCTTCTTTAGTTGGGTCTTAGGTTATAATTTTGACTTTCTTTCTATAGAAATCCATGGGGATGGAGAGGAGTCACCGTTTGAAGGTTTTGAGACCATCAGTTTTAGGATGAGGCTCACCATACTAAAGGTCATTGGGCCATGATGATTTGTGAGTACGGATGCCGCCTTTCCTCAAGACATAACTTATTGATATGATGGTGACACAACTTGGATGAAAGATAGAGTTGTACCTTGAATGTAAGGATTTGAGATGATAGGGTTTCTTATGATATGAGGTCCTTGAAAATGAATACTTGATTGGGGAATGACTTAAGGATTTGAGATTTTTTGGACATTAGGTGTCAATTGGAATGAGTTTACAGGTGATTTTAATATAGGTGGAACCTGATGATTCTCCTAGACTGATTTACATCATATTATACCTTGGGTTTGTCTAAGGATATTCTCCACTATAGTTATCATTGATGGATGAAGTCTGTGAATTATTCCTTATGGTTGTTAATAATAATGTAATCATGATATATTTATGATGTTATGTGTAGTTTTATTTCATTTAGTGTAAACCAATGTAATCACATATGTAAGATATGAACATTTTCATGGTGTCCTACTGAGATTCTTTCTCACACCCTACTTGGTCCCTTTGGGGTGTGTATAGATTTGATGATTTTGTGATCAGATAAAGGATGATGGTCTATATTTGGATCTTAGTGATTGAGTTAGCATGGTATGGACGGAACGGGTCCATGGGTTCTTGCCTCAACTTCAGTTCCCTTTTTTTCTCTTTTTTGTATATGCAGGCTTATTTATGTATACACTGAGGTTGATCACGAGAGAATATTTTTTTTGTTATCTTGTGTGACAATCATTGTTTTCATGCTCTATTTCATTATCTAAAAATGGTATGCTGCTACTTTTTAATTTTCTAATGGTCTATTTTGAGATAGTGATTACTATTACTATTTCTGACTGATTGTGGTTCCATCATGGGTGAGTTAATGGTCCAGTGTCTTTTGGTCTTTCTTTTCAATGAATTTATATTTACATAGACTGGTATTATATCATCACCAGAGGGTATAAGCTCCCCACTATCACCCATATACACCCTCAATGCAATTCAGTAGCCATTTACGTATCGGTAGGTGGCTTTAAGGCCCAGTGGAACTCAGCTGGAAGCAATTATAGGATGCATAAACGGGTTGGGGTTCTACAAATGGTATCAGAGGAGTTTATTTAAACTATTTATGGGTCATAATATTTGGGTTAACAAAGGCAAAATATTAAGATGTTGTTAAAACTGGGTTTATAGATCATTTTTTGGGTGACTAAAACTTCATGTATAGGGACATATCAAGTTTCTAGGGGTGGGAATTTGTTGTTCTATTTTTCTCATTTTACTGTTTGTATGGATTACAGATTTAGTGGTGTTCTTGGATTTGAGTTATTATCTCTAATGTCAGGAGACCCTTGACTTGGTATTGTAAGGTATTATCTTTGGACCCATGTCCTAGTATGGAAAGGGGTTTTGCCTAAGAATTTCTTGTTAGGCTCATAGGATGTTTTATATATATATTCACATGCCTGTGTTAAAAATTAATTTTTATGCATGATATATCTATATATGGGCATGGATCATACAGGAGAAGGTATGGATGATGATATGGGGTGATGTTGATCACCAAGTTGGGTGACGTGGTTATCAGATTGAGGTAAAATGGTTCATCTGGATGAGCATGGCCCAAGGTATATGGGGGTTAGATACTTAAATTGTCAATAAGGGAATATATATAGTACTTTTCTACATAGATTGTAACACCCCGAGATTTTATGAAAAATATTCTTTTTAATTTCATTAATGTTGTGTGTTTTACTCTACACCAAAAGGATATTGCACAACATGCATCCCTAACTTGGCTTGCATTACACGCAATCGCGACCTTCCACGATAGCGTGTGTTGTACGCAATACCGAGTTTCCCTAAACAACGATATATTGTATAAACTAGCCATTATGAATAGTAATACCCACTTTTTGAAATTTTATAAATTTTATCTTTCAAAATGAAATTCATTTTTGGATTCGGAATATCGAAATTATCCTAGGGTGAATTTGTGGTCTTTTTCTGAAAACATTCAATTTTTGATGAATAGTGAAAACACTGGGTTACTATTTAAAAACTGACTTTTTATTTAAATAATTATTTATTTTATTTAAATTTATTTTAGGTCAAAATTGATACATAATACCTATATAAGTTCAATGCAATTCATTGGAGTCATTTTATAATAATTTTAGATATATAAAAATTTTATTGAACTTTTCACCGTCTTTTACCCACCTCCTAGGAGAACTAGCAAATTTACATAAAACATAATTTTACCACTTTTGTGATGGAATTTCAAAAATCCGAGAGACATGGTTGATGTCAGTAAGTAAAATGTGGTTCAATGAGATGAAAGTAATTTTTGGTAAATAGTAACTTTTTACTTTTTTTACCAGGGTTAAAAGTAAATAGGGTAATTAAGGGTAAAAATGATATTATTATTACCCTAAAACATGTCCGAAATCTGTTGGATAAGTTTAATTTGACCAAAAACAACCTTAGTAATAAAATATGACCATTTAGGCCCACTTGGATTAGATTAGGACATTTAATATTAATTTATTTAAAGAAGGGTTAAAATAGTTAAAATCAATGTTTAATAACTAAATAATTTTTAATATAGGGTTATACATAAGATAAATTCTATTATAAATATTCATTAGAAATATAAAAGGATTTCCTACATAATTATATTTTATTTGAAATTTTTAGACATTAAATAATTTAATTTATTTATAACACAATGATGATGCACTAATTATCTTATTAATGAAATATTTACATAATTGATGTTATAAATACCAAAATAAATGTAATTTGAGACTTTTATGAATTAAAATAATTTTCTATGTTAATATGACATGTTATTATTGATTTGGTTTACTTTTTTCTAACTAATAATTCTGTTAGGATTTTCACAAAAATCAATTACCAAATAGTGTCAAAATTGAAATAAAATAGTGTTTTAAAACAAATATTATATTATTAATTGTTATTTTATTCCTAAAAATCTAAGGTTCGTCCAAATGACATATATAAGCTTATAAATATTTATAATAAATAACTTGGGGTTATTTTTTCTTGTTATAGTAATTTTATTATCCTTATAGTGTAAGAAAACAAGAAGACACGATAAAAGTAAAATTGTTTATCTTAAAGTTAAATCTAAATGATAAGGTTAAAATAGAAAACTAAACTTGTCTAAATTCTATTGGATGAGAGGTTTTAGACCCATCCCCGCAGTATCTTCTAAATAAATCAATTTGGAGCTATTAAAAACCGAATATGACTTTATAATAAAATAATATTTTTAGTTATTCCAAAGGTGCCCATCTCCTCCCTTATAAAAGGGCACCTCCTCCCTCTATTCCTCACACCACTTTGAGCCATCAAGCTCGGCCAACCCCTGAAAATTTCTCTTCTCCACTTCCCTAGAAACATCCTAGAGGTTCTTGTCTTTTTCAAAGACCAATCTTAGTGCCATAAGAGGAGGTTTCAAAAAGGCGCTTCAAAGAAGAGGTAATGTTCGTTACCGATTCTTTCAACTTTATTTCTTCTTCCACTTCTTCTTCTTTAGTTTTTTCATTATGAAGTAATAACATAAGTATCACTCATATACTGATATGTTATTATAATTATGAAACAACCCTATTTCACCATGTATCCATCCTACAGAAAAAGAAAATCACCACGCGTGCGTACGTACGGAATACCGTCGCCACGCCGTGGTGTGATCAGTTTTTCCACCACCACCTTACATGGATGGGTACAATGGTGTAAATAAATAACTATATATGATTATTGTAAAGTGATATTGATTCTGAAATAGTATAAATACACTCCAATATAATTCCATGATCATGGGAATGATATCATCGCTCGTGCGTACGTACGGACTACCGTCTCCACGAACGCGATGAGATTCATTTTCCATGATTAACCATCCAAGAATGATTATAAAGTATATAAAATGAATAATAATTAAATATATGACATAATAATGATACTGGATTTATTTATATATCTATATATGTCATATACTCAATACCATTCAATTCAATAAGGAAACGAAAACAGCATTCATGCGTACATACGGCCTACCATCTACATGAACGGTGTATTTCATTCCTTTTATCGATCTATAATATATATGTATATGATGAATATATATATAAATCATGTTTTACATTATTGAATTATTTAAATCGGGATATATGTAATAATATCAAGAACGAAGAGTCGAAACACATACGATAAATGAAACGATTTTACCCAAAACGCTCTTTAACATGGAATTTACAAAAGAACGGGTAATATAAAGTCATAAGTGAACCATATATGATATCTTAACAATGAATATGATTCTGTAATAAGTCAATGACATTATTTAAATCATTATAGAGGAGGTTCGGATACATATGAAGCATATCAGACATAAGGTACGGGAAATATCACAATCTCATTTTTATCCGAGATTGTTTATACTTTGAAATTTACTGGGGTGTATTTTATCATCCACATCCATGTTTCCTCAATATGTAATATTATTTCCATCCACCTATAATTGTTTAAATCCAATTTTACCCTTCAGTGAGTTTTTAGTAAAAGATATGAAAGGAATATTTTTGCGTTTTTCGTACGAGGTACTTTTTGACTTTTCTGACAAAAGTACAAGAAGAATGTTTTTTTTAACTTATACGGCACGAACAGATTTTTACAGTTTTATAAAGCCTTATTTTCATAAAGCTTCCTCCAAAATATTTAATGACTATTTTCAACAAAATCCTTTTCTTTTAAAATTTCATGACATTTTGTGAAAATAAATTGATTTTGAAGAAGAAAGGATATTTTCCTTAAGAATTCATTTCAAGTGTTTTATTAAAACCATTTTCCATATAAGATGACATTATTTCATATGTTTATTATTCAAGTATAATGTCTCTATGATTTATATGGTTTCACTTTTCTTATCATGAAATGTCCATTTGTTTTATATGGATTATGAGATTATGGGATGATGTTTATGAAACCCATTTTATTCTTTGGGTTATGGTGAATGTTTTAAGTTTATTTTGTGGCACAAGTAAGAATGATTTCATTATGAGATGGGTGGGACCTATATCTCCCTCCAATGAATTGGGTAAAGATTTATATCTCATGAGATAGACATGGCTAGAACAGTTAGTTAATCTGTTTCAGTGTTATAGGACTGAAACGAGGAGTGAACTCGATTCAGAAAGGGAATTTGTCCACTAAGATGGTCTTGGAAGCAATGCCTTGGATACAATGGAAATCATAACATGTGCTTAATGGTTTCCACATTTACATGTCTTATTCCCATGATATTTTATCATTATTGATGTTCCCTTATGATATATGCCTTACGTACTTCCAAGTTTCATGTCTTTGCTCATGATTTTGATGTTTAAGTTTTATGTTCATGTTTTTGCATTAAAATGTTTATGGATTGTTTTATGTTCTCTATGTTTACCCTTACTGGGCATTTGAGCTCGCCCCTTTTTATGTTTTCTTTTCCCCAGGATATAAATAAAGGTTTCAGGTAAGAAAAAAATGGAAGATCTTCATGGGAGATGTTGAATATCTTTCACCACGATTAGAAGATTATATTCCGAGTTTCAAAGACACTAAATTATTACGGTCCTTGTGTGTGTGTTTTTGTTATGTAGTAAGTATTCCAAAAAATTAATGTAATGTCCATGTACGTCAAGCTTAGGGTCTCTACAGTCGGTATCAAAGGAATGGATTAGTCAACCTTTGGAAAATAGGATTTGAGAACTTTAGTGAAATCCCTAGAGATATTTCGAAGGTATGTCTAGGTATGTCCATGAGGTTAAGTATAAGTATTGTTTATAGTACTAGAATTACGGTAACCTAAGATGTTAGATATTGAAGGTACTCCCCCTTTATTATGTTGTTTTCCCTAGTGTGATTTTTGCCTCTCACACTATTCTTTTTGGGTTTAAGACGATGGCTGGAACCCGAAGGAACCATGTTGATCAATGTAATGGAAAATGCAATGATTGTCCTCTTGAACAAACAAATGTTATGGTAGATGGACTGCAAAATATTATTGCTATACTTACACAATCTATGAATCATTCTGGACTTCCAAATGAGCAGAGAAGGGAACAATATTCTATTGAGTCCTTCATGAGGCAACGTCTACCTTCTTTCAGTGGGTCTTCTGATCCACTTGTTGCTGAACAATGGATCAGTACCACTGAAAAGATATTTTAAGTTCTTCAATGTTCTGAACATGATAAAGTCAACTTAGTAGTATATCGTTTGGAAGGTCAACCTGATCAATGGTGGAATCTTATCAAGAATACAAGGCCAAGAGATGAAATTGAGTCCATGGAATGGGACGAGTTCAAGAACTTATTTTTCAATAAGTACTTCCCTCGTATTCTTCGAACAAATATGGAGAAGGAGTTTCTTGAACTAAAACAAAAGGATGATGAATCTGTTGGTATATACGAAGTGAATTTTACAAGGCTTGAAAGTTATGCATCTGGCTTTATCATCCAACATGAATGTAATGTTGATCGATTCTTCAGTGGCTTAAAACCAAATCTTAGAAGGGAATTAGCTTTAAGAGACTTCAGTAGCTATGAAGAAACTGTGCGCTGTGCTATTAAGGTAGAAATGGAAGTTGGTGTTACATATCCATCTCACGGTTTTGAAAAGAAATGAAAGATGGAGTTTAAGGAGAAATCTCAGAATAATGGTGAAAAGAAGATGAATGTTTCCTTATGCTCAAAGTGTGAAAAGAAGCATGGTGGAGATTGTCTTAAAGGGACTAGAAAATGTTTTAAGTGTCGAAAAGAAGGTCATCGAGCAGCTGAGTGTCGAAGTAATGGAAAAAGGGTTGCTAATGGTGTGAATAAAGAAAAGACTGCAGAGAATGCACCAACAACACTTCAATGCTTCAAGTGCAATGAAATGGGGCATTATGTTAATCAATGCCCTAATCCAAGGGTTAATGATGATCGACATGAGCAACCACATAAGGCAATGAACAAAGGGAAGTCACATGAGATCACTATTTGCGATGTTGAATATGACAACGATGTGGTGGAATGATTAAGTGTTTATGTAATGGGATTCCAAAATAATGTTGTATATAGTATCGTGGAATATTGCAATCTTTTTGTATTGGTCTATTGTGGTTTTAAATAATTTTATGGTACCGATAACAATGGAAATTGATTGAGATATTTTTGGTAAGCAGATGATATGCGCATAATGAAGTGATAAGAAGATAATGAGATGCTTGATTTTATTCATGAGCGCATAATTGATATAAGGACTAAGTGATATCATGGTTTGAGTATAAAGAATTTTGAGGATTTTGGTATGTGGAAAGTGTTAACATTTAACTGCATTCATGTTTTCACTAAGGTTCAATGGGTATTCATTCTTCAAGAGAATACATGATTAAGGTATTCACATGTTTTTAATTTGACCAACAAGATATATCTTATGATATATGGGGGATAAATGATGGCATTCACGTGATTCTTATGTGACATTTCAAGTAATCATTTTCTTTATACTATGAGATTGGACCGAAGTATTTTAGATAAAACTAAAGATTGGAATGAATTATTTTGGACATAAGTTAGTATTGTTTAAGGATGGAACTTTTTCGATATTATTTATGGGATGTTATAGTAATATAGTTTTAGAAAAAGGACAACCTGCAGGACGGGTGACAGCCTATCGCTTCAGACAAGGCTGTGGGAATCGAACTTACAACGGAAGTGTGACTGGCCTTTATCACCTACCACTGGCCTACAGGAAGTCCCTGGTTAGTAGAATCTAGTTTTATTTTATTACCCGATATGATATATGAAGTATAAGTTCATTTTTGGAATTGTATACGATTAACCTCACCCTAGATGGACTTATGTATATTTAATAACTTTTGCTAACCTTTTGTTTGAAACAGATGGAATGACCCATCATTCTATCACATGATCTGTTAACACTTCACAAATAACAAATTCAACTTTATTTCTTTAAGAGATGAAATGGAAATTGTCCAAGGAACGACCAACGGTGAGACTATACCAAAATCAAGAAAGTATTTCTTCTAATTCCAATTTCTTCAACTTTAGGGAAATCATCTTGAAAACCAAAAATGTTTTCCTAGTGGCCTTATATCCGATGAATCAGATGGTACCTTAAATCAGCGCAAATTTATGGCTTTGTGATTAATGTCTTTTTCATAGCCATGTTCTCTACCACTCTCCATCAGAACATGATGGTTATATTTCTCTTCCATATCCATATTTTCACCTATGTTCTCCTATGTGGAAACCCAGTGATTAGTTAATTTGAGTAACCGTTACGTTTCATACTTTAGTTTTTAAAGACAAGTTTTGGTATTCATTTCTATGATGTGGGTTTCTATAAAGAAACTTTCGAGTAGTAAACCATTTATAACCCCAACAAATTTCGAGGGCGAAATTCATTTTAAGGGGGGTAGAATGTAACACCCCGAGATTTTATGAAAAATATTCATTTTAATTTCTTTAATGTCATGTGTTTTATGCTACACCAAAAGGAACTTGCACAACACGCATCCCTGACTTGGCTTCCATTACACGCAATCGCGACCTTCCATGATAGCGTGTGTTGTACGCAATACCGAGTTTCACTAAACAACGATATATTGTATAAACGAGCCGTTATGAATAGTAATACCCACTTTTTGAAATTTTATAAATTTTATCATTCAAAATGGACTTCATTTTTGGATTTGGAATATCAAAATTAGCCTAGGGTGAATTTTTGGTATTTTTCTGAAAACCTTCAATTTTTGATGAATAGTGAAAACACTCGGTTACTATTTAAAAACCGACTTTTTATTTAAATAATTATTTATTTTATTTAAATTTATTTTAGGTAAAAATTGATACATAATACCTATATAAGTTCAATGCAATTCATTGGAGTCATTTTATAGTAATTTTAGATATATAAAAATTTTATTGAACTTTTCACCTTCTTTTACCCACCTCCTAGGAGAATTTGCAAATTTACATAAAACTTAATTTTACCACATTTGTGAATGGAATTTCAAAAATAAGAGAGACACGGTTGATGTAAGCAAGTAAAATTTCGTTCAATGAGTTGAAAATAATTTTTGGTGAATAGTAACTTTTTACTTTTTTTACCACGGTTAAAAGTAAATAGGGTAATTAAGGGTAAAAATGATATTATTATTACCCTAAAACATGTCATAATTCAATTGGATAAGTTTAAATCAACCAAAAACAACCTTAGGAATAACATATGACCATTTATGCCCACTTGGATTAGATTAGGACATTTAATATTAATTTATTTAAAGAAGGGTTAAAATAGTTAAAATCAATGTTTAATAACTAAATCATTTTTAATATAGGGTTATACATAAGATAAATTCGACTATAAATATTAATTAGAAATATAAAGAGATTTCATACATAATGATATTTTATTTGTAATTTTTAGACATTAAATAATTTAATTTATTTATGACACAATGATGATGCAGTAATTATCTTATTAATGAAATATTGACATAATTGATGTTATAAATACCAAAATAAATGTAATTTGAGACTTTTTATGAATTACAATAATTTTATATGTTAATATGACATGTTATTATTTATTTATTTAACTTTCTTAGATCTAATAATTCTATTAGGATTTTCACAAAAATCAATTACCAAATAGTGTCAAAATTGACATAAAATTGTTTTTTAAAACAAACATTATATTATTAATTTTTAATTTATTCCTAAAAATCTAAGTTTCAGAAAAATGAATTATATATGGTTATAAATATTAATAAAAAACAACTTGGGGTTCTTTTGTCTTGTTATAGTAAGTTTATTAACCATATAGTGTAAGAAAACAGGAAGACACGGTAAAAGTAAAATTATTTAACTTAAAGTTAAATCTAAATGATAAGGTTAACATAGAAACCTAAACTTGTCTAAATTATATTCAATGAGAGTATTTAGACCCATAACCACCTTAGCTTCTAAATAACTCAATTTTGAGCTATTAAAAACCTAATATGCCTTTATAATAAAATAATATTTTTAGTTATTCCAAAGGTGCCCCTCTCCTCCCTTATAAAAGGGCACCTCCTCCCTCTCTTCCTCACACCACATTGAGCCTTCAATATCAGCCAAACCCTTACAATTTCTCTTCTCCACTTCCCTAGAAACATCCTAGAGGTTCTGGTCTTATTCAAAGACCAATCTTAGTGCCCTAAGAGGAGGTTTAAAAAGCCGCTTCAAAGAAGAGGTAATGTCTGTTACCGATTATTTCAACTTTATTTCTTCTTCCACTTCTTCTTCTTTAGTTTTTTCATTATGAATTAATAACATAAGTATCACTAAAATACTGATAAGTAATTATAATTATTAAACAACCCTATTTCACTATCTATCCATCCTACGGAAAACGAAAATCACCACGCGTGTGTATGTACGGAATACCGTCTCCACACCGTGGTGTAATCAGTTTTTTCACCCCCACCTTACATGGATGGGTATAATGGTGTAAATAAATAACTGTATATGATTATTGTAAAGTGATATTGATTCTAAAATAGTATACATACACTCCAATACAATTCCACGATCATGGGAATGATATCATCGCTCGTGCGTACGTACGGACTACCGTCTCCATGAACGCGACGAGATTCATTTTCCATGATTAACCATTCAAGAATGATTATAAAGTATATAAAATTAATAATAATAAAATATATGACATAATAATTCTACTGGATTTATTTATATATATATAAGTATGTCATATACTCAATTCCATTCAATTCAATAAGGAAACGAAAACAGCGTTCATGCGTACGTACGGCCTATCGTCTCCATGAACGGTGTATTTCATTCCTTTTATAGATCTATAATATATATGTATATGATGAATATATATATATATAAATCTTGTTTTACATTATTTTATTATGTAAATCAGGATATAAGTAATAATATCAAGAACGACGAGTTGAAACACATATGATAAATGAAACGATTTTACCCAAAACGCTCTTTAACATGGAATTTATAAAATAATGGGTAATATAAAGTCATAAGTGAACCATATATGATATCATAACAATGAATATGATTCTGTAATAATTCAATGACATTATTTAAATCATTATACAGGAGGTTCGGATACATACGAAGCATATCGGACATAAGGTAAGGGAAATATCACAATCTCATTTTTATCCAAGATTGTTTATACATTGAAATTTACTGGGGTGTATTTTATCATCCACATCCATGTTTCCTCGATATGTAATATTATTTCCATCCCCCAAAAATTTTTTAAATCCAATTTTACCCTTTGGTGAGTTTTTAGTAGAAGATATGAAAGGAATCTTTTGTCGTTTTTCGTACGAGGTACTTTTTGACTTTTCTGACAAAATTACGAGAAGAATGTTTTTTAACTTATACAGCATGAATGGATTTTTACAGTTTTATAAAGCCTTATTTTCATGAAGCTTCCTCCAAAATATTTCATGACTATTTTCTACAAAATCCTTTTCTTTTAAAATTTCATGACATTTTGTGAAAAGAAATTGATTTTGGAGAAGAAAGGATATTTTCCTCAAGAATTCATTTCAAGTGTTTTATCAAAACCATTTTCCATCTAAGATGAAATTATTTCATATTTGTATTATTTAAGTATAATTTCTCTATGATTTATATGGTTTCAATTTTCTTATGATGAAATTTCCATTGGTTTTATATGGATTATGAGATGATGGGATGATTTTTATGAAACCAATTTTATTCTTTGGGTTATGGTGAATGTTTTAAGTTTATTTTGTGGCACAAGTAAGAATGATTTAATTATGAGATGGGTGGGACCTATATCTCCCTCCAATTCATTGGGTAAAGATTTATATCTCATGAGATTGACATGGATAGAACTGTTAGTTAATCTGGTTCAGTGTTACAGGACTAAAATGAGGAGTGAACTCGATTCTGAAAGGGACTTTGTCCACTAAGATGGTCTTGGCAGCAATTCCTTCACTACAATGGAAATTATAACATGTGCTTAATGGTTTCCACAATTACATGTCTTTTTCCCATGCTATTTTATCATGATTGATGTTCCCTTATGATATATGCCTTACGTACTTCCAAGTTTCATGTCTTTGCTCAAGATTTTGATGTTTAGGTTTTATGTTCATGTTTTTGCATTCAAATGTTTATGGATTGTTTTATGTTCTCTATGTTTACCCTTACTGGGCATTTGAGCTCACCCCTTTTTATGTTTTATTTTCCCCAGGATATAAAGAAAGGTTTTAGGTAAGAAAAAACAGGGAAGATCTTTATGGGAGATGTTGAATATCTTTCACCACAATTAGAAGATTATATTCTGAGTTTCCAAAGACACTAAACTATTACGGTCCTTGTGTGTGTGTTTTTTGTTATGTACTAAGTATTCCGCAAAAGTAATGTAATTTCCATTTATGTCAACTTAGGGTCTCTGCATAGATACTCTTGGATATAAATTTATCCAACCACCTATAATTAATACTTGATTCCTAACTCCGATTTGGGAAGGTGAGGGGCTTGGATGCTAGACTTTTATGTGAAACCATGCACAAATATGGGTAGGTAAGGGGCAAAGAGGTTGGATGTTAGGAGACATTATTACAATGTGGGAGATTAAGGATAGTGATTTCTTAATGCTTATTACTTAATTCCCTATCTGTATGATATATATCTTTCTATTAATGTATCTCTATTATATTTGTATTCAATGAGATTCCACATATTTGGGATCCAATTGATCGTCAGGTGAGAAATTATTATTTTTTGATTGAGAATTCATAGGTTGAGACCCCTAAGGGTTGGGATGAGACCCCTGATCATTGTTACAGGTACAAGCTCGGTTATAGGCTCTATTACAGGTAGGTCAGTAGCTAGATTTGATAGTTTTTGGGTCGTGGCTTGATGAGGATCTCTGAGTAATCCTGGTATGTGTTATCTAGGAAACCCATAGGGGATCTTGGGGAGAAGATCATTCAATGGGGTACATAATTCAATATTTCTAGTCACAGCACCAACTACTATTTTAGGGTGAGTTAGGACTATAGGCAGTTGAGAACTGGATAGAGTCAATGTAGATGGTCTTCGATTAGCTTGATACACCCCTAGGGTATAGTGTGGTGTTGGATACATACATGATTAGGGGGCTATAAAAGAATTGAAGGGATGTTCAGTTTCAAGCAGGTAGATACGATGGACTACCCTAGAAGTATATTGAGGACATGTTCTCAAGAAATATTCCTAGAGATACTAAGGGAAGAGAGAGCTTAATATTTCTTACACCTAAAATTGGGAGACATGTTTTTTAGATACTATACATCTACTTCCACAGAGTTTTCTTGATTCAAATCCAGTATAGTGGGAGACATCACCTCAAGTGTGTGGAATTTTGGGGATGGTTTACATCAATTCATTTGGGTGAAGGTAAACATCTTCAGGTTGGCCTCATTCTCATAGGTGGTGAATCAGGCACTCATAACTGAGGGAAACTTGATAGATAGGTCATACTCAAGATGGGTGACAAATTCAGGTGATGTTAGTAGTGATTCTTTAGACAGTATGAAGTGGGTGGAGAGGAGTTCCAGCTGGGTGGTCATGGCAAAGACTCGAACAGACCATCGAGGAGTGGGTCTTCGATGGTGTGCTTCTAGTATGGATAGGTGGAACATGTGAGGACATAGTGAGATAGGGTACCAAAGGAGGTGTCATAACTTCAGCACGCAAAGTTTGATCTAGTGTAATCATCAACTAGGACAAACAAATAATATTTTCCTACAATGCTTCTAGTTTGTGTTGGACCTAAAAGATCCATATGCATCAACTATAATAAATTTTAATTTGAGAATTCATCGATTGATTTAAATCTTGATTTATGTTACTTTCCATATTTATAAGAATCACAAACTTTTTAAGAATCATACCTAAGATCCTATAGATACTTAACAAGTATTTTCTTAGATATTTTACATTAGTTCATAAGGTTACAATATCCTAACCTTCTATTCCATAACTAGGATTGATCTTCTATTTCCCTAAGACAAGTTAGATCTTGGATCCTTAGGTATTCTATGTTTAGTGTGTATACATTCTCTTTCCTATGGGCAAAAGGAATAAACTCTTCCATGGAATTTTTAACTAATCAATTATCATTCCTAAAATTCATATGGTAACCTTCTTCACATAATTAAATTATGATAATGAGGTTGTTCTTAACACCTTTAACAAATAAACCATTTAAAGTAAAAGTTTTTCTAAGAAGAACAATGTTACCTATACCAATAATTTCTCCCTTACCATTATCTCTGAAAGTTACCTTTTATCCTTTCATTTTGATAATATTTTCAAAGAAGTTTTTGTTACCAGTCATATGTCGAGAACATAAATTAGCCATGTACCATGTATTGATATTGGTATTAACTTTATTTTTCTGAAAATATGAGTGTTATACTTTCAGAACCCAAACATTCTTGGAAATGGAAATTTTAGAAAGAAAAATTTTAGGTATCCACATTTTCTTAGAAAAATAAGCTTTTTGAAAACCTAAAGACTGAGTTTTGTTTAATGAATAATGTTCTTCCCAATGCCCACCACACAGACATTTAGTGCAGAATGGAGCACTTTGAGGAACAAAATAATTATTACTAAAAACCAGTTTAGAATGAGTATAATCAAATCCAGAATTATATATTAGAGGTCAAATTTGATAATACATTTTATCAAAATTTTCCTTTCCCTAGGTAAATTTTGAAAAACACTTCCTCATGGAAAATATTTCTGAATTTACTTTAATAACCATGTATTTAACCTCAAAAACATTAGTTTTAACACTAGAGTAGGTCTCTAAAATATTTTTCTTAGAAATTACGTTCTCAAGATCCTTAGAAGGTTTATTCTTCTCAGAATTAAATTCCTAAAGGTTTTTGGAAATACTTTCAAAATCATAAATTTTCAAATCAAGATATTTAGAAAGATTATATACTTCTTTAATAAGAATATAAATTCTATAATTTTCCTTGTCAATCTTTTTTTTTTGAGTTTAAAATTATCATTCTCAAGAATCTTAGCAAACCTCGATACTTCTTGATAAGTTGGTAATGTATTATCTTCATCAGAAGAAGATTCTTCATCCAAAGGTTAATAATTTTTATTATCACTATAATTTTTATTTAAGGATAAATTAGTTATGGATTTAGAATTGTGTAAATTGGACATTAGACAATGATATTAAATAGTTATCTTAGCAAGAAGACCAAGATTCTTCTGATAAGAAGTTTCATACTCTGAGGATTCATCAGAAGATTCTCCACTACTGGAACTCTAAGTGTCGTTGGCGTTAAAAACCTTCTTAGCATTATCCTTGTAGTACTTATTTCTATTTCCCTTAGAATTATTTTCCTTTATATCCTTTTTCTTGAGCATAGGACAATCTGGCCTTATATGCTCTGCTCTTTTGCATTCATAACAAGTGACTTCTGAGTATTTCTTTTATTTTCGTTCTTTCTTCTTAAATATATATTGAAAGTATTTCTTTCCAACTATCTTGATCATCCTTCGATCAAGATTATCTATCTCATTCTCAAAATGTTCACATTCACTAGTTTTAGATAAAATAGTAAATTTCTTTGAATTTTATCTTGTAACCCTTTCAGGATTCTTGGATTTTATAGTAGTAAAGGCTACACACCCATTTCTATTCATCTTCTTATTCATTTCATCATATCTTTTCATTATTGTCTCTTGTTGAAGAAGAGTTAGAGAAATCTCATCAAGAGTAATTTGGGATACTTCTATATTCTCATCAATAGCTATTCTCTTAGATTACCACTCATTAGGCATGATATCTATAATCTTGTCAACAAGTTCCTCATTATCTAAACCCTTTTTACCCATTGATTTTAAACTAATAACAATAGTCATAAACCTTTTTTGTACCTTTCTTACCGGTTATCCATAAGGAAATATAAATCCATGATATTCTACTCTAAGAATTTCACTTCTAGTTTCTATAACCTTGGATGTACCAAAATCAGTAACCTCCAATTTCTTCCAAACAAAATTTTCAGCTTCATAAGAAGAAATCTGACTATATATATTCCTTGTCAGGGAACACAACAAAGTATTTTGTACCTTGTAGTTTAGTTGATATTCTGACTTTTCTTGATTAGTAAAAGTTTTGGCTTCCTTATTAGGAATCTTGTAATCTCCAGTCAGCATAACAAAATTATCTACTCTGGTATGAATAAAAAAATTCTTCATATAATCTCTCCAATATTCATAATCATTCCCATCAAATATAGGTGGTCTAGTAGGATCTAGATTTTCAATCGAACCAATATTCATTATTCCCATCTAAAAGAACATGCATTTCTACAAAAACTTTTTAATAGTAAAAGTTTGTAAACAAGGAAAAAATAATAAGAAATAAAAATATTTAAGACAATGAAAACATGAGAAAGAATAATTATATATGAATATAAGTATTTCAGAGACCTCCTTTGATACCAATTGTTGGCTCAAAATATTAATGTAGATGCTCAAATACTAGAGGGGGTGAATTGTATGTTTAAAAACTTTCGTTTTTAACCTTAAGGAAAAATATTTTTAACAAAGTTAAACAGGGTAAATTCACAAGACCTATTTTAGTTCTACAAACTTACTAGGTTATAGAAATATGGTTTCGGAAATGGTACTTAAGATAAGTTTACAAGGAAACGATTATACCTTAAAGCATATAGAATCTTACTTATTAGAGTATACAAAAGAACAAAAAATTATAAGAAGTTTATAACTTCCTTCTTTATAAAAAACAGTAGAAACAATCTTGAAACAAAATAAGTAACAAGTTTGAAATATTTTTCTCCAAAGAGAAGGGTATCCAACAACCTTGGATAATGGTCCCTTAATTTATACATTCAATAAAGTCTATCTTACCCACACTAGGGTAAGACATCGATAGGAATATCATAATCTATATTGCTATCCCCACAATCCCTCGAACATTAAGGTAGTAGGAACCTAGGTCTTCCTATCCATGGTAGTCCTTTAACATTAAGGTAGACAGCACCTCTGTCTTCCTATCCCTGGAATTCCCCGATTGTACAAAGCAATAATCGGAGTTGCACAATGAAAGCTGAACAAGATGTTCAGTATGCACAAGACATGAGAATCTCTCTCCCTACAAATCACTTCAACAACATAAAATCTATAGAGTGGTCAAGTTAGTGTTGAGCTCATTCAAATGATCTCCTATTTATAGGCATTTCTCCAATGGTCATCTCCCTCCTCCAATGGTCATATTTTTCCTTGAATTTCGGAGGGACCTGTACATGTGTCCCTCAAACAATGGTTAGTTAAAAATAGAATGTATGACATCATTTCATAACTATAAAAGGTGTAAAAAAAATAAGGTTTCATACCCAAATATATTTTTTGGAATATAAGGAAAAATAGAAGTTCATAGTCTGAGCAAATAATAATTTGAAGACTACAAATCAAGAATATTCGGATTCTGTTTTCCAAATAATTTAGAACCTAAATTATATATATTTCGGAATGTGAATTCTAAGGAATTTGGAATCTGAATTATTATGAATTCGTTGTCTGTATTATTAGGAATTTTTAAGAATTGGGATTATGAATTCTGAGGAATTCATAGTCCGAATTATGGGGAATCTGGAGTCTAAATTCTAAGGATTTCGGAGTCTAAATTCTATTGAATTCAGAGTCTGAATTATAAAGAATTCATATTTTGAATTCTAAGGAATTCAGAGTTTGAATTCTGAGGAATTCAAATTCCAAATTTTAGAGAATTCCGAGTTTGAATTTTAGAGAATTTGGAGTCTAATTTTCAGATAATTTGGAGTTTGATTTTCAGAGAATTCGGAGTCTAATTTTTAGAGAATTTGGAGTCTGATATTCAGATAATTCAGATTCTGAAAATAGAATACTCTATATCCAAGGATTTATAGTATTCCTAGGTTTCAGATATAAAACATAATTTTAACCTTTAATAATAAAAATAATTAGATTAAGAGAAACTATAAAATAAACAATGAAAACATAGGTAAGGATAAATTTCCTTGAGGAAGGTAACTTTTCCTTATTAAGATAATTTTTCGGGAAAAAATAATTTGACTTAAGATAGAGTGTTTGTGATTTTCAAAACATAAAGGAATTGAAATACATAAAGAAACCTTATTGATGCAACATTATCTTAATGTGGGGAGATTGTAACATCCCATGTTTTTGGAGAATGTCAAATTCCTTACATGTTTTGAATTTTTGGAGTTTGGTGTGTGTTCTAGCTATTTTATTGAAATTTTGAACATAATTTCAATAGTTTCCATAACCCAATGCCTTAATTTTTATGGGTTTTGATCCATATAAAATGACTTGGTGTTTTGGTTGGGTTTAGGGTATGTTGGATGTTGAAAACCCAAGATTTAAAAGTGCGTAGACTGAGGCACATGATTTGGAAAAATTGTGTGGCCTCCAAGGAGAAATCGTGCACCATACAAATGCACTAAGCATGGTTCAGTTACCCAAAAAGTAGGGGTGAAAAACCATGCAAGTACCTTTGAATTTTTAGCAGAAAGATATTCATGGATTATGCATGTTTTGTGAAAACCATGTGTCTACATCATTCTTTGTGCCACTTAACCAGTGGCTATGCACGTGCTCAACATGGTTTGACCAAATCGTGAGAACTCATCATATTAGGTATGGTTCTTAAGGAGTAGGAGCTACATGGTTTTCCCATGGTTGGCCAAACCATACATGAAATCCATGCATGCTCTTTATAGGTACCTACTATTTAGTTTATTCTCCCTCTTTTCTCCTCTAAGCCACATGCACAATAGGGAGCTTCTCCCACTTTCTTCCTCCCCTACCTTTTCAGTTATCTCCTCTATCTGAGCTTTGATCCTTGAACTGTATAAGGATTTAGATGTGTATTCGTATGCGCCAACCCCTCTTGATTTTATCTCCAATTTATATCCCCTAATAAGTTCTAAATACATGAAATCTAATTTACCTTATTTTCAAGGAGTTTATCGAAAATAATTATTTCTTCCAAATAGGGTCAAGTTAGAGGCTAAGATTAGACAAGTGAATTACTAAAAACATGAGGTGGGTGGTGATTATCATTATCTATGTTTTCATGTGTTTTTTGGGGGTGTCTCATAGAGTGTGATGTTTGGTAGATTTTGAGATACACTAATTAATTAACTCCTTGATTTTAAATTAAATATATGACCACATAGGGCACTTCTAAGCATTCCTTGTCCATTATTTCCATGTCCAAATTAGATATGAGGCATGAGACTAATTGGGTGTTTATGTTGGCTATATTTATTTAATTTAATTTAATTTTATTAAGTTGAATGGAAGTATAGGTATAAGCCATTGTTAGTTTTTTCTTAGGTTATTTTTTGTGTTTTATTACGATATAAATCCATGGGGGTGGTGAGGAGACATCGATTTATGGTGTTGAAACCATCAGTCGGGGACTAAGGCTCGTAGTACTTGAAGAAATTGGGATAGAATTATTTGGGAGTCCAGGGATCACTTTTCTTTGAGACATTGGTTGTTGATCCTATGGTGACACTAATTGGAGGAGCAATATCATTTTTCCTCGAACAGAGAGCTTAGAGTCTTCATTTTTTTCTTATGATATATGGTCCTTGAGATCAGGTACTTGATTGGGGAGTGCTTCGGGATGTCAGTTATTCTTTGGACGTGATGTGTGAGTTCGTATGAGGTGTCAGGTGTTTTTATTAAATGACTAATCTGAGGATTTACCTAGACTAATTTCTATCTAGGGATTCCTTTGGATTAGGCTAAGGATCCTCTCCACTACAGTTACCATTGATGGTTGAAGCTGGTGAATGCTTTTTTATGGTTGTTAAGCATAAGGGAAGTAGGTTAAATTTATGATGTGATGTACTACTTTATTTCTATTAGTATACACATTTTTAATTACATATGTAATATAGGAACACATTGGTAGTGTCCTAATAATATTCTTTCTCACACCCTACACTAGCCCTTCGGTACGTGTGTAGATTTTGTTGATTTGTGGTCATCTAATGGTTTTAAATATGGATATGGATACTTTTGATTGAGTTAGAATGGAATGGAAAGAATAATACCATGGGTTCATGCCTTACCTGGAGTTCCCTTTTTGTTTCTTTCTTTGGGTTTTGCATGAATATATATTTATACACTGAGGTCAACCATGGGAGACACTTGAGTTTATGGGTTTTTATGACTTTCTTTGTATGAATGTTTTGTTTTAGTATCTAGAAATAGTATGTCGAGATTTTTTTTTCTACTAATGGTTTATTTTTAGATATTTATGAATATTATTTTTGTTTTTTTATTATGTATCCACCCTGGGAAGGTTACTAGTCTAGTGTCTATTTGGTTATTATTTTTCACATATTAATATTTATATAGACTAGTATTATATCATCACCAAGTGGTATATTCACCCCAAAATAACCTCTTTATACCCTCTTTTCTAATAGGAATACATTGATGTATGGGTAGGTGTGCTTAAGGCCTAGTGGAACTGATCAAAAATCACTATTCGGGTGGCTAAATAGGTCATGCACAACATTTTATGCTTAAAATCTATTTTTCCAAAAAAATGGTTTTCATAGAATTTTGTGAACTTAGTTTAAAATTGATTTTTGAAACATATATTTTTTTATTTGTGAAAAAATAATTCCATATTCATAATCATGAGGTCCAAATTTGGTAAATAGGTTACTTTTATTTTTGGTCAATATGAATATTAGTTGTTGTAAAATTTATCACCTCATTAAGGAGTAAATCGGGTTATCTTGGTTAAAACTAACTAATAAGGACATAATTTTTCATAATAGTAATTATTATATGAATATAATTATACCATTATCATCTTAGGATCGAAATACATTTTTTTAATTGACATTATCCCATGAAAATGACATATTTAATATTTAATGTAAAGAAAGTTACAAAATGTCACACTCTTAGTTTTAAATATATCTTATATGTACAAAAAGGGACTAAATAAAGTTATGAATGAATATAAATGTCTATTTTTATATTAATGAAATTATTTTCATGATATAAATTAATTTATAATTTTTAAAAACTATATAATTACCATAAATTCTTGTGCAATGCTAATAAATAGTTTATTTAATTAGCATAAAAATTTGATATATGATTTCAAAAATATTAAAAGTGATATTATTTGAATGATTAATGTCACCCAAGAATTTTATAGATCTATATGACTTATTTGGGAGATTTTAAATAATTATATTATAATTATACCTATGCATTGATGTATTTAAAGTCAAATTAAATGAATATTGTTAAAAATCACATCAATGATATTATATAATAAATATTATTTTAATAAATGACTTAAAATCATAAAAATATTATATTTAGAAAAAATGAATAGGATGTGGTTTTAAACATCAATAATGGAACATTTATTTGTCCTTTTTCATTTTATAGTAACAGTATGGACCCTTAAAGGGTAAGAAACATTAATATTACTGTAGTAATCAAAAGGGTAATCATCGGGTAAAACTAAAAGACAAGGTTATGAAAATAACCAAAACTAGTCAAATTTTAATTATATGAGAGGATATAAACATATACTCTTATTATATTATAATATTGTAAATTTTGTTCCACTAGGACGTCAAAATTAATTTATAGTAATTTATTATTTTAATAAATTCCAACAATTCCCCTCCCCTCAATTATAAAAGGACACCTCTTGTTTCTCTTCCTTACACCACTATGAGTCTTATAGATTGAAAAAATACTAAAACATCATTTATAAACATTCCTAGACACATTATATATGTTATTTTATTACCAAAATACGAACCATAGGGTTCCTAAGAGGATATCTAAAAAAGTTCTTCCAAATAAGAGGCAGTCACCTAAACCAATCACTTTATTTTTAGTTCATAATTTACCTCTTATAAATATATCGTATTCATCATAAAATGGTAAAATAATCATCCTAAATAAACTTCAAGGATATAATAATTATTAAATCACTATTATCTACCCTCTTTCCTATCAAATGGGAAGTGAAAGTATCAGTTGTGTGTGCATACAGCTTACTGTTTCAACATAGTGGTACAATTAATTTTTTATTAAAATTTTATTTATGGGAATTATAATGTGTTTAAGTATTTATATGATATTTATGACATGATTATTATAATTATATAATTAAAATATAATATCCACATTCTTAATTTCCAAACCATTGGGAAATGATTATATCGCTCCTGCGTACGTGTGGACTACCACCTCCACGAAGAAATGCGATTCATTTTCCCATTCCATTTCACTTGGATGGTAATAAGAATGGAATTAATGAACATATATAATATATATTATATAATTATTATTATTTAAATGTTATTTATTATTTATCTTTCTTTCATTCCATCTGTTAAAAAATGAAAACAGCATTCATGCGTACGTACAACCTACCATCTCCATGAACGGTACAATTCATTTTTCTATATCTATATTTATAGGTTAATATAAATACATATATAATAAATATATATTATTTTTAAATAATTATTAACATTTTTTATATTATGTAATATTTATCAAAGTAAAAATACTGAAACTAACAAACTAAAACATGCATGAAAAACGAAGCACATATTACCCGAAATAGTGATTTTGACAAAGAATTATCAATAAATGGGTAATAAAATATTATAATTAAGTAATATATTGTTTTATATAAATTTTTATGGTTATTTAATAGATTTATAATAAATTTATATTTACTATATCGTATTTTGGAACAATTATTAAGGAGGTGAGACCTGATGTAAGGGTTTCTTGTCTCACTTTAACTTCAATGAGACATATTCCATATTCACTACATATTTAATTATGTGGTTTATATACTTAACCTTAGATATTATATATTATAAATATATCTATATTCATGATATCAAAATTTTCTAAGGAATTTATTCCTTTTATGTGAGCAATTATTCCAAAATTACTTCAGCGGTAAGGATTTATTTCACAATCTCTTCATTATTCGAGGTTGTTTATGATTAAGTCTCCTTCGGGGGAATTATTTGATATTTATATAATAAACCAAATAAATTTTACTAAAATTTGTTTATTCATGAACTTTTCATGTAATATTACTATTTTCCTATCTCTGGTATACAAAATAATTGATAAAATGTTTTTTTAGAAAAGTTGATTTCATTTCTCTCTTCGATCGAATATAATTATTCTTCCATATCAAAGTTATCTAAAAATATTTTCAAGAATGTTTTAAAATTATATAAATTATTTATTAATGAAACTTTTACCCATGTTTAAATTTTTATAAAATTGTTTTAAAGGGGTATTCTTGTAATTTTTTAAATGAGGTACTTTTTGACCTTTTTACAACAGTGTGAAAGAAATGTTTTTTAACTTATATAGAATGAATGAAATTTCCTACTATCATGAATAATAAATGATTTGAAGATTCTTTTATATGTTTATAATGTTATTTTCGAAGAAAAACTTTTACCTACTATTCTTGAAATTTTTATTTTTTAAAAGTTTCTTTTCAAAGTAAAATTTATATTTTCCTTAAGATTTTTTTTAAAGAAATTATTAAGGTATTTCTATTAATTAGTGACAAAAACCGTTATTTTAATTATGATCCACAAAGGATATGTTGTAATTTTATCATCCTTATTTTTTCTCTAGATTTTTTATAATCAGTTTAACTAGGGAAATTATTGATATTGTGTTTTCTAGTTGTTCCAATTTTGGAAGTTATTTAATTTTATGGTATGTTAATTAAGTTATATTGTTTATGAAGATGAGTAATGCATTGGAAATATTATTTTATGGATGGATAACTAAATTTCATAGCCTATATATGCATCATTAGGTCTCATGATACTAACTATCTTGTTTTTTTGGCCAAGTCCTTATTCATTTATGTAAGTTGTCTTGGAATGAGGCCTTGATAGTTTAGATGTCTCTGCATGAGGCCTCGATGGTATATTTCAGATTTCTAACTTTAAAAATTTAATCATTATGAAATCAATTATAGATGAAAATGTGATAATTTGAGTAGTTATGAAATCCATGATTATGTTTTTAACTCATGTGATTACACCATCATCATAATGAGTGGCTAAAAGATATGATTTATATCCCATAGTAAGGTTCCCCTAACACTATTCAAACCACAAGGCATCTCCCGGTAGCAGAAGGTCTAGTGAGTTTCCCTAAAGGAAATGGCCTCCTCATGCTCGAGGGCCATCCAAATATAATTGTACTTAAAATATCCATCCATGAATGAGAGATCATCGAACCTAGAAATAGAATAAATGGGTATCTCCATCACCATAAGGTGAAAATCATCATTTGAGAAATGGAGGTTGAGGTTAATAAGTTGATGAAAATTCTGATCTTCCCTTTCTTCTTCTTTACGAGGACAATTCTGGCCAACCACCTAGGTTACTGGACCTCTATGGAAATCTTTTCAATAATAATCATGTCAGCTTCGGCCTCAAAAATAGAAATTTTTGAGGGGTAAATCTTTTTGGATAGCTGTTTGAACACATGGTGACCCACTAGGATATAATATAGAACAATGAGAACCTAAGTATTGAGGTATATCATCTCATTATATCTCCAAGAAAACACATTGTAGTGATGTTTAGGGAAGGAAACATATTATATTTTTTTACTCTAGTGACATATTTGGTATGATCAGTGTCATCTTTGGATCTTCCATAGTGTTGAGGTTTACATATGTCAACTCATTAGTAGTTGTGTAGACACTATCTTAAAATTAAGGAGGGGCATCATCCAGATCATATTCATCATTCGATGTAGTGAGATTGGATTGGGGAGATGAATCTTCTAGATCATTGAGCCTTGGGGTTGCACTATCATTTTCTCTGTAGAATGTGGGGTCCTTGGGGAGGGGTTCTGGTTCCGCAAAATTCATAGTGACAAAAGCTACTAAGCATATCCCATATGGTTTATAATTTAATTGCATAATTTTGATATAAAATCACTGATGTCGGGTCAAATTACATTTAGTTAACCCTACATTTTTAAATAAGTAGTAGTTTCATTGATTAGTTTCTTTGGGTTGGATCCTTTTTAATTCCACAGAAGTAATGTTCTCTAG
This sequence comes from Viscum album, assembly GCA_963277665.1. Lineage (NCBI taxonomy): Eukaryota > Viridiplantae > Streptophyta > Magnoliopsida > Santalales > Viscaceae > Viscum > Viscum album. The sequence goes on from OY728125.1 coordinate 2,024,066,850, forward strand.
TTCTTCCGGATATTATACATTGTAGGAGTATAAGGTAAACTATTAGCACGTTTTATTCTTTGAGAGAATGAAATAGCTCCCCATGTCTACATTTTTGAGTTACAACCAATGGATATGGAGGATGAAGATATCTTTCAAGTATTTATAAGCATCTATGGAAATAGCTATCAGATCATTGGTGGTGTTGATACAATCAACCCCATCAGTATATAATCTATTTTCATCCCTTTTGTAGTACTCGTCACTCAGATATAAATCTTCACAAGAGTTAAAGGGGGGTGAATCACCCAGAATACCTCTAATTAACCATCAAGGGAGTAATTAAGGCAATGTTATTATGAAGAGGTAACCACTGCATGAAAATTAAGTTAGCACCTTCTGAGTAGGGCATTGTAGGAAATAACCTATGATACTATCATAAATTCACTGCTAACTACCAAGCCACCAAATTGATTCTTTATTAAAATCTTGTCATGTGGGTTTTGTTGTTTCTTATCATTCCCATTAATTTATTAGTTCAAGGGAGTCAGATCTACTTCTATAATCCCTAGTTTGTTGAGTGTTCAAGTTAATATAAGATTGATCCTGTAGTAATTATCCACTAATCAATTATGGATTTCTATGTCATTGAATTTTCCTATGATATATAATGGATGTATAGGACCCTTAATGGTAGAATACTTGTCTTCCTCAAATAATGAACTAATATCTTGACTTTTTTCCTACTCAGATTCTTGTATATCACTGGCCATGATAATAGCTACCACAATATTCAACTGCATAGGGTTCCTCAAGGATCAATATTGGCCTCATGCATCTACTTTGACATGTGGAGTGCAGCGAGGATTTAAAGCCTCGCTCATATGATAGTAATGTGTTTCAATACATCTTATTTCCATACAATGGGTATATTTTCTCTTATATAGGGTCTTTCATTAGTAGGGAGCATAGAAAGCATCATCGGTTGAGTTGTTGGGTCCTAGATAGTGTTGGCTATACTTTGCTATTGGTTAGATAGTCTGCTCTGAACACCTAATGGTTTGGAACCAGATGGTTAAGGCTAGGCCATGTATGGGGACGTATGGTCATGATGTAGTCACTACTAAGTTTCACGGTCAACCAATATATCCAGCTTTTGAGGCATTCCCAATAGAGAAACTTGGGAGGCTTGTTCTTGTAAATCCACATACAAGGCCTATTATTTGTTCTTAGTAGCATGAATAGTCTAGTCTAAAACACTTTATTCGACCTTTTTTCATCTAGTGTATCCCCTTAATCTCCTTTTGTGGTGTATTCCATATGTTCCTAAGGGGTTTTCATTGAATTACTCATCATTGATCATTGTATAGTGATCCACTAGTTTAGCATCATTCATAGAGGTTTAATCTGGATCCTCATTGGTGGAATAATCCAATGGCAGACAAACTCTGGGTGAATCTTCCAATTTGGGAGGCATTATGTTGCCAATTTTTTAAGTTTCTTTTCCATTTGATGGGTTTTTTATTTTCATTACACTATTGACATCTAATTATATGATACTTTGAATACTATGACACCTATATGGAGGCAGTGGTAAGTTGAGATGTGGTAACTATAGGAGGCTATAGTTGATCAAGTGGACACAGATAATATTTTTGGAATGAGTGACTATTTTTTAATATAACAAGTCATTGTAATTTTTTGTTCCATGTTTGAGGTCCTATTTCCACACACCAAAGTCTACACTATTACTATTGGGGTCATCAAAGACATGTCCTACCTGTGTCGAGACATCACCCAATTTAACTAATACATGATCCAATTGATATTAGATTCAATATTTGAAGATGATTAATTAATTTATAGTATGTATGAGGATCCTATGGTATGGGTAGTTATTTTCTTGGTTGGTAAGCCACATATAGCCTTCAAGAGAATGTATTAAAGTGGCCAACCTAGCATGTGACACAGTTTAATATGTGATCTTAAAATGAACTGATAGGACTGACAGACCCTTTTCCATTGTTAAGGTGGTGGAAAGAAGGTAAAAATATTTAATTGGGGGGGCTCCAAAGTCTTGATGTCAGTCTATACTGATGATTGTGAGTTCCCTTTAGGGAATCCTTTTGGTACTGTGCAACTCCTTAGGGTAGTTTTGAACCTATTTTTCCATATTTCAATATTCTGGTTTGTTTGATCCTATAGGGGTCAAAAGTGAATACATTCACCACGGTGGTAGTCAGAGGAGAAATTTCTCCATTATTGGGTCAGATGGACTGATGACCTCATTCTTTTCATTAGATAATAAGGAAATGGTGGATAGTGTGCTTCTCCGACCTCTAATTTTAACATGTTGAGGTGACTCTTACATTACTCATTAGAGAACAGTGAGGATTTCGATACATATCAACTAGAAACTATAGCAGTATCCATATGATTCATGGTACCGATCGACAAGGAGTGATTTCATTTCAACCCTCTTACATTGTTCGATTATGGAATCGAGATTTATATAGCTTCTAAGGAAAATAAGCAGGCGGTCATGAAAGAGATTAAGCATCTCCCAAATACTATAGTGGAATCATGTCACTTAGTCCTCAGGGAGGGACTCTGAGATAAAAAAATTCATGATTTTTATGGTACAAAATGTGAAAGGTATCTTTTCTGTGGCCATGGTTCACCATAGTTCCTCATATTCATTACCTGTAGGATGATCATGTTCTTGATCAACCAAAATTCCAACAAGTGTCTGTCAATAAAATAGTGGTGGAACTGATACAGACCTTCTTTACTACTAACTTTCCAGTATATGGGGTGTCACACAGATCAACCATACAGGGAATATTATAATTCCTTTTGGATGTGGGTCCTAATTCAATACCATTTTCATGTAGGGATCTGTCTTCACCACTTCATCATGAGTGAGAGTGGAAACATCACTCTGGGGAATAACGGGGTTATCACCATCATCTAAGGGAGTAAACCTAGACCCAAACATCTCTTTCACATACAATGTGGGGGTTTATAGGAGGAAAGAAGATAGTGGTAGAGAAGGTTGTACTATGATTCCTTCGAACGAGGATAGAATATCCTCCTCCTACAAGTACATATGGAGAAATGTAGATATTTTGTACACCTCCACTTTAGGGATCATTAGCCTCAGTTAACAAGCTTTTTCCCCCAACTCTGTAAGTAGAGGTGATGGATACTTTAATTATTCATCCTTCTTATTGAATTTTGATAGATTGATGCTGAAATATCATTTTTTGTGGCTCTGCCTTTAATGGCATAGATATTCCCCAAGCTTAGATTTTAGTGATTTTCTTGGGTTTCTTCAATACACATTGTGACCTAGACCATGTTCATGGCCCCTATAGAGGTTTTTTCCCTCCTACCCTAGGATGAATCTTCTATGTATAGAATATAATTGACAAGGGGAGGACCTGAATATTGGTCAGGGGTAGTGTGGGGAGGACCAACGTAGTGAAATTATTTATTATAGGATGGACCAAAATGGTTTTTGGTGGAACCAACAACTAGAAGAATCAACCTGGAACACCTAGGAGGCGAATGGGGTCTTGATCCCAAGACAGAAAATATGGGACCCCAAAAAATGGTTGTAGGGAAAGATAAAATGGAACCATGGTGGCTAGGGACACTAGAGATGAGGAATAATACTCATGAAAAACAGAGCTTATAGGCTACCCCCAGCATCAGAACTGGGTGTTCTAGACTAGTGATTGCAGTGTAGGGGAGAGATAGACCTTCTCTTTGACATATGCAGATAGATGACATCCTCAACATAGCCATTTGGGATACCTTATGGGCAGCTCTTGGATGGTGGTCATTGTGGGTGTGACTTGTACATCCCCTAATTCATCAGTGTAGGGAAGTAAGATGTTAAATAATTCCATAGATAGGATCCTAAAACGTTTTTTTATTGTGATTAGGGAGACTTGACCCCAAATTAGAACTCATGGGTAGTGTTGTTGGTATGTTTTCATGGATTCCATGACTCATATGACCATATCCCTTGTTGTGATGGCCCCTTCTTGCTTGTACTAATAGACAATGGTATTAATGACACTCCTTGGATAATTCAAAAGGGGATATTGGGTGAGAGAACCTAATAGTCATGAAATAGGTGTCCATCATGGAGGGAGCATCTTGGTGTGGGAGTTCTACACTGTTAGTCCTTCTTCCCACACACCTATTGGTGTTATGGCATCGATAATCCATTGTGGTTTGAGTCCTTGGTAAATATATAGATCCTTCTATTGGTAAATTCACTATGAAATAGATTCCCAACATCATTCCTCCTTCTCTAGGGTGAAAAGAGCATCCATGTTAATGATGTCTTAGACTGAGGATTTCCATTGTCCTTCACTTTCCCTTAGTTATAGGAGAAGTGTTCCATACCAGTATAACCATCTGTTTGGTAGGGTCCAGGTCCCAGATATCTATATTTATTTAAGATCAAATCCAACAGTTCCCAATATTAATTACTAACTGACAATTGAAGGATAAGAGATTAATTTTGATTTCACCATTTTTTCTGACACATTCAATAATTAGGGAATGCGTCATCAGTGGTGATGCACTCATTATTTTTCCTCGTAGTACCACTTTCCAAAGGAATGCGTCGATAATTACGAGGGTTAGTGGTTTTAGATAATTGATTCAAATGTGATGATGGGATATTGGTTCCTCCTTCCATTAATTCCCCCTTTGATATTGTTTCCTTTTCTAGGTCTCCCTCGTAGATTTGGGTCATGTTTTTTGAATCTCATTTTTAGTGTCATATAAAGGTGGATTTCAGTTAATTGTACTTCTTCTTTATCAATAGTTAAAAAACCTTTTTTTGTGGTCGATAATAAAATTGGGTATATATGAGCATGTTGGAATGTTGGGTGTGTTTGGAATTTGTAAAGACTTCCCCTTCTGAATTCATAGGCATATCTCATGTGTGGAACCCAAGGCATCATGTGTCTCCCATGAGGTAGTCAATGTCATGGGCATAAGACTGAAAAGGGTTTTTACCTTGATCATCTCATGTTTTTATATGGGGTATAGATTTTGGATCATGTACCAGTTTTAATGGCGTGTGGGGACAATTTGGTCATAGGTTTTACATCTTGTGGGGACAAGTTGTTCTCATGTTTAACATCTTGTGAGGATAGGTTTAACATCTTGTCGGGATAGGAAGGTCACAAGTTTATCTTATTTTGGGTATATGTTGGTAATAGGTTTAAAATCTTGGGGTGATAGGTGGGTCACAGGTTTAACATATTTTTGGGACAGGTATCTCACAATTGTAACATCTTGTGGGGACATGTAGGTCACATGTTTACTGAAATATGGGGACTGATAGGTCACGGGTTTAATATCTTCTGGGGAAATCTTGGTTATAGGTTTAATGTCTCATAGGGACAGGTGGGTCACAGTTTTAACATCTTGTGAGGATTGGTAGTTTATATGTTTAAATTCTTGTGGAGAAAGTTTGTTCAGGTTAAGTATCCTATTATAGGGAACAAAATTACACTTTATAGTTTTGTCCTTCTAAGAGGAACATATTTAGATTTTATGTTAATGTTGGGGTGAATAAACTGAACCTCAAGGAGGTAACCCATGTGGATTTGGATGTTGAAATTGAACCTCAGGGAGGAATCCAATGTACCCTACTTTATTAAATAAGGATTGAGACCCATGTAGTTTTAGTGCACAGTTTAAGGTCGTGTAGTGGTGCTGATCTATACAGATTAACATCATGTAGTAAATATTATCGCCTCATAAAAGTATCTACAATGAGGAATTGTATGGGGATTACTATTCAGAGACGCCTAAATTAGTGGGATTTTAACATGATATCGAATGAGGTTTCATCCCATCATGATCATAAATGGGGAATCCTATGTTCATCACACATGGTAGGAAGTGTGTGGTTGTCCCATGCTAGTCACACATGGGGAATCATTCATTCACTGTGGAGGGTAGGGATACAGTTTAATTTCATGTATTAAGGATTCCATCATGTAGTTCAAGATCATGTGACTAGGATATTGGGAAATCCTATATTATGTCAGGCAGATCAGACGTCATCAGGTCCTATACCAAATGAGACCATTTCTATTTATGAGAGAGGAATATAGCACTATGCCTCATTAAAGGGAAAGGTAACACATTTCCCTTGATAATGAAATATTTAGGGTTATGTTTATATGTATCAAGTGCCTCTGGGTGATGCATGGTGTAAACACTACCATGGTGAAGTGGAAAACAATGATCCTGACATTATAGTGCCTGTACTTTTGAGAAATATACATTAAGGTGACTAATATTAGGAGAGAAAGGTGATATAACTATCCAGGCCATGATTGAAGAGAAGAATCTAGACAAGATGGTTAATCATACCAGTCCCATGAATAATTGAGGTCTGGGTAAACCTGATCGAGGTGGGGCAGAGAACCAAAGCACTTGAATTACATGCAGATATGATCGGTGGAGGGAGGAATCAGGTTAGGGGCCTAGAGGTTAATGCACAGATGTTCATGTCGGATATCAAGAACTTTTGGATCCATTTCAAGGACACTATATAGAATTTATGGGCATTATCTCATGAAACTTCTGAGGTCATGTAGAACTCAAAGTTGCACAAAGGCAGTTTCTCTTTTATGAAACCACATATAATTTAAGAGAATTTGTGTGAGGACATATCAAACACAATCCAATACAATTTGGGGTCCATTTGAGGTTAATCGCATTCCTTCTAAACCATTGGGTGTTCATAAGAGTTTTGGAGTTATGCAATGTCAATGAAGAAGGGGATATGAAAAAGATATCAAACACTGAAACTTCCGATATTCCATCCCAAAAATAGGGGGATGATTCTCTATGTATATCCAAATGGTTTTTTATTAATGCGAAACCTAATCTGTGTTTTATAACATGGGTTTCTGTTTTTAATTCTTCTTCCATTAAGATGTGACTGCAAAATTCAGTGATTTGATGTCATCTTTATCACATAAATGGATTGATTTCTAATTGTAAGGAAGTTTGAAAATGTTTTATTTTGCATACACACGTATTCTCTAACATTTTAGGGATGCTAGAGCACTATTGAAACATTTATATTTAGTGTATCCTTCCATATACAAATTAGTTGCACCGGAAATATGAACATTTCACGTAGACACCAAAAGCTGTATAGAACATATTTCTTGGTTCTATAATGGACTTTTGGGTTAGACTATACCTTTTTCTTAGGGAAAAATATCATTTAGTGGTTCGATACTAGTTTTCACTACCAATAGTTCCCAAGACAATGATGAACATATTCAGAAATAACATTAGTCCTTGAATCGCTATTTTTAAAACATCTATGTTTTTCTAACCAACACATTCTTTTCCAAAAATTCAAATAATTTTAATTGAATATAATTACCCAACATTAAGTACATATCAAATATTATATTTTCCTAAAACATGTGTTTTCCATAAAATATCACCTTACCATTAAATCACATTTTAGTTCATCAGTACCATTAAATATAATCTTTCAAATAATTAAAGAAAACTATTGTACAATGATCCTTATAAGTTTTTTGATTCTTATAACCATAATAAATTAATAATAACACTTAAACAACATGATTATTGAATCCCGAAACACAAACACTTCAATCATTCTACCTCAATTTTTTTCATAACAATAGACCGGAGGAATTAATTATTAGATTATGGAATCAAATTAGATAAAGACTAAGTTCCCCATATATAAAACATTGAACAATTAGTGGTAACTTATGTTGAAATTTATTTCCCCATGTCTTGTTAACTAGACTCTTCATTTTTTTCACAATTAGCTACTTTTTACCCTCTTTTGCAACACATAAAGCATCTTTGAGTTCCTTTAAGTCATTTTTCATCGTGCCTCTTCCCATATTTTTTACATGTAAGAAATTTTAATCTTATTTTGTTTATCATCCTTAAGAATTGAAAATCAATGATATGTAATCCTTATATTCATTGATGTGTTTGGAAATTCAACTATATTCTAGTTGTTGATCATAATTCAAGATATCTTATTTGGAGATATCAGAAGATATTTATCTTTCATTCACATTATGTTAGGCATCTCATTAGAGAAGTCATTACATTTCCCATCACATTGGTAGTAGTCATAATTTCTCCTATTTCCCACAATTGACTAAAATTAATAAAAGATAAAATATGATAATTTATTAACATACAAAATGGAAACTTATAATCCTAGAAGATATAACTACAAATGATAAATATATCCTGACTTATGTGTACAACATATTTCTATCTTAATAACATAAATTAATCACTAATTTTCAATGATTTTAATGAAATTTATATATTATATATTCAACAAAAAATTAACATTCATTTAGTATTTTTATAATCATGGGATAAAAATAAATCTGGTTTTATGCTTAAAAATGATTTTTTCCAAAAATTAGTTTTCATCGCATTTTGTGCACTTAATTTAAAATTATTTATGTCAATTATAAATATTTAATTTTGAAAAAATAATTCCATATTTGGAATCAATTGGTCTAAATTCTTTAAATAGGCCATGTTTATTTTTTATTAATATGAATAGTATTCGAAGTAAAATTTTATCACTATATTGTTGAGTTAATCTATGTCAAAACTAAGTGATAAGGCCATAAATTTTTCATCCTAATTATTATTAGATGCAGTTAATTTTACCCTTATTATATTAAACAGAAATTATATTAGTTTAATTGACATTATTCCTTGAAAATAACATTTTTAATATTTAAAGAAAAGAATGTTTCAAAATGTCACTGTCTTAGTTTAAAATATGTGTTATATATAAATATAATGAAAAAAAAAATTTAGAAACGAATATAAATGTCTATTTTCAGAATAATGAAATTATTTTTAGGATATAAATTTATTTATAATTTTTAGAAATTATTAAATTACCTTAGAGTTTTTTACAATGCTAATAAAGTATATATATAATTAACAGAAAAATAAAATAAATGATTTTAAAAATATTAAAAGTGATATAATTTGAATGATTAAAGGTATACTGTTAATTTTACATATTTATGTAACATATTAAGAAGGTGGTAAATAATTATATTTTAATTATTCCTTTTTCCTGATGTATTTAAGTAAAATTAAAGGAATATTGTTGATATTTTATGATAAATAATATTTTATTAAATGATTTAATATTTATAAAAATATTATATTCAACCAAATAAATGAGATATGGTTTTAAATATAAAAAATAGTGAATTTATTGGTATTTTTAATTTTATACTAACATTATCAACCCTTAAATGTTATGAAATTTTAATATTACAGTAATTGTCAAAAGGGTTAACTAAGTGTTAAAACTAAAAGATAAGTGTCATACCACACCCAAAACATGTCCATATTTTATTTAATAAGAGGATATAGACTCATAATCATCTTATATTTTAAAATTATTATATTTTATATATTTATATATCAATGTTAATTTATATTAATTTATTATTTTAATAAATTACAAGAATTCCCCTCCCCTCAATTATAAAAGGACACCTCTCCTTTCCCTTCCTTACACCAGTTTGAGTCTTATAGTAAGACCAAACCCAAAAAAAATACAATACCAACATCCCTATATAAATTATATAGATTCTAATATTCCAAAAAGACCAACCCTGGGATCTATAAGAGGATAATCAGAGGAGTTCTTTCAATGAATTGGTGATCGCCTTAACTGATCACTTTCATTTTAATTATTATTTTACCTCCTGAAAATATATTTTATTTATCATAAAATGAAATAATAAGGATAAAAAATATACTTATATGATATAATAACTCTAAAACCACCAATATCCACCCTCTTTCCAATCAAATTTGAAGTGAAAGTGTCGCTCGACCATATGTATGCCTTACTGTATCCGCATAGCGATACAATTCAAGATTCATTACTATATTTTATGTATGGGAATAATGATAGGTTTAATAATTAATTATTATAATAATAACAAAATTATATTTTTTAATGATAAAATAATATCACCTTATTATGTTTTAAACGATTAAGAAATGATAATGTCACTCATGCATACGTGTGGACTACCACCTCCATGAAGCAATGTGATTCATTTTTCATTTTCAATTTACATGGATGGTAATAAGGATATATTTATTGAAAATATATGATATATATGATATAATAATGATTATATAAAGTTTATTTTTTGTTTTATTTTTTTCATTCCATCTTTCAAAAAATAAAGACTGTGTTCATGCGTATGTATGGCCTACAGTCCCCATGAACGGTGTAATTAATATTTCTATCTCTATATTTATGGGTAAATATATGTAAATATATAATGAAAATATATAATTTTTATATCACAATAAAATTTATATAGATTATGATAACATGGTAAAATTAAAAATACCAAATCTATCAAATTAAAACATTAATGAAAAACAAAGCAGTTATTACCCAAAATCGTAATTTTAACATAGAATTGTTAATAAAACAGCAATAAAAGATTATAATTAAGTATTATATGGTAATATATATATTATTATGGTTCTATAATATATTTATAATAAATATATATTTATTATACTAGTGGTTCCATATTCACAACTTATTTCCTTGTGTGGTGTATGTAATTTCCCATTTATATGATATATCATGAATGTATTTATCTTAATTTAATTTAAATTTTTTTATTTTTTCCCATTCATGGTGGCTATGATTCAAAAAATACAACAATGGTAAGGATTTATTTACCAATCTCATCTTTATTTGGGATCATTTATGTTCAAGTATTTCTTGGGAAAATTATTTGATGTTTATATAATGTACCTAATACATTTTATTATAATATGGTTATTAATGAACTATTCATGTAATAGTGTTATTTTTAAATATTTTGTTCATAAAATAATTGAGAAAAATATTAATAAAATCTAACTTTATTTCCCTCTTCATTCGAATATACTTTTTCTTTAATATACAGGTTTCCTAAAATCATTTTCAATAATATTTTAAATTATAAAAATGATTTATTTAGATACTCTTTTATCCATGTTTGAATTTTTATAAAATATTTTTAAATTAATCTTCTATTCAATTTTTTAATGAGGTGATTTATTACCTTTTTACAATAGTGTGAAAGAAATATTTTTTTACTTATACAGCAAGAATAGGATTTCCCACCATTATGACCACTCAATGATTTGAATATCATTTTATAAGATTAAAAAATTTTAAAATAAAATATTTCCCTAAATATTATATAAATTATTATTTTTTTAATGTGAATTTTCAAAGTAAAAAGTAATTTTTTTTCTAAAGAATTTTTTTAATGAAATTTTTTTTGTTTTTGTATTCAAAAATGACAGAAATCCGTCTTTTAATTATTCTCAACTGAGGAAATGTTTTAATGATACCGACATTATTATTTTTCTTGGTGGTTTATAATCAGTTTAACTAGGGAAAGTACTGATATTAAATAATCTAGTTCTTCCAATATATACAGTTATTGATTTTTATGGAATTTTCATTTAAGTTATGTTGTTTGTTCATATGAGGAATTTATTGGAATTATTATTTGATGGGTGGGGCCTATAATTATATATCCAATAGATGCATCGTTAAGTCTCATGAGACAAACTATATTTAGTATTTGGTCGAGGATTTACAATTTATGTAATATGTTTTGCCTAAGGCCTTGAAGTTATTGATGTTATGGAATGAGGCATCGATGGTATGTTTCAAATGTCTAACAATATGAATTCTATCATTATTAAATTATTTATTGATTACCATGTGATTATTGTATTAATTTTTAAATCCATAGTTAAATTTTGAACTCATGTGACTATTTATATGGAATTGTTTGGTTATCATTTATTCTCTTCTATAATATTCATGCCTTATTTGGATTCCATTATACACTCACCCTTATTGAGCATCTGAGATAACCTATTTCTTATGATTATTTTCCCTAGGATTCTAGGAAGTGTATTATTATTTGTATTCAAGGTTATTCTATATTAAATAATTATGTCCTCGAAGAAAAAAATTGTGTTTCATTTTTTGATTTTAAATATAATATGGGTGTTATGTAAGTATCTAGTTTAATAAGACTATTAAACTATTAGGTCCTTTGTAATATGATTCCTTATATCTATTACCAATGTAATAAATCAACTACTAGCTCTATCTACTAGAGTTTGAGTATTTATATTTGGTATTAGGGAATGTTTAGTAGAAACTTGAGGAACTTGATTTAGGAAAACATAGATTTTTGAACCTAACCTTATGATGAACTTTGAGAATAATCTCAAATAAACCATTCTTATAATCTTTAGATTATCTATACATAAATTTTTCAATTAACATTTAGTGCTTCACTGGTATATAAACTATACATTATTATTCATAATGGTATGATCTAATCTAGTGTATTCCATTGTTCAGAAATGGTGTCTAGTGTCAGTAATGAAAACCATATCAGCACACATAATCCAAGTAGGAATTTCCCTTATGTGAAAGATAATGAATATGGATCTAGATCTGAAACTATAACTAAAAAAATTATAACTATATTGGGGAAACTGGCACAGTTTATTATCCATAAACTTGACCGAATGGAGTATCCTACATATCAACAACACTTTGTAATAATGTTAGACCACTTCATGGGTCATCAAACTCCATCATTAAATGGGATTACAATTCCATTTTTATCTTATAAATGGATAAGTTCCTTAGAAAATATATTTCTTATTTTTGTAAGTAATGAATTATATAAATTTTTCACAAAAAATTATCACCTCTCAGGGGATAAAGATTAATGGTGGTCATTTATTCAAAAATACTAATTATGAGGAGGAAATATATAGCATATAATATAAGGATTTTAAAGAAAATTTCTTCAAAAAATATTTTCCTCATAAATAAAGAACAGTTTTGGAGAAACAATTCTTGAGTTTGAGACAAAAGGAAGAGATATATATTTCATATGATGCAAACTTTACAAGGTTATATGGGCATATTAAGGAATATATATGTAATTGAAAGGAAAATATTGACCATTTATTTGATGGTATTAAGCCTATAATTTGAATGGAATTACTCTCCCAAACATCCTCATCATATAATGACATTTTATCATGTGCTACTAAGATAGAGAAATAATTCTCAAACTACTATATACTTGAATTAAATAAAGAGAAGAAAAGGAATTCAAGGTAAAAATTTTATAAGGGAAAGAAGTAAAAGAAGTATTTTACCACATATGATAACTATTGACATAAATACCTTAGTGCATGCTTAAAGGGAATAGGAGTTTACTTTAGGTGTGGAGAGAAAGGATATCAGGCACATGAATAGTTTTTTAAGAAATAAACCTATAATGTTTAGTATTTCAATCGTAATGAAATAGGGCACAATGAAAATGAATTCCCTAAGAATCAAGGGAATATTCCTCAAAAGAATATAATGGATCATGGAAAAACTTTTTTTATTACTACTAGCAAATTATAATGATTAAAGTGATTGTGTATTTGGATTCAATGATTATATAATATAAGTATTCAAGAAAATATATTTTGGTTTTAAGAATCATGATACATATAAAAAATTTACTAAAATAGTTTATATTTAAGGATTTGGAATCATATGTTGAGTGGTACCAAATACCAAAAAAAGTGATTAGTGGTAACATTATATTTTTTGGGGATTAAATAAAAAAAGGAAAGATAACCCTTAATATGTTCCTAATGTTGAGTTTAGTTGGGAAAAATAAAATATTGATAGTGAGGAAGTTATTCACGCTAAAATTTACGCAAGAGAAGAAGTTAGGACGGTCCTTGTAGTTTAGCTTGGGTCGTCGAATCCTCATATACCTAAGAAGCAAACTATAGACACGTACATTCTATGGACTGTTTTTGGCTATAAAGTGGACAAATTGGATTGGTTTTATATGGGTTTAAAGTAACTCTAAGAGACTTCAGTGAATTCAATTTAAAAGAATGAGTTGATCCTAGGTTATTGCTCGGGGTGGATTGGACGTATTTCCTTTTCAATGATTTCAATTTCTTATATTTGAGATGGGTTCATTTAAAGAAATAAAACAACATAATCACTTACTGCTTTAATGCCTACACCCTTTAATACTAATCACCTATACACTTAAAGGATCAATGTTTTGAGCACTTCAAGGTAAAGGTTCGTATTAGCACTTGAAGTGTGTGGCCTTAAATTCAACAAGGATGATGAGTTTAAAAATCATCAAATAAAAATCTCAATTAAAGAAGTGATTATACATTAATGGGGTTATAAATAACATCCAATCCATCCCCTTGCTACTCCCTTGGATCAACCCATAAGTGGTTTATCCCTCCATGGAACCCATGGTTTCAATGGAAGTGGAAAGTAGACTCATGAGGGAGGAAATTGAAAAGTAAGAAAACAACAAAAATAAAATGATCAATCCACCGTTGTGTGAATAATTTCACAAGGTTTGGTGTGAAGAAATTCACACCTTGATCCAACGGTATCAAAGTGATATGAAGAAAAACATAATAAGAGAAGAAGAAGAACTTTTATAAAGAAACTAAAGTGAATTAAACAACTTACATGTGAAAGACAAATTTGAGACAACAAAATTGCAGCATAACATTACAATTGAACAGAGCACCCAAGATTAAAAACTCCTTCACCACAAATACCTTAAATAGGGATTTTGGGAGCCTTGGGTCGATCCTAAAATAGTACAAAGTATCCCACTTGAGTATGGTAGGCCTAGGGTGGTGGAAAGTAAGGGAGAGGAGACTTTTCCACCCTTGACCCGAGGTGGCAGCCAACTTGCTTCCACCGAACAGACGCGCTTGTAAGTCCTTCTAGATGGCCAAATCAGAGTGGAAAATAGAAAAATAAAATGGATCCCCAGATTCCTTCTAACCTCCGGAAATATTTGGGTCCATTTGGAGTTGTGGATTCCAAGATATGATCATATTAGTGGGCTGTTTTTCTGGGACGCAGAATCTGGCCCAGAATTTTATCTCTAAATTGGACCGCCTAAATGGACACAATGGACGACGAATTAGAATTGTATCCTGAAGAGGGATTTTTTCCTATACATGTCTTAGAGAATCCCATGACATTTGGGATTAATTGGGCCTGTATTTTGGTCCTCACATTCTCATCAGTGGGTGTTGTCCAATCTGCCTTCTCTAGAATTACTTCCATTCATCTCCAAATATCTCCATCATCGTTTATGAATCATACATTGATCCCTAAATGAAAAATGTTCACTTTAAGTTTAGATACAGTTCCCAAAATATCAAATTAAAAAACTGATAATTACATTCCTTATAATCAGATGACTCATTGGGCCTAAATTGGTGTATATTAGGTATGAAGTGCATAAATGATGAGAATGGATGTTCATAATGAAAATGCACTAAATCAGGCCCATAAGATCAAAAATGAACATTTAATACCATTAAAATTTAATTAAAATATATGTTTTTATTATAAAATCACACCCCCCCTACTTGAGATTTTCTAGTCCCGAGCAAATAATTCAATGATTTTATTTGAATTCCTTTCTTCAAACACATTATAACAAATAGTGATCACAATGTAAACTGCACACAAATATATCTTTATAACCTATCAATATAATTTAAAACAAGATGAATTTAAAAGAATATCCCAATCCCAAGCTCATTCCTTTGATCAAATCCATCATCATAATTCATCCAACTCAATTAGGTGTAATGATGTGTTGTGAATCACAATAGATATGGGGGTTCATTTTCATTCAAGGGGGAAATCATGAAAGCACTAGGTGGAATCACATTTAATCCTAATATGAGTATTCTTCATTCATTTTTTTGGGTTTTTTTACAATATTTCTATAGTAATTGAAATTGTAGTTAATCAAATTAACTCGTGCAGCAAGACTTCACTGATGACTCCCAGACTCAAAGGCCTTAGGGCACCATGTGAAGCCCACATACTCGGGCATCGTCTCGATTTAACTTAATCAAAAACAAAGTCATATTACCATAAATAGATATAGATTGAAAAACTCAGGGCTAGACAACTCTGGAGTCACGATCCCCAAGTTCCAAAAGCCTCGCATTTTATCAATCCATTGCTCTACATGCAAAAAAAAAATTTTATTAATATTTTTTTTGAATACTCATATTATTAATAAAAATAAAACCATCATATGATATTTATTATGGGACCCCAAAAATTCAAATTTGTACCCCACAGTCTAGAGGACGTGCATTGTGGCATTTTGATTTAATGGATGAAAATAAAAATGATGAAAATTTTCATTGGACAACCAAACATCCAAAATCAATGATTTTAATCATAATAATGAATTAAATTAAGAGTCAAGGAAATAAAAGTTATTTGTTATATAGTTTTAATGTGAGAAAATATGTTATTATATGAATGATAAAGGAATTTTACGTCTTTTTTTATCATTGTCTTTTTTTAAACAAACATTTTGTTTCCACACCCCCCAACTTAGAATGAAATTGTCCCTAGTTTTGTAAAAATAAAATTTAGAATGTTTAGAGGAAAAAATAGTTCAATATGGAAATTGAAATATGAGGATCATGGAATGAAGTCACCTGGTGGTTGAAGTTTGAAGTTCTTTCCGCTCGAATTTAGTCCTTTGATATCCATGTCGCTTGCAAAGTTCCCAAGTGGAAAAAGGAAAACAAACAAACAAAACAAAACAATATATATATATATAAGTAAAATATAAGTATATATAAAAAAATTACAGAATAAGTAAGAACATTAAGTCGTAGGTCAGTGGTAAGCGCGCGCCCCTGTCTCCCTTCGGTCCCGGGTTCGAGTCCCCGCGGCTTCGCCGGTTGTGACGGGGTTTTCCCCACGGCCTGTGGAGTGTCCCCTTTTTTAATTATTATATTATTATTATTATGTTCATTATTTTTATCTTAACCTATAAAATAATAAAAATAAAACAAAATAAATTGATGATACATTGTCTTCTTTTTAAATTTCTGGGTAAGGTATTACTCAAGGATCACACTACGTGACACTGATGAATATGGTGCACCCCTTTCATACCCATCCATACTCATAATAGAAGAACAGGTCAAAAGCATATTTTTTTATTTCTAAATATAAAAATTAATTAATCTTATTTGAAAAATAAAGATGATTCAGAAAGATTAGAAACAAGTTTTCCCGGTTCAAAATGTTTGACCTTGATATTCCTAGATTGGTAGGCTTGAACTCTAGCTTTATTGATCCTTGAATTTTCATAAGCCTCCATCCTTAGTTCCTCCAGTTCATTGAGATCTAATTTCCTTTTTATTCCGACCAATGAGAGATCATAATCCATTTTCTTAATTTCCAAAAAGGCCTTATGTTCAATCTCCACTAGCAAATGGCATGTTTTACCATAAACCGGCCTATATGGGGACATTCCTAAAATGGTGTTACAAGCGGTTCTATAGGACCAAAGAGTATGTAAGAGTTTCTCAGACCAATCTTTCCTAGAGGGGTTGACAGTTTTTTAAAGAATTTTATTAATCTCCCTATTTTCTAACTCATCTTGACCATTGGTTTGAGGATGGTATGCAGTGGACACTTTATGAGAAATACCATACTTAGACATGAGTGAAGAGAATGGGTGGTTGCATAAATGGGTTCCTCCATCACTGATTATAGCCCTAGGAATTCCAAATTGAAAAAATATGTTCTCTTTCAGAAATCGAATCACAACTTGATGATCATTGGACTTAGTGGGAATGACCTAAACCCATTTTGATACATAATCAATAGCTAAGAGTATGTAGAGGTATCCCTGAGAGTTTGGGAAGTGACCCATGAAATCAATTCCCCAACAGTCAAATATTTCAACCACTAAGATAGGAGTGAGTGGCATTTCATTCCTTTTTGTGATTGACCCTACTTGTTGACACCTAGGACAGCTTTGAAAAAATGTGTAGGAGTCCCTTGAAAGGGTGGGCCAGAAAAGACCACATTGAAGAATCTTAGGAGATGTTTTCTTAGAGGAAAAGTGACTTCTACATGCCTCACTATGACAGAATTTAAGGATGGACTCTTGTTCAGATTCTGGAACACACCTTCTAATGACTTGGACAGGGCAGAACTTATATAGGTATGTATCATCAAACACACAGTGTCTAACATCAGAAAAAAAATTCCTTCGAGCTTGAGTCCCTATGAATTTTGGAATGACTCCTGTCACTAATAAATTTTCTCTGTCAGCATAAAAAGGGCAGTCACTCACAGAGTATAGGTGTTCATCAGGAAATGAATCAGACACAAAAAGGTGGTCTGAGTTGTCTTTGAATTCCATCCTAGAGAGGTGATCAGCTACAACATTTTTAATTCCTTTTTTATCCTTGATTGTGAGGTCAAATTCTTGTAAGATAAGGACCCACCTAATCAGTCTAGCCTTGGCATCTTGTTTTTGGAAGAGGTATTTTAGTGAAGAATGGTCAGTGAACACAGTGATGGGGAATCCTAAGAGGTGGGACCTAAACTTCTCTAAATCAAACACAATAGAAAGTAACTCCATTATAGTAGTGGTGTATTTTATTTGGGAATAATTTAAGGATTTTCTTGCATAAGCAATGACATAAGGAGTTTTATCATAGCATTGTCCTAACACAGCTCCAACCGCAAAGTCAGTGGAATCACACATAAGTTCAAAAGGAAGGTTCCAATTTGGATATTTCATAATGGGATGAGAGGTGAGAGAGGATTTGAGGGTTGAGAATGAACCCTCACAGATTTTTGTCCAAACAAATGGAGCATCCTTTACTAGGAGAACACAAAGGGTACGAGAGATTGAACTAAAGTCCTTGATGAATCTTCTATAGAAACCAGAATGTACTAAGAGAGACCTTACTTCCTTGACAGTTTTGGGTGATGGAAGGTGACAAATGATGTCAACCTTGGATTTATCAACATCAATCCCCCTACCCGAGACCAGATGGCCTAGAACTAGTCCCTCTTTAACCATGAAATGACATTTTTCCCAGTTTAGGACCAGATTCTTTTCTTCACATCTTGACAAGACTCTCTCCACATTCTACAGACATCCCTCAAATGTATCCCCAAACACAGAGAAGTCATCCATGAAGACCTCTAGAAAATCCCCTACCATGTCTGAGAAGATTACCATCATGCACTGCTGGAAGGTTTCAGGTTCATTGCATAACCCGAAGGGCATGCGTTTGAAAGAAAATGTTCTGAATGGACATGTGAATGTAGTCTTCCCTTGATCCTCTAGGGAGACCTCAATTTTATTGTACCCCGAGTACCCATATAAGAAAGAGTAGAATGCATGACCTGCCACTCTCTCAAGGACTTGGTCAATGAATGGTAAGGGGAAATGGTCCTTCTTGGTGAATGAGTTTAGCTTCCTATAGTCAATGCAGACCCTCCATCCACTACTCACCCTTGTTGGAAGAATCTCTCCATCCTCATTGGTTATCACTGTGATTCCAGCCTTTTTTAGAACCACTTGGATTGGGCTCACCCACTCACTCTTAGCTATGGGATATATGATACCAGCTTTTAACAATTTCAGAAGTTCTTTCCTTACTACCTACATGAGATTAGGATTGAACCGCCGTTGAGGTTGACGACATGGCTTTGAATCAGATTCCAGAATAATCCCATGAGTCCCAACAAGTTGTCTAATCCCGGTAATATCATATAGGGTCCAACCAATGGCTTTCTTATGTTTCCTAAGGACATCTAGAAGCATCCTCCCATGATTGGATTCAAGAGAAGAAGAAATGACAATAGGATGTGTTTGATTGTCCCCTAGGAAGGAATACTTTAGTGCAGCAGGAAGTTCCTTCAATTCAAGATCAGGTTGGTTTGGAATTTTAGTAAAAGATTGGGACATTGGATCAAGATCAATTTTATTTCCTAAAGTTTTAGACAGGATTGATTCCCCGCATATAGAAGTTTCAGCTACTAGATTGGCTTGATCAGATTTGGGGAAGGAAGTTGGAGTGGTCTCTATGAAAGTGGTTTCCTGAAAGGCTTCACTGATTTTTGGACTTAATACTTCATCATAAGAGCAATTTGAAAATGATTCAATCCAAGGAGATAAACATCCTTCATATGAACAAAGGAAATCAATCTCATTCTGAATTAAAAATTCATCAAATATTCCTTGATGTTCCATGGATTCATTATCAAAGCTTCCTATCATGTTTACTTCATGAATGTCCTCGTCATCCCCTATTTGTGAGATTGCATTACAGATGTTCAAGTGTAGACTCATGTTCCCAAAGGTGATGGTCATGTTCCCATTTCGAACTCGGATTACAAAGTTGATTGTTGAAAGAAAAGTACGGCCAAGGATGATTGGGGTTTGTTCCTTATTTCCTAAGTTTGGATGGTTTTCAAGGACAATGAAGTCGGCAGGGTAGATGAAGTTTTCAACCTTTACCATAACGTCCTTTAAAATCCCATTTGGAACCCTAATGCTACGATCAGCAACTTGAAGTGTGACATATGTGGATTGGAGTTCTTCTAGGAATAACTGGAAGTACACGGCATAGGGGATGAGATTGACACTAGCACCAAGATCACACAAGGCCTTGACAACATTTCTTTCTCCTAGTTTAACATTGATGTAACGGCAACCTGGGTCTTTCAACTTAGGAGGAATGGTCCCTTGAATGGTGGTACTCACATTAGCAGCCAAAAGGAACTGGTTTTTATGTGAAAATTTTCTTTTAAAAGTGCACAAGTCCTTAAGGTACTTTGAGTAGGAAAGTATGGTTTGGATGGCATCGAGAAGAGGAATGTTCAACTTGACTTGTGAGAACATTTCCCTCAATATTTCACTCAATTCAAGCTGGGGTTTTCCCCTCATGCGTTGAGGAAATGATGCAGGTTGTGGGGTTGTTTGTTGAAGAGTTGTTTCTTTCACATTGTTATTAGTTTCATCTGTTTGATCTTGTGGTTCATTTGAATTTTCATCCAAGTTTGAATCTTAAGGTGGGTTCTGAATTAGTTGTTCCGGTTTCTCAATTGATTTCTTACTTCTTAAAATAGTCACAGCCTTTAGTTGTTCATGAGTTGTTTGAGTGAAACTTGACTCTCCCCTTGAAGTTGAGGATGGCACCGCCTGAGTAGTCATGGGTGCCTTTCCAGTTTTTATGGTTTGAAGTTCTTGTTTAAGGGAAGAGAATTCTGATTTCATCCTCTGCATTTGATTGCACGGTTGTTCTAGTTGGCTTTGTGGAACAGTTTGGGTTGGTGCTTGAGAAGATTGGTTTATCCCAGGGGGATATTTTGGAGGTGGGATGGTTTGTTGAAAATGGACCGTTGGTTGTTGGTATTGGATAGGTTGGGTGTGGAACTGGTTATGGGTTTTGTAGTTCGGATGGGGGTAAGGATTTTTCCCCTATGGTTGGCTAGGTTTTTGGTTATCTTTCCAGCGGAAGCCTAGGTGGTCATTATACCTAGGATTGAAGTTGTTTTGGTATTGAGGATTTTGAAAGTTCAAGGAATTTACTTCTTCTAGGGGTCCCCCTAAAAGAACATCCTTGATGGTTGGAATGATGGGCAGTTGTCTGTCTTATGGTCATGTTTGTCACAAATTGTGAAAACAGGGTCAATAGTTTGGATTTCATGGACTTTCTTAAGGTCTATTTCTTCAACCTTCCTAGAGAGTGCTGCGAGTTTAGCCCTAACGCTTTCCTATTCTCTAAGTGTATGAATTCCAATGGTTCTTTGTGTCTTTTCAGAATAATTTGAAGTTCCCCATGTTTGGTTGTTTTCAAAATGGCTTTCTAGATACTTGTAAGCATCATTTGGGGCTTTGTTTTTAAAGGTTCCATTACACATCATGTCAATGAATTGTTTGTTCCGCAGACCCAACCCTTCATAGAAAATTCTCACTTGTTCAGGTATAGAAAAACCATGGTGTGGAACCATGTTTAGAGTGTCTTTGAACCTCTCCCATGTTTCATAGAATGACTCTCCCTCTTTTTCAAAAAAATTTTGGATACACTTTTTAAGTGCAATTGTTTTGTGGTGGGGAAAGTTTTTTTTGTAGAATTCTCTTTATAGTTGGTACCAAGAGTTTATGGATGATGGTCTCAAATTGTTTATCCAATTTTTAGCTCGATCCTATAAATAAAAAGGAAATAGCCTCATCTTATCTGATTTTAGTTGATGTGGGGGACACATGGTTTCTAAAATGTCATTGAACTCCTTAATGTGAAGGTAGGGCATCTCGAACTCCATTCCATGGAATGTGGGAAGATGGTTTAGGACATGAGGTTTAAATATTTAGTTGGAATCTCCTAGAGAATTGTGTCTAATGCATGAGGGGGAATTATTCCAAGAAGGTGTGAGGTAGTCATTCATTGTTTGATCAGCCGCATTCCCCAAGTTTGGGGCTACCTCATTTGGGTTTCTATTTTAGTTTCCACTCAGGTTTATGAGTTGGTTTCTTTGAAAGACTTCCATGGAAATGGGATTAATTTTATACTCTAGAGTATTAGTAAGATTAGGATCTAATGGAATGAGTTCCCTTGGTGTACTTGACTCCCAAACCCCAGGACTATCCACCCTAACTATACGGTTTGATTGATCACGGGTGTAGGCGGACATGCGCTAAAAGAAAAAAAATGAGAAAGGAAAAAGATAAGACAATTTGGATGAGAAAAGAAGAAATAGGGGAGAATATAATGGGTGTTTAGATGACTTACTTGGGTCCCAGGAAACAGCGCCAAAATTTGATTCACGCTCAAATTTACCCAAGAGAAGAAGGTAGGATGGTCCTTGTAGTTTAGCTTGGGTTATCGAATCCTCAGAGACCTAATAAGAAGCCTATAGACATGTACATTCTATGGACTATTTTTTCTATGAAGTGGACAACTTGGATTGGTTTTAGATGGGTTTTAAAGAACTCTATGAGACTTAAGTGAATTCAATTTATAAGAATGAGTTTATCCTAGGTTATTGCTCGGGGTGGATTGGACGTATTTCCTTTTCAATGATTTCAATTTATTATATTTGAGATGGGTTCATTTAAGGAGATAAAACAACATCATCACTTACTGGTTTAATGCCTACACCCTTTAATACTAATCACCTATACACTTGAAGGATCAATGTTTTGAGAACTTCAAGGTAAAGGTTCGAATTAGCACTTGAAGTGTGTGGCCTTTAATTCAACAAGGATGATGAGTTTAAAAATCATCAAATAAAAATCTCAATTAAAGAAGTGATTATACCTTAATGGGGTTATAAATAACATTCAATCGATCCCATTTCTACTCCCTTGGATCAACCCATAAGTGGTTTATCCCTCCATTGATCCCATGGTTTCAATGGAAGCAGAAAGTAGACTCATAAGGGAGGAAATGGAGAAGTAAGAAAACAACAAAAATAAAATGATCACTCCACCATTGTGTGAATAATTTCACAAGGTTTGGTGTGAATAAATTGACACCTTGATCCAATGGTTTCAAAGTGATATGAATAACAACAGAATAAGAGAAGAAGAAGAACTTTTATTAAGAAACTAAAGTGAATTGAACAACTTACATGTGAAATACAAATTTGAGACAACAAAATTGCAGCATAACATTACAATTGAACAAAGCACCCAAGATTAAAAACTCATTCACCACCACTGACTTAAATAGGAAATTTTGGAGTCTTGGTTCGAGCCTCCAACATTAAAGAGGATCCCACTTGAGTATGGTAGTCCTAGGGTGGTGGAAAGTAAGGGAGAGGAGACTTTTCCACCCTTGACCCGAGGTGGCATCCATCTTGCTTCCACCGAACATAGTCGCTTGTAAGTCCTTCTATATGGCCGAATCAGAGTGGTCCATAGAATAATAAAATGGATCCCTAGATGTCTTATAACCTCGTGTAAAATTTGGGTCCATTTGGAGTTGTGGATTCCGAGATATGATCATATTAGTGGGATGTTTTTCTGGGACGCAGAATCTGGCCCAGAATTTTATCTCTAACTTGGGCCGCCTAAATGGACACAATGGAGGCCAAATTAGCATTGGATACTGAAGAGGACTTTGTTTCTATACAGTTATTCTAGCATCCCATGAAATGTGGGATTAATTGGGCCTGTATGTTTTTCCCCACAGTCTCATCAGTGGGATGGTGTCCAATATGCCTTCTCTAGAATTGCTTCCATTCATCGATAAATATCTCTATCATCGTTTATGAATCATCCTTTAATCCCTGAATGAAAAATGTTCACATTTAAGTGTATATGTATTTTCCAAAATATCAAATTAAAATATTGATAATTACATTCTTTATAATCAGATGACTCATTGGGCCTAAATTGGTGTATATTAGGCATGAAGTTCACAAATGATGAGAATGGATGTTCATAATGAAAATGCACTAACTCAGGCCCATAAGATCAAGAATGAACATTTAATACCATTAAAATGTAATTAAAATATATGTTTTATTGGAAAATCAGGAAGTAAATTGGATAATATACTAACCTTAAAAATAATTTGTTATTTAATGAAAAACTGATGAACTTTACAATATTTTTTTATTAATGGGATATATTTGAGAGTTTATTTAAGGAATAAAAAGGGTCTTAGTTCATTAAAGCATGAATTTTTTTCATTAAGGTTTCATGGTGATTCAATTTATTACTATGTTTTAGGATAAAATGTGATCATGGTATTTAAATTTGAAATTAATAAATATATAATGTTATTTTTGGAAACTAATGTTAAATTTATTTTGGAACTTTAGTGATATTCCTTTTAAATTTTTGGGCCTTTGGTGAATCATATTTTAGAAGGGAATTAAAGTTAACAACTTATGGGATGGATTATGTTGACCTTTAGTAATTATTTTTTGAAGTTAAAAAATGAAAACATGTGCTAAAAAAATTGGTAAATATTTAGAGGTTGAAGGAATAAATTATGTATCTTATGATTTAAAGAGCTTTAAGAATGAAAAAATCATCTTGATTATCCATTTCCTGAAGTAAGAGATAAAGTGGAAATATATGTAATGAGAACCGAAGGATTATATTATAATTATGACGTGGAAATAAATCAATTAAATTTTTTTCCTTGATAGGTTTATCTAGATAGAAAAATAATATCTCGACTTTAGGAAAAGGGCCTTGAAATAAAAAATTTATTCATTTATGTTTCTTACCAAGAAATCAATGGTCTGTAACCCATCATAGATATAAAATTTTGTGATGGTTAAAATTCTCAAGAAAATGTTATCTATCACTATATATTAATCATTGAGAATAAATTTTCTCTTCCATGTCCATATTTTTACTTCCCACTGATGTTATCCTATTTAGAAACCTAGTTTTATAGTGACCATCATACTTAATTTTCCATTATTTTAATTGCATGTTTTATTAACCCTTTCTATGATGTGGGTTTTTCATAAAGAAATATTCAAATGAAAATCTGATGATAATGTGTTAAATTTTTAGGGAAAATTTTATTTAAGGGGTAGAATGTTACAACTCGATATTTTAAAAGAACGCTATTTTTTATTGTGTATACGACACGCAACACCATGCCGAAAAGAACCTCCAAATATTATTCTTTAAATATGGTTGTTATAACCAAGTCATTGAATTGATTGGTATAAATAGTATTAACCGAATTATGAAATATATATAAGGTAAATAATCAATAAAATTTAATTGATTAACTATTTTTAAATAAGTTCTGAATTTCTAGTAAAGCTGTTTTATGCTTCAGAAATACATTTTCCTAAAAAATGATATTTATTGATTTTTGTGTATAAAATTATAATAAATTTTTGTAAATTTATATATTTTATTTTATTTCATAAAGATAATATAATTTTTAAATAATCATATGAGAATTTTATTTGGGTGAAACATTCATATTTTTTCAAAAAAGATTCATTTTCATGTGAATAGTGAAAAATACAGATTCTTTTTAAAAAATATATTATTGTTTCTAGGATTTACAAAGTTTCATTTTATTTTAAAATAAATTCAATTTAAATCAGGTGTTCTAAATTTGGTAAGTAGTTCACTTTTATTTTCAAAAATATGAGTAATTATTATGGTGAAATTTATTACCTCGACAAAGAGTAAATAGTGTTAATATATGTTTAAACTAAGTGATAAGACCATAATGTTTCATCATAATTATTTTCATAAAAATAAAATTATACCCTTATGATTTTAGGATCAAAATATATTTTTTAATTTACTATTTTCCATGAGAATTGCATATTTAATATTTAATGAAAATAAATTTATAAAATTTCTCTCTTTCTTTAAACTAACTCTTATATGTACACATATGGAAAAATCATGTAAGGAATTAATATAAATGTATATTTTTATCTTAATGGAATTATTTTAATTATATAACCTTATTTATAATTTTTATAAATTATATAATTACCTTAAATTCTTGCGTTAGGATAATACAATGTTTATTTAATTAAGAGAAAAATAAAATAAATGATTTTAAAAATATTTAAAGTGAGAAAATTTGAATTAGTTAATGTTTACCATGAATTTCAGAAATATATGTGAGATATTATGGAGGTTTTAAATCATTATATTCTAATTATACCTTTGTATTAATTTATTTAAAGTATGATTTCATGAATAGTGTTAAAATAACCTTAATGGTATTTTATAATAAATAATATTTTATTTAATTATTTAAAATTCATAAAAATATTATATTCATCCAAATTAATGGGATTCGGTTTTAATAATAAAATGAGGTCTATTTTTTTGTTTCTTTTCAATTTATATGAACATTATCATCCCTTAAAGGGTATGAAACATTAATATTGCAGTAATTGTCAAAAGGGTTAACATGGTTAAAACTAAAAGATAATGGTGAAAATATACTGAAAAATTGTCCCAAATTTATTTTATGAGAGGATGTATACTCATAATCACATTAAATTCTAATATTATCTATTTTTATTCAATATGACAAAAAAAATTAATTCATATTTATTTATTATTTTAAGAAATCCCCCCTCCCCTCAATTATAAATGTACACTTCTCATTTCAATTCATTACACCACTTTGGGTACTATAACTCGATCAAATACGGAAAAACCCTTATAATATTCACTATACACATTATAGAGTTTATATTCTTCCCAAAATTCAATTTATATCGTTCTTAAGAGTAGATCCAATGGATTTCTTCCAATAAAGTGGTAATCACCTTAACTGATCACTTTCTTTTTACTACTTCTTTTTCCTTCTATAAATATATGTAATTAATAATAAGTACATATATAACGTATATATATGATTTTTATAGAATTATTAACTTTCCAGATATGTTTTATATTTGATCAAAATATAAATATTGAAGCTACTAAACTAAAATATAAATGAAAAACAAAGTCATTTTTACACAAAACATTGATTTTAACAAAGAATTATTAAAACATGGGTGATAAAAGATTATAAGTGTGTAATATATTATATTATATTATATATATATATATATATTATAGTTATTTAATAGTTATATAATTAATATAAATTTATTATATAGGTAAATAAAACACATATGAAGTAAGTTATACCTAAGGTAAGGTTTTCTCGTGTCACTTTTACTTCCAGGAGACATATTCCATATTTACCACTTATTTAATTATGTGGTGTATATAATACCCCTTTGATATATTATATCATGAATATATTTATATTCATGGTATTTAATGTTTTTATTAAAGTTATTACATTCATGGGGTTATGATTCTAAAATTACAATAATTGTAAGGTTTTATTTTAAAATGTCATCAATATCGGGGATTGTTTATATTTAAGTATCTCAAGGGGTAATTGTTTGATATCTCTATTATAAACCCAATAAAATTTATAATCCTATGTGTATTCATGATATTTTCATGTGATATTACCATTTTCTTATCTTTCCTATGTAACATAATGGAGAAAATATTTTTTAACAAAGGCTCAAATCATATCTCTATTTGGTTGAATATACTTTTTATTCAATGTCCATGTTTTTTAAAAATATTGTCAAAAATATTTGGAAATTATAAAAAAAATTATTAAAAATAACTTTATCCAAGTTTACATTTTTACAAAATGGTTTGAAAGGTATCTTCTTTTTATTTTCTAAATGATGTACTTTGTGACTTTTCTACAATGGTGTAAAGGGATTTTTTTTCAACATTTACTCTGGACTACTCAATTATTTGAAACTTATTTTACAATTTTACAAGGTTATTTTAAAATAGAATGTTTTCCAAAATATTCTGAAATTTTTTATTTTTTAAAATGTGAATTTACAAAATAAAAATAGTATTTTCCTTAAGAATTTTTTTAATGAAATTCTAATGGTATCTAAAATCATCAGTGATGATAAACCTTATTTACATATGATCCACCAGGGGTATGTTGTAATGATAACATCCTTCTTATTTCTATGTATGGTTTATGTTCAGTTTAACTGGGGAAAGTATTGATATTTTTTATTCTAGTTCTTCTAATATAAATAGCTATTTATTTTTATGTAATGTTAATTACATTATGTTGTTTATTCATATGGGGAATGAATATGAATTATTATGTGATGTTTGGAATCCTAAATTATCTAGCCCCTTATAAATTATTAGGTCACCTGAGACAATCTTGTTTGGTTATTTGGTTATGGAATTACCCATTTATGTAAGATTTCATGGAATGAGGCCTTGATGATATTGATGTTTTGGCATGATGCCTTGAAGGTATGTTTCATATGTATAGAATTAAGCATTTCATTAATTTGAAATCATTTGTTATTGAACAAGTGATTATTTTGTTAGTTATGATATCCAGGGTTAAGTCTTCAAATCATTTCATTATTTATATGCCATTATTTTATTGTCATTTATTCTTTTCTGTAATATTCATGCCTTATTTGGAATATATTGTATGCTTGACCTTACTAAGAATTTGAGATCACCTGATTCTTATATTTCTTCTCATGAGATTCCAAGAAGTGTATTACAATTGACATGTAGGATTATTATGAAGGAAATAATGATGTCCACAAAGAAATTATTACATTGTCTTTCATGTTTTCAAATGTAATTTGGTAATTAATTATGTATCTAGTTTACCAAGACTAATAAACTATTTGTTCCTTTGGGATAAGATTTATTATATCTATTAAAAATGTAATAAAGTAACCATATTCTCTAGGCTACAAGAGTTTGGGTATCTATCAAAAATGACTTTGAGATCAATCCTTGAGAAGAAAATAATAAATGGAAGTAATTTTAAGAACTGGTACAAAAAAAAGAATAATTTTTAAGAAACAAGGGAAATTTTATGTGTTAGAGAAACCACTTATTAAATAGCCAAAATTTGAATTTTTCCAAAAAAAATCAATATTCTTATGAGAAGAAAAAGAACGAATTATTTTATATCACTACTCTCATTATAAAGTCTATGGAACCTAGGTTTAAAATGAAACATGAGAACAAGGATTTTTTTAGGATGATAGATAACTTTAAAAGGGTTTATTAGGAACAGCCTACTCTTGAGTGATGTGAGGTTCCAAAGGATTTGTTTAGATGCAATATTTTTTAATATGATTCGACCTCAACTAAAGTTATTAATATGATTGAGTACTAAGACATCCTGAACTGGGTTCCACTCAAAGGTTCCCCAAACTGGTTGGCCACATGGCCTCAAGTGCGCCTCCCCACACACAAGAGACTGCTGACTAGAAGTAAGGGCATAGGGTGTGTTAGTTAGCAGACTATTCCCTCGTGTTAGAGAGGATAAATTAATATATAGATAAATAGATAAAAGAGCAGAAGTATACTGATAATGGAAAAGTAGTGGATAATAGAAATAAACAACCAACAATAATAATCAAATCATATTAGGAACTTAATCATATAAACAATTATGATAATATATTTCATGTACCTAGAAAGCCAGAAAAAAAGGTATACATGGTAAAAGGAAATACATGCTATACAAAAGAATCAAAAAAAATCCAAAAACTATTCAAGCATCTCGAGCTTCTACCTAGTCATCTACTACCAAGCTTTGTCCTAAGAAAGAAATCAGGATCAAGTGTCCAAAGTAGTATGTTTCCCCTTGTCAACACCTATATACATATAATCTTCCTAGGTAGCATTGGTGGCTGAGATATTATGTGAGATAAATCATAGAAGTACAACACCAACGATAGCTATACAAATCAAATCTATGAAATACACACCAAAATAGTGTGCAAGTATATATAAGGAAGTAAAGATAGTATGGTAATGTAAATATCTAAATACCTACGTCAACCTCAGATGGAGTTTGAACATTTAATCATTTAATGGATTATGTCCCATTTTATAATAAGTCAAGTAATAGGATCTAAGGTATGACTAAGGAATACTATAATATTAATAATAATAAAAATAACAGATGATATGATGTAATAACCACTTCATCCTTGATGATGATAAAAATAAAATTGGATCTTAGATAATAAGAAAGGAATCCTCAACCTTAGGGGTCAATCCAACTTAGCAATAACATATAGCCTAGATATAAGGGGTCTAAGTTTAATCTAAGGGGAATCAAAAAAGGAATTCCACTGTAAATAGTTCTAACCAAGTCAAAGGATCTCATCCATGGTAAAATGGGATTAACATGACTATTCTCAATGGGAGAATACATGGTTTGAAGTGTCCAAAAACATAAATCTAGATACAAGGAGCATATCCAAGGCATTAAAATATATGTATGATATTAGAGGTATCATATGGTTTCATTTCGGGGATCCTATGGTAGAAAAAGACCATGTTCTAAGGTGGGTGTCACCCTTGGAAATTGGCTCTGTGAATTAGAATGGTTCCCTCTAAGTTCTAAAGGAATTCCCTTGGGAATCCAAGGATGGATAAAGTCAGACCACTCATATAAATATAAAATGGTCCAAATAGAATAGGAACCTTTTATATAATTCATTATTCATTCCAATACATTTAATAATCATTCCTTTTTATAAGTCACTTGGTTCATTCCATTACCTTCCATACTAAGTGGAAGGGATAAATAAGACATATAACCATTTATTATATTAATTACCTATTAAATTACATTGTTCGTTACTTTAAATTTCATAAGCATGAAAATTTTGGCTAAGGATATGCCACTATATTTTATCCAATTATATTAACTAGGAAAAATGATATCAATAAGTATAATTTCCATTTAACATTTGAAATTTTAATTAATCAATTGGGAAACTTACATTAGAAGGGTCAAGTGGAAAATATACATGTTTTATCTATTTATCAATTAAGGATCTATTTATTATATAATAACACTTACCTTAGATGTGTCAAGTGATAGCACACTCGAACGGTGGCACAATCATTCATAACAAACCATTAAAGGCATATATAAGAGAGAACCCTACTTGGGTGGAGTTGAATGAGGTCATTACCTTTAACTATGTAATGATTATATAAAGGAAGTGATCTAGAATATTATCATGAGGATTATAATTAATTAATATTAATTTAATAAGAAATTACTCATGAAATCAGTGTGCAGTCCATAATGGAACTTTATAAAATGGTGAGACATGAGGGATGAGTCGTAGACCACCAACCTTCAGGCTATAGCACTCTCCTTGTCTAGTATCATCAAGTAGTTTATCCTAGAACCAGAAAAATAGAGGAATGGATCAAAACCCTTAAAATAAGTCATATGACCAATATTCAAAATAACTCTATCAAGGATAAGAGAAATGAATAATGGATAAAGATGAATGATGAACATACCAAGAGGAATCCATTGTGTAAATCGAATCCCAAATCAGAGTTCAGAAAACAAAAAAAAAATTAATAACCTAACTTTAAGGTATCCTGATATATTCAACATGAGGTAGGATAGCTAATTCTATCTACTATAGAAGAAATTAGAGGAGGGATAATTTTAAATTATATTTGAAGGTAAAATGGTCATTTTTTTCAAAATTTATTACGTTGCACAGTTTAACCACATAATTTCCCAAACTATGCACCAATCGTGGGCCTCCCACTACTTAAGGAGGGACCTCATACCATTTCTTGTTCACAATTTGATTAATTGTTTGAAAATCATATTGCACTCTCTAATAAAACTATTGGTAACCCTATATGGGCATGAGCCTCTAGATATATGGTTTTCCCAAATCATGTGTCATCCAGAATCCCTCTTTCTGGCCCTAATATAGTTATGGAAATTTTGCAGATTAGCTCACATGGTTTTTATTAACTGTGAAGCCAGGTCTTGTTCTCTACCGGCCAGAGTTTCGATCTCCAACCAAGCCCTGAACATCCCTGAAACAAACATAAACTCATTAGGAAACCATAAGAGGTCCAAAATAAACAATTATAATGAAATTTAAAGGATCCATAGATCATATAGAAACTGGGTTCTTAGAATTCCCCCCTTATAGTAACGAATCCCCAAGTTAACCAATAAAGGATGACAAAGATTCATCAGAGAAAAACTATGACCAGAGAGAAAGTATATTACTATCCCACTCCCAAGTCTCGTCTGGTATAGGTTTTTGCTTCCATATAACCCATTATAAAGGGACATAACAGCCTCATTGAGCCTTCATGCTCTGGTCAATTATGTGTATAAGATACTCTTTAAATGAAGCAACAACATATAACTCTATATCTTTGAGATCAAAACTATGAGACGGGTTGGAATGGAAACATCAATGCTATGAAATATGGAAGACATTGTGCATGGAAAGGTACCTATGAGGTAAAAGAAACTGATAAGCTTTCAACCTAACTCAATAAAATATCTCAAACTGCTAGATAAAGTGTAGTGATAGTTTTCCTTGCCTCTATATGCATATAATCCCAAATCTGGGTGATACATACAAGAAAACATGGTCCCGGTCATGAAATATAGAGTTAATTGATGGTGACCAATAAAATATTTCTATCTAGAGTGAGATGTATACATTCACTTCCTGATCAGCTGAACACTCTCTAAAGTCTCTTTTGTAAGAGAAGAACCTTGTAGCAATACATTTCCAACCTATATATAGTATAGGGGTGAACGGAATGGACTATTATAAAAGTTCTCACGGAAAGTCATATGAATCTTCACCTAATAAATATTATTGTTGGTGAAAATGACGAGTTGGATATGATTCTCCCACGAACCACTAAAATCAAGCATACATGCTCAGGGCATGTTCTCTAAAACCTATATCATCTATTCAGATTGGCCTTCAATTTGAGGGTGAAAACTATGATAAGAAACACATATGAACTGATACCCTTCAATAAACCCTACCAAAACATAAATATAAAATGGTCATCCATATAAAAAATGATACTAGGACTTTCCTCATATAGCCATATGATCTCACGAACACATAGTCTTCTCATCTCATCAACTAAGAAAGTCTCATGGATATGAAGGATGTGGGATACATTCATTAGTCAATCGATGACTACCCAAATAGTGTTTCTACTTCAAGGTGGCCTCAGTAAGAAGACTACAAAATCCAAAGAAAAATCTTCCCATTTCAATTAAATAATCAGAAGAGATTTTAATAAGACAAAAGGTCATTGGTGCTCCACCTTCACCTTATGATAGGTGGAATGCCTGTTGATAAAATATGCTATCTAAAATTTCATATAAATCCAACAACACTCATGTCGCATATCTCGATACATCTTGGATATTTCTAAATGAACTACCGATTGAGAAGTGTGGTACTATTGTATTAGTCCCTCTTTCATATCAATAAAAACCTAAATACATACATTTTCACATAAGATGTTGACTTCATTAATAGGCCATCATGAGGTGGGTCCTCACTAGAAATACACTCTCAAGGAACCAGCACCTCGGGATCTAAAAACATCCAACCCTTTGCCCTATCCATAAGATAAGAGGTAATTGTCAATGCTAAAAGAGAAGAATGACCATTGATCTCAATAATTTCTATCCTGTGTGGAGGAATGGACATTGGATATGCTCTTGGAATAAACTCAATCATAAACACTACCTCTCTCTCAGAAGGAAAGATTTAAAAATCATGATTAAAGATGTACCTAAAATGAGCTACTACTATAGTACAATAAATCATATTTATTCCCCACTCATACATGAAAAGACTATAAATTAGGGTGGTCACTATACCCAAACCATGATACATTCGTCCAGCTCTACTAGCCTGGATACCCACTCAACAGTAGGAAGATAACTATTTCCCTATGGTGATATAAATGAAACCCTAAGATGATAACATTCCATATAGGTATGATAGGAAACTAATAAATACATCCCAATAATGACATTTATTCCTGTAATCTTAAGGATATAGAGGTCCCATGAGAAGGATAACTATCTACCACAAGGGGTAGTCCCTGTATTGGAATATTCCCTCAGACCACACATCAAATGGTGTGTCTAGGGTCTTCACACACTACTACAAATATGGCCTTTATCAGCGCTAAAAATGGCCTTTATCAACACTAGAAAAAGTGCTGATAAAGCCAGCGTAGATAAAGGGGGGGTCCCCTTTATCAGCGCTCCGAAAATCGCTGATATAGGACCCCTTTATTAGCACTTTCGTTTTAGCGCTGATAAAAGTTAAAAAATTTAAAAAATTTCAAAAAAAATTAAAAAAAAATTAAAAAATACTGCGAATCGGGTGGGCTTTTATAGCGCTTGATCCCCACATTTTACATTGCTTTTCTACCCCTGTACAGCACCCCATGCAACCCACGCACCCCCTTCACCCTTTAATAGCGCTTGCTGCTATATTCCCCCATGCGCGCGCGCCCCTGCCTCCCTCAGGATTTGAACTCGAGACCTCCCGCCTGCAAGCCTAAGCATTTACCACTACTCTATTTTGATTTGTCTTCCTATTCATGATATCTCTATATATATATATATTTATTAATATTCATTTGTATAGTAATATATATTTATATTAATATATATATAGTTATTAGATTATAATATATATATATAGTTATATTATAATATATATATATATATAGTTATATTAATATATATATATTGTAATATTAATATATATAGTGATATTAATATATATCTATATATATATATATATAGTTATATTTATTCGTATAGTAATATATATTTATATTAATATATATATATAGTTATATTAACATATATATAGTTATATTAATATATATATAGTTATATTAATAAATATATAGTGATATTAATATATATATTTATAGTAATACTAATATATATATGTAGTTATATTAATATATATATAGTTATTAGATTAATATATATATATATATATAGTTAGATTAATATATATATATATATAGTTAGATTAATATATATATATATATAGTTAGATTAATATATATATATAGTTAGATTAATATATAGGTATATAAATATTCATATATTGGTATTTTAAATAAAATGGATATTAGTTATTATTTAGATAAAGCTAATATATTTTATATGTAAATATGTCTAATTATTTATTTAAAAAATTTAATTTTTAGGTGCGAATATATAAAAAATATGTACATATAGTTATATATTTGATTATAAATAGCAGTGTATTATAAAAAAGGATGAAATTTCAAAGACATAATATCAATATGAATGTAATACCTTGGAATAAATTCAGTCCCCGCCAAAAAAAGCCAATAATACCCCCTTAAACGAGTTTGAAAATCCACAAAATGTTAAAAAATCTGGGTACCCTGACAAAAAACTCAGTTTTGGAGACCTTATGGACCTCTTTTAGCCTCGAAAAATGCTTGACCGGGGTTGCCCCATTCATACTGACGTAGAGCTCATCGTAGGCTTCGATTTGATATGTGGTAGAGCTCAAGCGGACACCCGGATCAAAAGTTATGGTCGTTTGAAGTTTGAGTTGCGTTTTCAACATATTTTGGATCTTTTTTTAATTTTTTTAATTTTTTTAGTCCTCAAATTGTTATTAAATGACTATTACTCGATAATGATTATCAAATTATTAATTAAAAATAATTTTTTAATTTTTTAAGAAGCCATTTTCACTAAATATCTTATATATTAAGTATAATAAGTGTAAATGTATATTTATACTTATATAAATATAATATATAATTTTTAAATATATTTTAGATAAGTATAAATGTAAATTTACACTTATTATACTTAATATATAAGATATTTAGTGAAAATGTCTTCTTAAAAGAGTCCCAGAAGGCCTCCAAAACTGAGTTTTTTGTCGGGGTACCCAGATTTTTTAACATTTTGTGGATTTTCAAACTCGTTTAAGGGGGTATTATTGGCTTTTTTTGGCGGGGACTGAATTTATTCCAAGGTATTACATTCATATTGATATTATGTATTTGAAATTTCATCCTTTTTTACAATGCACTGCTATTTATAATCAAATATATAACTATATGTACATATTGTTTATATATTCACACCGAAAAATTAAATTTTTTAAATAAATAATTAAACATACTTACATATAAAATATATTAGCTTTATCTAAATAATAACTAATATCCATTTTATTTAAAATACCAATATATGAATATTTATATACCTATATATTAATCTAACTATATATATATATTAATCTAACTATATATATATATTAATCTAACTATATATATATATTAATCTAATAACTATACATATATTAAAATAACTACATATATATATTAGTATTATTATAAATATATATATTAGTATCACTATATATATATTAATATAACTATATATATATTCATATAACTATATATATGTTAATATAATTATATATCTATATTAATATAAATATATATTACTATACGAATAAATATAACTATATATATATATATATTAATATCACTATATATATATTAATATTACTATATATATATAT
The DNA here is from genome assembly GCA_963277665.1 of Viscum album. Taxonomy (NCBI): domain Eukaryota; kingdom Viridiplantae; phylum Streptophyta; class Magnoliopsida; order Santalales; family Viscaceae; genus Viscum; species Viscum album. Next base: position 2,024,103,817 of record OY728125.1, read on the forward strand.
TAATATAACTATATATATATTATAATATAACTATATATATATATATATTATAATATAACTATATATATATTATAATCTAATAACTATATATATATTAATATAAATATATATTACTATACAAATAAATATAACTAAATATATATATATATAGAGATATCATGAATTGGAAGACAAATCAAAATAGAGTAGTGGTAAAGGGTTAGGCGCGCAGGGGGGAGGTCTCGAGTTCAAATCCTGCGGGAGGCAGGGGCACGCGCGCATGGGGGAATATAGCAGCAAGCGCTGTTAAAGGGTGAAGGGGGTGCATGGGGTGCGTGGGGTGCTATACAGGGGCAGAAAAGCACTATAAAATGGGGGGCTCAAGCGCTATAAAAGCTCACCCGATTCGCAGTATTTTTTAAATTTTTTTTAATTTTTTTTTAAATTTTTTTTAAAATTTTTTAACCTTTATCAGCGCTAAAATGAAAGCGCTGATAAAGGAAGCTCTGATATAGGACCCCTTTATCAGTGCTAAAAAAAGCGCTGATAAAGGGGTACTTTTATCAGCTCTTTTTTTAGCGCTGATAAAAGACCCCTTTTATCAGCGCTTTTTTTAGCGTTGATAAAAGACCCCTTTTATCAGTTCTTTTTTTAGCACTGATAAAGGGGTCCTATATCAGTGCTTTTCGGAGTGCTGATAAATGAGACCCCCCCCCCTATCTACGCTGGTTTTATAAGCGCTTTTTCTAGCGCTGATAAAGGCCGTATTTGTAGTTGTGAGGCCACTTGATACATGGAAGGTTGTCTGTGCCTACCCACTTTCCTAAGGGATGGGTTCACTCCCCAACCCATATCAGGTTTACCATATTCAGGTACTGATTTTCATAAAACTTTTTTCACCATTCCTTAAATATATATCTATATATTACACTGTATTTTTTATTTTAAAAAAAGAACAAACATTTAAAACAAATACACTTGTATTTATATATGAATGTATGAATGAAAAACTTCATGGAAACTCACTTGTTAGACTTGGAATAAACAAAACCCCAATACTTGAAATTGCATATTCATATGAAAAGCTAATTAGAATTCATGAACTTATAAATTTCATTCATAAATTCTTAAGAATCCATTTCCGAAGGTGATTCCGATTTATGAAAATTTTATTCAATGCTTATGAATATATTTATATTAGTGTATATATATACGTATGAATATATTAATATGATACATTTCATGAAAAATCATTAATATGTGGTTGTAATCATGATTTGTGTATGACATGCATGTAGATCGATCATTTAAACTGATAAGATTCCATAAATAGTCACTTTCTATATATTTTGAAAGAATAATTAATCCAAAATGATTATTATCTTTCAAATGAAACATAATTTGAATATCAATATACTATATTAACCCCTTTATATATATATATATATATTAAAATAACATGATTTTATCAATAAATATATTCTTACAAAAATCCATATGAATGATGGATTTATTAGAATACCCTAAGACATAAATTTAAAACCAACATCAAAATTTCTTAAAAGAGAAAAATAGGTTGGTATGTATTTTCATCCATATATATATCTTGGTAAAATGTAAAACTAAATTTAACCCTTGAAAATTAAATTTGGAAATGATAAATCTATTACACACATAATTTATGTAAAATAAATCTGAAAAAATAAACTCTCTTACATATATATATATAAGAATTAAATAAATAATTCTTAGTTTTGAAAAAATCACATATATATATATATATCTGTGTGTCTTTAATAAACACATCATGAAATCATAATTCATATCATGGGTATATAATAATATATATATATATATAACTTGAAAATTTGAATGTAAAATTTCCCTAATATCATATTTTCAGATATAACATAATACATAAATCATAAAATCATCCCTTATAAAATTTAGAAAGAATAAAAATCTGTAAAAAAAAGTTTAATAGAACCCATAGTTTGATAGAATTATAGAAGGTGAAGAAATGCTGAAAATTATGCTATCTTGGACACACACATGGTACTGAAAATTGGTTTCCCCCCAATTACAGTCACACATAGAAGGCTTTTATAGCAAAAAAAATGATTGATTAAAGCTTGTAGAGAAATATGGGATTTCAGATGAAGACAAAGAATATAATATTTCATTTACATATACTGTAATATACTCATCTGAAGCACGGAAATAGCTAAAAACATTGACTTGTTCAATAAAAAAATAAGTTAACAGGGATAGTTTTAATATAAAATAACCATGAATCGACATTTTCGGTCCATTAGAAACATAAAAATCATTTTTTTCAAGAAATACTGTATGAAATAGGGATATTTTTGACAAATCATATTCGATTCATATAATATAAACATCGTGACAAGTGAAACAAGATCAACCACAATAGCCAACCGATAGCAAAAACACAAGAGATCCAAAAACACGAATAAATCGGATTCGGACAGGCACACCAAGATATAAAAAACATCCTACCTCACAATGATAAAAGATGGAGAACACCTAACTACACTCTGAATCCTCATATTTGGATTTATAATGTGTGATTCGGAAACCCAAACTTCAAACAGACCACCAAGACTTTGGTCGAACTCCCCTACCGGCGCTTGGTTCACCTTGGTCGAAAACCCCATGGAGGATTCAACCCCATCACATATGGATTTGACTCAGTGTAAACCCTCATAGTACATTGTCTTGGATACGACTTTCTGGTGGACGACCATAGTTTCCCTACCAAAATCGAGACCTGACAGACCCCTAACCCCTATATTTGTTTTACCCAAAACGACAACCAAAACCCTTATCCTCTAACCTGATTCACCTTTTTTATTATTTTTATTATTATTATATCCTTTTAATTATTTATTTAATTTCTTTAATAAAGTCTATTTATGTAATTTTTATCAAAAAAAATTGTATAAAAAATAATATATGTAAAAAATAATATTCCAACGTTTAATTATAATAATTACATGATTCGTAGTTTTATAAAATAAAATTTAAAAAAAGTAATAATTTTATAAATCTAATATTAATTTATAATTTCAAAATTAATGATTATAATTTCAGATATATATATATATATATATCATTTTGAAAATCAAATTTATTAATTATATTTCATAAGTAGTATTCATTATTTCATATTAAATAATTATTATCATATTGAGTATTTATCAAAATAATTACAATAGTCAATATATATTGTTTTTATAAATTTTCTTATTTAAAATATTTTATCAAATACCCTTTGGATAAAAAAATTTGTTATTCAAATTATTTTTTAAAAAATAATAAATATATTCATATTAAAATATTGCTTAAAATAATGCTATAAAATTAATTTAAAAACTATATAACTATCTATAAACATTATTATATAATTAAAAAGTTTTCAAATTAATTAAAACACTTAATTTAAATTATTATTTTTAAAGAAAACAGGATCAAAAATATTATTTGTTTATTTTAATTATAATTTAATCCATTTAATATTATATTTTAACAATAAAACTAAGTTTATAATTTGTGGGTTGTTACATTATTCTCCCCTCAAAAGAATTGTGTCCTCCCAATTCATTCATCGGACTAAAAATAATTCTGAATTTTATTCTTTAGAGTTAGGACACACTAGGACCACTAAACTTATAGACTCTATAGTTTACACGACAACATCTAATCTCCCAAATTTTTTAGACTGTTTCTCTAATACAAGATATAAAGACTCGAGCCCAAGCTTCTAGACTTAGCTTATATAAAGGTTGTGAATTTGTTGAAAAAAAATAAATTGAATTAATAGACAAAATTTATTATATACCTGGAACTTTTACCGATCTAGGTTTTGGAGGATTATACAAACTTTACAACTTAACCAAACTATGAAGAACAAGATAAAATAAAAGAAAATACTTCATGTGTCTTAACTCATTAACCAATGAAAATACCGTCGGAAACACTACTAAAGTTGTAGAAAAATAATTTAAAACAAGGGGTGAGCATTAAATATGCCTAGTAAGGGGTTTTAAATTCTTTTATAAATCCTTTTAAATCGTTCTTTTGAAAATAATTTTGAAAACACATTTACAAATAACTTCCATAAAAATTATTTGAAATTACTTATGCCTTAAAAATACTATATCATTCTAGAAAATATTTATTTTCAAAACTCTTTTTAAACATATACCAGTGATTTTTGAAAAATATTAAGCAATCTTTTGAAAACATAACACTTGATGGCACTTGATACATGGAAGTTTGTGTGGGCCTACCCACTTTCCTAAGGTAAGGGTTTACTCCCTACTTCCTATCATGTTTTCCATGTTCATGTATCAATTTTCATAAAACCCTTTTCTTCTTTCCTTACAGATATATATATATATATATATACATTTTCCACTGGAGTTTTTATTTTAAAACATAACAAACATTAAAAACACATATGATAGTATTTGTATCTAAATGTATAAATGAAAACCTTCATGTAAATTCACTTGTTAGACTTGGAATAACTGAATATCATATACTTGAATTTTTATATTCATATGGAAGGTTAATTAGCATTTAGGAAAATATAAAATCCATTCATAACTTCATAAGAATCCATTTCTAAAAGTGATTCTTATAGATGAATATTTTATTCAATGATTATGAATATATAAATATTCATATATATATATATAATAATGCATATATTAATGTAAGATATCTCATAGAAAATCATAGATATATGGTCATAATCATGATTTTTGCATGGAATGCACATAGATCAATCATTTAAATTGATAATATTTCTTAAATAATGACTTGCTATATATTTTTAATGAATAATGAATCAAAAATGATTATTATAATTCAAATGAAACATAATTTGAATATAAATCTACTATATTAACCCCTTTATATATATATATATATATATTTATAAAACAGCATTATTTGATCTGTAATTAAATTCTTACATAAATCCAAATGAACAATGGATTTTTAAGAACTCATTAAGACATAAATTTAAAACCAACATTAAAATTTTGTAAAACAATAAAATAGGATGGTATATATTTCCATACAGATATATGTGTGTATATATATATATATATCATGGTAAAATGTCAAGAATAATTGAACCCTTACAAATTATATTTGAAAGTGAAAAATATCAAAAACACATAATTGAAATCAAAGTAATATGAAAATATAAACTCTCTTAAATGTAAATATAAAAATGAAAAAAATAATCCTTGGTTTTGAAAAAAACACTTATATGTGTGTGTGTGTGTGTGTGTGTGTGTGTGTGTGTATGTGTGTGTGTGTTTGTGTGTGTGTGTTTGATAAATACATCTTGAAATCATAATTCATATCATGGGTGTATAATATATATATCTTGAAAATTTGAATATAAAATTTCCCTTACATCATATTTCCCTACATAACATAAAACATAAATCATAAAATGTTTTCTTATAGAATTTAGAAAAAATAAAAAATCTAAATATAAGTGTAATAGCACCCTTACTTGAATTTCATTTATGAAGGTGAAGAAATTATGAAAATTCTATTACCTTGAACACACAAATGGGACTGCAAATTGGTTCCCCCTCCCAATTTTAGTCACACACAGAAGGATATTATAGGCAAAAAAATTATAGATTAAAGATTATAGAGAAGTATCTGATTTCAGATCAAGAAATTGAGTATAATATTTCATTTATATATACTGTAATTCACTCATCTGAAGTATGAAAACAACTAAAAAAATTTACTAATTAAATAAAAAAGAAGAAGTTAACTGTGATAGTTTCATTATAAAATTACCATGAATCGACATTTACAGTCCATAAAAAACAGACAAATAATTTTTTTCAGTCATGAATGTATGAAATAGGGATATGTTTGACAAATCAGATTCAATTCATACAATATTCACATCATGACAAGTAAAACAAGATCGACCACAATAGGAAGCCGACAAAAAAAATAGAAGAGATCCAAAAACAAGACTAAACCAGATTTAGATAAGGGAACCAAGATTTAAATACATCCTACCTCACAAATATCTAAGAAAAAGAACACCTAAACACCCTTAGAATCCTCGAATCTGGATTTATGATGTGGGATTTAGAATCCTTGACTATGAACGGGCCGCCAAAAATTTCGTCGGAATCCCCTACCAGTGATCTGTTCGCCTTGGTCGAAAACCCAATGGTGTATTGGACGCCATCATAGATGGATTTGACTCAGTGTCAACCCTTGCAATGAATCGGCTTGGTTACAACTTGCAGACGCACGACAACATCTTCCTCTCCCCAAATCAAGACCCGATAGACCACTAACCCCTATACTTATTTTCCCCAAAATGACACTCAAACCCCTTATCCTCTAATGTGATTCTCTTTTATTATTATTATTATTATATCATTGTAATTATTTATTTAATTTCTTAAATAAACTCTATTTAAATAAATTTTATCACAAAATTTTTATAAAAATAATGTATGTATAAAATAAAATTTTAACATTTAATTAAAATAGTTATCATAATTCATAGTTTTATAAACTAAAATTTAATATAGTAATAATTTTATAAATCTATTCTTAACTCATAATTTCAAAACTAATGATTATGTTGGTAAAAAATACCTCAAGGTATCGTTGAAGAATTTTTGAGATGATTCTGTTTGTGGAAAAAGAGGGCCTCTATGTTGTGTTTGTTGACAAAGCAAACCATGACGTACAAATTTGTTGAAAAAGGGGACTTCATGATGGAATGTCAAGTTAAAGGGATGTTGATAACAATCCATGATTGATTCAAGAACGACAACAAAGGAATGGTATATCTGGAGGCGTTTCAAAAAGATAATATTCAGGGTGGCACCGTTTTCCACTGTTTGCCAAATTTTTGGGCCTCAAAATTGACAAATAGAGAAAAGTGTTTTTGGAAAAGGGACTTCCGTTCCAATGTCTTGGAGGCTTGAAAACTTGTGCACCATATGTTTTTCGAGATCAGAACATCAAAATATCACAAAGGAAAAAAGGGGTTCCCAAGTTTTGGGTTTGGTCACGCAAGTAACTAGCGTGGTAGAGACTAGGGCGGCTGGACTTGCACGCCGAGAGGAGACTTGCGCGCCGGTGATCAGGGTGTCCAAATGGATATAAATAGAGTTCTAACCCTCTTCATTCGGTGTGAGTTAAACACTTAGAGAAATTTAGATCTCTTTTCGTGCAGGTTTTATGGTCGCACAATTGGGGGTGTGGTCGCGCGAGTATAAAGTTTTTCAGAAGTTTCACGCCAGTTGATAGTTGCATGCTGAAAGTGGTTTGGGTGAGAAAGGTTGTGAGTTGCCCAAGTTTTGAGTTGAAGAAATGGGTGTTGCATAAGTGTTTTGCTGACACTTTCATGCCAGACTTTGAAGAAGAATGATATTTGATAGTTTCACGCCAAAATTGGTTTGGGTGTAAAAGTGTGTAAGTCGCGCAAGTTTGGAGATGAAGAAGTGAGTGTCACGCAAGTGGTTGAGGTGAACTTGTGCTCCAGCTTGAACTTGAACTTCAGAACTTCTGTTCCAGCTTAAAGAAGTGTGCCAGGTATGGTTGAAGCATGCTGGTCTTTTTAGGTCTATGAAAAAGTAGGAAGATTGCCTGATACCCTCGGTGCAAAGTGAGATTCATCTACGGGTGAAAGTTGGTCTTCAGCAGAGCATTTACATACAACATAGGATGTATTCATTTGTGATAATAAAGAGACATATAAGTCTATAAACTATGAGTGGATCTTCTGAAGAAGCAGTGATGACACTTCAGTTGAGAGAGAAGTGAGATTTCATTTTGTGATTGGTTGTAAACCAGGAGGGATAGTGAGTCCGTTCCGAACTTGTAAGCAGCAGTGCGCTTATAGTGGAATTGTTACATCGGCACACTGCCGATGTATTCTCCTTGGACATAGCCCAGTGACGGTGAACCAAGTAAAAATCGCTATGTCCTGTTCATGCTTTAATTTTTATTCATACTCTGCATCGGGAAGGAGAGAGAAGAGAGTTTTTTCTAGCAGCAAAACAAGATCAAAAGGGGCAGTTGTTTTTATCTGTCATACCCTAATTCACCCCCTCCCATCCCTCTCAGGGTATCCTTCCAACTGGACCAAACAAATTATAATTTCATATATATATATATCATTTCAAAAATAAAATTTATTAATTATATTCAAAAAGTAGTAGTTATGATTTCGTTTTAAATAATTATTATCATAGTTATTATTTATAAAAATAATTACAATAGTCAATATATATTGTTTTTAGAAATTTATTTATTTAAAATATTTTATCAAATACCTTTTTGATAAAAAATATTATTCAAATTCTTTTCAAAAAAATAATAAATATATTTTTATTAAAATATTCCTAAAAATAATTCTATAAAATTAATTTGAAAACTATATAATTATCTATAAGCATTATTATAAAATTAACTTACGATCAAAATAATTAAACCACTTAATTTAAATTATTATTTTTAAAGAAAATAGGCTCAAAATAATATTAGTTTGTTTTAATTATAATTTAATCCTTTTAATATAATATTTTTATAATAAAACTAGGTTTATAATTTATCGGCTTTTATATACCCAATCATGCACCCAAGGCCTATTTCACTCCAAATAAGGAGCACCTAAAAGTATCAAAATAAGAATGACTATAACCAAAACTCTCGAGGAAGGTCCACCCAGAAATCCAGGCACATCAAAGTGGTAATCACAACTAAACACAAATAAAAGAGGTAATACATAAAAACAACCTAAAAAGTTATCCATAATGGAGTGAGAGGTATTCCATAACCAAAACCAGAAATTCAATAAATTATATCCAAAAAACATCAACACAAATTATCCCAAAAAGGAACCATCCAAGAAGTTCCAATAACCAAAGGCAAAACTTGAAAAACAATATTACAACCACTATAAGAAAGGTCCCAAAACTGCGCATCCACAAAAGGATCAAACCCAAGACAAATACTGAAATCCAAACAAATAAAATTGAACATGAACTAGACAACCACAATAGATTCAAACTCTAGTGGACTTAATAAAGGAGTGAATAGTATACCCTAGATCCCAACATTGGAATCAAAAGAGATATCTTTTCTTACAATGAGAAAAACTCTTTTTCCCATTCTATAGATCATCATTCTTCTTCCCTTACTCTATAGATTATCCTGATGCCCACTATTCCTTCATTTCACATCATATAGAACTAATGCATCACCAACCATAGATTTCCTAGACTGTTCTGCTTCTACCCAAATAGGCTCAACAATAACCTCCTAAAAAGATTTTATGCCAGATGAAAGTGTATATAAACTAGAATCTAGGGTAATACCATCTCCAAAGAAAATATCTTTCTTAGAATCACTAATAACTAACTTTTGGGAAAGATGATCAAATTTAAAAAGTGATTGGTGTACTCTCTCACGGGTCGATCTCCCTGATGAAAGATTAAAATCTCCCAAGAATTCTCTCATTTTTCAACATCTAGAAAGAAATATTGGATAAATTCCATATTAAATAGTTCTGAAGACATACATTCACACAGTAGAGTAGGAACTATCTACTCCAACCAAACTAGGATAAAATAGTCAAGATAACTCCCTACACCTCTCACTCTTAATGCTTCAGGTGTTCCAAAAGAATAAAGGATCACTTCGATCTATTTTAACCACCTTGTATATTTTTATTACCCTCAACCACCATAAAAAAGATGGGGGATGATGATCCACTGAGTACAAAATGGGGTTAGATCATAAGGAAGGACCCACGTCTACCACTCCACTCAGAGTCTTCTTAGGCACTAGAACTGAAGAAACTCTTTCAACCATCCTAGGAGGCATATTAAAACAAACATAAGACATGAACCATATAAATTATTACTTCAAATCGAAAACCCAACTATTCCACCATAAGGTAGAAATATAGTAAAAAAACAACAAGCACTCAAAGGAGGACCCAAAACATTCATACCCAAAGAACTTTTATTTTTTTAAACCACCATTTTCAGCAAAGAATTATGAAATAACCTTCCACCATGGTGTATACATGAAAAAAAAGCCCACATGATCTTTAAAAACAAAAATTCCTTGGTATAACACACACATATTTCCCCAATAATTCAAGTCACACAAAATTCCATTCAAAATATCATTTAATTTTCAAAAATAAGAATAAAAAGGAATGATCTACACAACTAATTTTCCTTTTGAAAATAAAATACATGCTTTTTAAAAAAAATTATTTTTCCTCATAATTCATAAAACCCGGTTTGAGAAAGAACATTTTAAGAAATTTCTTCGCTTTCCAAAATAAGGTTCTAGAACCAAATAAAACCAAAACACTTCAAAACCTTCAAAAAAATCTTCTCAAGAACCACATTTAAAAAGGTCATCAAACAAATATGCAATCCACCTCTAAAAAAGATAACCACTTTTGGAGATAACCTAAATCGAGAGTGTAATGCCATAAAATTCTAAAATAATAACATTGTGTTTGATTGTGTGTATGACATGCACCAAAAAGTGTGTAAAGGTATATAATATCCCAAGTCCTTAAAATATAGTTAATATTTTAAATAAATTAAATCTATCTTTCAATTAATTTTATACTAAATTAGTATGCATTGTGTGTAGTAGTATTAAGGTAATATATATGTTATAAAAAATATTGAAGTTTCATTATTTGATGAATAGTGAAAATATTAAATTTTAATTCAAAACTTACTATTCATATAATTTATTTATATAGTTAAATTATATTTTAATTTGGTTTTAAAGTTTATTTAGATAACGTTTTAATAAATTTACCCCATATATGACACTAAAATAAATTCCACTTTGTTATTAGATATAATAACATGTCAAACTTTTAAAAATTTTAAATAAAACCCTATCTTTGTCATCCTATCAGTGGGATTAAATTTAATTTAGTTTCTACCATGTATGTTATTGGAATTTTGAAAAATAGATTTAATATTTGGAATCCGAATAATTTATAATTTATAATAATTTCGTCTTAGTTTTTGACCAAAAATATTAGTGAAAGTAATTAAAATTAATTATAATGATTAAGAGGAAAATTAACTTAAAAAGGGACTAAACCTTAAACATAAGAGACCAAATGATTTAGAAAATTTTCCAAAAATCCATTTTGTGGCCATATTTCTGCCCTATAATCCATTTTATATAATTTTTTCCATTATTGGATCCACTTTAAAGGAAAAAAAAATCAGTGGAATTCATTTTTCCAAAATTTACTAGAGTGTCACTCCTCCTCCACTATAAAATGGCACACAAGCATTCCAATTCCTCACACCTCTGAAGCCACTTTTTCTCGACCATGATTGGACCAAATATCTCCTAAAAATGATTCCCCTAGAACTAGAAGCCTCACCTTGAGAATAAATCCAACCAAGAAATCCCTTTAGTGAAAACTAAAAGGAGTTACCAAAAAAAGAGGTAACATCCTTCCTCAAGCACTTTAGTTTTATTTCTTTTTCCAATCATTAAATTATTATTATTTAATTATTATATAACAAAACTAGTATAAAAAATATTTTGAGGTGTTTTTATGGTAATTTTTAGACCTAAACTTACACACACCTTCATCTAATGGATAATGAACTTACCATTTATGTGTACAACGAACTATCGCCTCACAAAATGAAGTTGTTCATTTTTCCTTTACCACCTTTAGTGGTTGGGAATTATGATGGAAACTCTATTTATATATGTTATATATGATATTAATAATTTATTTATACTTTTTTAATTCTTTTATAGAACAAACCATTATGTTCTCAATTTATTGTAAATACGATAACATCGTTTGTTGAAGTGTGGACTACGGCCCCCACAAAGCGACGTGACTGGTTCACACTATATGTGGAATGTATAGAGGATTGTTTTAACAAAACTAAATAAAATAAATGAAATTGATATTATAATAAATTTAAAATATAATTATATATATATATATATCATTTAATTTTCATTTGTTGATATGACCATGAAATGAAAGGAGCATTCGTGTGTACGTACAGCCTACCATATCCATTAACGGTACATTTCACTTCGTTTCTCCAAACTTTATGGATTATTATAAATAAAAATATACTTAATATATATTATAATAAATTCATGGTTTAAATTTTTGATATGTTGAAACCATGATCTATATAAGAATAAAACATGTAACAAGTCAAAACATACTTGAAAAACAAGGAAATTAACACCCAAAATAGTGAAAATGAAGAAATATTGTTAACAAATGGGTAATAGGATATTATAAAAATGTCATATATGATATCATAAATATTAATATGGTTATTTTATAAGTTATTTAAATGTTTAAACCCATTATACAGGAAGTTGTAGGTTTTTTACCTAAAAGGATATGCAAGTTATGGGATTTTCATTTCACTTTTAACATCTGTGAGATAAATATCGTATTCACCACTAACTTTTTTGTGTGATATATCTAATAACACTTTTGGATATATTATATCAGGGATTATTTTATATTAATGGTATTTATATCTTTCATTTCATGGTATTATGATTCAAATGTTACAAAGTGGTAAAGGACCCTTTGAAATGTTTAAAGATTATTTTCCTCATGAATGTTTGTAATGATCTTCCAATAGTATTTCTATTCTATAAAGAATACTATATTTTTGTGCACATAATTTCTTAAATATGATTTACATACTTGAATTTTACATATAATATCATTATTCATTCATTATTAATGGTATTTTGAGTTTTAATTTGGAATATTTGTTCTAAGGGGATTTGAGTTAAAAGTTACCAAGTGGAAAAGAATTTCATAACATAATTTTTTTTCATTAAGTTATATAACTTCCATATTATTGATAATATTCTTTGATTATGTGTATAATGATTTTAATAACCTATTTATGTATTTACACTTCTTTATTTGTATTTAATTTTAATATACATATAATCAACTCATTAATTGATTCTCACCTCAATGTTACTATCAAGAACCGAATCTGGTTGCCATCAAAACTGGGACCTGACCTGGTCCATGATAAGGCCATAAGGCTGTTCCATATCCCGAAAACTAGGCATAGGGGGTTGACTATCATAAAAAATGGTTTGGGAATGATTTAACTGAGTTAGGATACATAAAATAAATAATAATGAAGAATAAAACAATTCTAAAAATTCATGCAAACATGACATAAATAAAATTAAGAACTGAATACAAGGCTTTAAAACATGACACAAGAGGTAAAAACTACAAAATAATTAGTAAAAAACATCCCAAGGACAACCACATGACAAGGGTTCTTCACCCATGTGTCTTCTCCACAACACCGCACCATGGAAGGAAACTAACAACATGAACCGCCATCTCCAAAGGCATTTCCACTACGTGTGTCAAACATAATAAAGTATAATAACACCCAAAGTTATATGTAGGGTGTGATAATAATCCCAATAGGATAATAACCAATTATTCCATATGATAATCATTAGAAGATAAAAATATTGCAAGTTTTTTTTATAAACAAGATATGGTATCAATAATGTTTAAAGTGAAACTTTTAAAGGAAAACAGTTTTCAAAGGGGTGACCTCAAAGAATGAATAAATTTAAATAAAAAATGTAATATACTGAATTTTCTAGCCAAAAAAACATAATCCAACGGTAAATACCAACTAGTCAATGTGCACTAGTCACAGGAATAACCCTATGTACTAGCTAGTTGTGGGCCCCAGGTACCTTGTATCTCGGTGTAAAAGTAACCAGATAAAATATCTATTCTCATGCATGATACACTAGAAGGAAACATACCCATAACCTAGTAGTCCCCAATCATCATAATTATATTTCTTTTAGTGTTTTTAATGTCAAATTTTCTATGTGAAACAAGGACAAAAGCACTCTGGATCACTAGCATGCTAGTACACGTCTGCCCACCTAGATACTCGGGTTTCCCTCTTTGTGCTAAATCAAGTTTCACATTCTATAAAATGTGTCATTTACATGTAAAAACGCCATTTATGGTCATAAACACTAAAAAAATTATCTAAACATGCTTTTCTCTATTCATATAACTCAAATAAACACTTAGAATTTCGATATGAAAATCACAAAGTAAATCAAAACATTGAACATAAAATCTATTTAAAATACATATTTTAAAACCAAATTCATTACAATATTATACCAAACCTTAATTGGAAGAAATAAAACATTTTAATAAAACCATTCCATGAATTATAAAAAAAACCCAATTGGTATAATATAGAATGCATATAAAATACAACCATTTTCACACAAAAATACCACTTAAAAATCGACTGCTGAACAAATGCAACAAAAAATAGTTTTCTTACAACAAAAAAAGAAATAGGAACATTACAAAAATATAAATCTAGAAATACAACTCATTATACAATGCTCACACATGGAATCACCTTCAAAAAGTGTCAAAACCCTCAAATCCTTGTGTGAAACTTCAACCGCACCACCGCTGCACCACAAGGGAGTGGAAATGAACCTAAAACCACAATATTGGGCCAAGAAACTCAAAAATAAAACCCTATGTATGAATCCCAACTTCAAGAAATTTGGATCTTCAAAAAAATTGGAATAAATTCCCATGAATTGGAAAAATCAAGGAAGGGAAATCACTTACATGACAATCCTTGAAATTTCTCCACAAAATACACCCTTAAAAATTGAGTTCCAAGTGAGGTTGAGTGATCTTGGAGATATCCATGGATTCTAGGCATGAAATTTGTAACACCCCGACCCCAGTTAGCTAGAGTCAGTGCATTATTACATAACATTGTCATGATCACAAAAGGTCAATTCTCGAAAGACCGATTAGTTTAGTAGCCTTGGAAACACTAGATACATTCATAAAGTTTTACATTACATCATAAAGTGAAAAACTACAACAAAATAGTATCCATAGTCCACACTCATATCCCCTCAGGCTATCCCTACAGGTCAGTCATAAAATACTTCTTCACATCCTGGGGAAAATAAAACATAAAAAGGGGTGAGCTCAGATGCTCAGTAAGGATAACAATATAGAGAAAACATTCATAAATAAGCATAAACATTTAAGGAAATGTATAACAAATACAAAAGCCTTTTAAACTTGAACTACATAATAATACAGAAAAAATGAAATGAAGTAATGCCATTTTCTTATTCACATGGATATTCGACTAGTCGAATAATCACATGAAATATCATTAACCACTTTCATAATGATGGAATACATAATGCCAGACTATCATAACCATGTAGCCAAGGCCTCGTGCCAAGACTACAAATAAGATTTTTTCAAGGCCTGATGCCAAGACACTAGTTTGTCTCATTAGACCTATCGATGCATCAAGGAGCTATAGCGGGCTCCACCCGTCACTTACTAAGTCCAATGCATTCCTCATATGAACAGGTTTAAACATAACATAAACATTCGTATTAAAAATAGCATACAAAATGTAAATACTTTCTCCATAAACCATGAATGGTATAAAAATAACACAACCACAGTCAAACATATCACAAAACCTTCAATACAATATAGAAGTTTTGTATCATAATAAATCAACTTCAAATAATCTTAAAATCCATCAAAGTATGTTGACATAGATGAAATCAAAACTATCTCAGAGAAATATCTCTTGTTTCTAAATCATTTAAAAGTCACATAATTATAAAATAAAACATTTACTTTGAAAATATTCTTATAAGCTTTTAAGGGAAGATTCGAAGATTTTTCAATGGTGTAAAATATCCACACCCATCGTATAAGTTAAAAAAACATTCTTACCTTAATTTGTCGAAAATCTTAAAAAGGTCCTTGTTTGGAAAATGACGTAAAGATTCCTTTATAAACCTCTTATAAAAATTTAAACAAGGTTATAAATGAATTTAAACCATATTCAGAAAAATATTAGAATTTTTTGAAATACGTTTTTAAGAAACATGGATGTGGATGATAAAGAGGTCCCAGAAGATAATTACGTATAAACAACCTCAGATAATGAAGAGATTGTGAAATAAACCCTTACTTTTTTGTAATCAATCGAGTTGTACGGAAAAAAGTTAATAACAACAAAATGAATCAGAGAACACCATGAATATAAATAGAATCATGATAATATATATATAAAACGATAGTACACAATACACCTTATTTAACTGATAAGTGGCGAACAATGGAATTCTCACGGAATTAAAAGCGAGATAAGAAACCCCTTACTTTGCACTTTAATTTAGTCGAGGGTAAATTTAACCCCTTATATGAAGACTATAGTATGTTATTAAATTATACCAGAACCATATTAATATTTATGATATCATAAATTATTCATGTATTACTTTATACTTCCCATTTAATAATAATTTCCATGTTATATTAATATTTCGGGTAATAATCGTTTTCTTTATCGTACATGTTTTAACTTGTTACTCTTGATTGTATCACTTAAATCATGATTGAAATACTTACAGAATATAAAACATGATTTATATATCACATATATTTAGAATATAAATATGTATAATAGAAATATATATGAAATGGAAAACACCATTTATGGAGACGGTAGTCCATACGTACGCATAAACGTTGTTTCTATTTTTATTTAGTATTGAACGGAAGTAAGTGAATAAGATATATGTAAGTACATAAATAATTATATATATAAATATATATATCTCTCCAGTATCATTATTATGTCATATATTACATACTTATTAGTAATATATATTTTTATAATCGTCGATTAATGGTGAACTTGGAAATGAATCTCATCGCGTCATGGAGAAGGTAATCCGTACGTACGCATGAGTGAAAATATCATTCTTTTGATATTCAAATAATATATAATTGGATGGTATATCATATATACAGAATCCTTATCATGTTATATTTATTATTTATATCAAATACATATCATTATTATACCCATCCAAATAATAATATATTGAATAACAATTACCCCACGACGTGGAGACGGTAAGTCGTACGTACGCACGTATGGTGACATGTCATTAAAAGGGTGGATAGAATAATTAATTTTGTTGTACCAAAATTATAATAGCATAGTAGTATATTTAAGATATTGTAGTTATTATTTTATAATGGAAACAAAAATGAAAAAGGAAGTGGAAGAATAAAGGAACTTGAAAGAGGGCGGTGAAATCATTACCTCTTTTTCGGGTTCTTCCTTTTTATTTGATCAAAAGGGCTCCTTAGGTTGGATTTCTTATCAAACTAAGGCCTCCAGGTTTAAGGAAGGATAGTTGAGAGGGTATTTGGGCAGGTTTTGGCCGATCCAAATGGATTAGAATGTGTAAATTAGAGTGAAGGAAGAGTTCCCTTTTATAAGAGGGGTGAGAGAACCTTAGGAAAAACATAAAATATTATTTTATAATAAATTCATATTCGGTTTATAATGGCTCCAAATTGATTTATTTCGATTCTAAGGTGGGGATGGGTCAAAATACACTCAACTAATATGTTTTAGACAGGTTTGGGTCACTTTATTAATGTTATCTTTTAGTTTTAACTCTTAGTTAATTAGTTTGACATTTACCATGCCTCTTTGTATTTTTATATTATATGGTTAATAAACTTACTATAAACTTCCAATTGACCCCCATGTGGTCCATTACATATAGACATATCATGATATAAGTCCTTTCCTGAACCTAAGATTTTTAGGAATAGAATATCAATTAATAATATAATACTTTTATAAAAAACTCTTTTTTGTCAATTTTGACACTATTGGGTATTTTGTTTTTGATAAATTCATAAAAGCATTATTACTTCAAAAAAAATTCATATAAAAATCCTAATATGTCATATTAACCTATAAAATTGTTTTAATTCATAAAGAGTCTCAAATTACATTTATTGGGGTATTTATAATATCAAATATCTTAGTCTTTCATTAATACGGTAATTACTGCATCATCAATGTATCATAAATAAATTAAATTATCTAATGTCTAAAAATTATAAATAAAATACCATTATATAGGAAATTATTTTATCTTTCTAATTAATATTTATAATCGAATTTATCTTATGTATAACCCTATATTAAAAATGTTTTAGTTAGTAAACGTTGATTTTAACTCTTTTAACTCTTCTTTGAATTAAATAATAATTAGGACATGTTTTAGGGTAATATTAACATCATTATTACCCTTAATTACCCTATCTACTTTTAACCGTGGAAAATAAAAGTAAAAAGTTACTATTCACCAAAAATTATTTTTATCTTATTGAACCACATTTTACTCCTTGATATTAACCGTGTCTCTCAGATTTTTGAAATTCCACTGAGAGAAGCGGTAAAATTAAGTTTTATGTGAATTTACAAATTCTCCTAGGAGATGGGTAAAGGATGGTGAAAAGTTTAATAAAATTTTATATATATCTAAAATTATTATAAAATGACTCCAATGAATTACATTTAACTTATATAGGTATTATGTATCTATTTTGACCTAAAATAAATTTAAATAAAATAAATAATTATTTAAATAAAAATTCGGTTTGAAATTGTAACTCAGTGTTTTTCACTATTCATCAAAAATTGAAAGTTTTCATAAAAATACCAAAAATTCACCCTAAGATAATTTTGATATTACAAATCAAAAAATGAAGTCCATTTTGAAAGCTAAAATTTATAAAATTTCAAAAAGTGGGTATTACTATTCATAACGGCTAGTTTGGTAAGTTATGGTGCGCTTCAACTCGGTGTTGCCTGTAGTGAAAGTTATTGAATTACTTTGAAAAAATAATGTACTATGAAATCTTGGGGTGTTACATTCTTCCCTCCTTTAATAAATTGTGTCCTTTCAATTTGAAATTTTTCTTCGAAAATAAAAGGTTGAAAATTCAAAATACCATTGTGGGAAAACCCACATCGGAAATTGGGTTAATAAAATTTAGTCTTAATAAGAGGAAAAGGGGAATGAAAAAGTCACCACCAAATTATGATCTCAATTAGGAGATCATTGGTGGAAATTAGGGACACATAATTGGAGGAAAAACTTAAATATTTATAGGGAGTGATTGAGGACATCAATCATAAACAATTGTAGAATTGTGGGACTCAAAGCAACCAATCTATGATGATTTAAAATACCATCGGTTCAACAAAATGTAAGGTATTTGGATGACATATTTTTTGGTTTTAATATTCCTTACCTAAAGTTTAAGAATTTATTTCTTCATAGAATAAGAGAGGAAAAATGTATACTTGTCAAGTAGATTTCCATCCATTAACTAATTTGTACCACAAACTCATCTTTCACTCTAAAAGATAATAAAACATAAAAAAATATTCTATTTATCCTATTCATATAGGGTTACAAAAAAATGAATTTATAATTCATCTACCAGAACCTTTTTGAAAAAACTATATTATTCAATCATACACATCATGTGGGTTAGTGATAGGTGATACACCGTTGTCTCCCTTCGGTTGCGGGTTCAAGTCTCGTGGCCTTGCCGGACGCGACGGGTTGCCACTCGACCTCTGGGTTGTACTTTTTATGGAAATCCAAAAATAACCTTAACAATAGTATCCAATTTCAAACTTAATCCATTTCAGCCTTTAAAATTACCCAAAATACTTATATCCAAACTCTTAGTCCAAAATTTATAAACAAGTTAAACATAATGAGGATCCTTATTTCCAGGTAATAACATGTGAACACCTTCATCATGTATTCTTTTACAACACTGCAACATCCTGAATTACCAAAATCAACCATCTCTTATTCCAAAAACACTACCTCATTATTAGGACCATATTAAGGATTAGCTTTCCTTCAACCATGTATTTTCAAAAAAAGTGTAGCTTACTATTAAGTCACTTTTCTTAGAACCATATAATCTCAAATCCTCAATAAAATAGTATTGCAGTATAATCCTTATTTATATACATAATTCATGTAACTAGTATACTGTTGATACAACACTCAAATGAAATAATTCTATAATAACAACACAAGAACACTAGTCATTCATCTTCATCTGAGGTAGTATCATAACTTGATTATTATCCAATAACATCATTTTTGGTATAATCTTATGAATAGTACATTGATTCGTGTAGTGTCCCAACGCCTTGCAGATGAAGCATTGTACATTTGAAATTTTTTTTACCCTTGAAACCACGTACTTGGTGTCCTTTATTCTCCATACTTATAACAAACTCCCATTCACTACAGGCAAGTTCCATGGTGTTTCTTCCCACAGTTATCACATATGGGAAAATTCTTCTTTTCCCTCTTCCCTTTATCCATCTTTTTATCATCCATCCCTTTCTTCTCTTGCTTCCCTTCAAAACCATAGGACTCGGAGAATTATTTACTTATCTTATTAACACATGATACTATTTCTTCATATGTTGAGAAACATGGGAGAAAATTTCCCATCTAAATGTTGTCTTAATACCGTGAAATATATAATCGTTATTACTCTTTGGATCATACGTATTGCTGGAGTTCATATTCTTTCTAATGGGCGCCATTTCTATACAATGGCATACACTAGATTAGTTTATGAATCACAATACATAAATCCAAACTTCTAAAACACTTAACATAAATTGAAAAGTTTATGGATATAATACATAATCATAAATAAATTAATTGAGGAATTATATAATCATAAACCCTTCATAATTATTTGTAAAGAAAATGAGAATTATCCTAAGCATATCCCTCAGGAGTGTTATAACCAGGAGTGCATCAAGGCCCGTTGTCATGCACCAATTCCCATTCGTGTCTAGCTCAAAGCGGGGTTTTTGGGTTTTATGCCTAGGTACATCTGTTCTAGAGCCGCCTCTACCTGCCTGTATCCAGATAGGGATGTATTGCTCGGAAAAATCACAAAATATCTACAATACCAAAATTCTAGGAAGTTATTCTATACTAATCCTCAAATTTCATCTTAGGTCTATGTGCTCTAATCAGAGTTTATCTAAATATAGATTCCAAGTTTTGTACTAAACTTCCTCTGATGCCAACTGTAATGCCCTGACCCCAGTTACCCAGAGTCAGTGCATTATTAAATAACATTGGTTTGATCACAAAATATCAAGTCTCGAAATACCGATTAGTTTAGTAGCCTTGGAAACACAAGATACATTCATAAGGTTTACATTACATCATAAAGTGAAAAACTACAATAAAATAGTCTCTGTAGTCCACACTCATATCCCCTCAGACTATCCCTGTAAGTCAGTCATAAAATAATTCTTCACATCCTGGAAAAAATAAAACATAGAAAGGGGTGATCTCAGATGCTCAGTAAGGATAACAATATAGTGGAAACTTTCATAAATAAGCTTAAACATTTAAGATAATGTATAACTAAAACAAAAGCCTTTTAAACTTGAACTTCAGAATAATATGGAAAAAATGGAATGAAATAATTCCATTTACTTATTCACATCGATATTCTTCTAGTAGAATAATCACATGCAATATCAATAACCACTTTCATAATGATGGAATGCATAATGCCAAACTATCATAACCACATAGCCAAGGCCTCGTGCCAAGACTACAAATAAGATTTTGTCAAGGCCTCGTTCTAAGACACTAGTATGTCTCATGAGACCTACCGATGAATCGAGGAGCTATAGAAGGCTCCATCTGTCACTTACTAAGTCCAATGCATTCCTCATACGAACTATTTTAAACATAGCATAAACATTCATATTAAAACTAGCATATGAAATGTAAATAATTTATCCATAAAATATGAATGGTATAAAAATAACACAACCATAGTGAAACATATCACAAAACATTCAATACAACATGGAAGATTTGTATCATAATAAATCAACTTCAAATAAGCTTAAAATCCATCAAAGGATGTTGACATAGATGAAATCAAAAATATCTGAGAGAAATATATCTTTTTTTGAAATCATTTAAAAGTCACATAATTATAAAATAAAACATTTACTTTGAAAATATTATTATAAGCCTATAAGGGAAGCTTCGAAAATTTTAAAACTGTGGAAAATAGACGCACCCGCCGTATAAGTTAAAAAAAGACATTCTAACCTTAATTTTTCGAAAAGTTTAAAAAGGTCCTTGTTTGGAAAATGATGTAAAGGTTCCTTTATAAACTTCTTATAAAAAGTCAAAAAAAGGTATAAATCACATTAACCCATATTCTTTTAAATAGTAAGAATGTTTTGAAATAAATTTTTAAGAAACATGGATGGGGTTGATAAATAGGTCCTAGTAGATAATTATGTATAAACAACCTCAGATAATGAAGAGATTGTGAAATAAACCCTTACTTCGTTGTAATCAATCGAGTCATATGGCCAAAAGTTAATCACAAAAAAATGAATAAAAAATACCATGAATAAAAATAGAATCATGATAATATATATATATGAAATAAAAGTACACAATACACGACATTTAAAATATAAGTGGTGAACAATGGAAATCTCACGGAATTAAAAGCGAGATAAGAAACCCCTACCTTGCACTTTCCTTTAGTCGAAGGTACATTTAACCTCCTGTATGAAGACTATAGTATGTTATTAAATTATACCAGAACCATATTAATATTTATTATATCATAAATTATTCATTTATGACTTTATACTACCCATTTAATAATAATTTCCATGTTATATTAATATTTCGGGTTATAATCGCTTTCTTTATCGTATGTGGTTTAACTAGTTACTATTGATTGTATCACTTAGATAATGATTTAAATACTTAAAGAATATAAAAAATTATTTATATATCATATATATTTAGAATATAAATATGTATAATAGACATATATATGAAATGGAAAACACTATTTATGGAGATGGTAGTCTGTACGTACGCATAAATGTTGTTTCTGTTTTCATATATTATTGAACGAAAGTAAGTGAATAAGATATATGTAAGTACATAAATAATTACATATATAAATATATATATATCTCCAGTATTATTATTATGTCATATATTACATACTTATTAGTATTATATATTTTTATAATCGTCGATTAATGGTGAACTTGGAAATGAATCTCATCGCGTCGTGGAGACGGTAATCTGTACGTACGCACGAGTGAAAATATCATTCTTTTGTTATTAAAATAATATATAATTGGATGTAATATCATATATAGATAATCCTTATCATGTTATATTTATTATTTACATCAAATACACATCATTATTATACCCATCCAAATAATAATGTATTGAATAAAAATTACACCACAACATGGAGACGGTAAGCCGTACATACACACGTATGGTGACATGTCATTCAAAGGGTGGATAAAATAATTATTTTGGTTGTACCATAATTATAATGACATCAAATTATATATAAGATACTGAATTTATTATTTTAGAATGTAAACAACAAAGAAAAAGGAAGTGGAAGAACAAAGGAACTTGAAAGAGGGTTGTGAAATCATTTTATCTTCTTCGGGTTCTTCCTTTTGATTTGATCAAAACGGCTCCTTAGGATGGATTTATGATCAAACTAAGGCCTCTAGGTTGAAGGGAGTATATTTTAGAGGGTATTTGGGCAGGTTTTTTGCGATCCAAATGGCTTTGAAGATGTGAATTAGAGTGAAGGGGGAGTTCCCATTTATAAGAGGGGTGAGGGGAACCTTAGGAAAAACATAAAATATTATTTTATAATAAATTTATATTCTGTTTATAATGGCTCAAAATTGATTTCTTTCGAGACTAATCTGTTAATGGGTCGAAATACACAAAACCAATAGGTTTTAGATAGGTTTGGGTCACTTTATTAATGTTATCTTTTAGTTTTAACTCTTAGTTAATTAGTTTTACATTTACCATGCCTCTTTATATTTTTATATTATATGGTTAATAAACATACTATAAATTTCTAATCTACCCCCAAGTGGTCCATTAATTATACACCAATCATGATATAAGTACTTTGGCCGAACCTTATATTTTTGTGAATATAATATCAATTAATAATATAATATTTGTTTTAAAAACTCTTTTATGACAATTTTGACACTGTTGGGTATTTTGTTTTTGATAAATTCATAAAAGAATTATTACTTCGAAAAAAAATCATATAACAAATCCTAATATGTCATATTGTCGTATAAAATTATTTTAATTTATAAAAAGTCTCAAATTATATTTATTTGGGTATTTATAATATCAATTATGTTAATCTTTCATTAATATGGTAATTACTGCATCATTATTATGTCATAAATAAATTAAATTATTTAATCTTTAAAAATTATAAATAAAATACCATTATGTAGGAAATTATTTTACCTTTATAATGAATATTTATAATCTAATTTATCTTATGTATAACCCTATATTAAAAATGGTTTAGTTATTAAACTTTGATTTTAACTCTTTTAACTCTTCTTGGAATTAAATAATAATAAATGTTATAATCGAATACAAGTGGACCTAAATGATAATATTTTATTCCTAAGGTTGTTTTTGGTTGAGATACATTTTTTCAATAGAATTAGGACATGTGTTAGGGTAATATTAATATCATTTTTACCCTTACTTACCCTATTAACTTTTAACTGTGGTAAATAAAAGTAAAAACGTTATTATTCACCAAAAAATATTTTTATCTTATTGAACCACATTTTACTCCTTGATATTAACTGTGTCTCTCGGAGTTTTGAAATTCCACTCACAGAAGTGGTAAAATTAAGTTTTATGTGAATTTGAAAATTCTCCTAGGAGATGGGTAAAAGACGGTGAAAAGTTCAATAAAATTTTTATATATCTAAAATTATTATAAACTGACTCCAATGAATTAAATTTAACTTATATATGTATTATGTATCTATTTTTACCTAAAATAAATTTAAATAAAATAAATAATTATTAAAATAAAAATTCAGTTTTAAACAATAACTCAGTGTTTTTCACTATTCATAAAAAATTGAAAGTTTTCAGAAAAAAACCAAAAATTCACCCTAAGCTAATTTCGATATTCCAAATCCAAAAATAAAGTCTATTTTGAAAGATAAAATTTATAAAATTTCAAAAACTGGGTATTACTATTCATAACGGCTAGTTTGGTAAGTTATGGTGCGCTTGAACTCGATGTTTCCTGTAGTGCAAGTTATTGAATTAATTTTGAAAAAAATGTACTATAAAATATTGGGGTGTTACAAAATGAGGATGAAATGGGCACATTAGTGTTTATTCCTGAGGGAAATGGTAATTTAAAAACAATTTTAATGAGATGGATAAAGTTGCACGGTTTTCCTACACGGATTGGCAAACTGTGCACTCAAACCATGTGCCCAGTTTCATCCACTAAAAACATGTTAAAATTATTCCAATTTTAGGGGCTATAAGGGTGAAATATATGTTAAATGAGGGCCAATAATAGGAGAGTAAAATACTTGAAAATAAATCCATGGAAGTGAAAATTCTCTCGACCATGAAAGAAATTCCGCCCTGAACAGTCAACCCGAGGCTTGATCAGAAAACAAGAATGGTTACTCTTTATCAACCCATGAATTACGCTCCCATGTTTTATGGACATCATTCATGTGTTTCCAAGGGATCTGGACCAGTGGAATATACCTTCTCTAAAACACCTTTTCTACGGAATCAACTGTTCGCACCAGCTGCTCAAAAACATACAAGTCAGGCTCTATTTCCAACTCCTCCCAATTCAACACATGGGATGGATCTGGGTTTTACTTCTTTAGTTGTGAGACATGAAAAAAAATCTTGGATAGATTTCAACTTATAAAGATAAGCTAACATATATTCCACCTTTCCAATCTTCTCAGTAATCTCAAAAGGTCCAACATATCTCGACGTTAGTTTGCCTTGATTTCCCAAACGACGATGACCGAGAAGAGGGGCCACCTTCAAGAATACCTGATCATCCATAGAAAAATTCAGTTATCAATGCCTCTAATCATAATAGGATTTTTATGTCACTCTAAGCTGTCAAAAACCGCAGCCTGATCAACTTGACCTTCTCAGATATCTCTTGCACAAGGCTCGGCCCCAACAGCGAGGTCTCTCCTACCTCATCCCAACAGAGGCGGGACTGATAAGTTTGAAAAAATCATTCCTCAAAAATATTAATTATAATAGAGTATTAGTAATTTTTATTATAATAAAACTTGAACAATCCCAAATGGGTATCCCACGGAACTCCAAAATCCAAAACATATGCATAAAGCATGTACCACAAAATCTGATTCGCCCGCTTTTTCTGGCTATTCATTTGAGGATGGTATGTCGTGGTTATTTTAATTTGATAACTCAAGGCCTTATGAAGGCCTTACCAAAACGAGAATTGAAATAGGGGTCCCTGTCTGAGACAATTGTAGATGGCACACCATGAATCCTTACCACCTCCTTAATATAAAATCGACCCTACTCATCCAATTTAGTTGTATCTCTGATCAGAATTAAGTGGATTGATTTGGTCAGATGATCAATCACTACCCATATAAAATTCATACCCCAAGGACTATGAGGAAAGAAAACAATGAAATCCATGGTGACCTCATCCCACTTCCTATTAAAAATGGGTAATAGCTGAAGCAAACTTGAGGGCCTCTGATGCTCTATTTTTATCAACTAACACATGTATCATCTTAACATGAAATTTTCTATGTATCATCTCAAACCTGGCCATGAGAACTCCTGACAAAAATCATAGTAAATTTTGGTAGCCCTAGGATGAATAAACCACTCATATTGGTGGATATCATGCATCGCCACCTTTATCAGAGATAGTGGCACCACTAAACGGATCTTGAAGCCCAATATTCCCTCGGGGGATGAGGATCAATTAGGAGACGTCTCCCCACCATGAAGAGAATGCATCGAACACTGACATAGCTCATCATTGGGATTCTCATACTGAATCAACTCTAAAATATTATGAGTCAACTAAACACTTGTCAAAAACATGAATCTATAGTGCTCCTTGGTCTCCACGTGCATCTGAGAAAAGATCCCCATTACAGTCCACTCATCACTAGTTTTCTAAAATCCTACACTGGTACTCTTCTAGTCAAGGCATCATCCACCACATCACACTTTCCTGGGGTATATACAATTTCAAAGTCGAACATCTGCAGCTACTCAATCCAACGTCGCTGCCTCAGATTAAGATCTTTCTAAGATAAAATGTAGGCTTGGATCTTATGATCAGATTAGACCACAAACTTCTCCCCAAAGAGGTAGTGATTTGATGTATTCAAATAATACATCACTGCTGCTAAATCCAAGTCATAGGTTGGGTGATTCTTTTCATGTGGTTGGAGTTGGAGAGATCCATACACCACCACATGGTCACCCTATATAAGCACACACCTAAAACCCATTCCTAATGGATCACAATACACCACATAGACAATTCCAGATTCAAGATTATATCAACACAGGGGGTAGTATTAAACCATAACTTTACATCCACAAAAGATTCCTAAGATTCTAGGCCCCACTCAAATTTCACCCCTTTCCGGGTGAGCGCGGTCATAGGCAAACAAAGCCAAGAGAAGTCTTGAACAAACCGCTTGTAGTTCCTGCCAAGACAATGAAACTTTTGATCTGGAACACAATCCTTGGTTGATCCCAATACATGATTGCACTTATCTTCTTAGGGTAACTGAAACCCCATGCTCCGAGATCACAAGGCCCAGAAACTTCACTTCACTTATCTATAAAGTGTACTTGGACAACTTTTCATAAAGGTGGTGCTCCCATAAGGTTCCCAACACACTCTAGAAGGGATTTTCATACTCCACCTTGGATCCTAAGTATTCTAGGATGTCATCCATTAATACCATGAAAAAGTAGTCGGGACACTGGTGGAACACCCTATTCATGAGTTCCATAAAAACTGAAGGAGCATTGGTCAACCTGAAAGGCATGACCACATACTCAAAGTGGTCATACCTACTTTGGAAAGCCATTTTCAGGATATCCTCCTCTCTGACCCTGAGTTGGTGGTAACCTAAACGTAATTCTGTCATATAAAACCACTTCTCACCCTTAAACTGATCAAACAAGTCATCTATTTGGGGCCAATGATATTTTTTCTTGATGGTTACCTTATTCAGTTTTCTGTATTCAATACACAACTGGAGGGATCCATCATCCTCCTTTGCAAAAAAAATAGGAGCGGCCCAAGGAGAGACACTTGGGTGAATGAATAATTTTGATTTCAAATCGTCCAATAGTATCTTTAAATCCCTTAGCTTGGTAGGGGCCACAAGATATGATAGAAGAAATATAATCTGTGTTCCCAACACTAAATCAATTGATAACTCCATGTCCCGCTTCAGGGGTAAGCCTAGAAAATCATCTGGAAATACCTTTGGGAACTCATCCAACACGTGAGGTAATACACACTCAGGAGAAATACCATCATACTATAGCATGAGTGATGATAACTATAAGATAATATTTCTCAACTCTGGGAGTGGAGGTCTTTCACGACCAGATCGAGGATCCCATTCTCCAAGAAAAACCAGAGGGATGCCATCAGGTGCTGTGAAACTCACCCTCCACCTATAGTAATCGATGTGCACCTGAAAGTTCATCATCCAATACATGCCAAGTATTACTTCAAAAAGTTCCATATCTAGGACCGTGTGGTCCCACTCCATCTTAACCGCATACAATGTAAGTGAACATGATGGGAACTTGAGACCCTAATCCTTTTTGTTTGCCAACAACATCACCAAATCCATCACAAAAGAAAAAATCCTGGTTGTTAAATTTAGTGTGCTCGTAATATGGGCAGAGATAAATGAAAAAGAATCATCTATATTGAAAAGTGTAGCAGCTGTAGAATATTTAATCAAAAGGGTACCTCGGAGAGTTTAAGGACCTACATATGATCCCACTGTTGTATGATCCACATCATGAAGTTGCCTAGTCTCTGCCTAAGAATAGTCACTCACCTATGGCTCTTCCCTAAATTGGATCTACCTAAAAGACGATTCAGACCTACCTCCATATCTGCCAAACTAAGATCCCCCCTTCCTTAATGGATCTGACTGAGTTGTCACTCCCCTAGAAGCCACTGATTTTGTCCCGCTCTATAGTGGACGTGCCATCCTACAAAAATGATGCAAGTTTCCTATACCTATACACTAATAACAAAGCTTTGGATGAGATGTGAATGCTAGTCGGATGTTCCCCGGCCTCCCACACTAGTGGCATAGGGCAGACCTCATATCAAAATCCATAGATGAAAGCTTCCTGGAAGATTGGCCTGAACTTCCACATCCTTTCTTCCCCATGCTCCTCCCGCTTCATATTCTTTTTAGAAGAAGTACCAGTTCCCATCACTAGTACTATTACAGAGAAACCAAATCTCCCCTTGTGGCCAATATCTACCATACATGATTGGTCAACACCCTCATCATAGGTCTATGGCTTGAACAAGAAGACCTAGGAATATATCTCTGGCCACAAACCCCTCTCAAACTTCTGGTCTTTCATATCCTCATTGGAGAAAATTTTTGGAGCATACCAGGCCAGATCAACAAAAAGTTTGGAATAATCCATCATTGAAATATTCCCATGAACCATATCTATAAAATCTTGGGATATAGCATTTTCCAAGACTTCAGAGAAGTAAGGGTCGTTGAAGGTAACCTTTATGTCCTTCTAGATCATCTGTTCTGACATCCTAGCTTGATGCACTGATTCCCACCACCTGTAGTTGGGACCCTCTAACAGAAAATAGGCACACTTCATCCTGACCTCCCCAGGTGTGTTAAAAAACTTGAATATGTGCTCAATCTTCTCTGGCCAATACTTTGCTTCTTGGGGTTCCATGCTACCTTGAAAATTAAGAGAGTTTTTCATTAGGAACTCCTAGGATTTTTCCTTACTATGACCAAAATCCTCTTCTCTAGCTGGAGTAATATAACGGGATACTCCTTTTACTAGGGCTTTGACAGCCCTTACCATAGCCTCTACCATACTTTGATCAATCGATGAGGGAGAAATCTCTCAAACATCCTCTCATGGGTTAATGAGAGATTTCTATGGAGGCATGTTGATACACAAGGCAACAGTCACAAAAGAAATCGTTAGTATAACAATTCTGAAAAATGCCATCAATTAAATCAAATATAAATAAGTCAAACACATCACAAAAATAAAATTAATGACCACTTCACTCCCACACAATGTCTACATGCAGTATGTATCCCATACGTTCCACCTAGAAGAGAATTAAAACAAACAATTCCAACATCCCATGGGAACTTGAGGTTTGTCACGAGAGGTAATGGTCATGCACCCTACTCATAACCAAAACTTTGAGACCCGACAGTATTAGCTATCACTACTATAATTCTTGGTATTTTAAATGGATTATTTGAGACGGGATCCCGTCACAAATAAGCTTTAGCAATGGGGCCCTGTCGCAAATATCCCATTGCAGAAAATGCTTTCGCAAATACCATTATTTGCGACGAGCCCGTCGCAAATAAGTCTCCGATTATAAGCATTATATATACATAAAATTTTTCGTGACGGGCCCATTGCAAATAGTTTTTGCAATGGGCTCGCTGTCCCATCGCAAATATATATATATATATAACGTTCTGTGATGGATCCGTCGCAACAAAGTTTTTATGACGGGTAAGTAGCCACGTCGCAAATATGTTTTTTAAAAATATTTATTTATACTATTTGTGATGGGGTCCCATCGCAAAAGGTCTCCTCGCAAATAATAAATTAATTTTAAAAAAATAAATTTAATAAAATTATGATTAATGAAAAAATAATATTACTATTATTAAAAAATAAAAAATATTAAAATTCTCAGTATTCACAAAAAAATAATAAATTCATAAATAATAATAATAATTATTATTATTAGTAAATAAAAAAACATTAAAAAATATAATACTAAAAAATATATTTAATAAAATAATATTAATATTATTAAAATAATAAAAAATATTAAAATTATCAATATTCCCAAAAAAATATACAAAAATAATAAAATATTAAAAATTAAATTATGTAATATTTTAACTGATATAAAAGAAGGAAAATGTAAATAATTAATATTACAATGTTAAATACAAATGTTTTTAACATAAAAAAATCACTGGAGGGGTATTCCTCTGGGGGAGGGGGAGGAGCTAAAGGAGATGATGGAGGAAACTCCATCCCTAAACTATGAGTCAGACGGTGCATGTAATCCATCTACTCATGATGTTGCTGCTGCCATCGATGCATATCCTCCTCATGATGTTGTTGCTGCTGCTACTGTCATCGACGCATCAACTCCTCGTGATGCTTCTCCTACTGCTGCTACCGCCAACACATCTCGTCTTGCTACTTCTCCAAAGTCTCTATAAGCTTAGCCTGAGCTTGCAACTGCTCCTGATACTGTGATCCAGAAGATGATGCCTCTCCACGAGCTCCTCTCGAGCTGGACGTCGACATCGCAGCAGTACAATAATAAGTACCAGGAGTCAAATGAGAGCTGATACCAACTACTCTTCCCTTCTCAAAGTCATACTGAGTCACCTGCATCCATGCCGCCTAATAGAAATGGTGAGCACTGGTCTGCTCAGTCGTCTCATCCTGACCCTCAGCCTTTGTCTGAGAGGTCGCAGCCTCGTATAACTCCTTCAATTCCAATTTAAAATTAAAATTGTGAAAATATTGTATGCAGTTAATTTTCAGACTGAAAAAATAATACTAACCACAATCTGACACTGGAGATCACCACTAATCTCTCCAGTGACTGGATCATTGTACATCCTCTGATAAATGTCATACTCCATAATATCGAGATGCTCTACTTCCTACATAAACATAAAATAAATTGTTTATATTTAACCTTATATAAAATATTTAAAAAATATACTTACTAGATACTCTTTATGAAATCTGAATGTACAGCTACTAGCTTGATACATCACCTCCTGTCTCCCCCGGTTCTATTGTCCCACTGAATATCTCCTCTGAAATCCACAACCCAACCAGCATAAACATAATCCATCACAAACATGAGATGAAATGTACCCTGGTCGGTGAGCTCTACACAACTCATCAAATTCTTCCACTCCTACTTTCTTAATGGTTTTCCTTCTCAAATTATGCAAAAACTGACAGAAACGGTCACGTGTAGAAACCTACCATGCCGTGTGGATAGCATGGTTTTTTTCCATTGACGAGCATAAAGGATTTGTTTTATTTCATACAGTAAGGACATGATTTCAAACCATGTGTACTCCCATTAGATAACATGTCATATGCCGGAAAGTCACTAATCATCCACATCATTGCAGCTTTTAATATGACATTTTGTTTTGCAGCAACATCATATGTATTAACACCATCACTCCACCATGAATTTAACTGATCAATCAATGGTTTCAAATAAACATCAATATTCTTTTTCGGATGTCCAGGTATTAATAGAGCCAAAAATATATAAGGCTCCTTCATCAACATCCATGGAGGTAAATTGTACAAAGTTATAAAGATAGACCAACATGAATACTGACTACCATAAGAACCAAATGGACAGAAACCATCAGTAGAAAGACCCAATCGCACGTTTCGGGCTTCTACAGCAAAAGACGGATGCAGACGGTCAAAATGTTTCCATGAATCACCATCTGATGGATTATTCAAGCTTTTATCAATTGAAATATTGGTTTTGTTCCATGACATCATTGACGCTGTGTTCTGAGACATAAATAAATGTTGTAACCTGGGTGTAAGGGGAAATATATCAACTATTTTATTGGAATCGATCTAAACTTCCTTTGTTGAGATTATTTATAACTCGATTGTCCACATGTGGGACAACTATCAAATGACTCATTTTTTCCAGAATATAAGATGAAATCATTTGGACATGCATGAATCTTTCGATAACTAAGGCCCACATTACGAATCAGCCTCTTTCTCTCATAGTAATTTGCAGGCAACATATTTTTTTCAGGTAACAGTGTTTTAACCAGAGAAAATATATCTGATCAAAACAGATGTTTGACATTGCATTATCTGATTTAATATACATAAATTTTGAAACTGCTTCTAATTTTCTTATCTTCCAACCAGGATATAATGCATCCTCAGTAGACCTCAACAACTCATAAAATTCGGATGGTGCCAACTCATGAGTTAAATCAATATCATTGTGAGTTTCAGTTTGTTGCACAGATAGACCTGCAACATCATGTACTAAATTTTGAAACTGTGATGGATTCAGAATCAAGTTATTAGGATCTTCTCTAGAACTGCATTCACCATTTTGATACCAAAAAAAATAATCTGGTTGAAAACCAAACCGCAAGAGATGTCCCCCAACCTTGACAAATGTGTCAAAACTTTTCAGAGCATATTTTTTAAAAGGACACTTAATTGTACCTTCTGAAACATATTCTAGTTTTGATGATGCAAATTCTAAGAAAGATTCAACACCCTCAATATATACAGGATTTAAACCAAAACCATTTGGATTTCTACACTGATTTATCTACCCGTGATCATCTAATAATGACTAATTTTGACTTCCTTGTTCCATATTTTTATACATAAAATATAAAATCATCACTATTTTGGAGTAATTTGAAAATATAAAAACACTATCTAAAAAAGAATATAAATAATTACAACTACTTAATAATTACCATTAATTAAGGGTGATACAATTTCCAGTGGATTTACGGCTACACTTTTGTCCGATGGCTCATTTAATTGCATCTTTCTTACACTAATTATTTCTAATTATTCCTAATTATTCTTAATTATTCCTAATTATTCCTAATTATTGCTAATTATTCCTAATTATCCCTAATTATTCCTAATTATTGCTAATTATTTCTAATTATTCGTAATTATTACAAATTATTACAAATTATTTCTAATTATTACAAATTATTACTAATTATTACTAATTATTACTAATTATTACTAGTTATTACTAATTATTACTAATGATTACTAATTATTACAATTTATTACTAATTATTACAATTTATTACTAATTATTACAATTTAATACTAATTTAGCACTACTTATCAATAATTAGCAAGAAGAAAACTGCTTGAATAATGAAAGGAAATTTAGTAATCATCGTTGTGGAGATGATTACAAATTCTCCCTTCATTATCGAAGAAGTTTTCATTTACTAATTATTACTAATATAAAAAATTATATTATCAATGTTTATGAAAAAACAGTATTAATATTATTAAAATAATAAAAATATTATAAAATATTAAAATTATCAATATTCGCAATAGACTTTGCTCTATTCTTAACATGTTCAAATCTCAAAGGGTCGCCAATTGTCAGGTCATGCGTAATAACAATTTTGTGTCATCCATGTCCAATGTAAACTATATAATTGTCCTTGCATGGTT